>OZ025291.1:442749156-443949156 GCA_964019185.1 Maratus speculifer
AAAAATATTAAGAAGAGAAAAAATATGCATAAAATTTATAAAAATTTCAATTTTTAACTATTTTTGAGGCGTTTGGGACACCAGAAGATATGAATAGATTTCAATAAAAAAAAATATGTGAATTAGTATGCATAAAATGCAACTTTTGCACCCCGCGCCGATTCGATTATCCGAATTTCGATTTTTCGATCCACCCTAATATATATATATGTATATATATATAATATTTATTTGCCGTTTTTTGCCAAACACTTTTATACATATTTAAAAAACGATTGTAGGTTAAAAAACAAAAATACATTATTTCAATAATATATATATATATATATATTATATCATTTCAATAATATATATATATATTATATGTATCAGTTATAATTGATACATTTATTCAATAAGTTTAATATTTTTATAATTTTGGGGCGCTTCTTTTCTGATGTAAGGTGGTATGGGGTAATAACGCCAGGCGGGATAATAACGCCAAGTGCTAATATTATGCATAATTATGAAATAATCTGGTAAATGACACCCATGTGCTCTGCGCAGAAGGGTTTTGAGTCATATAAATCGCAAAAAACAGCTTCAAGTTAATTTGTTTCATTTTTAGGTCTTATTGTTTTTACAAGCAGCTAAAATTAACGCTTGATCTAAAACTTGCGAGATACGTTTTGTGATGTGAAGACTATTTTTTTTTTATCAGAAAATACTTTGTTAATTACTTAAATTTGTAGTACATTTCATGGACTTACAAAATATTGTTGGAGATTTTGGATATCTTCTCGAGATAATTTGTAATTTGAAATGTACAGCGCAATAACTATAACGGGGTAATAACGTCAATCCTTGGCTTTAAACCCCGGATGATTCCCTACAGTGGCCGAGCTACATCCTACATACTGATTCAAATAAACACAGTTAAAACTGTGCAATGTTTCTAATAATTCTATTTAAGAGGTCCTTTTTAAACAAAAAGAAGTTCACGGTCTGATATTCTTTTGCCTCATCCCCCCCCCCCACACACCACACCTTTATTTTTCTTACACTTTCACAAAAAATTGAACATTTTCAATAGCTTAGAATGCAATTTGTCAATTTCAAAGTTTGTAGAGTTTGTATTTTTAGAATTGGGCAATCTACATGCAATTATTCCATCTTATTTCATAGTTTTGTTTGCATGGCGTTATTACCCATATAGGTGGGTGATAACGCCAAATAACATTGGTCAAGAAATCACGCCATTACATTTTATGAATACATATCTGTTAAATTATTTTTTTTATATAGATAGTCAATGAGTTGCTGTATCAAATCATATATTTGTTTCAAAAATACAAACTAAAACTGAGCCGTGAAAATTGGTAGAACCTTAACGTGGCGTTATTACCCCAGGGTACCTTATTTATTTTTGAATCGTTGCAATACATCTGTACGTGATACCATTGCGTGTAGAGGTTCAACAAATTCCACTAAGGAAATAAATAACAGAAAAGTGTACGGAATGTTATGACATATATATTTTTGAATGAATTGTTGGTTGTCGAAAGACATGTTTCTTCTGACAGACCTTTTACATTACACGAAATTGCATGCCGTCCGTAGGTAATTTAAAATATTTTATTTCAGCGTTTTCAGCTTGTAATTAAGTGTTCTAAAAAGATAGAAGTACACGTAGATATAGAATATGTTTTATTTCTTTATTGATGATGTATTCAGAACACATAAAATTTTTTTTTGTCTTTGCTGTGTTATTTTTTTTAACTTTATTTTTTTGAGATGATTAACCTTGTTTTTTTAAAGCAAAACAACATAATAAAACTTACTTTGTATATGTACAAATATGTTTCATATTTAAAATTCACAATTTATCAAAAAGTGGGGTAATTTAAAATGATTATAACGCGAAATAATATTTATGGAATTTTAATTTGATTTTATTTAAATCACAGAAAAATACATAAAGGCGTCCGTGACTTGTATGGTTATTAGAATGGCTTTATAAAAATATTTACAAAAATTAAAAAAAACATCCGATTTTCCTTTTACATTTAATATTTTAAATAATACTTATTTACCGTTTTTTACTAGACACATCTATAGATATTTAATAAACCATTATAGGTTAAAACACAAAATACATTTCAATGATATAACTGATACATTTATTCAAAACGTTTCATACTTTTTTTAATTTTGGGGCGTTTCTTTTCATATGTACTTATTTTTTATTCGTTGCAATACATTTGTACATGACATCATTGCGTGTAGAGGTTCTACAAATTCCACTAAGGAAATAAATAAAAGAAAAATGTACGAAATGTTATGACAAATATATTTTTGAATGAAAAGTTGCTTGACAAAAGGCATGTTTCTTCTGACAGACTTTTTACATTACATAAAATCGCATGCCATCTGTAGGTAATTTAAAATATTTCGTTTCACCGTTTTCGGAATTTAAGTGAATGTTCTATCTTTAAGTGCATGTAAATGTAAAGCATGTTTTATTTTTTTACTTAAAATAGTTTTGGACACATTCTAAAGTATCTTTTTTATTTATTGAGGTTTTTTGGGGGGGGGGGGTGAGAAAGATGGATAACCATTTTATTTCTAAACACGTGATAAATCTTCTAATTTTTTTTAATTTGAAATATAAAATTAATTTAAAATTTGGGGTAATTTATAATTTTTATAACTCGAAATATTATTTGTAGAATTTCAAATTGTTTATATTTAAATAAGCAATAATATGTAAGCTTTATTCTTGATTCAGTATGTCAAAAAATATTATCTGATTAAAAATTTTTAAACACAATTTAAAACAAATCCTGTTTCTTAAAGTAAATTTTTTTTTTCAAAATTGCTGAATAAAAATTTATGTAAAACCATAGAAAAAGACATTTTCAAAATTTGAACCATTTATTTTCGACAGTTCTTGACTTATAACAATTTAAATACGAGAAATGTTGAAAGTATCTATAATTACACAGAACGCATTCTCACAAGAAGTCACTTTCATAACAACCATTGGTTCAATTTTAGATTTTGAAAACAAATCAAAACGAAAAAAAATATTTTTTTCCTTTGCAATTAAGATAGAAGCCCAATTTAAACGTCATTTTAAGGAGTAAAAAAAAAAAAAAAAAAAAAAAAAAAAAAGTGCACCAAAATGCAAAGTTTGTTTTATCTCTTTATTTCATTCGTTTGAGACTCATTTTAAAATGATTTTTATTTATTGAGTTAAAATTTCATATTATTTTATTGAATTTTTCATAACTTTGAAATTATGATGTAGATTAAATATATTGTGTTTAATCTACGATTAGTATACTAACCATTTATCAGTATAAGAATAATATATTTATCAGTAACCATTTATCAGTAACCAGTATATCAACCAAATAATCCTCTCGATTAGTATATTAACCATATACATGTCGTAAATGGTGTTATGAAATCTGACGGGGTTTTTAACACAAAATATCGAGTTCCCCCCAAAAAACATTTTTATTAAGAATTCTGCTATATTGTATTTACTAAATATGTACCATTATTAAAATAAAAATAACTATTAATTCTTTCTGGAAAGAAATGGAATTTCTTTCTACTTTTACAAATGACGCATAAATGCGTCCGCAAACTGCAGAGTTGTTAGGATGTCTTTTAAATAATAATAATAATAAAAATCAAATAACTACCGTTTTTTTCCTTTACATTCAGTATTACATAAAATACGTGTTTGTAGTTTTTTGTTTTAAGTTTGAAATTAGGATGTAGATAAAATATATTGCACATATGAATAGTATATTAGGTAGGTATACAGGTCGTAAATGATGTTAGTAAATCTGTCGTGTTTTTCAATACAGAATACCGAGTTCCCACAAAAATATTTTTTACTAAAAATTTTACTTTATTTTATTAACCAAATATACATCATTATTATAACAAAGAATATATAGTCATACTTTTTTTGGAAGAATTTGGAATTGCTTTCGATTTTTATAAATGGCTCATAAATGCATCCGCTACCCGCATGGTTATTAGAATGTCTTATAAATATTATTCAAAAAATCGAAGAACTTTCTTTTTTTTTCCATTTAAATTTGATATTATCTAAAGTATTTATTTGTCGCTTTTTATTTTAACTTTGAAATAAGTATGTAGATTAAATACATGGCGCATGCATTTAGTATATTAACCATATACATGTCGAAAATGATGCTATTAAACCTGGTGAGTTTTTTAATACAGAATATTGAATTCGCACAAATACATTTTTAATACAAATTTTCCTTTATTTTTTTTTTATCGAACAGTGCAATAGAGCAGCTTTGACGGGTTTTTTAGTTACAAGCATATGTTATTTCTTATATAAGCATATTTATTATATATATGTTATATAGCCATTGGGAAAAACGGTATACTACATAAATTAAGTATTAAGATATTTAAATGTAAAATTAAGTATTTCCTCTACAAAAATAAAGGCAAACATACGCTATTAAATAATTTTCTATACATTACAATTATCCGTATTAAAAAATATAAGGGAAATTTATTTAATGTAACATAAAGTTTACAGAGACAAGCAGTTGGAAGTATCTATTCATATGATCGCAATAATAATAAAAAAAACAGTGCAAAACTTATTTTTGACAATTTTGAGAAACTAATGAATCATACATGTTTAGTTTCATTACACTGTAAAATGATTATAAAATTATTCGAGTAGTAAACTTTATATACATACATATTTTACATTTATGCTCTATTAATGCTTATTGTACAGTTATAGTTTACACTCCAAAAACAAAAATATCTAATGTATGATAAATGTGTAATTGAAATATAAGTATACACAGAAGTAGAAAAAATACTGATTTTTAAACATTAACAACTTTAAAACTTTTGTACATTTTAAAACAAAAATTATTGCACTAATGAGGCTAAACTCTCTTTGAAACTGATCAATAAAATATTAAGTTATGAGATGAACTTAAATGATGAGATTTAAAGCATATGTAAAGTATAATCACTTAAGTAGTTTTTTAATGAGAACAAGCTATTACATATTTTTTTTCATCTGAAGTTCTTATTTTCAAGGAAAACGTGCTTTCCGTTTAATAAGTTGTTTCAAAAGAAACGAAAAAAGTTGAAACTTTTTGAACGCGGCAGAATTTTTTTTCTTTGATAGCGTATATTTCACATAAGACTTATAAGAAAATGCAAAATTAAATGAATTGCACATGTTCGGGTAGGAAGTTTTTTTAAGACTGAAGGTTGTTTCTTATGCATATTTTTTTTGCTTATTTCCGCAAAAAAATAATTGTACTAATGAAGCTAAAGTATTCTTTGAACCGATCAATACTGACTACTGTAAAATTATGAGACTTTATGAATTTCGTTTATGCAGTTTTTTTAAGAAACGATTGTCTTTTATTTTTTTGAAGATTCGAACTTTTTTTTTTAAATAGAAACGTGGTTTCCTTTTAATAAAACTATTTTAAATAAAATAAAAAAAGAGTTTAGTTTAAAAAATGCTCTTGCTTTATTTAATCACGTACTTTTCAAGTACATCAGAATGCATTTTACATCTATGATGAGATTCTCGTTTTGTAATAAAAATTATTTCTAATGGAATTTTTGTATTAAACTATTTCGGAAATGTTATAACACATACGATTTCGACATACATGGGAAATTTCTTTACGATTGTTATATTATAAATTTAATTATGAAATTACAGGAATTTGTGTTCTTACATTTTAATTGTAGACTTAGAAACAACACTAGACTCAAGTTAAATTATTTTAGTTTTTGCTATCGAGAAAGTGGTCGTAAGCATTGAACAAAACAAAAAAAAATCGATAGCGCCAATAAATAATATTCCAACAAAGACACAGACTTTTTTCCCCTATGAATTTGAATAACAGATACATAATGAAAATATAGTGATTTAAGGTCAATCGGGATTATCGTTGCCTATCATGTTAAACTGATGTACCTTTACTTAGAAACTCATAATTCTATTTATTAGAATTTATTTATATCCATAATGTGAATAATTTCTAATAAAGTGAACTCAACATAGAATCATATATTCATTATTTATTTTCTTTAAATATGTGGAATAAAAACCACATAAAAAACATTTTTTAAAGAAACATTTTATAAAAATTTTATACAATTGTCTGAAACAAAAATACACTAAATTGATAAGATATATGTATGAAAAGATTGAAAACCTTAATATAAAGTAATTTTTATTTAAAAATGTACATCGAAGTGAAAAAAGATACATTTTGATAAAATATAGTTTAAAGTTCACGTATGTAATGTATATGTATATGATATAAACAAATTGAAATAGTTCACTGGGGAAATGTAATATAACATTCGATGATTAAAATCATACCATAAAACTTTTTAAAAATTAAATATATATATATATATATATATATATATATATATATATATATATAAAACTTTTTTCACAAATTTGACTTCCAACTCAACTTTAAGATACATTTTAATTTTACTATTTGTTTTACAGTGAACTATATAATTTCTCTAGTGTGCATATTATAAAATTTTCATCCGATGTTTCTAAGAACACAGCATGCAGAAAGAGAAACGAAACGAAAAGAACCTAAAACAATAAAACAAAAATAAATAAATAAACAAATATTTTTTTATGAGAATGTATAAAAAATATACCAAATCAAGAAAAAATGAAAAAAAACGATAAACAAAAAAAATGAATAATTATTTTTTATTAGAACGTATGAAAAACATAAAAACATACAAAATCAAGAAAAAATAAAAAAGAAATAATCAACATAAAAAAACCTCAAATATTTATTCTTCTAGGAGAATTTCTTTCTGCCATATGATTGTCTAATTTCAATACAAAATGATATTTTGGATTTTCGAACGTTTCTGAAATAAAATTAAAACCGTTTAAAAATAAATTATTGATACAATGTTTAAAATTTTCCTTCGTATAATGCATAATAATATAAATTCTGATGATTTAAAAATAATGCTGTTTAAAAAAAAAAAAAAAAAAAAAAAAAAAAAAACTTTAAAAACTTACTCGACATATGAGAACGTGGAAAATCATTCTTACCTATAAAAGAAAAAATGGGAATTATTATTAATACATGTTACACATTAAAGAAAGATTGTAAAATAGATTCAAATAAAAGAGCAAATCATGATAGATATAACAAATGCTATGAGTAATAAAACTGCTGAATAAGTTGTATTCCATGAATTAAGCTACGACTACATTAGTTTAATAAATTGGTAGTTTTATAAATATGTTGATGATTATTTTTATAAATATATATATGAGATACAACTATAGTTCAGGCTTTATTTAAAGAATGGAAATATCAAAATAGGATATATTGTCATTTGAAAATTTGTCTTTGCGAATTCCTTTTTTTACCTAATCATTGTCTACTAATAATTAATGTACAGTGCACTAAAAAAGCAAATACAGACTTTCGTTTTAACAGTAGAAAAATATTATTTGTATTCATGAAATATTCCTTATTATGATTCAGAACCTTCTTCAGTATCCACGTGAATTATTTTTAATTATTTACAAGTCTGCATCAGGGAACACAACACCAAATTTCATTGAAAAGATTTTTGCTTAAAATTCAAAAATCTCAACAAACCGGAATTTGGATATTACTCCCGTGTACAAAGGGGATATGTGGCCACAAGACTAGATTCGTGGAGAAAACTTTTTTTAAAAAATTACAAAATTATACATATTACATTATATGTTGAAAACGCTTTAAGACTTTCCAAATACAGTCGAGTCTCTATATAACGAAATCCACCGTTCCAGTAAAAAATTCGTTATACAGAGAAATTCGATGTATACAGAATTATGTTAAAAATCATATTTGATTTGTGAAATTTGAATAAATATTATTTTTGATCTTTTGAATTAAGAATTTGAAGTGTTTAAAAGTAAATATTAACGTAACATTTTATTTCTTAATTATTTAAGTTGTTTCAAAAAAGAGAACAGACTTTTATTTGAAAGCTTAATGAAAAACAAATAAAGAAGACTTGCATTAATTTCAGACGAAGAAATCTGTAATTTTTTGTTGTTTGGATTTTAAAACTGTTACGCTCTCAAAAAAAAGATTCAAATTTTAGCAAGGAATGAAAAATTGTAGTTAACATTTGCCTCCATTTGAAGGCCTCTCTTATGAGCCTCTTATTGATTCCTCTCTTACGTGTGTATCAATCCAATTGACTCTGTTTTGAGAAGGATGTGGAAAGTTGTGTGGGAGGAGGGATGAATTAATTGGATTTAAAGGACAAGGAGAGAAGTAATATAAAAAACTCAGCACTGACGATAAATGAAAAATAAGTGATGGAAAATTGATTCCATGTGATTTCGAAGCTTTTTAGAACTGAACAATTTAAGACCAATTTATGAAAAAATTCGTTATATGGAAATAGATATTTCGCTATATAGAGACTGTTTTTAATGTAATCATGCGAAAAGGGGACCGTTCCTACTAAAAATTTGTTATATAGAGGAATTCGATGTATGGAGTTTCGTTATAGAGAGACTAGACTGTATTTATTCCGATTTTTTTAATGCAAAATCACATAGTATTGATTTTAGTTGCATTTAATGTTGTTATAATGTGTCAGTAATTTCAGACCAGAAACAGATTATATTTAACATATGCCAAATATGATACAAAATAGAGGCACATGTGCGATGGCTGAAATACATGTTTAAATATATTATATGGTACAATTAAGTATATTTCTTTACATTTCACTTCTTGATAAATATTCTTGGCAAATTAAGCGTTTTAATTGAATTACGTATTATTTTGGGTTTTTTCTGTCTTCAAGAGAAGAAAGTACTGTAACAGAAGATACTTTCCAACTTCGGTTGTAAGCAGAATTACACTTTTAAGATGAAAAATGTGCAGAGAAGCATGTTTAATAAAATGTCTGTCTGTCAGTCTATGTGTTTGTGTGTCACCATTATATCATCAACATTTACATTAGGTTCTGCATTGAATCGAACCAAATCGTTTTTGTATATTTTTCTGCTTTGTACGCAGGTCCTACTTGAACTTAGAAAACTTCCAACTCCAATGGGACTCAGTAAGAGCGATATTTGTGCTGTTTTTGTTATTGTACCATCTAAACTGTATAAAGTTACGCAGAATATTATAAAAAATACCGTATATTTTAGGCTGTGACAATCAATTTCTTATAAATTTCTAAAAATGTCGCTGCTAGAAGGATCTTCTATAGTGATTTTTATACCACTTTATTATTTTATTATCAAAAAGTGTATGGTGTTATGCGTAGAATTGAACTAAACTTTTTGTGTGCGTTTTTAACTGTTGCAAGTTGGTCTTTCTATGTTTAAAAGTGCTCCACCTTGAAGGTAACACGGCGATTTTTTTATTATTTTCTCAAATTTTCATAGCTTTATTGTATATCCGTGCCTTAAACAGCAATCGGTTTTGCAAGCTTCGCATCCAGCTAACCGGCAATAGCAAACAGCTGATTTAGATCAGAATAACAAATATCTATTGATTTTATTAAATAGCATAATCAAGATTAACTCGATTTTATTTTATTAACTTAAGCAGAAATTTTAAATGCAAATCAAGGTAGGTATGGTATTGATTTAACAATGTTGAAGTATTAATATTTGTAAATACTGTTTGAAATATTAGGATGTATTTAAAAAGAAGAAAGCTTTTGCATTGGCACATTAACTAATTGTAATTGGAAATATTTCTTTTTCATCAGCGATATCATGGACAATCGAAATTACATTTTAAAACCGATATACATGCATTTGTACTCAAAGCTGAGCAAGTTTCACTCATTTATTATCTCTTTTGGGTTGGTAAACTGACAAACCTAGTTTAAAAAACATTCTGAATAGCACATTGGGTCCGTGGTTCAAGAAAGCAGTGCAGAGCACCGTTGGTCATAATTTATAATGGGTAAAAAATTCACGAGTTTCCTTCAATTTGCTTATGTATATATTTTCTACTGTGCCAATGATTGCAAAGTAAGTGAATAACAAAACCTCCTACATATTAAAACATTAAAGTATTTCTTAAAAAATTGACAAAACCTCGCATTAATGGCATTAAAAGGAAAACTTGTTCAATTTTGAATGAAAGCATATAGTAACAGATAAGACCAGTAGTTTAAAGTATCGTATTTAAGTAGAATTTGATTCCAACACCCGATAAAATTATTTTAGCGATACTTCATTAAAACTTATTTCAGGTGAATTTCTTTTTTTCCCGAATACTTAAAATTAAATAATTAAAATTTAACTTACAACAATACTTAAAGTAATAATAATTTATTATCTAAAATACAACACATTAAAAAGTTAGGATTAAAGGCAATTATCGATTAAATAAATTGTTATTTTTTTAATTTACTTCTAATAAGAAACAAGCGTAATTAGTTAAAAATTAGAAGCTTAAAATCCTTTCACTTCATTAATTGATAAAATTAGATTGATAACACCATCTATCGCGTAAGTTCTATAAGAATTTTTTATAAAATATATTATCTCATATATTTGTCAGTATTTAGTTTAAAAGAAACTAATTTTCAAAAATCAAACATTATCTAATGAAACTTTATATTGCTTAGCTTCAAATTTTGACCACTAGTATTTAGTTTTCTGTAAAATAACCAAAAGAAACATTCGATTTAATGTAAAGTTATTTACAATATGTTTAAAAACATTTTTAGTAATTGTTTACGGAAATACTTACCTGCAACAACAACATAGGTTTTTAATACAGTGCCTTATATCTAGTTCTGAGAACTCCTATTCATTTCTTCTTCCAGCTATTTAGAATGAATGTTCATGGGAAATAATTGAATTACTTAATTGAAGCCTATTCAGTTTTAGTGATTTCACTCAACTCAACTGTTGGCATTATATAATTGAATTTACTTTCTGATTTCGCCCATGATATATTTAAATGAAAAATGATAGAGTTAAATTTGACAAATGTCCTACGCTTAGTTACTAAAGGATTTTGGCAGATTTTTGTTATCCTTATTCATATAGTAATACAGATTACGTTTCTCATGTATATTTCCGTTATATAAAATATATATTGGAGCATAAAATATTGCAGCACAGTCAAGTCAGGATTTATTTATAAATTACTAGCATAAAATTCCTTCCCTACATTAATTGATAAAACGCTATAACTTGCCTAAATGCTAACAAAATAAAAACATACTTTTAACATATTTTTTTAATAAACATACATTTTTCAATATTTAATTTAGAAGCAACTAATTTTAAAATTACCAACATTTAATAATGAAACTTTCAAAATGTTTAGCATCAAATGTTTACCGACAGTACTTAAGGATTTTTAGACTTTTAAAATGACAAAAAATACATTATACGATTTAATTAAAGGTTATATAGATTATATTATTATTTTTGTTTTGTTTTAATTTTGCAAAGCTTTAATTTTGCTACCTTTCACACTATACATATTTTAAATACAGTGCCTTATATCTATTTCTGAGAAATCCTAATTATTTATTCTTCCTTCTATTTAGTATGAATGTTTACAGGAAGTAATTGAATTACTTAATTGACGCCTATTCGTTTTAAGTGGTTTAACTCAACTCAACTGTTGACATTTTATAATTGAATTTATTTTCTGATTTCGCCTAAGATATATTTAAATAAAGAATGATAGCTTTAAATTTGACAAATGCCCTAAGCTTAGTTATAAAATGATTTCAGAAGATTATTGTTATCCTTATTTATGTAGTAATACAAATTAATGTAGCATGTTTTTGATGTGTATTCACGTTATATAGAATAAATTAAAATATTACAGCACAGTAAATTTCAGATTTCCGTTAATGTTAGCTTATTTTCAATTTACTTCATACTAATTAGATAGAATTTACTGTTTAGATAAAATTAAATATTTAAAAGGGTGCACAAGTAAATGAAAACAGGAATACTTTATAAAATACTAGCGGCCTTCGCCCGCTACGCTGGTCGGTTTATCTAAAGAAATCTTGAAGAAGTAGTTAGATAAGGTTCAGACATACATTAAAAAAAAAAAAAGCAAGTCGATCATTCAAAAAACGTTGGGAAATATCAAATATTTACTGTAATTTTTTAAGAAAAACAAAGTTTCGAAAAAAAAAAATTAAATCGAAAAAAAAATTACACTGACATATTAATGCAAGGAAATTTTCCCAGAGAGAAAATTCGCCTTGAATACAATATTTCAAATTCTTTTAATTGCTTATAGGCGTTAATGCCAACATAGTGAAAAAAAATTCCATGCTGGGAATCGAACCCGGGCCATCAGTATGGCGCACTGACGTTCTACCGACTAAACCACATGGAACGACAGCCAGCTTGAAACTTTCTCATACTTAAGTAGACTGGCGAAAACATAACGATAGCGCGTTTTAAAATCGCACAGTGACATCTATTGGATTTTATATGTACTAAAAAACGTTATGTACTAAAAAACGTGAGCAGCGCACCTAATAGTTTCTTTTGTTTCTTTTCGTTACTTTTTTGTCTGTTGTCCGATTTTGATGAAACAAAGCCTATACACTGCCCGGGAGTGTGCATTCTTCATTAGTGAAAACCGCATAAAAATCCATTCAGTAGTTACGAAGATAACCTCGAACAGACAGACAGACAGACAGACAGACAGACAGACAAAAAATTCAAAAAATTTTTTTTTGTGTTTCATTGGTTTTCTTTTATCGCCCTGACTCCATTTTTGTCAATTATCTTCAATGTACAGACACACCGGGTCCTACTGTTTTATTATATGTATAGATATCATACCCGAAATTTTTCAATATTTAATTTCAAAGTAAATAATTAGAAAAGAAATCAATTATTTTTTAATTAAACTTTTAATTGACAAGCTTCAAATTTTGACAACTAATGTTTAATTGAAATGAAATTGAAATGAATTAATTGACAACTAATGTTTAGTTTTCATTAAAACAAAGGGACAAACATACGATTAAGTAAAAGTTAATTAGTAAATATTTAAAAAACATTTTTAATTTTACTTTCCGTAATTATTTACATGTAACAACAATGCAGATTTTAAGTACTGTGCCATATATCAAATTTTGAGAAATATCATTTATTTATTCTTCCAGCTATTTAGTATAAATGTTTACAGGAAATAATTGAATTACTTAATTGACGCCTATTCCATTTTAGCGATTTAACTTAACTCAACTCTTGACATTATATAATTGTTTTTTTTTCCGAATTTCAGCTATGATATATTTAAATTAAAAACGATAGCTTTAAATTTGAAAAATGCCCTACTATTAATTACCAAAGGATTTCTGAAGAATTTTTATATCTTTATTTATATAGAAATACAAATTAATGTAGCATGATTTTGATGTATATTTCTGATACATAGAATAAATTAAAATATTACAGCCCTCTAAAGTTTACATTTCCGATAATATTAGTTTATTTTTAATTTACTTCATACTAATTAGAGAAAATTTGTTTTTTAGGTGTTGTTTAGATAAAATTGAATATTTAAAAAGGTACACAAGTAAATAAATTTAGGAATACTTTATAAAATATATCATATCATGTATTTTGCAATATTTAGTTTCAAAGAAACTAATTAAAAAAATCAGTTATTTTGTAATGAAACTTTTAATTGCCTAGCTTCAAATTTTGACAACTAACATTTAGTTTTCTTTAAAATAATCAAAGAACAAACATTCGATTAAATGAAAGTTATTTAGAAAAGGTTTAAGAACATTTTTAATTTTACTTTTCAAAATTATTTACATGTAACAACAATACAGATTTTAAAAACATTTCCTTATATCTAGTTCTGAGAAATCCTTTTTATTTATTCTTTCTACTTTTTTATATGAATGATCATACGGAATAATTGAATTACTTAATTGACGCTTATTCCGTTTTAAGGATTTATTTCAACTCAGTTGTAGACATTATATAATTGAATTTACTTTCTGATTACGCCCACGATGTATTTAAATTAAAAACTTTGCTTTAAATTTGACAAATGTCCTACACTTAATGGCGAAAGGATTTCTGCAGATTATTGTTATCCTTATTTATATAGGAATATAAATTCATATAGCATGTTTCTGATGTATATTTCCGAAACGTAAAATAAATTTAAATATAACAGGAGAGTAAAGTCTATATTGACTTGTTTATTACTTGCTTAAAATTCTTTCAATACATTAATTTATAAAGTTAGACTGATAACATCATCTATAGCCAAATATTCGTAAGAAACTCTTACAAAATAAAACATACTTTTTTTGCATGATTTTTTAAACAAACATACATTTTTCAATATTTAATTTAGAACAACTAATTATGAAATTTCTGACATTTTCTAATTATACTTTTAAGTTATTTAGCATGAAATGTTGACTGCTAGTATTTAGTGCGTTTTTTTTTCTTTCAATAACAAAAGAGCATTTAAAATGACTTAAAGACAGCATTCAAATTAATTGAAGGTTATTTAGAAAATATTTTAAAAAACAAGTTTATTTTTAACTTTCGAAAGTACTTACCTACAAAAATATTACCGGCAATTAATAAAAAACTACCTGCACATATATTACATAAATTAAACACAGTGCCTTATATCTAGTTCTGAGAATCCTATTTATTTATTCTTCCAGCTATTTAGCAAGAATGTTCATAGGAAAGGATTGAATTACTTAATTTGACGCCTATTCTATGTTTAGTGATTTAATTCAACTCAGCTGTTTACTTTACATAATTGAATTTACTTTCCTGATTTCGCCCACTATATATTTAAATTAAAAACGATAGCTTTAAATTTGACAAATGTCCTTCGCATAATTAATAAAGGATTTCGGCACGTTATTATTATCCTTATATACCGGGTGATCCAAAAGTCAGGACGAACTTTAAAAAAGAATAATTCGAAAACGAATCAAGATGTTCACAAATTACAAGTCAGCTTAATTACAGTTAATCAGTTAATGCATTTGAAAATATAAATACCACATTATTGTTAAAAAGCATATTTATTTTGGTAATAATAAAGTTTGCTAGAAAATTGGTGATGTTAAAATTCTCAATGATTAAATTAATCGATATTAAATTAAACGATAATTAAAAATGCAAAATTTTGAACCTTTTTATGATCCATGTAATTTTAAATATGGTTTCAACGGTACTAAATTGCACAAATTGTATTCCAGCTATCATACAAAAAGTATTTATACCCTTTTAGATAAGAAAACGATAAATATTAAGAGATTGAAGCCATTAACGTTTCTGGCGAAAGATGCATTACCCTTAGGAAAAATTAATCCTTTGAATAAAAAAAATCTATATGAATTGCATATAATGTATCTGTAAAGTTAAAGAGGTTTATGTTAATGATAGAAAAGAAATATGATTTTATAAAGAAATAAGATGCACAAAAAATATTTATCATTATTAATGTACCTAAACATACTGCTGTAACACAAAAAACAGAGGTCTCAAATTGTAGATTAAATATTTGCTATTAACTTTATGTATTCACTTTTAATATTCAATAGGGGAATATTTTTTTTTTACATTTTTTTTTTAAAGCGAAAGGTAAATTTTTCTTTACATACTATATGTGAATGCTTAATTTTTGATTGGGAAATCGAATTTTTTAAATACCGAAATCCAAAATTTTATAAGCTTTAGTCTATTGTTCTGGATTATCATTCTTGTGGTGTATATTGGATATATATATATATATATATATATATATATATATATATATAATATGTTTTTACTGTCCATGTATATGTGTGTATTTTTTCCAAAGGAATCTAACCCGTATTTACGCCAGCATATCAAAAATTCGCAGAAAACTACGTAAAACTACGGAAGATTAGGCCGAAGGGCGCGAATGGGTTCAAACCTGGCCACTCCATCTACAACCGTAGAGACCAGAATAACTTTGAAAGTGGAAGTTATGTGATTAAATAAAATACAGATTACCATACAAAAATACTGACAATAAATATGTAAAGATTAAAACAAACTTAATATATGGATTTGTGACGTCGGTATTGACAAGGGACTGAAAAAAATCACAAAAAATAAAAACAGACTATCTGATGTGGAAATATTTAATATTTTATAAAATTTTATAAGAAAATGCGTTATTGGTAAAATGTTCTATTTACACTTCAGCGAGTAAAGTTATTAAAAATATATTTATACAAATTAATCCGAGCTTTCAAAATTTCTGAGTCTCAATTATGCTTCTAGTGCACTTTTCATTTAAAATGTGCATAATTATTAAAAAACCGAATCATAATTATTTAAATTCCCCCACTGTCTTTGTCATTACAGGCAATTTTACTTCGTCTTCCTGATGTTACATTAAAATTAAAACTTCAATTTTTCATCACACTGAAATTAAGATTGGACCATCAAAAAAGCGGTACTCAGGTTAATGTAAATTATGCAAATGCGTTTGTAAGTAATAAGAAAGCAAAATAAATGCAGAAAAGCAATAAAATTTTTCAAAATCTCTGTTATAAAAATTCAGTAATTGGTTCCAAGTAATTACGCCGGGATTTAATGAAATTTGCTAGTCATACTTATGCCTGAAAGGTTTTGAAATTAAATTTAATGCACGTGCTCTATAATTTAAAAGTAATTTTGAAAGTTTTTATTTTATTTTATTTTATTTTATTTTTTTTTTGAAAAATTAATTTTTGCGAATAATATTTGCGTAATTGTTTCGTGAGAGTTTGAGTGTAAAATTAGAAACATGCAACATGGCAGCAACAAATGTGCACTTTATTTTTATTTTATCCTGCTTATTGAGGGAGAATAAGGTAATATGAATTTGTCTTCTAAATTATGATAATGTGAATAAATATGAATTTGTCGGAGGGCTATGTCTAAAAAATTGTACAGAAATAGCAAAATATATATTTTTTAATTAAATCGAACAGTACAAAAAAAGAAAAAAACACGAATGTAGGAAACAAGGTTTTGAAGTCGGTTTTATATATTGCTAAAAAATACTTGATAAATATTTCAGCCAAAGTTAAATGTGAACAAAATAAAATAATTGATAATGAAATTTTAAACGAACGTGGTTAGTAATAATAAAATAAATTGCTAGTTTACAACTAGATAAAACTAATTTTTTGCAGAAAACTTTTTATTATAAAAAGAAGCATCAGTAATTCATATAAAAATGTTCGTCAATATAGGTGGAATAAACTGTGGAAAAAATCAATATTCTAAAATTGTGACTTCAACCTCCTTTATGGTCGCAAATATGAAGCATCTCATATTTAATACTCCCTTCCTCTAGTCCCCCATCCGCACAAGAAAAAGTTTTTTTACAGATAATGTTTACAACAAAGAGTTGAAAAAAATAAATACTGGATTAACTTTTATTTTAGAAACTTTTTTACAAGTCTTCAGTTGTTTTTCTAATTTCAAAATCTAACAGTAATCACAGAAATTAAATATGTACTGTTTTTGCAGATTCATATTGCTTTAACACAAATTTAACTTGTAAAAACATGTTGGATACATGAAAATACTTTAAAATATGATAATACAATGAGTTTCCTTATTTATTCTTTCAGTTTTTTTAGTTGAATATATAAAAACAAGTATATTTTAGTGATGATATTAAACATTGGAAAAATCAGACAATTCATCAGGGCGCTAAAACTAAAAGCAGGGCCGGATTACCGTCAAAAAATTTTTTAAGAGAAGTTTTCATTATATATATTAAATTCTGTGCTTCAAGAGGGAAACGATACTTTTTTGAACAGTGGCAAAAGTTTGATTTGGCGGTTCAGTTACTGAATTTAATTTTGTAATCGAGATGTCTGATCTGAGATGTGGAGATGATCTTAAAGTAAGAATATTTAACTTTACAGGTAAAAAAAAAAAAAAAAAAAAGATAAAAAAAAACCAGTACTATTGTTTAAATTTAGCTTAAACAATGATGTGCAACAGAAATTTGTAATATAAATTCAATTTTCTTCTTTGAAATAATATGCAGAATATTACTTTTGACTAATATAGTGCTTTTAGAGTAATTTAAATATCTGTAATTCGCCTCTAATAAAATGATGCACAAATTTCATTATATAAAAGTACCTATATAAAAAAATAGGTTTTCTTCTTTTTCTTTGAAAAATTAAAAGTTAAGTATGTTGATAAAAAAATTTTTAAAAATGCAAAAAAAAAAAAAAAAAAAAAAAAAAAGTAAGTAATTTTAATTTTCTCTAAATAACATGAAAATGTTAAGAGAAACATTTTAGAGAAACATTTTAAATTTCATTATCTAAAAGAACCTCTACAAAAAATAGGTTTCCTCATTTATTTAACTTAAACGTTAAATATGTTGATAAGCAATTTTAAAATATAAAAAAATACGCATGAGTAATGACGTGTAAATATTGTAAAAATGTAAGATATTTCGAAACATTATTTTTAAAGGCGAACATATTTTTAATCAGTAATTGTATTCAGCTTTATTATCTAAGAAAACCCCCTGTGAGGAATGAATATTTATTTATGAGAAAACAATATTATAAAACAAAATGTTGCTGACAGTAAAATTTAAGTACATATGTCATTTGTACAATGTCATGGCAAATGAAATCTTTTAAAGTACTTTTGCAATTTATACACAAAGCCAAAATTAATCATATTTTGATTTAATAATTATGAATGCAAGTGAATACTCAGAAATTTTAATTTCGTGTTTAAACTATTCTTTTGACGCGTTACTTGGTTTGAACAGAATTAAATATTCATTTAAAACCATTTTGTAGAGAGGTATGTTTTCATTTGCCTTATAATGTCCTTATTATTTTATGCTTAGAAAATAGTATTTAATGGTGGGTATTTAAACTATATATTACTAAATATATAGTTTATAAATTAACAAATATATATTACTAAAAAACATATTTATAATAAACTTTGGATTATTATAATGGTTGACAATCATCTGGAAAATGATATAGAAATTATCAAAAGGAAAAAAATGGAAAGCAAATATACAACCGACAAAATAACATTTTATTTAGAATTAATATATTACCTACACAGCTGCTTTATATTAAATGAGTAATACAAGCTTTAAAGCATAAAAATTAAAACATTGATAAAATAAAATTCTTAAGATATTTAAAAAAACTACATACATTTGTACATAAATTAAAAAAAAAAAAGATTTTTTTTTTTCAAATGATTTGTCAGTTAGGAAAAAGACTAGTCTTGTTTTTCAATTTGTTCTAATTTTCAATATTGATAGTTATAGAAATGGGCATAACATTTAAAGAAAAAAGATTAATATGCCTTTATGTTTCTAAATGTTATACCAATTTTATTATGCCCTTCAACTTTAATTTTTTATAAAAAATTAAGTACTCATGATAGACTGACAGACCGAAAGAAAATGAAAAAAAAAAGAAAAATAAAATAAAATTCGTATAACAATTTCTAAATGTATTGGAAAATAATAAATTACAAAACGAATTTACTTTTCCTCAAGAGGAACAATGAAAAATAAACATTTTAATAATTAATGATATTCTAAATATTAATATACACTAACAATACGATAAGAAATTAAAATTTCTTTGATTAAATTTAATATTTAGAAGGCAAAATAAATTTAACATCCAATTTTCCTAAAAGGAAATTTTAAAAGACGAGAGAATGTTCATTGTGGCTTACCTTAAATCCTTTAAAATAGGGTGGTTATTAATGTAAAGTAAAGGAATATTTATTGAAGTTTTAAATGTCCTTTGCATTATTAAGGCAAGTAATTGAAGTCATTATATTCCTATCTCTATTTTCTTAGAGATTAATTAGAAAATCTTTCATGTTCGAAGCATGTATTAAAGATTTATCTCTATAGTTATAATTAAATTTTATAACAAACATTTTAGAAAATTAGTATATCATATTCTGTAATATTTAGAACAATCATTTTGGATAAATGTCATTAGAAAGTAAGAAACATGAAAGAAAAATTTATAAATTAATAAATTTTATATGTTGGTATAAAAAACTAGTGTTTTGGCATTTCTATATTATACGCTTATATTTCAACCATTGAAACATTTCTTTTAAATTAAAAAGAACAAGTAACTATTGGAACAAGGGTCTACCAATTTTCACGGCTTAGCTTTAGTTTTTTTTTTTTTAACAAACAGAATATTTGTTAAAACAATGTATTGCATGTGTATAAAAGAAAGAATATTTTAACTAATATGTATTCATACAATGTAGTGGTTAGAATTTTATACTCATACTATTATCCATTAATACCCATCTATGTATGTACTGATGACAAGGAAACTATAAAATAAAATAGAACAATGACATGCGAATTGTCTTTTTTTTTTTTGTAATACAAACTTTTATATTGTATAACACTTTTTATTTTTAGATATTTTCCTAACAAATGGCTACTTCCTCAATATGTATAAAAGAAAGAATATTTTAATTATTTCTTATTCATAAAATGTAGTGGTGAGATTTCGTTACTAAAGATATTAGGTATTATTACCCACATATGTTTTTAATAATGCCATGCGAACGAAACTATAAATTAACATTGAATATTGGCACATAAATTGTCCAAATCCAACAATACAAACTCTACAGCCTTAGAAATTGGCAAATTTCTTTTACTTATTATTTTTCACAGGTTATTTATTTATATATATATTCCAAACAAATAGGGGATTTGATACAGCAGCTTAATAATTATGTATAAACGTAAGAATATTGTAAGTAATAAGCATTCTTTAAATGTAGTACTGTGAATTTATTACTAATGCTGTTAGGTATTATTACTCACCTATGTGTGTAATAACGGCATGCAAACGAAACTATCAAATAAGATGGAATAATGAAATGTAAATTGTTCAGTTCTAATAATAAAAATATCACAGCCCTAGAAATTGACAATTTGCTTTTACTTACTATTAATTGCGATATTAGAATGTGGAGATAATCATTTGATATTTCATTCTTCTGACATGAAAAAATGAGCAGCATTTATGATATGAAAATTTCTCTTTATTTTAGTTTTCAGTCAATCGTCTAGTAATCGTCTCTCGTGCATGAAAGAAAAAAGAAAGAAAGAATACAGTTCTGCCAAAAAAGGCCCTAGAATAATCACTGAAAAAGACCCGGATGATAATGTAAAGTTTTTGGGAGCGTTCTTTTTAAATATCTCGCTCAAATTTTAATATTTTTACATGGTTTTTCTTTCTATAGGATAGTTGAGGACGATCTACAGCAGGCCTACCATTTACTTTTTCGATTTTGCTTATATATTTTTTATATTATGAAAGTTTCAATTTCAGAACCGGTTTAAACCTGTTTGGAACCAAAGCTGAAATAGTAAAAACTAGGCCGGTTGTGGATCGTACTCAGCTCTCCTATACAAAAAAAATCAAGTAAAATATTAAAATTTGCGCGAGATATTTCAAAAGAGCTCTCCATAGATATTACATTATCATCCGAGTCCTTTTCTGTGACTAGTGTTGCACCTTAAGGGGTATAATAGAACCAGTGGATTGCGTTATTACCTAGGTATGCAATTTTTGCAGTATATTTTCAAATACAGGCTACCTTGCGTACTCATCCAAAATATTCAAGAACATTTTATAAATAAATGAAATAACTACAAATTTATATTATAAAAATAAGCATTATCTAATAAGCATGTAATCTGTCCATCACAGACCACATTTAGCAAATTTTACATCAGGCATTGACACATGCGTACTTATTCCAGCGATAAAATCTACAAATGTAACACATAAATTTTAGCAGTTGTTTTGTATTCAGATCACCACAGAGCCTTTCAGCGCAATAACCATAGTGCCATTTTCCCGGATTTCTTCATAGCTACGATTAATATTACACTTGGCATTATAACTCTAGAATATATTTATATTTAGGGCATTTTTTATATTATTTCTAGGGGGTATTATTTATAGAAGTAAAAACTCATTGTAAAAACATAACTCGATTAATGTAATACCAAAGGTAAAGATGAATATTAGGAAATTATTTAACAAGTTATTTAAAAATATTGTTTATAGCTAAGAAGAAAAAATGCCAGAGCCAAGCCTTTGCTCAGTTTTGCTTTTACTAACTCGCTGAGTTTTGCACTGGTGACGAATCTCGATAGTAGATTTGAAAAAGTTCTTTGCTACTTTTTCATACATTATTTGTGAATTTATAATCGTTGGTTTTCTACCTTTAAACATTTTTGCAAAAAGGCTTTATTTGCTATTTTAAAATACAATACTTTAATAGCAATAATGCATTTAAAAAGAATGTATAAATAATAAAAAGTGAATAATCTAATAAAAAAAGAAAGAGTATATTATATTTTTAAATGCAATTTAAGCAATAAAACTTTTATATTACTTAACTTATATGATTATAAATTAAGACATGCTAAAAGATAGCTTTTAATATGTTAAATGCTTTCTTTAAATTTTCTAGATTTCAGTTCTGTGTCTACGAAAATTAATGCATTGTAAATAAAAGGAAGACTTTTTTCACAATATTTCCTACATTTTAAAACAAAAAATATTGTGCTAATGAGGCTAAACACTCATTTAAACTGATTAATAAACTATTAAATCACGAGGCGAGATTTAAAATTGAGATTTAAAGTACATGTAAAGTACAATCACTTAAATAGTTTTTTAAATGAGAACAAGTTAATACTTTTTTTTCATATGAAGATCTTTTTTTCAGGGAAAACGTGCTTTCCGTTTAATAATTTATTTCAAAATAAACGAATAAAAGTTGAAACTTTTTGAACGTGGTACATTTTTTTCTTTGATAGCGTATATTTCATGTAAGACTTATAATTAAATGAATTGCACATGTCCGCATAGGTTTTTTTAAGACTGAAGCTCATTTTATGCACATTTTTATGCTGGTTTCGGCAAAGTTACATAAAAAACTAATTGTACTAATGAAGCTAAAACCTCTTTTGAAACAATCAATAAAATACTGACTACAGAAAAATTAGGAGATTTTATGAATATCACTTATGTAGTTTAAAAAAAAACCTTTTTTTTAAAGCTAGGAGATTTTTTTTAAAATAAAATGTGATTTCGATTGAATAAACTTATTCAAAATAAAACAAAAATAGTTGATTTTTCTTTCGAATACTCTTGCTTTATTTAGTTACGTATTTTTCAATCTTGTCAGAATGCATTTCCTCTAGAGTGATCACTTTTTTTTTTGTAATAAAGGTTATTTCTAATGGTGTGTTGTTAGTGTTATTTATAAAGGCTGATTATCTGCTCGAAGAATATAAGCGCTATTGGGGGGGGGGGTGTCCTGCATGGGGATCTTTCGAAGGGAATCTAATTCATATTCACGCAAAACTCGAAGAAAATCACGAAAAGTAGAAACGGTTAAGCTGCTATTAGATTCACGGACTTTTAGGCGAGACAAACTTTTCAGACGATTTCAAATAGAGAAAAAGGTTACTTTTGTCCTTGAAAAAATTGGAGAAAAAGCTGAAAAACCAGTTTCTACTAGTGCCAGGCGTTAATATTTATCGCCTACTCGTACCAATCGCTTATCTCGGATTCGTTGAAACGTTCGATGTTGGATGAAAAATCTAAACTAGGACAGACTTTTTTGAACTTGTGGGAAAAAGTTGGGGAGACATTGCAGTTTGTTATTACACTGGATGCTGGGAGGATATTTTGCAATAAGTTGGAGGAAATCCAGTGTTGGCTCAAAAGTCTTACGGAATGTTGGTGCATCTAATAGCGGCTTAAGGCAGACAAGCGAGATTCGGCTCGAACCCAGCTCCTCCCGTACCAACTTCAAAGGCATAACATGTCAGCCAATAGTAAGGGAATAATATTAGTTTTGTAACTATTTTTGAACATCCTGAAACAATTACGATTAACTTTACGATTTCGACATAGATAGGAAAATTCTGTAAGGTTGTTGAATGAAAAATTCAGTTATAAAAACACAAGAATTTGTATGTATAAAATACGAATGTAGGTATAAAAATGCTAGACTCAACATGAGGTATTGTAGACTTTCCGTTGAAATAGATAAAGGTCGTAAGTACTGAACAAAACAAAAATAGAATAACGCCTACACTGATATTCCAACAAAGGCACGGGTATTTATTTTTTCTGTGAATTTGAATAACTAAAAAATACATAAAGGAAAAAACTAAATATTTAAGTGCAGCCAGAATTCCCAATGTCTACCATGTTAAACTACTGCACATTTACTTAGAAACTAATAAATAAATTTTCTTGAAGTTATTTATATACTTAATATGAATAATTTTTCATAAAGTGAAGTCAAATTTCGAAAAATACATTAATTATTTTCTTTTAAAATATAGAACAAAAACCAGTTTTAAATAACAAAAAACATGCATTTTTTATAGAAACATATTTATAAAAAAAATTTGAACTGTTTGTAACAAAATTTCACCGCCTGAAATGACTGACGATTATGTGTGGAATACTCTGGGGAGATTGTAAACCATAATCTATCGTAATTTTTATAAAAATGTACATCGAAGTGCAAAAAGCAATATTTTGAGTAAATGTAGTTGAATTTCACGAATGTAATGATTATATATGATATAAACAAATTGAAATATTTAATAGAAGAAAATAAATATGAGATTCGAAGATTAAAATTCTAGCATAAATCAGTCAAAAATTAAAAATGTATATAAAATGATATTTTTAACAAATTTGACTTTAAACTCAACTTTAAGGTATATTTTAATATGAGTTGTTTTACAATAAATTATATAATTTCTCTTGTTGGATATTGGAAATTTTCATGAGGTGTTTTTTTTTAACTTTTTTTTTAATTTCTTGATTCATAATGATATACATTTGTAAACACAGCATACAGAAAGACAAAAAAAAACTTAAACGGTAAAACAAAATATAAAATAAATAAAAATTTCTATGACAATATTATAAAAAATTAAACAAAAAATTATATAAAAAGCTTTTGTCACAAACTTGACTTCCAACTACACTTTAAGATATATTTCTTTTTCATGAGTTGTTTTAGAGTAAATTATGTAATTACTCTTGTGGCATATTACAAAATTTTCATCTTATGGTTATAAGAAAAACTGTTTTTCCTAATGCATACAAAACTACATTTGTGAACACAGTATATAGAAACACAAACGAAAAGAAAACAACGTAGAAAGGTAAAACAAAAATAAATAAATAATTAATTATTTTAATGACAATAATATAAAAAATAACACAAAATATATCAAATCAAGAAAAATTAAAAAAATAAATCAATAACAGAAAAATCCTCAAATAATTATCTTTTTAGGCAAATTTCTTTCTACTTTATGGCAGATTAAATTCAATGTAAATTTATAATTTTGATTTTTGAACATTTCTCTCTTAAAGGAAAAAATTGAAAACCATTTACAATTTAACTATTATTACAATGTTTTAATTAGGTATTTTGTATTTCGTATATTGCATGATAAATGCAAAATAATGACGATTACAAATAAATAAAGTGTTGGAATAAATTTTCATAACTTACTTTACATATGAGAACGTGGAAAATCATTCTTACTTTTAAAAGAAAAGTTAGATTTATTATTGATATATGTTACAAATTGATCAAAAAATATATTGTATTGTGCAAGAAATTCAAGTTAAAGAGTAAAACATGATACATATATGTATGTGTATATATATATGTATTACCTGCCTCATAAAATATTGGAATACCACACATAATGCATTAAACATCAGAATTTTAAGAGTTTTTCTATGAAATGTGCTTGCATGTAATAAATGTTATCATTTTTAAAAAAATGCTGTTTCCATTTTGTTTTATCCCATTAAATAAGCTATGACAACATCCCTCCCCGTAAGACATGGTGACGTCACGGTGACGTCGTTGTGAAGTCACATTGTGACTTTGTGACCGTCGATGTGACGTCACGTGACGTCGATGTGAAGTCACTGAGACTAAAATGTGAAGTCGTTATGGCCGTTTTAGAGCTTGTTTGTGACGTCACATTGTGACCACATTGTGACGTCGCAATGTGACCAATTTGTGAAAAATGTGTCATTTGTGACGATTTTGCCATTAACATTGTGACGTAATTGTGACGAAAGTGACAATGCTTTCAAGTCACATTGTGACCAAATTGTGAAATACAGGGTGAGTCCAAAATCATGGAACAAACTTTGAGGGGGCAGTAGGACTCACTATAGCAAATAATGATGGCACAGAAATATATGACCGGAAGTGACCCGTCAAGACGCTACACTAGTCACAAAAAAAGACCCGGATGGTAATGTTATGTCTATGGGGGGGGGGTGTTGTTTTCAAATATCTTGCTCAAATTTCAATATTTTACATGATATTTTTTCCATAGGATAGCTGAGGACGATCCACAACTAGGCTAATTTTTACTTTTTCGATTTTGGTTATATTTTTTTTATATTACAATAGTTTCAGTTTTAGAACCGGTTTAAACTGGTTCTGAATTATAGTGGGCTCTTAATCTGTAACCAAAATCAAAAAAGTAAAAAACCAGCCCAGTTGCAGGTCGTCCTCAGCTATCCTATGGAAAAAAAAATATGCGAAAATATTAAAATTTTAGCGAGATATTTGAAAATAGCGCTCCCATACACTTAACATTATAATCCGTGTCTTTTACAGTGACTAGTGTGGCGTTTTAACGCGTCACTTCCAGTCATACATTTCTATGCCATAATTATTTATTATAGTGAGCTCTACCACCTCCCTTAAAGTTTGTCCCATTATTTTAGACTCACGATGCAGATCGTTTGTGACAAAACTTTCATTAACACTGTGATGATTCTGTGACGATTTAACTTTTCTTAACGATTCTCTAACAATTTAAAAGAAACAGGATCTGCTGAAGCTATAACTCCACGTCATGTTCTGTTAAAATAGGGTTTGAGTCCTAAAATCATATATTGACAATTTATGAACAAATACTGTATAATATATAAAATAGTTACCTGCAGTAAGGAGACTTTCTTCTAAATTAAAGTTAAAAATTCGATTTACCTCACATGCCTTACAACTCTGGTGTTGTTTTTAAAATTTGAAAAATATTGCCTTTCAAAAATATTTATATATTTTCCCCACATGCTGAAAATTGCATAGCTTCAATTTTATTTATAACTGACACACATTTTGTAATATGCTGTTCAAACTGTTTAATCTTTTTGAACTTTTTTAAAAAAAAACTTTTACTCGCTTTAATATCCACAAATTTCAGCACATATCTAAAACTGTACAGCTTGTCAATATTTCTGACCAATAATCCTGATGTCTATAAATATATAGGGTGGATGCTCCAGTGTTGGCCACATTAAGAGAAAAGTTGAAATGGAAATTTTATAGTTTTAGACTGAATAAAGCATATTAAATCGCAATAACAGTATTCTTTAGTAAATTTAGTTGTCTTTCTGTTAATTATAATAACTTTCTATCAAATATTTTAGATTGTGAGTAATAACTCGTTAAGTAACTTCTTTCAATTTGCACCAGTTTTGGCCACCCCTGCACCAGTTTTGGCCGCCCTAATATCTTGTAATTTTGCAAACATTTTAACTGATAATAAGTAAAAATAAAGCATTTTTGTGCAAAATCTGTTTTACCACACAGATATTTGTTTGCTGTATAAAAAAGATTTGCATTTTTTTAAATGAAATCATAAAAACATCGAATAAAATATACTTAAGCTGATTTTAACTGAACATTTAAATTTAAAAACAAAAAATATATTTAATTCATAAAAAAGACTTATAGGACATAAAAAGCTTATTTTAACATTTTGCATATTTTCATTTATATATATCATATGTTATACTATACCAATATTTACAGTTATATGACTAGAATCTTGAAATTATTCCATTTTTACATGAAATAGTATTTTGACAATCTCTAAAATCCATTTTTTTCAACTGATTTTAAACTTTAATTCCTCGTACTTAGCTGCCTGTCAGCCTAATCATTTGGAGTTAATTTTCTTCAACCTTAGATTTCCTTGTGTAAATATTGGCTAGGATCTTAGAAAGACCTTCACAGAGGGCATCTCCCTTCTTTTTTGGCCCATATCTCTCATATAGATAATTGGCCATCATAAATAGCACAACCCTATTACTTGAGATTCAAAAATAGTAAAAACTGGTCTCCATTCTGTAAACTTGTGTTGCAAGGTAGAACGAGATACTACAAAACTTAACCATCTTGAAAAGCTGGCAATGAATTTTGAAAAGCCATAATTTTACTTCCTATCTTATAACAGTGTTTAATCTAGACCATTTTTAAGAGTACAGAATTGTCTTTTTTAAACTTGTTAAAATGAATCCTATTTATAGTATAAAGATTTTCACATTATTTGTTATTTCTAAATTCATGTGCTTGAAATTTTGCAAAAGTTATGCAACTTCCTCATTTTGTTTTGAAAAAATACAAGAAACCACTAAATCATGCTGTAATTTTATTGAACTTTTAAATTTATAAGTCATAAAACATTTCTAAATATATTGCTGAAATTTTCTCTATAATTAGTCTTGTGGCCAAAAGTGGAGCATATTGTTGTGCCATTTTTGGCCACACAATGGCCATAACTGGTACACATAGCAAATTTAAAGCACGTACTAGCACGTAAAGCAAGTACTTTTGGCCACCCCTACTTTAAGCTGTAAAAATAATTAATTTAAATATGAAATTGCAACAGAGAGAAAGCCTACTTCATAAAGCTTCATAGCAATCTGTTTCAGAACAAATAAAGTTCGATAAATCCCTAATATTGAAAGCTTGTGAAAACTTGTTACCTAAGCAAAAACCTTAATATATGTGAGTGCACACTATAGTTTTACACTTTTTTCTTTTCTTTTCTTTTTTTTTTTTTTTTTTTTTTTGCAAGTCATTTTTTATCAAAAAATAAACAAATGGGATTGAAAATAATAAAAGAGTGTTAGATTAAGGAGTAAGAATGCATATAATTTGTTAAAATCAATTTACAGCCTAAATAGAGGGTAAATCATTCCAATGTGGCCAAAACTTGTGCAGTTGCCAAAACTGGAGCATCTACCCTATATCTTTTAATTATCTTTTGTTGTAATTTTCCAACTGATTGAAAAAGTGTCCAGGTCAGGATTCGAACTAAGCAGTCTTTCGCGCAAATTGTCAATACTTTGTCGACTGAACTATCCTGGAAGAATCTGACGCACACAATTCACACAGTGAATACGAACGCATACTTATCATTATTATATATAACCCTATGTAATAATACTTTATTTTTTTTCAAACTACTCGTATGATAAATGCATACTATTCGTATGAGTATATAATGATATTTCTCCGGGTGAATTGTGCGTGCTAAGTTGCTCTGTTGGAAGAGCATTGGCAGCATACATCGAGGGTCTCTAGTTCGAATCCTAATCTAAACATTTTTTTACTCATTTTCGTTTGATTAATTTACCAATTAAAATCATTCTGTTAAATATAATATAGAATTATCTTTTGATAAAACTACGTGAAGTTTATGCGCAATATTTGTAATATACAGATTTTATTTAAAAATCGAGTACTAATGAAGATGAGGCAATTAGTTCTAGTATTACGCTTAGTTATTTCCTTACTATAGTGGCCTGTGCGCATGTATGATTACACCAAGGTTTAAATTCGTAGTTAAACTCATATATATATATTGTATATGTCATATAGTGTAGATGTGCCGGTAAAGGTCATCCTTATGGAATTTATTTTTAAAAAGTTTCCTTATTAATAGTTATAATTATTAGATTTCATTTTTTTTTTTTTTCGTATTAGATGAATCTATTAATAGTATTTAAGTATTCTCAGTCTCACTTCCCAATATTAGACAAAATTTTATTGAAAATAATAGAAATACATCAAACACTAAAAATTTCAGTAATGTACATCCCACAAAAAAGTACATGTAATTGTTTTTATGACTATTTAGAACCAGGATTTAATGAACACATACTAATGGAACAAAATTGTTATTTTCAGCACCATTTAACAATTAAGATATCAAAAATTAATAAAATAATGCGATAATTACTCATTTTTTAAAATCAATAATTGTTATTATCACAAAATCAATATCTTAATTATTTTAGATACATGGTTTAAAATAATAAATGTCATGGAATTACAGTTATCAAATTTTTGGGATTATGAGAAATTCAGAAAGGTAATAAAAAAGTTTTAAAAAATTTGTTTTTGCAATATTAGTGCATAAATTAATATATTTATCACTATTTTCAACAGTTAAACAACCCCAAACTCCTTTATATATTAATTATTACGTTAACTTTTGATTATGCATACATTTTTAAATTTATTAATATTTGATTTTAACCATGTAATTAAAAAAATGTGATTAAAGTGCATTTTAAAAATAATGTTATTAACTGTTTTCAAATCGTTGACATGCTGTTCCGTATTTCAACAAAATAAATGTTAAATTTATTGAATTTACTAAGGTAAGTGGATTCAAAAAAGTTAAATTAATATGATACTTATTCCTTTTATAACATGTTTTTTACGAAATTCACAGAAATCATTATAAAAAAAGCAGGAAAAATAATATTTTCTTACCTCTTTCTTAACGGCATTATCCTCTAATTCAAGTTTCATAATCCAAATAGCGAAGATAATTTCGAAATCGGAATGTCCGAATGAAGTACATTGACATTGGCGCGCTCATATTAACGAAACGCCACTGACAATGTATTTTTTCGGACCGGCATTTTATATAAAATGTCAACTGATCGCATTTCTGCATAACTTTTTAAAAATTTTCAACTTACGTACTAAATATGCACGCATAACATCATAACAAAGTTACTAGAGCAGCTGGCCTAATATTCTAAAGAATAAATACACTAGTGTCAACTATTCTGGTTGTTGCCAAACGATATTTTTTAAGCAGGTGATTTTTTGTTATTATTGGTTGTTTGAGCTTCGAAGATTTATAAGTTGAATGCGCATGCGCATTAGTTTTATGAGGGTATCCCTAATTAAAATTTTGAGTTACATTTTTTTTTCACGCATTTCTATTTTACTTTCAATTAGTTTCAAAATACAGTGGAACTTTCATTTAACGAAGCGCATATTTAATGAAATTATCTACTTTTTTAATTTTCTGTTGAACCTTCTTTTAGAACGCAATTAACATTTAAATTAATATTCATATTAAAAAAAAATTCTTCTTAGCAAAATTTGTTGCACTTCCGTGCATGCACAATATTCAAAAGGATAGATTGCTGTTAAGATTGATTGGTGAATATATTTCAGCGGATTGTACGAATTGAAATTATGTATTTATTTTATCTTTTAAATAAAAAGGAAAAAAATGCGAAAATTTTTCGATATGCTAAGAAAGGGATTCTAGTTCCGCGAAAATATTATAGGTCCATTCTCTGAATACTTAAAAAAGATGCGAAAGTTTTTATGAGTGTATCTTTCATAAGAGATCGCACACAAAGTAATATTCGAATTTTTTTTTTTAATTTTTCGATTTGAAATACAAGAGAAAACGAGAATTAGAACGCTGCGATTCAGTTTTTGTTTCCCTTCCTTTATTACGCGGTTTTTTAGATATTATACTAATGATTTTTTTTATGTGGCTATATTGCATAACAAAAAGTACTATCCAAATTAAAACACAGTTTTATTATATTTCCATTTTTATTTGTAGTTTACTATACAAATTTCATGAATTTTTGTGGATTTCTATTCAACGATATTTTTTTCATAACGAAGCATTTAAGTGTAACGAGAAATTTCCTTAAATGGAAGTTTCACTGATAGGTTCATTGCTGGGTGCTTAGTTTCATATGATGGGAGGTTTATCTCACATATGTGATATGGCGTACATGTTACATGCAGTGCATGTAATGTGTGACATAAGAGCGATTGCACAATATTCTTCTGCAATGCCAGAAAACACGTTTTTTTACCAGTAAATAACATGGTTTGGAGAATTTTTGTAATTTTCTAAAGTTTTCTAAGAAAGTCACATCTGAGTCACAATGTGACGTCACTGAGAGGTGGCATTTTGGTCACAGATGTGACGTCACATTTCAGTCACAATGTGACGTCACTGAGGGGTGACATTTTGGTCACAGATGTGACGTCACATTTCAGTCACAATGTGACGTCACTGAGGAGTGGCATTTTGGTCACAGATGTGACGTGACCACAGTGACTCACAGTGACGTCACAATGACGTCACTGTGAGTCACTTTGGTCACATCACATCTGTGACGAAAATGCCACCACTCAGTGACGTCACATTGTGACTAAGATGTGACTTTCTAAAAAAATTTTCACAGTTCGTCACAATGTTAATGTCAAAGTAGTCACAAATGACACACTTTTCACAAATTGGTCACATTGTGACGTCACAAAGTGGTCAGAATGTGACGTCACAAAAAAGCCCTAAAACGGCCATAACGACTTCACATTTTAGTCACTGTGACTTCACATCGACGTCACGTGACGTCACATCGACAATCGCTGGTCACAAAGTCACAATGTGACTTCACAACGACGTTGCAGTGACGTCACCATGTCTTACGGGATTAATTTAATAAATAAAAAAAAATTGATTCATAGAAAAAAAAGATTAAAAAATTAATTAAATTGGGAATATTTAATACTAATAATTAAATTTGATAAAAAGAATGCGTCTTTATTAACATGTTGTATTTACACTTCAGCGAGTTAAATTATTAAAAATGTATCTACATAAATGAATCTGAGCTTTCAAAATTGCTGAGCTTAAATTATGCTTCTAGTACACGTTTCATTTAAAATGCGCATAATTATAGAAAAACGAATCATAATTATTTAAATTTCCTCACTATCTTAACCATTACAAGTAATTTTATTTTGTCTTCCTGATGTTGCACTCAAATTAAAATTTCAATGTTTCATCACACTGAAATTAAGATTGGATCATCAAAAAAGCGGGTCTCATGTTAATGTAAATTATGCAAATGCGTTTGTAAGTAATAAGGAAGTAAAATAAAAACAGAAAAGCAATAACCATTTTGAAAATCACTGCTATAAAAATTTAGTAATTGCTTCCAAGTAATTAAGCCTGGATTTGATGAAATTTGCAACTCATACTTATGCTGGAAGGGTTTTGAAATTAAATGTAATGCAAGTGCTGTATAATTTAAAAGTAATTTTAAAAAGTTTTTTCTTTTTCATTGAAAACAATCTTAACAATATTTACGTAATTATTTTCTGAGCATTTGGGTGTAAAATTAGATACATGCAATATGACAGCAACAACTGTCTACTTTATTTTTTTATACATTCCACTTATTCAGGTAGAATAATGTAATTTTAATGTAATAAGTAATTTTTTCTTTACAAATTTGCTGAGGTTTTTCATTTTGAAAATCTAATATTAATTACAAAGTTTAAATATGTACTGTTTTTTACAACCTTCATGTTTCTTTAATATAAATCTATCTTTTAAACTAGATTGGGGATTTAAAATGTTTGGTGATATAAAAATGTAATTCTTTTTCTTTCTTTGACTCTTTTAAAATGTTCATAGCTACCTTAATAATTTTTAAAGTTGAATATATACAAATTAGTACATTTTAATAATTTGATACCAGATCGGGAAAAATCAATCAGTTTCTTCAGTGTGCTCAAACTAAATGCAGGGCAGCAAAGAAAAAGTTTTTGTAATTTTTTAAAAAGAACTTTTGCATCATATTTACTAAATTCAGTGCTTTCATAAAAAAAGTTACCTTTTTTAAAAAGAGTGGAGGAAGTTTTGTTTTGCGGTTCAAACACTAAATTTGAATTTGTAATCGATATGGCTGGTTAGAGATGTGGAGATGCCAATGATCTTAAAGTAAGAACACTTAATATTTCCGATTAAGAAAAAAATTAAACTGTTTAAGTTTAGTTTAAAAAATGATGCTCAAGTTAATTTTGTAGTAAAAATTCAATTTTATACATAAAAATAATACATTAACCAAAATATCTGAAACATACATTTTTGAATATGTTTTGCATATGATATGTCTTTAACATAAAAATTCTTTTTAAATGTGCAAAACTGTCAGGTAATCCGAATTACAATTTTTTATACACCATTTTGTTGGAAAATATTATTTAGTATATTTTGCAGAAAGCTGGATTTTATGTGTTGTATATAAACAATTTTTTTACTATTTTTGTAAAAAAAAAAAAAAAAAAAAAAAAAAAAAAAAAAAAAAAAAATACTTTTGGCTATTATATTGATTTAGGAGCAAGCTAAATTCGTGTAATTCACATTTAATAACACGATGAACAAATTTCCCTCTCTAAAATTACCCATATATAAAAAAATAAATAGGTTTTCCCATTTTTCTTATCAAATATAAACGTTAAATATGCTGATCAGAAAATTTAAAATATCGAAAATTCTGCATCAGTAATTACATGTAAATATTATGAAAAAGTAAGACATTTGAAAGAAAAAATGTCACAGGCAAAAATATTTTAATTAGTATGTGTATTCAGCATGTGTATTATGTAACACAGCCCCGTGTGAGAAATGAATATTTATTTATGCGAAAGCAATATTCTAAAACAAAATGTCGCTAACAGTAAAATTTAAATACATCTGACATTTATACAATGTCACGGCAAATGAAATCTTTTAAAGTTCTTCTGGGATTTATGCACGACGCCATAATTAATCATGTTTTGATTTCATAATTATGAGTGCAAGTGTATACTCAGAAAACTTCGTGTTTAAACTATTCTTTTGATGTGTTACTCTGTTTGAACAGAATTAAATATTCATTAAAAACCCTTATGTAGAGATGTACGTTTTCGCTTGCCTTATAATGTCCTAATTATTTTATGCTTAAAAAGTAGTTTTTAATAGTTGTTATTTTAATGTATAAAATCGAAGTGCTATGTTGAAATACATTAATAATTAATGTTACAATTATTATCTCTTTGTTACATAAAATTGTAAATAATATGCTACATGAATTCTGTTACATAAATATGTAAATTATATGTTTATGTTTAAGATTTGTTTGCTTAAGAAAACATTTCGTACAGAATAATAAAAACTTTTAAAGAAATGGCTTTTGAAAATTTCTGTTGCATATTTTTTTTATATTTTTGAAGAATTATTGTAAAATATTGGCTGTCTTAATATTTATTCTAATTGCACAAATAAAACTGTGAGATAATTGATAAAACATTATATATAGTATTTTAATAAAAATTTTATTTTACTTAAGAAAGGTTTTATAATAATTAAAAATAAATGACATTGACATGTTTCGGATCTGTCTAATAAGATCCATAATCATAATCAAAGATTATGATTATGGATCTTATTGGACGGATCCGAAACATGTCAATATCATTTATTTTTAATTATTATAAAACCTTTCTTAAGTAAAATAAAATTTTTATTAAAATGTTTATATAAAAGGTCAGTCTTTTAAAATCTGATGATTAAAAAAAAATCTATTGGATGTAATAAACTTTTTATCATTGTATATAGTAATATGAGATTTTTTTAAAGTCTACTTTTATCCCAACCTACTAATTTTTTCCGGAGTTCAGGTATTACAGATGTAAATTTCGTATATTTAGTCAATTTTTCATTCATGTTCTTGCATAATTTATATATATATAACAGTCAGTACGATTTTTGTGGGGATAAAAATATTACATGTTTCTCTGCAGGCCAGTTTCCTTTAATTTTTGTTTAATTTCTATATTCTAAGTTTTGAAAAAATAAATCCCGACTACAGAATGTAAAATTATTAGTGTGGAAATATTGTATTACGGATGTTCAAACAATATATTCAAGTATGCATAGGCAGACAGACCGAAAGAAAATGAACTAAAAAATTAAAAAACCCATAAAATTTGATTAACAATTTCTAGAAGTATTAGAAAATAATAAATTGCAAAACGAATATACTTTTACTCAAGAGGAACAATAAAAAATAAACATATAAATAATTAATCATATTTTAAATATCAAATACACTAACAATATGATAATGAATTAAAATTCCTTTCATTAAATTTAGTATTTAGAAGGCAACAAGAATTTAACATCCAACTTTCCTAAAAAAATAATTTTAAAAGACGAGAGAAGGTTCATCGTGGCTTATCTTAAATCCTTTAAAACTGGGTGATTATTAATGTAAAACGAAAAAATATTTATTGAAGTTTAAAATGTCCTTTACATTATTAAAGAAAGTCATTGAAGGCATTATCTCTATTTTCTCTATCTCTATTTTCTTTGAGTTTAATTAGAAAATCTTTCATGTTGGAAGCATGTATTAAAGATTTATCCCTTTGTTGTTTTAATTAAATTTTATAGCAAACATTTTAGAAATTTGTTATAGCATAATCTGTAATATTTAGAACAATCATTTTAGATAAATATCATTAGAAAGTAAGAAACATAAAAGAAAAAATTATAAATAAATAAATTTTATGCTTTGATTTAAAAACTAGTGTTATGGCATTTCAGTATTATAGTTTATATTTCAACCATAGAAACATTTGCTTTAAATTATAAAAAAGGAGTAAGATGACCTGGACTGATAACGCCACGTTAAGATTCTACCAATTTTCACGGCTTAGCTATAGAGTTTTTTCCAAACAATCGTAGGATTTGAAATAAAAGAAATGTGTATAAAAGAAAGAATATTTTTACTAATATGTATTCATGAAATGTAGTGGTTGGAATTTTGTACTATTAGGCATTATAATCCACTTATGTGTGTAGTAATGACATGCAAATGAAACTATAACATAAAATAGAACAATGACATATGAATTGTCTAATTCTTATAATACAAACTCCATAATCCTAGAAATTGACAAATTTCTTTTACGTACCAATTTTCACTTTTTATTTTAAGATTTTTTTCCAAAAAATCGGAGGATTTGATACAGCTACTTACTCAATATGTATAAAAGCAAGCATATTTTAACTAATACGTATTCCTAAAATGTAGTGGTGAGAATTCGTTACTAATTATATTAGGTATAATTACCCATATATACTTTTAATACTGCCATGCAAACGAAACTATAAATTAGCATTGAATAATGGCATATAATTTGTCCAATTCCAACAATACGAACTCTACAAAATGTGGCAATGAATGGCAAATTGCTTTTACTTACCAATTTCCACGGCTTAGATATATATTTATTCATTATTATATAGAACTATTAGACAATACTTCAATTAAAGATCAAAATATGGAATAACTCATTAAATAAGAAACTATATCAAACAGGGGATTAGGCAAACATTGGAACAAAATTGGAAATGTGGTATTTAGCTCGTTTTCAAAGGCAGTGCTAAATAGACACATTGATTGCGATTAATTTATGATTAGAAATCAGGATAAACCTAAAAATAATTTATAAATTGTCCGATTAATCGTCAAAGCAAAACATAGTTCAATGAAAAATAATAGACAAATAATAAAAATTGAATTGTCAAATAAATGAATTATAAAATAGATAAACTTACACTATAAATCGCCACCATGTGAGAGAGGAAAAAAATAATTTTAAATTTGCAATCTCACCTTGCCAACTGTTGTAGTTGATATTTAAAAGAGAAAGTTATATCAGAAACCAAAAAGATGTAATTAATAATATACAAATAGAATAAATATTTTTATAAATATTAAATAAAAAATATTAGTAAACAACAATGTTATGAACTTGATGGAACTATTTAAATTATTTTATAATAATAACAAGTTTTAATTAATATCGATGAAAATTAATTTAAGAAAACATAGGTACGAATATACTACTGTCACAATCGTTAGTAATTAGATTTTATTAAAAAGTAAGAAATAAAACATATCAAAATATATTGACATTTAGATCTTAATCCCCTAAAAAAGGAGAATTAAAAATGTATTTTAAATTCCAGATTAAAAAATAAAATATATATAAAAATACCTTATTAATAATGATATTTTTAAAAAATCCAAACAAATAATAGATCTATGTTATTATATTGTAGGCAGTAAAAAAAAGTAGCAGTGGCTCCATCTAAATAGGATTAATTAATGCAGTAAGTGCTCCATTTTACAAATTAAATTACTTATATGTTTAAAGCTACAATTTTGGAATAAATAATTTATTATATCATTATAAAATATACTAGCAGAGGGTAGCTTATTTTGATAACTAACTAGTTAAATTTACAAATATAAAAAATACGATATAAAATAATATTATATTATTAACCGTTAACCAAAACCTCAAACCTAACCAATAACCTCAATCTACATTGCAAATTAAAGCCAAAGGAATAAACAAGGAATGCTATAGCAACACATAACCATAAACAATAAATTAACACTTCTACTATTGTTACACTGTACCAATTCCTACCCCCCCCCTTTATATTTATATAACTATATTAACACATGAACATATATTTTCCAGCAGCTCCTCCCTACCACCATAATATAACATTTTCCCACCAAGCCTACCCATTAATTTTTTTTATATATTTTTTATATTGTTTGTGTAATTTTTAGGGGTTTTTTTATTTATATTTTTTATGCGCAAAATGCTAAAAGTAACAGACATTAAACATCCTACTGCAAATTATAAATAATAAAAGTATTAATTGTATAATAAAGAATAAATGATTTTCTTAAAAAACTGTGATTTACCGCATGAAATATTAATTGTTTAATGTTTTTGTTAATGAGATGAGGTAAACATAAACTATTGATTCTGAACAAGTGATTAAGGAGTATATTGCGATAAACAGAAAAATGAAGGCAAGGTTTAAAATGAGTAAAGGTATTAACTTTAAATTTAAAATGTTTACGTTTGTCATATAGATCATTAATTATTTTGATCTCCACTAATTTAATTTTTAAATCTAAAAAGTTAATATATTGCTTGATAAAAGGTTTTCCTTAAGTTTTAGATTCGCGCCATAATCTATAGGCAATGAAATACTAACACTGTTAGTGGTGTGAATTAAAATGGTGTCATCAATATAGCAAAATATTAAAAGATTGTCATTACAATAACTGCGTTCATAGTGATATAAGAATAAGTCAGACTAAATTCTTGACGCAGAGCCTCCCTGAGGAATTCCGACTAATTGTCTATATAAAGTATTATCTTGTAAAATAAAGTTATTGTGTATAATGAAATTAGTTAATGTGCGAAAATAAGTTGTATCCATACAATTAGGAAGAGTTAATTGATTGTTAAATTGTTTGAATAGTTGATTAATGATTTTAGGAAGATCTAAGAGATTGATATTATTGAATAGATCTTTAAAGTCGTAAGTCCTTATATTTTTAACACATTTAAGGTCTGTAAGTATACTAACCAGTTGATAACTGTTTTTGATACAGTGTGTATTATCTTTCGCTATAGTGAGTTATAGTGATATATCTGATTTAGAATTGTTAATAAAATATTGTTACCATAATTGTTATATGTAATACAACCTATTGTAAAAATTCTAAATTTAATGGGATTCTTATGAAACTTAGGAATTAGTACTAAATAAGTATAATTAAAGTTAGTAGGTGTAAAATTAAGTAGCTTATAGAAACTATTAATTCTGCGATTGTTTACAATTGTATCATCATTAGTTTTATAGAAAGTATTATTTGATGAAAGAGATAATGTTAAAAGATAGTGATAATAAGATTTACAAATAATTGCATAGTTACTTGGGGATTTATCTATATAAGTAATTACAAAGTTCTGTTGCAACTTATTAATTTGTTGGAAAATGTGACAAGTATTCAATTTAATTAGCCCTGATGCATTTTCGTTAAGAGCAAGTGTTAACTTATCTATAATCAATAATTTCCACTGGTGAAAATAACCGACAGGTGTACTGTAAGAAATAGAAATTTTACAAATAAATAAGTCAATATCATAATTAAATTGTTTTATAATTGATTTAATATTAAGAGTGGAAGGAAGTCGAAATTTAGACCCCTCTCTACAAAAATACATTAATAATGATTATGGACGGACATATTATCACTGGCAATCTTAATATTGTAGATGATTTAACACTAAGAAAATTAATGAGTTATGGTACTAAGTATCGAATTCCATCCAAATGAAACATTGATTCTATAATAAAAACAATTTACTTATGATATAGATATATTTATTTATAAAATAGCAATATATTCTAACAAACCTATTGAATATTTCAATCAATGGGTAATTTTAGTCATTGATATACTAAGTCTTTAAAATATAATATTTCACATCTAGATTATGTAAATACAAAGCATCTTTTCAAGCAAATCACTAAATTGCTACAAAACTTTGTCATAACTTAGGCTGATTTCCAAATAATTATGCAATTATATGTAAATCTTACTATCATCAACTGCCTAAATCTAGTATATATACTAATAATACAATCCAAAAAACTAATGATAACATAATTGTAAACAATCGTAAAATTAAAGGCTTTTATAAATTATTAGACATTCTCTACTAACTTTAAATATCCTTATCTAGTCCTTATACCCAAATTTCATAACAATCCTGTTAAATTTAGAACAGTTACAATTGGTTGCAATACTTATAATAATGCTGCTAACAAACTTCTATTAACAATTCTTAATTAAATATATAAAATTACTAAAACCAGTGATATTACACATTGTATAAAAAATAGTTATGAACTGGTCAATATTATGAAAAATCTTGAATGTATAAAAAATATAACTACTTCTGACTTCAAAGATCTTTTTAAGAATGTCGATTTATTAGATTTACAAAATATCATAAATGATCTTTTTAAAAAATATCAACATGATTTGAATCTATCAACGAACACTGATACTGATTATTTTCTTACTTTAACTAATTTCATTATCTATAATAATTTTATTATGCAAGATAACATTATATATATTCAAAAAGTTGGTATACCACAAGGTGGTAGTACATCTAGTATATTATAATACTTATACCTGCATCATTATGAACGTAAATATTTTAATAATAAAATGCAATTATATCGATATATATATGATATAATTTTAATTGATACTGATAATACCAGTATATCTCAATTACCCGTTGATTATCCATCCAATCTAGAAATTACAAAAAACCTGCTTTTATATAATACCATTCACTTTTTAGATTTGAAAATTATATTAAAAAAAAAACAAATTAATAACTGATATATATGACAAACTGAAATATTTTAATTTTAAAGTTAATACATTTACATTTTACAATTTTAAAATCTGTCTTCATAATTCTGTGTACCATAATATAATCCTTAATCATTTATATAAAATAAAATGTTTATGTTCTTCTCATTTAATTAATATTAATATTAAAAAGATTATTTATGATGCTATAATTAATGGTTTTCCTAATAAATTCATATTCTTTAATATACAATTAGTAAGTACATGATCATATAATTAATGAATACTTTGCGTAAAAAAAGTACAAAAAAATTATTAAAACATAAAAAGTAAGAATAAAATATTAAAAATGTAAAAAATATATGAAATTGTATATAATAGGTTGGTTGGGTGGGTAGATGTTAGAATATGGCGGAAGGCGGTGTTGTCTGGATAATAAGCAAAGGTTAATTTAATGCATTTAAAAAAAATGAGAGTGGTAAATTCATTTGTTAATTTGGTACAAAATGTCTATTGAGTTTAAGTAACACCAATGTATGGATTATTGTTTAGTTATATCTATTATAATTTTAATTTTAATCATTTACATTATTAAATTGCACTTCACTTTTAATAACGAATGAACTATATTTTAATGAGTGAACTATATCACAACTAAATGTATAGGATACATTTCTTAAGATATTCTTTAATCTTTAATCTTCCTTAATTAAGAAATTGAGTTCAACCTAGCATAGTCAAAATAAATGTTATTGATTTAAATAATAATAGTGTAAACTATGGTGTATGGTTTAATTTTTCTGTTATTACATTATTCTGCTTTTAATTAATTTATTTATTTAATATTATGATGTGTACAATAAGTCATTTTTTGTTTTTATTATTTTATTATCTCCATTTTTCTGTCATATGATACATAAAAACTTCATATTTTAATTTACCACGTGCGACATCAGGATTAAGGTAATGCATATGGGATTCATTCTACTTTATAGCTCATAACTGTTTTATTTTCTCCATATCCACTATACATTACTTGGTTTTTCTTTAATCAATTTTGGTTTTATGTGTGTTGGTAGTCCCAAATTCGTATTGATTTGCTTTATCATGGCAAATACGAAGATGAAACCACACACTACATTTGTAATTTCAAAGTATTTGAGACCTGAAGATTCTGCTTTGGTTCTACAAATTCCATTTGCATTCATATTGTTTTTTTCCTTCCATATTCAATGTGCTATAAGTTATTAAACTCAATGGTTAATATTGTTTACTATTAATGGACTTACATATATATATATATATTCCAGTCAAGCAGAGCATTTGATACAGAAATTTAGTGATTATGTAAAAGTAAGAATATTGTAACTAATATGTGTTCATAAAATGTAGTAGTGTGAATTCTTTACAAACGCTATTATGTATTAATACTCACCTATTTGTGTAATAACGCCATGCCAACGAAACTTTAAAATAATATGGGATAATGAAATATAAATCGTCCAATTCTAATAATAAAAACACCACAGCCCTAGAAATTGACAATTTCTAGGGCTTGTTTTTACTTGTTGATTTTACTTGTCATTAATTGTGATATTAGGATGCGGAAATAATCATTTAATACGTTATTCTTCTGACATGAAAAAATTAGCTACATTTATGACATGAAAATTTCTCCCTGTTTATTTCAGTTTTCAATGATGACAGTAATCGTCTCTCGTGTAGGAAATAAAAAATAAATAGATAATGTAGTTCTGCCCCCAAAAAAAGAATTTAGGCCCCAAAATAGTCACTGAAAAAGACCCGGATGATAATGTAAATTTTATGTGAGCGTTCTTTTCAAATATCTCGCTCAAATTTTGATATTTTTACATGATATATTTGCATAGTATAGCTGAGGACGATCTACGAAAGGCCTAGTTTTTACTTTTTCGATTTTACTTATATATTTTTTATATTATGATAGTTCCAATTTCAGAATCCATTTAAACCGGTTTTGAAAGTTAAAGTATTTTTTTAAAGAAATCTGAAACCAAAACTGAAAAAGTAAACACTAGGCCAGTTGTTACTAGTCCTCAACTATCCCATTAAAAATAAGCTTGTACAAATATTAAAATTTGAGTGAGATATTAGAAAAGAACGCTCCCTTGGACATTACATTATCAGCCGGGTCTTTTTCTGTGACTAGTGTTGCACCTTAATGGGCACAATAAAACCAGTGGATGGCGTTATTATCCAAGTATGAAATTTATGCAATATATTTTAAACTACAGGCTACCTTGCGAACACATCCAAAGACTTCAACAACACTTTGTAAATAAATGAAATAAATACAAATTATATTATAAACAAAGCATTGTATAATAAATAAGTAATCTTTACATCTCAAACCACATCTAACAAATTTTAGATCAGGCATTGACACTTACGTTCTTATTACAGCGATAAGATTTAGAAATGTAACACATAAACTTTTATCAATTGTTTTTTGATTCAGATCACCACTGAGCTTTTCAGCGCATTACCCGTAGTGCCATTTTCCCGGATTTCTTCATAAGTACGCTTGGCGTTATTACCCCAGGACATATTTATATCTAGGGCATTTTTTATATTATTTCAAGGGAGCATTATTAATAGAATTAAAAAATCAATATAATCACATAACACGCTTAAAATAAAACCAAACGTAAAGACGAATATCAGGAAAATGTTTAACAAGTTATTTAAGAATATTTTTTTTATAACTAAGAAGAAGAAAATTAAAATTATTTTTTATGTATAGTTCACAAAATACCCTATAAAATTCTAATGGTATATTTGGAATAAAGTATATTTCTCTAATGGTGCATCTAAAATTTTCCACATAAATTTTGTCTTCCCATTATCGGAAAAGTATCGGAAATTTGCATATTCCGTTTAAAACAATCATTTATTTTATTCAAGATTGAATTTATAGGTAATTAGCCAAATTTATAATCAATATTTAATAAACTTATTATCATGCTCAAATTATAAAACATTGATAACAGCGGAAATATACGATTTAATTTTTTAAAAAATCATTATAGAATTATAAAATTATTTGAAAATATATATCCTGAACCTGGCCGTCTTTATAAAACTCAGAAAAATGTTTATGATTATAAAAGTGTACCAGTTACAGCTATAGGAAATAATTAGGCAGCAAACCTTACCCACTAAAATGTACGAAAAGACTGTAAAACTGCAACAATACAATAGTTTATACTAAGACTATATTTAAAAGGAATGTATAATACTAAAAAGTAGAACTTTTAATTAAAAAAGAAAGAGTGTAATGAATATTTTAAATACAATTTGAGGAAAAAAAGTTTTATATTACTTATCTTATAGGAATATAAATTAAAAAAGGCTAAAAGAAAGTTTTCAATATGTTAAATGCTTTCTTTAAATTTTCTAGATATCAATTTTGTGTCCATGCATATTAATGCATTGTAAATAAAAATAATACTATTTTCAAAATATTTTGTGCATTTTAAAACAAACAATATTGTACTAATGAGGTTAAACACTCATTCAAACTGATCAATAAAATATTAAGTCACGAGACGAGATTTAAAGTACATGTAAAGTACAATCACATAAGTAGTTTTTTAATGAGAACAAGCTATTGCATTTTTTTTTCACCTGAAGACCTTATTTTCTAGGAAAACGTGCTTTTCGTTTAATAAGTGATTTCAAAAGAAACGAAAAACGTTGAAACTTTTTGAACCCGGTACATTTTTTTTTCTTTGATAGCGTACATTTCAAATAAGACTTTGTAAATGCAAGATTAAATAAATTGCACATGTCCATGTAGGTATTTTTTTAAGATTGAAGGTTTTTTATGCACAATTTTTATGCTGGTTTCAGCAATGTTACTTAAAAAAATAATTGTATTAATGAAGCTAAAATATCTTTTGAATCAATCAATAAAATACTGACAACAGAAAAATTATGAGATTTTATGAATATCGCTTATGTAGTTTTAAAAATAATTTTTATTTATTTATTTTTAAGCTAGGATTTTTTGAAGAAATAAATCGTGATTCCTATTGAATAAAACTGTATTAAATAAAGTAAAAATAGTTGATTTTCCTTTTAAATGCTCTTGCTTTATTTAGTTACGCATTTTTTAATTTTGTCAGAGTGCGTTTCACCGTTTGTGGCGACATTTTCTTTTAGTAATAACGGTTATTTCTAATGGTGTGAACACAGATACTCATTTTTTCAGTGAATTCGAATAATTAAATATACATAATTAAAATATAAAGATTTAATGCAGTAAGAGTTCCCATTGCCTACCATGTTAAACTAATACACACTTACTTAGAAGCTAATAAATAAATTTCCTTGAAGTTATTTATATGCATAATATGAATAATTTCTTGTAAAGTGAAGCCAAATATAGAAACATATATTAATTATTTATTTTCTTTTAAAATCTAGAATAAAAGCCCTTTTTAAATAACAAAAAATCACTTAATAAAAAATTTATTCAAATGCTTGGTAATATAAGTTTACTCGAAATTGATAAAAATTATGTGTGAAATATTCTGGCGAGATTGTAAATCTTAATATATAGTAATTTTTATAAAATTGTACATCGAAGTTCAAAAAGCAAAATTTTGAGAAAATGTAGTTAAAGTTCACGTAGAAGTTCATGATAGAAACAAAATTAAATATTTAACAGAAAAAAAGAAATATGCCATTCGAGGATTACAATTCTAGCATAAATCAGTCAAAAAATTATATATATATATATATATATATATATATATATATATATATATATATATATATATATATATATATATATATAAGGATTTTTTCCACAAATCTGACTTTAAACTCAACTTTAAGGTGTATTTTACTTTTATGAGTTGTTGTATAAGAAATTATGTAATTTTTCTTGTTGCATATTGTAAGTTTTAGTTCGGTGTTTACAAGAAAACCTTTTTCTTTTTCTTGATTCATAATAATGCACTTATGTAAACACAACATACAGAAAGACAAAAGAAAAAAAATAATCTAAAACGGTAAAACAAGAATACATAAATAAATATTTTTTGATGACAATATTGAAATAAAATAAACATAAAAAATATATATAAAAGGCTTTTTTCTTAAACTTGACTTCCAACTACAAGTTAAGATATATTTTAATTTCGCGAGTTGTTTTACTGTAAATTATGTAATTACTCTTGTGGCATATTAGAGAATTTTCATCTGATGTTTATAAGAAAAACTTTTTTCCCTGATGCATACTGAAGTACATTTGTGAACACAGCATCCAGAAATACAAACTAAAAGTACTCAACCTAGAACGGTAAAACAAAATTAAATAAATATTTAATTATTTTTAATGACAATAATATAAAAACATAACATAAAAATATACCAAATCAAGAAAAAATAAACAAATAAACAAATAACAGAAAAATTCTCAAATAATTATTTTTTAGGGAAATTTTTTTCTACTTTATTATAGACTAATTTCACTGTAAAAGTATAATTTTGATTTTCAAACGTTTTTCTTTTAAAGAAAAAAAATGAAAACCGTTTACAATTTAATTATTATTAAAATGTTTTAAATAGACGTTTTTTTTTTATTTTTTTATTTCGCATATTGCATAATAATTGCATAATAATGACGATTAAAAATAAATACAGCCTTGGAATAAAATTGCATAACTTACTCTGCATATGGGAACGTGGAAAATCATTCTTACCTATAAAAGAAAAATGAGATTTATTAGTGATATGTGTTACAAATTGAACAAAAAATGTATTGCATTGTACAGGAAACTTAAATAAAAGGGCAAAACATGATACAAACATGTGTCATGTATATACACTATATTGCCATTGATTATTGGACACTTGCGATTTTAGACATTTTACTAAATATCTAGAAAAATACATGAAGAATCATCTCGAAACTCTTAGTGTGTAAATATAATAGTATACGCAATACATCGCCGTGAATATTTTTTACCGAAACTCCATAGGGGACCGTCATCAAATTAAAAAAAATGAATATCTTTTGAATAGCCCTGTCAAAACTAATGTAGCAAAAGCGCTCAAACTGTAGATTATGATTGAATGCCTTATTGTAATACGCCTTGTTCACTTTTATGCAAATAGCATGCATACTCGCAGAGTAATTAAGGTTTTTATAAAAATGGTCCCAAATTTTTCCAAGTTTTTTCCTTATAATTTTCAGAGTTCTTAATATAAAATAATATTTTTTTCAGAAAATATGACAAACAACATTGCACACAGTACCTTGCAATCAGAATTAAAAAATAGTGAAAATTTTGTACAAAATGAGTAGGTTTACTAAATAATTTTTTACTGCGCATGCGTCAACAATATCAAAATTTCATTCGCATATTATGTTAGTTAAATATATAGAGCAACTTTTGTGAAAGTCACAAAATCATAACTTGAAAATTCTGAAAATAATCGTCAATTGAATTAGTTGAAAATCCGTTATTCTCAAAATGAAGCAAAAACAAAAGGGGTTGTATCCATATATTCATTGATTAGTGTCAATATAGAATACACAATACGGGATGTACTACTACATTTGGATAAAATCCCTCATTTTTTTTGCTTCATTTTGGAAACAACGCATTTTGTCCTTTTTCTATAGACGATTACTTTCAGAATTTTCAAGCTATGATTTTGAGACTTTTACAAAAGTTGCTCTATACATTTAGCTAACATAATATGCAAATGAAATTTTGATATCTTTGACGCATGCGCAGTACAAAATTATATAGTAAACCTACTCATTTTTCATACAATTTTTATTATTTTTTAATTCTGATTACAGGGTACTGTGTGCAATGTTGTTTGTCATATTTTCTGAAAAAAATATCATTTTATATTAAGAACTCTGAAAATTATAAGGAAAAAAACTTGGAAAAATTTGGGACCATTTTTATAAAAACCTTAATTACTCTGCGAGTATGCATGCTATTTGTATAAAAATGAACACAGTGTATTACAATAAGGCATTCAATCATAATCTAGAGTTTGAGCACTTTTGCTACATTAGTTTTGACAGGGTTATTCAAAAGATATTCATTATTTTTTAATTTGTTGACGTTCCCCTATGGAGTTTCGGTAAAAAATCTTCACAGCGATGTATGGCGTATACAATTATATTTATACACTAAGAGTTTCGAGATGATTCCTCATGTATTTTTCTAGATATTTAGTAAAATGTCTAAAATCGCAAGTGTCCAATAATCAATGGCAATATAGTATATATATATATATATATATATTATGGATATATATATATTATCAGTATCATAAAATATTTCAATACCACACAAAACGTTTTTCTATGAAATGTGCTTGCACATAATAAATGTTATCAATTAAAAAAATGTTGTTTCCGTTTTATTCCCTTAACTAAGCTACGACTGCATTACTTTCTTAAATTCGTATTTTTATATATTTATTGCATAATCCCGTTAGAGTTAAAACTCATTTTAAAGAATGAAAATATCAAAGTAAAGATATTAATGGAATATATTATTACTTTAAAATTTGGCTTTGTAAAGTTTGCGCTTTACATAGTCGTTGGCTATTTGCAAATAGTTAATATAAAATGCAGGAAATAAAACAATTATAGACTTTAATTTTAGCTTTTCTTAATGGATAAATAATCTAAGATTATTCTGAGAAATCCTACTTATTTATTCTTCCAGCTATTTAGTATAAATGTTCATAGGAAATAATTGAATTACTTAATTGACGCCTATTCCATTTTAGAGATTTAACTCAATTCAACTGTTAATATTGTGAGGGAGTGTCCTTATTGATAAAGGCACTCTAGCATTTTTGTGAGATCGTGACGTCAATGTTTTAACATGCGTAGCGTGAAAGCGACCTCTATCCTTTATTTCACTTTAACTTTCTAGAGCATGTGTGTCGACTCAGTTCTACAGTTATGTCGCGGTTAGGAGTAATATGCAAATTTATAGTATCGACTTCAGTTTGCAGCCTATAAAAGCTTTGAGTTGGTGTGTGTGTTAATGAGAAGGTATGGAAGGCCAGCAGGAGAAGGTGGTGAAAGCCATCCGGGTGAATTGGATTATTAGCCTCCAGTGAATGTGATGATGTTTTAAGAGTGAGCAGCCAGCAAGCCAGTGTCGAGTTAGTTACCACCAGCGGAGCTATCCAGGAGATTGCCGGTGGTAAGATATAGTTTAATTACGTTGAATATTTTAGATAATAAAGAGTGTTTACAGCCACGGGCTGTCTTATAAAGATTGTATCTAGTATTTAGCTGAAATCGGAACGAGAAGTTTATTTGAAGTGCCCCGACTAAATCTAGCGCCGAAGTTGTGACTATATTTATGAGTTTAATCTTTTAGTATTATGACTAGTTGTTGAAATTATCGAACTGACGCTCCACTTTCCCTGAGTCCTAACAGTTTAAATAAACTGTGGTTTTAACTTATATCAAGAATTATGTCTTCCTTTCATCCTCACGTTACAAATGACACTCAGGACCTGTACCCGCACGTTACAACATTGTATAATTGAACTTACTTTCTGATTTCGGCCACGATGTATTTAAATGTAAAACGATTGTGTTGTTTATATATTTAAATGAGTTTACAAATAAATAAAATTAGGAATTTAAGAATTAAGTACTTTCTAAAAATTTTAATAAGTTTGATAACAAACATGACAAAATGAAATATTTAAGATAAACGCTCCGTTACAGAGCAACTTTCGAAAATTTATCTGGTTTTTGTTTTAGAGCGATTAAGAAAATACATATAATTTTTTAGATTAGTACTAACCTCCATGTATCAGAGTAACATCCAAAGTTTTAAAGTATATTGTTCGGAAAGAATTTTAAATTTATAATGGGCCATTTAAATTTCCTATGCTTGGATCTTTAAGTTCTCGGTTTATTTAAAAAAATTTACAATATAGTAGATTATATAAAAAATAGTTTAAATTATAATAAAACATATTATAAAATAATATGTTAAATAAAAGCTTAAATATTAATGAAATCTCTAAGTATTTGTCAAGGATTCGATTTAGAAGATACTATAGGTGTAGAGAATAAACGAACTGCAGGAAAAAATATTATTCTAAACAGTTATGGGATAGTAACATTTAAGGATAACGTACAATCAGACTTTTTTCAACTGTTTTTATTAAGTGAATTTTTGGCATGTTATTAAGATTTAAAAATTAGTGGTTCACTAATCCTACGTGACGCATTTTGTATGCAAATACCTTATTTGATATATATTTTATCCTATTTTGAATTAAATTTTTAAGTACAAATGAAAATTTACTAAGTATATTATAATAATAATTTAAATTTTAGTGTCTGGAAAGGTGCACAATACCTTGAAATTGGTCAAAATAACGATTTTCTATTTTTTAAACATTAATTGAAAACTTCTTTAATTATGAATGATTTGATACATAATTTTTACGTATACGGTAATTATATCGTGAGATATTGTAATTTTGTTATTAGATCCAATGCAATCACCCATACAAATGAAAACATTTAACTGATTTTTCTTCTCCTTCATATCCTTATAACTTACTTCTAAAAATATTAATCCATTTTTGCTAAATTAAATAGAGCTTTGATTTTTTTTTACTTGTTCACCATTCTGCATAAAATAATTTTGTGTAAATATTTAACATTCAAGTTTCTAGTCATGAAAAAAATGAGAGTTTGTTGATTTTTTTTTCTATTTTTCGATATACACGAGAGAAAAAATATCATATTTAATCTAAAATACCATACACGTAAAGATCCATACAGTTTTGTAAAGTATATTCAACTGAATGTATAAAAAATGAAGGAAAATATACATATTTATAAATTAGAAGGGATTTTTAAAAGTTAAAATATATATATTTTTTAAATAATATTTAAAAAAAATTAAATAAAATTAATTTTTTAAATTCAAAAAATTCAAAAAAATAATTTTTAATAATATTTTTAAAAAATAACAATAAAATTTTTGATAAATAGGCTGTTCTACAAGATTTTCTTTTTATATTTTTTATTTAAAATTTAAAACAAAATATTGTATCACCATTAGAGTATTATATCATTATATCACATAATGCGGTAATGTATATTATATCACTATTATATCATTACAGCATTATTCAAAAGGGAAAAGATTGCTTCAAAGGTGCTCTGACCCTTAAAAGTGCAAAGCCAAAAGTGTAAAAAAAAAAGTAGTAATATAAGAAGTTATTTTGTACTTTTTCTAAAATAATTGCCGAAATACCATTTTTATAATTACTTTATATTACATTATGTTTGTTTTAAATATTCATTTTATTGTATTTACTTTAGACTATTCTATTTGTTCAATTTTTCAAACGCGCTAGTAAAACTTCGCGCTAGTAAAAATTTGTTCTAGTAAAGGTTTGCGCTAATAAAATGCCATAATCGAATGCTATATTGTGCATTATTTTTTTTCTAACGTAATTTCAGGCCAAGGCAATAATTATACACCAGAATACCTTAAAATAAATATTATTATAGGATTCGCATTTGTTTGTAGAAGTAATGTCGCTGTAATGTATTGCGTAGGGAATAAAAATTAAATACATTAATAAATCTGAAAATGTAAATATCACATTACTGTTTACAGATACATCTGTATGGGTGGTCGTAAAGTTGGCTATAAAATCGATGATGTTAAAATTAATTTAAAATTTAAAATTATACATTAATATTTATGAGTAAGAATCATAATCAACTATTTTTAATTTAAGGCTAACTAAGTGGACATATATGTGTATGGAGGTTTCTTCTGTTAGTTTGTTACAAATAAATTTAGTAAAGAAATTTCATTGATTTGAATAAAAAAAATTACTTATTTGATTGTATTTTCAATTCAATTACTTTAAGAATGGTCTTTCTTGACTGTTTAATTCGTTTAAAATTAACTTTTCTTAACTAGAGACTGAAAATATGTTTTGTTGCAAATACGAGAATTTTAAGAAATCATGAGGCAGTTTTACGAAACATTAAAGGGTACTTTTTGGTTATCCCGTCGACCAAAAAAGTATCGCCAATATAAGACTAAATGCCAATAATGTATGATCCTGAATATCACATTCAATACCATTAAATAAGATGCATATATTTAAAACGTCATTAAGCTATTTTTATTTCTATTTTTATTAATATTCTGCTAATTATTTGATTTTTTTTTCGTTATTTGAAGTAAAAATTATGTCAATATGTATAATTTGACTATTTGTTTGGCGATTTGTATAATTTGACGAAATTAGTAGACGGGATAACCAAGTAGTACACATAATAGTAAACTGATATGGAAAACAATGTTTTTGAAAAAAAAAAGTGTGCTAATGATTAGTGCATAATAATATAAATAATGGACTGTATCAATTGTGGATAATTTTAAGTAGTCGCATTATTGTAACAAAGATTCATTCCAGCATAGTAAATATACTACTAAGAAAAAATCCGCCGAGTTAATTTTACATTTATTTGTATTTTAGAGCTTCTTTGCTTTCACAATTCTTGCAATCAGAATTAAAGAAATATAATTTAGGAAAAAAACAATTAAAAAAAATAAAATAGTAACAAACATTTTCTTTTATATGTATAACTTAAATTGTTTAAAAAAATCTCACTTAAATAAATCTTTATATTTCACAATTTCACCACCGCAACTTTTATCAATTTGCTTTTCACAGGTTTTTACAAGGGAACCTGTTACTGAACATTTTTTGGCCATTTTTATGAAAAATATGTTCTCAAATACATATAGTTAAAAAAAAAAATCAAAATTTCAGATGCATTTTTACATTTTATGATATGTGCCACATGTACACAATTTGTGTTCACACACTTCCCTGATTTGACCGTACGTGATACGAAACACATGTTTCTGCCAATCATGATTTGCTATTGCAATCATTTGTTTCTGCAATCGTGATCTACGAGATTCGAGTGTAAAGTATATTTCTATGGGGAAATTATGTGATTAAGGGAGACTCGTACCCCATTTTCGGCCAAAAATCATCAAAAGTTCAAAAATTTTTTTATCTCAGAAAACGATAAAATACATATTTGCGAATATCCATGCAAAATTTCACTTGGGACACTTGGGGACACTTGGAACAGGTGACACTTGGAACACGGTACAGGACACTTGGAACAGGTAGAAAATGAGCTTTTTAAATTGTACTCACTATAGAGTTTAAAGGACTAGCGGCCATTTAAAACGTGTTTTCCTGAAAATGACTTTTTTCATATTTTGCCTAAGTTCAAAGTACTAAGGCTCAGTGGTAAAATGATTTAGAAACAAAGTGTTTATGTTTTTAGAATCTTAAAAAAAATTGCAACAAAGGTAAGGAGAGATATTTTTTTAACTATTTCTGAAAATTTTACATAAATTGGTAAACATGAAAATTATAACGAATTTAAGGAAATTTACCATGCTAATTTTTATTTATTTTTTTAGCCGATTAAAACAGAAAATTAAAAATATCTCTCCTTGGTTCTTTTCTATATACTATTAGACTATTTAAGAAATTTTAGTAATACCAAAATATTGAAAATTGAATGAGGAGAAGTAATTTTAAAAAGTGTATTTTTCGACAAAAAAAAATCATAAAAATCCCCATAAAAAACATACTTTTAATAAAAAGTGAATTTGTTTTTGCTAATTATTCCTTACAAAAAGATTCTTAAGTAGTACACCAAAATTCATTACTTTAAAATCAATAACAAAAATTTGGGGGTTTTTCTTACGGGTCTCCCTTAAATAACATACCACACAAGATTTAATGAGTCTTAAAATATCGGCTTTTGACATCAGTATAAACAAGAATTTGAAAAAAAAGTAATACAATGATTAAATATTGCCTATCTGAAAGGAAATATTTAATAATAGAAATTTTTAATAATAATAATAATAATTAAACATAAAAAAAATTCGTCTTTGTTAACATGCTATATTTACACTTCACTTAAATTATTAAAAATGTATCGATATAAATGAATCTGAGCTTTCAAAATTGCTGAGTTTCAATTACGCTTCTAATACACGTTTCATTTAAAATGCGCATAATTGTAAAAAAAGAACTAATCATAATTATATTTAAATTTCCCCACTGTTTTAGCCATTACAGGCAATCTTATTTCGCCTTCCTGATGTTACACTCAAATTAAAACTTCAGTTTTTCATGACACTGAAATTAAAATTGGATCATCAAGAAAGCGTGTCTCAGGTTAATGTAAATTATGCAAATGCGTTTGTAAGTAATAAGGAAGTAAAATAAAAACAGAAAAGCAATAACAATTTTGAAAATCACTGCTATAAAAATTTAGTAATTGGTTCCAAGTAATTAAGCCGAGATTTGATGAAATTTGCAATTCATACTTATGCTGGAAGGATTTTGAAATTAAATTTAATGCACGTGCTGTATAATTAAACAGTAATTTTGAAGAGTTTTCTTTTTTTTATTAAAAAAAAAATCCCAATAATATTTACGTAATTATTTTGTTAGCGTTTCACTGTAAAATTAGAAACATGCAGTATGACAGAAATAAATGAGTACTTTTTTTATACTTTACTTATTCAGGAAGAATAATGTAATTTTAATGCAATAAGTATTTTTTTTTTTTTTACAAATTCGTTGTTTTCTTTTAGTTTTAAAAATCTAATATCAATTACAAAGTTCAAATATGTACTGTTTTTAAACATTCATGTTGTTTTAATATAAATTTATCCTCTAAAAACAGATTAGTGATTTAAAATGTTTGCGGATATAAATATGCAATTTGCATTCCTTCTTTGACTCTTTTAATATCTTCATAGCTACCTTAATTAATTTTTAAAGTTCAACACGTAAAAACCAGTATATTTTAATGATTTGATATCAGATCGTGAAAAGTTAACTAATTCATTAGGGCACTCAGACGAAAATCAGGGCCTGATTGCTGTTAAGACAAAGTTTTAGTACTTTTTTAAAAAGGGACGTTTTCACCATACCTACAAAATTCTGTGATTTAACAAATAATTGTTACCTTTTTTTAAAAGAGTAGAGGAAGTTTTGTTTGGCGGTTCAAACACGGAATTTAAATTTGCAATTGAAAATTCTGGCCAGACATGTGGAGATGCCAGGGATCTTAAAGTAAGAATACCAACTATTTCCGATTAAAAAAAGCTTTCTAATATTGTTTAAGTTTAGTTTAAGCAATGATGCTCAAATGAATTTCGTAATAAAAATACCATTTTAGTCATAAATATAATACATTAACCAAAATATCTGAAACATTTATTTTTGGTTATGTTGTGTACATTATGATTATAGGAGAATAATTTTTTTGTCTCAGCAGAAAATTCTTTTTAATGTGCAGAACAGTGCAGATATTTCGAATTATTGTTTTTATGCACTATTTTGCAGAAAAATATTATTTATTATTTTTTGCAGATAGCTGGAATTTATATTTTGTATATAAAACAATTCTTTACTATTTTTGTAAAATATTACTTTTGACTATTACATTGACTTAGGGGCAATCTAAGTACGTGTAATTCGCATGTAACAGCACGATGAACAAATTGCACTCTCTAAACTCACACATATGAAAAAAGAAATAGTTTTTTTTCATTTTTCTTATTAAATATAAACGTTAAATATGCTGATAAGAAATTTTAAAATATAAAAAAAATTCGCATCTGTAATTTCGTGTAAATATCATGAAAATGCACACCCGGAAATGAATACTCAAATTTCACAAAATCTTCTTCCTTTTTGACGAAACCGTTTCCTCGAAAATGCTCCGAGAAAATATTTCTTTAAATTGATGAAATTACTTTCCCCGCTAGTTCGATGATACCAGTTTCATGAAAAGTTTCGTTAAAAAAGGGCTAGTGGTGCTATCTATCCAATCTTTTAGAAGCTCCTATATTCATTGACAGAAGCAATAAAGACATGTCATTGGGTAGGTTCGAATTCATAACATTCAGTGTGGGAGTCCGATGCTCTAGCTTCACGTCACAGATTACTCAGGTAGATGTGATAATAAAGGCATGTAGTGGATAATAGGGTGTGTTTAATTTTTTATAACGTGATTGTAATTTTATTATATTATACTGATTTTCATTTAATACTAAACCAATATTTAACACATAAAATAGAAAACATTATTACTTCTAGATGTTATTTAATTCTTATTGAGGCTCTAAAACTTAAAAAATATATATTTTTCAAGTACACATAGATAAACAGACAAAAAAAACATAATATTCGATTAACAATTTCAAAATATATTAGAAATTAATAAATTTCAAACTAATATTTTATTCTTCAACATAAACAATGAAAAAATAAATATTTAAATAATTAGTCATATTTTAAATTTTAAAATACACTAAAAATATGATAAGAAATTAAAATTCCTATGATTATATTTAATGTTTAGAAGGCAGCAAGAAATTTAACATACAACTTTCCTAAAAGGAAATTTTAAAAGACAAGAGAATGTTCATCGTGGCTTATCTTAAATCCTTTAAAATAGGGTGGTTATTAATGTAGAATGAAGGATTATTTATTGAAGTTTAAAATGTCCTTTACATTATTAAGGCAAGTCATTGAAGTCATTACATTCCTTTCTCTATTTTCTTAGAGTTTAATTATAAAATCTTCCATCTTGGTATTATGTATTAAAGATTTATCTCTTTGTAGTTTTAATTAAATTTTATAGCAAACATTTTAGAAAATTTCTATATTATATTCTGTAATATTAATAACAATCATTTTGAATAAATGTCGTTTGAAAGAAAGAATTAAAAAAACGTTGTATAAATAAATATATATGTTGGTTTAGAAAAATAAAGTTTTAGCCTTTCTGTATTGTACTTTATCGTTTAACCATAGAATCTTTTTTTATAAATACGAAAGAATAAGTGATATATATATATATACCGTATTTACTCGTGTATACCGTGCGTGTATAATGCGCACCCCCTAATTTACACAAAAAATGACGATTTAAAAAAATCTCGCATATAACGCGCTCCATAAATTTGATAGGCAAATGAATCAAGGGCAAAATGAATATCAGTAAAGAAAGTTGAAAAAAACATTACATCAGGCCCAAGACAAGACGAAAGCACATTTTTAGACTTCGGGTAGTGAGTGACTGATGGCAGTGAGAATATCTGATTAGCGTTTATGCAATGTTAATGTATAAACAAGTTGGAAATTGCCCGTGAAGCGTAGCAAATTAGGTGCGTCCGTACGATAATGAAGTTTTAAAAATATCACTCTCATATATCAATCTATTAAAACTGTAAATAATTACAATTAAAATGCGCCACAAATAATGTTCTCCCCATACCGATATGCAATGGAATACTTTTGTGTGGCCTTGTAAATCAATAACAAATATTCTTTGCACCGCAGATTATGCAAAATGTATATTATAATATCTACTTTATAGATGCATATCAATTTTATTACGTTCGAATGAGTGTAACACCATTAAAATGCATTTGAAACATTTTCCCCCTTTAACCGTAATGTAACGGAATACTTTTGATTGTCCCTGTAATTGAACCTTGCATCCGATTTTGATAAAATTTGAAATAAGTCGACAAAATTATGTAATAATTTGAATTTAAAAATTCAAGCGATTAAAATGCATTTGAAACTTTTCTCCCCATTGTCTGTAATGTAACGGAATACTTTTGGTTGCCCCTGTAATTGATCTATGCATCCGATTTTCTTAAAATTTGAAATGACTCAACAAAATTATGCAATAATAATATATTTTAAATTTCAAACGATTCGGTTGGATAGTTTTTAGGTTGTTATATGCGGACGGACGGACAGACAGACGGAATGAACGACAACAATAGGTGCTACGTATTTACATAATTACGAACTTACCTAAAAAGTGTAAGGAGTGAAATAAAGATGAAGCAATACTTCAATTAAAAAAGATTTTCCAAGAAATTTTGTTTCCTTTGAATACATTTCTTGATTCTTATGTATATCGTGTGATTACATCCAGCAGTAAAAAGGTATTCCGTGTATAACGCGCATCTAGAAGTTTTGTCCTATTTAAAAAAAAAAAAAATGCACGAGTAAATACGGTATTGTATGATAACTAATATTTTAAAGGAGGAAGTTGTGCGGGGTAAAAAAGCCATGATGAGGTTCTACCTATTTTCACGGTTTAGTTTTAGATTTTTTTCGAATAATGCGCACCCCCTAATTTACAAAAAAGGTGATTTTAAAAAATCTCGCATATAACGCGCACCATAAATTTGATAGGCAAATGAATCAATGACTAAATGAATATCAGTAAAGAAAGTTGAAAGAAACATTACATCAGTCCCAAGACAAGACGAAAACACATTTTTAGACTTCGGGTAGGAAGTGACTGATGGCAGTGAGAATTGCTGATTAGCGTTTATGTACTATTAATGTATAAAAAAGTGCAAGGAATGAAATAAAGATGAAACAATAATTCAATTAAAAAAGATTTTTCACGAAATTATGTTTCCTATGAATACATTTCTTGATTCTTATGTATATCGTGTGATTACATCCAGCAGTAAAAAGGTATTCCGTGTATAACGCGCATCTAGAAATTTTGCCCTATTTTTTTGAAAAAAAAAATGCACGAGTAAATACGGTATTCTATGATAACGAATATTTTAAAGGAGGAAGTTGTGCGGGGTAAAAAAAAAAACAAATGTTGAGGTTCAACCTATTTCCACGGATTAGTTTTAGATTTTTTTTCGAATAAACATAACATTTCCTAGAGCAACTTATTCATTATGGATACAAGAAATAGCATTTTACCTAATATGTTTTCGTAAAATGTAGTTGTGGGAATTTATGACCAATAGTATTTGGAAATATTACCCAATATATGTGTAATAAAGCCATGCAAACGAAACTATAAAATAAGATGGAAAATTTTCATAAAAATTGTCTCATTCTAATAATATAAACTCCACTGGCCTAAAAATTGTCAAATAGCTTATACTGACCACTAATTTTTATGACAGAAAAATTTCTCTTTATTTATTTTAGTTTTTAACGGTGGCAATAATAGTCTCTCGTGCATAAAATAAAAATAAATGAATGATGTAGTTTTGCTCCAAAAAAGAAGTAATGGGAATAATTAAACCAGTGAATGGCGTTATTACTCCCGTATACATTTTGTGCAGTATTTTCTAAACTACAGGTTACCTTGCGAACACATCCAAAACCTCAAACAACATTTTGTAATTAAATTAAATAAACTATAAATTTTATAATACAAATAAAGTATTGTCTAATAAACATATAATCTTTATATCAGAGACCTTACCTAGCAAATTTTAGATCGAGTGTTGACAATTACGTACTTATTCCAACGATATGATCTACAAATGTAACACATAATTTTTTAACGGTTGTTTGTGATTCAGATGCCACGGGGCTTTTAAGTGCAAAACCGGTAGTGCCATTTTCCGGATTTCTTCATAACTACCCTTAATATTAGCACTTGGTATTATTACCACAGGGCATCTTTAAATATACAAGTAAAAACTCATTATAATGGAATTAATATTTTTAAAATTCGCCGTTAATCTCAATTGGTGTAATTTGACTAAGAGTATATTTTTCTAATGCTGCATCAAAAATTTTCCAGACGAATTTTGTCTTCCCCCATAAACGGTAAAATAACTTCCCATAAACTGTCCGTTGCATTAAATTTTTATATTTTTAAGTCTCGTGTAAAAGAACAATTTATTATTTTACTCAAATTAGAATTTATAAGTAACTATTTAATGGATAATCAAACTTTAACTAACTTACTGTTATGTAAAAATCAGAAAACATTGCGTTCAGTAGTGTGTTAGATGCCGCAGAGCCTCCAGCGCAAAACCATTTGTGTTATTTTTTTTTACGGATTTTTCAATAACTACACTTAATATTAGCACTTACTTACTTTAGTTATTGCCTCAGCACACCTTTATTTATGGAATTAAAAACTCATTGTAATCACATTATTTACATAATGTGAAATCGAAGGTAAAGATGGATAATTGAAAATATATTAAACAGGTATTTTTTAAACATTGTTTATAGCTAAGAAAAAAAAAAGTTTTTTGTATATATAATTTACAAAATATTCCGTAAGTTTCAAACGGTGTACTTTGACTAAGAATATATTTTTTCTAAGTATATATCAAAAATTTTTCATACAAATGTTGTCTTTTCCATAATCGGTAAAAGTCATTTGTATTGAATTTCCAAGTCACGCCTAAAACAATCTATTATTTTACCTAAGTTGGGAATTGTAAGTAAAATGGCAAATTTATGATCAGTTTAAAACTAAATTATCGATATGCTCAAATTATAAAACTTTGCTTTCTGTGGTATGATTCTGATGACAATATATGGCTTAATATTTTAAAAAAATGAACTACAAATTTATAAAGTAATTTGAAGGTATATATCCGGTACCTGGCATATAATCATTAATCTCCCCCAAAAAAAAAGTATTGTTACAAATGTGTTTCAAGTTGATGTCTAAGCATATTTTGAACCGAATATTTCAAATATCTTGATAAAATTGGGTATTGTTATTTAAAAAAAATGAAATTTGGGTTCGTTTTAATATCTAAATAATTCTTTAAGAAAAGTTTATATACATAATTTAAAAGTAGACTTTATTTGCAATTGTTTGGTACCGGAAACTTTCGTCTACCAAAATTTGTTGAGGCTATTTATTTTTTTTTTTCACGACTATATATGCATTCATATGCATACATCACTTTTCAAAAAACTGAAAGCAAATATAAACTAAAAGAAATTAATTAACAAAGATTTATCTTTAAAAAATATTTGCATTTGCAACCGATATCTCATTTTCATACGAATTTAATAATTCCAACTGAGCAAAAAGTTGCCAAGGTCGGGAATAGAACCCAGATACTTGGCTTACAAGGCCAATGCTTTACCTGTTAAGCTAACTGGGCGTTAGCCGGCTCGGATTTTTCGCTCAGGTAACTATTATCATTTAGGTCATTAAATTCGTATGATAAATTTACCAATCTGTTTAATTGTGTTAAAATAATTGTATCTCACTTTCAGTTATTTAAAAATATACGTATTAATATGCCTGTATCATAAAAAAAGAATAAATAGAAAATTTAAAACAGCGTAATTAAATAAGAATTAATTTGTTTAAAAATTAATTCCATTTATTTTAAAGTTTATTTCTCATTACCAGTTACCTTAAAACATCTAGACATATGCATTCTTATACATATAAAGCGCCTTAGCTTTAGTTAACAACTTCAATTTCTTACTTCGGTGGTTTAATTTTGCGTGTTCGATAATATCAATTACAAACTTTTCACGACTTTTAAATACAAGTAACTTTTCGTCCTTGTAAGTTAATTAAACAGCAGAATAATGGCGAAAGATGTTTCAAAGTTATTCAGCTTGGGAGGAGTCTTCGTTCTAATAAAATGGTGTCACACATTGGAGTTTTTAACCAGGCAAGGACGTATAATCTCACCTGGGAACACGAATGATTATAAAGTTATTTGCGGCATAAGCATTCGATCAATATTTGCGATCGAAACTTGGCTAAAAAAGTCCTACATCCTAGCCTGGCTATCAGTTAAGAAATAATTAAGGTTTCGAAGTTTATTAAAGTTTCATGAATGATATCGCGTAAGAAATTTATATTTTTAATTATGCGATATCTTTGAAGAAAAATGGATGTTATTATTATATTATTATGACAGGAAATGTTCGCCGTTTTTTAAGGGAAATATGTCAGTTAATTATTAAAGTATAAATTTTTTAACTTGATGGTTAAAAAAACATTATTGCACAGCCTTAGATGTGGTATTTACAATGAACTAATTACAAAAATAATAATTATAACTGTTCAAATTTTATTGCATTATTGATGAAATACATACTCACATTATGTTATTTATTCAAAAATTATGTGTCAATTTGTCTTTTTTTATTAGTAAATTCAATAATGTCGATAGGGTTACAAAAAATTTATATCGTATGATCTTCTCACATAGTTATGTAAATATTACTATGGAATGCACTTTGTACAGTGATATTGTGTGTAATAATTTCCGATTTAATACTTCATGAGATGACAACTAAGTTTTATTTTTGAATTCATGTGGCAAAGTGTTAAAAAACTAATTTTGACAATCATATTTTGCGAAAATAACAAGTATGTGTTTTAACCCCTTGAGGGGCGGTGGTTTCATAGATATATCCCTTAATTTTAATTCCCAAACGCCACATTCGCACCAGAATTTTGTTAAAGAAAATTACGGTTTATTGAATGCGTGAAGTATAGCGTTTTCTTATTTACAAATAAATTTGTTTTCAAATTCCGGTGTCAGTCATTAATTTCAATACTTAAGAAATGAATTTGCCCTGCCCCGCAAAGGGTTAAGCTTTATGTTAATAAAATAACTTTAACATAAGTATCTTCTTTATGTTTAAAAACTATATACCTGCCCCAAAAAGATTAATTATGAAAAAAAAGAGATAAGACATAATTAATTTTTTTAGGGGAGATTTATCTGTTTTTCTATTGCATATATTCCAAAAATAAAGAATGAATAAAAATATTAAAGCAACCTAATTAACTAAGAATTATTTTTTTAATTAATTCCATTTACTTTAAAATTTATTTACCAGCTACCATCAAAACATCTACATTAATCTGCATATAAAGCGCCTTAGCATTAGTTAACAACTTCAATTTATTACTTCGGTGGTTTAATTTTGCGTGTTCAATAATATCAATTACAAACTTTTCACGACTTTTAGATACAAGTAACTTTTCGTCCTTGTAAGTTAATTAAACAGCAGAATAATGGCGAAAGATGTTTCAAAGTTATTCATCTTGGGAGGAGTCTTCGTTCTAATAAAATGGTGTCACACTGGAGTGTTTAACCAGGCAAGGACGTATAATCTCACCTGGGAACACGAATGATTATAAAGTTATTTGCGGCATAAGCATTCGATCAATATTTGCGATCGAAACTTCGCTAACAAAGTCGTACTTTCTAGCTGGTTATCAGTTAAGAAATAATTAAGGTTTTCGAAGTTTATTAAAGTTACATGAAAGATATCGCGTAAGAAATTTATATTTTTAATTATGCGATATCTGAAAGAAAATGGATGTTATTATTATATTATTATGACAGGAATTGTTCGCTGTTTTGTTTTTAAGAAAAATATGTCAGTTAATTATGAAAGTATAAATTTTTAAACTTGATGGCTAAGAAAAAAAAAACATTTTTGTACTAGCTTAAATTAAGTATATACAATGAATTAGCTACAAAAAATACTTTGAGCTTCTAAAAGACTATTGCAATACTTGTAAAGTACATACTCGCATTATGTAATTAATTCAAAATTTTTGCGTCGGTATGTTTTTTTTATTAGCAAATTTAATAATAATGAAAAGGTTACAAAATAATTACTTCCTATGATCTTCTCACCTAGTTACAAACATACTTACTTAAATATCACTTTAGAATGCACCTCGTACATTGATATTACGTGTAATAACTTCCGATTTTATCCTTCAACAATTGACAACTACATTTTATGTATGAATACATGTAGCCAACTGTTGAAAAACTAATTTCGATAATCATTTTTTGCGAAATTAACAAGTTCGTGCTTTAAGCTTTAAGCCTATAACATAACGTTAACCTAGTATTTATTTTTTTTTATATTTAGAGACTATATATTTGCCCCAAAATGATTAAATATGAAAAAGAAAAAGATCTGAAATAATATATATTATATATATATTTAAAGGAGGAATTTTATTTATTTTTCTATTCATGTATTCCAAAAGTGAAGAATGGATAGAAATATCAAAACAACTCAATTTACTATGAGTTAGTTTGTTTAAAAAAATCTATTTACTTCAAAATTTATTTATCATTACCAGTTATCATTAAAACATCTACATTCATATACATATAAAGCGCCTTAGCATTGCTTAACAACTTCAATTTCTTACTTCGGTGGTTTAATTTTGCGTGTTCAATAATATCAATTACAAAGTTTTCACGACTTTTAAATGCAAGTAACTTTTCGCCTTGTAAGTTAATTAAACGGCAGAAAATTGGCGAAAGATGTTTCAAAGTTATTCAGTTTGGGAGGAGTCTTCGTTCTAATAAAATGGTGTCACACACTGGAGTGTTTAACCGGGCAAGGACGTATAATCTCACCTGGGAACACGAATGATTATAAAGTTATTTGCGGTATAAGCATTCAATCAATATTTGCGATCGAAACTCCGCTAACAAAGTCTTACATTCTAGCCGGCTATAAGTTAAGAAATAATTAAGGTTTCGAAGATTATTAAAGTTTCATGAATGATATCGCGTAAGAAATTTATATTTTTCATTATGCGGTATCTTTGAAGAAAAATGGATGTTATTATTATATTATTATGACAGAAAATGTTCGCCGTTGTTTTTTAAGGGAAATTTGTCAATTAATTATTAAAGTATAAATTTTAATGTTTTGGCGATACACTTTATGTTTAAAAAATAACAATATTGTAGTAGCTTAGATTTAGTATTAACACTGAGGTAGGTACAAAAATAATAATTTGAACTGTTTAAAGATTATTGCTTGGTTTAACTCGTTCATTTGAATTGTTTCAGCTTTTTACGAGGAGCTGTCTTTCGAATCGTGAGATGAATGGATTTTGACTCAGCTTGAGTTTTTTTCTTTTTTTTTACTGGTATTTTTAGAGGATACATACTCACCTTATGAAGTTTATTCAAAAATTTTGCATCAGTTTGTCTTTTTTTTTATTATCAAATTCAATAATGATGAAATGGTTGCAAAACAATTATTTTGTATGATTTTCTTCCCTAGTTATAGACATAATTACATAAATACTACTGTAGAATGCACCTTGTGCATTGCATTGTGAGTAAAAGTTTCCACATTAGGTCTTCAGGAGTAGACAACTACATTTTATGTATGAATTCACGTGTTAAAAATCTAAATTGTACAACCATTTTGGAGAAATTAACTAGTACGTGTTTTAAGCATAATTGCCATAAAATAACTTTAACACAGTATTTATTTATTTATTATGTTTAGAGACTATACACTTGAACTGAAATTATTCGGGGAATATTATCAATATATCTATTTATGAAACATATAGAGGCATCAACCATTATCAATTGATTTAAATTTTAGCGATATTGGCTATCTTGCAGCATATACAAAATGTAATACGTTATCTATTGCCGACCTTTAATTTTTCAACTGTTGGTCGTAGCTATATAGATAAAATTACAAAAACTTTTCAAATGACGTAAATATTCATGGTGTGGCATTGTTTAGTTTAAGAAAATTTATCTTTATAAAATTTACGAAATCTAACTTTTTATACGTTCACCAAATCTTTCAAGTTATATTTAGTAAATCTTTACACATATCATTACGAATGTAATACAAAAGGTTTGAGTTCTGTGCTACAAAAAATGTCTCAAATATTAAGTTCCAACTTTTGAGGATTTTGCATATGATATTGTCTTTCATTGAGGGATGAGGTAAAAAACAGGTTAAAATACTTAGAGATCGAAATCAGAGTGCAATGTACTTTTTATGGCGAAACAAGCTTTAGCCGATATCGCCAAATTAGGGTGTGACTAAAGGGGGTTATTTGATCTGTAAATTTTAGATGTGATCTCTATCCCTGTCTGGCAATGCCCTGATTTGGCGATGTCCTGATTTGGCGATACCGGCTAAAGGCATTCACCTGGATTTCAGTCTCGAAATATTTTAATTATTTTTTTATGTTATCCCCCAATAAATGATAAAAATCATGTACTAAAAGCACAAATTTTGAAATTAAATAATTCTGTCATTTTTTGCATAACAGAAATCAAACTTTTAGAATTATATGTGTTATAATATGCGTAAACTTTTCTTAAGTATAACTATATGGGCTAGGGTATAAAAAGTTTGATTGACCAAACTAAAATAAAAACTAAAATTTCGTATTTTTTATAAAATTGATTTTTTTACATTAAATAATGATAAATCATAATTATTTATCTTTGAAACGTTTTTGTAATTGGAACTACATGTCTAATACCAACGGCTAAGAAATTAAATGTCAGCGATATATAAAATATTACACTCTGCATAGTCAGAAAAATAAATGTTTCCAATGAATGCATAAAATGCATTCCTCAGTAGTCAGTGCAATTAACTTAAATGCATTTTAATTACACAATTATACTTAAAGTACAAAAAAATACTTGTTTACCGTTAGCATTATTTAATTCGTAAATATATCCATATGAGCTCAATTCCAGGCGGTCGAAAGATTTTATTGATTGCTCTAGTTTGTGATTTTTAGTTAATGCATCAAATGTATAGGAAAATGTCAGTCCGGAGTTCAAGAAATGTCAAAGTTGCTGTAATTAAATAATCTGATACTGTTTATGCTACGATTATGTTTGCTTATAGTAAAAATGTCTCAGGTTTATTTTTTAAAAGCATTTGCTTTATTGCAATGCATAAGCGTTGCTACTGAATGCGTAAAATGGATCCATTATTACCAGCTCTAAAAATTTAAATACCAATTATTTTTGCAATTACATGTAAAAGAGAAAAATACATGTTTATCGCTGGGATTATTTAATCCCTAAAATGTCGAACTGAGCTGAGTTTAATGCCATTGAAAGATTTTATTGATTGCTCTAGTTTGCGTACTTTGATTAACACATCAAATGTTTGGGAAAATGCCATTTGATAGTTTTACATATTTCAAAGTTTAAGTAGTTAAATACATCTGATAAGTTTATGCTATTATATTTGCTCATAGTCAAAGGTACAACGTACGTATGCATATGCTTTTATAATCACTATAAGAATGCAACTCTAACTAAATTATCAATTTACTTATTTTCCCCCAGTATGGTATTATTATGTTTACTTATACACTTAATTAATAAAATTACCAAACTTATTCTAGAAAATTGTATTTCAAGGATTTTTCATGAAATGGTAACAGCAAAAATTCATCTAACGTATACATATTTGCATTGTGAATCTAAAAATTCGTATTGTTATTAAGAATGTTTTAGCAAAATTGGATGCCTAGAACTTTTTAGGTGATTGCAGCTGTGTTACAGATAAAAGTTTAGTAAGCTTACTGTCATTTTAGTAGATTCTTTTTTTTAATTTACAGATTTCTGTAGTTTCGCATACAAGTTTTGTATTTTTTGTAGAGTGTATAGATAGTTTTATGGAGCATCCGTATTTCGGTAATTGTTCATCTTAAAGTTATAGTTTATATATATATAGCGTAGTTATAGTTTATATATATATAGCGAGATATATAATGCACGAGTGTACTCACAGGCATTTATAATCATTATAAAAATGTAACACTAAGTGCATTATCATTTCAATTATTTTTTCACTGGTATTAAAAAAATAAATAGTCATATAATTTAAAACGTGTTCATGGAACACATATTAAATTTAGTTTATTTTGTATAACAACTGCTATTTTGTTATTCTCAAAAGGAAGGAAGAACCAATTTATTATTTGGAACTAAAATATACATAGAATCTATTTAAGTGTTTGCATTTAAAGGAAATAGTAGATGTTGTTTAATCTTAGAAATTGTTTAATTTTAGAAATTGTTTAATGCAGTTAGAGGAAACGCATGAGAGATTCAATTGATTCATCAGGCCAGTATGCTTTGGTCGATACATTAGCTGTATAGGAAAACACCATTTCACAATCCTGGAAATGTCAAACCTCATGCAGCTAAGCAAATCTGATTCAATTTATGCAACGATGATGTTTGCTTTTAGGCAAATATATAATGTGCATATTCAAAGGATTTGATAATCAGGTTAAGGAATGTAAGGTTAAATATTAATCCTAACATTCTATTTCTTATTTTGTCTAGAATAGAATAGAAGAAAACACTTGAAACGTTGGGGTAATAACAAATGTTATTAAAAATTTTTATCTCAAGTAAATGCTAATCAAAGATTTTTTCATTATTTTTATTGTATATGTATTAATGTGACATTTTAAAGTTAGGAGCCAGAAACATCATCGCCGGTTTCCCCTTTCACAGCACAGAAGTCATGGCAAGCGAGGGAAAAAAAAACAAATTAAATAAATGTAGAAGATCCAATAAATTACTCATTGGCTGCGGCAAGTTAATTTATTAAACTGTAGTCATGAGAGAGGGAAAGGCTCCCTTTTCAAGCCGCCTTTAACCGAAAAGAATATTCCATCTTTATTCCAACAAGCCGTACTCATCGAAGAAAGAAACAAGAATCTCCCTTCTCACCTTCAGGCTCCCTTTCTTAAATTCTAGAAAATTCTCTACTCTCGAACCATCATTTTCCATGTAAACATAACTCATGCCCAGAGTCGAGATTTTTATTCCACAGACGATAATTTTATTTTTTTTAAATATTATTTAACTAATTTATAATCGACTCAGATTTTCAAATATCCTGCAAACAAAGTATTTTTGCAGACGATTAATTTTAAGAGAAAAAGAAAAAAAATGAATTTACTGATATGCACACCTATCGTATGTTGAAGGAGGGAAAATAAATAAATAGATAAATAAAAATAATTATATTTTTTGAAAGGTATGGATTTGAAATAAATTTAATAAGACTTTCTTAAAAAGGGTTGATAAAAACACAGAAAAAATGAGTTTTGTTTGGAATATTAAGAAATAAAGTTTAATTAAGAATATTTTCAATTTAGAGCCATCTTTTAAAATTACGCTTATTGGAATAAATGTTTTTTTTAAGGAGAATTAAGAATTTATAATGTTTCCATAAAGATTAATAGATTAGATCTAGAAACATGATTTTAATTGAATAAGTTGAACTAAGTACGGAATATTGTTATAAGGAAATTAATGTAGTATAAAGATTAATTTTGGCGAAAAAATTTAAATTTGTAATATTAATATTACTAATATTATTTTGTATATTTATGTGTTTTGAATTATAATAGTTAAATGATTTTGCTTTTTTTTAATTATAAATTTATGTTTATTATCAAAACATTTTTAATTTAAATACCAAGATTTTTGTTTTCAAAGGATCCACATTAATTTTAAAGTAAATTTTATTCATTAGTTAAAAATTTGATTTTTTTTCGATGATTAATCATATTATTTGTAAACAAAATCACATAATAAAACCTCTTATATTTTTATTTTTATTCTAAAATTTAAAATTTATTACAAAGTCGGGTAATTTAAAATCGTTAAACCCAAAAATATTATTTATGGATTTATAATGTTTTTTCATTTACATAAAGCGAAATATCTAAATTTTAATTTTGATTCAGCCTTTTAAAAGATATTAATAAAAAATATTAAAATAATTAAAGTAAAAAATTAAAAAAAAACATGCAAAATTTGTTAAAAAATAAACCTACTTTCAAAAGTAAACATTTTTTTTTTCAAATTTGCTGAATCAAAATCAAAGCAATACAATCAAAACAGACATTTCCATTTTAATAAAAAATTTAATTTTACTTAAGAAAGGTGTTATAATAAAAATAAAAGTCAAGTATAATAAAAATAAGTTCCATAATCGTAATATAAAAAAGTATTTTTTATATTATGATTATGGAACTTATTTGACGGTTCCGAAACATGTCAATGTCTTTTATTTTTATTATAACACCTTTTCACTCACCCTTTTCATCTTTTTTATTATAACACCCTAAGTAAAATTAAAATTTTTATTAAAATGTTTATATAAAAGGTGAATGTTTTAAAATCTGGTGATTTAAAAAATCAATTGGATTTAATTAACTTTTTATCATAGACATTTTCCAATTTTGAAGAATTTATCTTTAACGGTTCTTGAGTTACAGGAATTTAAATAGGAGAAATAATAATAATAATAATAATAATAATAATAATAATAATAATAATAATAATAATAATAATACGCAGTTTTACAAGATGTTATTTTTATGACAACCACTGCGTGAAAGCTAAATTTTAAAAATATACAGAAGCGAAAAAATATATATATTCCCTCTTTTAATTAAGACAGAAAAGTAATTTAAAAGTCATTTTAAGCACCAAAGAACAGGTAAATTTTTAATGGAGTAAATATGTTAAGAAAAATGAAGATAACTCTGTCTCGGATCCCCTTAAGTGGAAAAATACCAATAAGTTAAATTCACTTGTCGTTAAAAACATGAAAAGTTGTTAAATTTTGTCAATGAGTCTTGATAAGTAATATTTTTATTTTTTATTTTTCATTTTAATTCTATTTGAAAGAATTAACACTATTGTAAAATGCACAGGAAAATGTGTTTCCTCCGAATAGGTATATGTGTAAGACCACACGATGTGACAAAATGTGGCGCGAAAGTGACCTATGCACACTGTAAAAAAAAGGGTCGATCTACTAAAAAAATTTAGTGATCCTTGTAATTACTAGAAAATTTTTAGAAATCTTACTCGGTTACAAAGAATCTGTAAGAATTACTAGAAAAAAGCTAGCAACGAATAGAGTTAATAGTTTTACATTTTTAATAGCTATTACTAAAACTCACTTGGTGTGGTCGTGATAGCCTGGTGGTCATAGCACCGAACTCCAGGCTGAAAGTACCTGGGTTCGATGCTGGCCGCCACCTAATATGCACCGAATGTAAGTACTTGTTAAATAAAGGGATTATGAAAATCCTGTCGTAGCAGTTACCATGGGTAATGATCTCTTAATTTTCCCTCCCCTTTAGAAACATGTCAAAATAGAGCAGGTAGCAATGTTTGGTGCTGCCATCTATTGCGGCTTTGACGAAAATCTTCCGTTTCAGAAGTCTGTCTTTTTACCCACTGGATGCAGCTCGAAGGAGGCTCCTGCCCTTTGGGCACACGTAATGGCTACTAAAAATAATTTTGGAGCTATTGCTAAAATTTGCTTGGTGGCTCATACTAAAAAGTTTTAAGTTAGTTATACAAAAAAATCTTTTGTTCAGTTTACAAAAGAAATGTTTGTTTCATTTGCAAAAAAAAGTTTGTAATGGTTACTAAAAAATTCTGTGAAATACAAATTTACTAAGAAATTTTTAGTAACCTCTTGAAATTTTTTTTTACAGTGCACGAGAGATCAAGATCAACTGTATAATGCTACCTGTTTTTTTTTTAATTCTCCCCTTATAAGTTAATTAGTTTGTTCTTAATTATCCAAATACAAAGCACCTATAGCCATTGTTCAGTCTCTCGTCCATCTGTCTGTCCGTCCGCATATTACAGAGAGAAAAATACCCAATCGAATCGTTTGAAATTTAAGATATATAATTATTATTTTGTCGCATCATTTCAAATTTTATGAAAATCGAATGTATAGTTTTAGGTCAGGGACAATCAAAAGTATTTCGTTACATGATGACCAATGGGAAAAATAGTTTTGAGAGCAATTTAATGATGTTACAGAATTTCGAACATAATAATATTCATATGCGTTTATGAATTATTTGCTAAAATATACATTCTATACAATCTGTGGTGTAAAGACCATTTTTTATTAATTTACAGGGCCACTAAAATTTATCCCATTACATAATAATGTAGGGTCAAACACTGTTTAGGCGCTTTTCCTTATATTAATTATTTCACATCTTTTGATATTGAGATATACTTCCAAAATTACATATATGTATACCTTTCAGATTTAAATGAATTAAAGTAGTAAAAAAAAAACACCGAATTGAAACTCTAAATTCAATAATATTTTTCAAATTTCCCATCTGCATATTATTTAGTTTCCATTTTAATGCATCATTTATCACTATTTAACAATATTACTTTACTAAAGTTTTTTTTCTTTATAAAGAATAGTTTAGTAACCAACTATTAAATTTTAATTCAAATTATACTCAGTTTAAAATTAAATTTCTTAGTTTAACTTTTCTTCCATGCTTAAATCTAAGGACTTATTTAAAAAATCATATTGCATATTTAATAACCAGATAAAATTACTTACTTTGAATAAATGTTTCAAGAAATACTACGCAAATTTTAGAAATGTTAATTTTTATAATAGAAAATGTAATGTTTATTAAATTTACCAACATAACATACCTGAGAAATATTCAAATGCTGTATGACTTCAAAATAAATATTTATAAGATGAATGTACTTTTAAGCACAAATATTTCCCTTGCGAATATTTCCGCTTACATTTTGTAAGCAAGTTAAAATTTAATGTGAATTCTGATTTTAATATTTAGTCCTTTATTTTACATTATGAATAACTGTGCTAAATATTAAACTTACTTAAGCCTGAACATCTTTCATAATTTAAACAATTTGGAGCACTTTAAACATTCTGAGATTAATGAATTCTTTTTGAAAGAGAAATGTGCAAATTTTATTTAACTCTTGAGGTCTGACTGTTGTATAAAATTGATGTAGATTTAAACGTCATTTATTTTTATATGCGAGTTAAGATAACTTTGTTCCATTTATATAATGTCAAGTTATTGTTAATTTAAATAACTGCTTTCTTAATTAAAATGAAGAAATTTTTGCTTTAAGTGCTACACTTTTGTTAGAAGTTTGTACTGTAATTTGTTTAATATCACTGTATAATTAAACCCGGCAGAAACATACCCTGTTAAAAATCTGTTATTTTTGTTTCATAGTCACTCCACTGCTTTTATAGAAAACGTTTACTTTGCGATATTATGGATCATTCTCATTGGTCAAAATAGAGATATCCTACATTTTAATAAAGAAACTATTTTATTTAAGAAAGGTGTTATAATAATTAAAAATAAATGACATTGACATGTTTCGGACTTATCTAATAAGATCCATAATCATTAAAAAAATAACTTTTAAATCTGGTGATTTAAAAAATCTATTGGATTTATTAAAAAAATTATCAGAGATATCCTATACAAACGGTGGAGTAACTATGCAACAATAGTTGCAGATTTTCAACAGTGTATCACCAAAACAGACATGGACGTTGGCACACTCCAAACATATTTTGCTGTGCACTTTTTCAATGATCCTTTTAATTTTGTTTTCTTTGAAGTATGGTTAAATTCTCAAAATTAACCGCAAATGAACTTTCTCTATACAATATAGCCTCTAAATTCCGGTATCGGCGTGGCGTAGACTAAGTTGGGTTTTCAATAATTTCAGATAACTGAAAAAAATATATAAACTTTTCTAGTATTCTTGATTGTTTTATTTTTTAGATTTATTAAAAAATCCTTTTAAAGTAAAGTGTCCGTATTTCGCCTCCTTCCTTAATTTTGTTCCTATTCATTTCTCCGCTTCTTTGAAAGTGGCATCAGTGATCACGCAAGGCAAAATGAACAGAAGATAAAAGGATTCAGAAGTGAAAATTTCGTTAATGAAAAAAAATCGAAGCCGTGTATTATTAATATCGGATTTCCTATTTTTACAAGATCTAATTTTGTGCTATGTCATTTGTAGAACGATATTTACGTTACCGTAAGTATTTATTTCCATGTCATTGCATGTATTCTACATAGGTAAGATGTTAACAGTATCATATAATCAGTTTTACAATGTTCAGTTTATTTTACAAGAACTGAAGCATAGCCATATTCGGAAGTAGCGTCGTTTTAATTTCGTCTCCCTTTCAATTCTTATTTTCGTACATGCGACGAAATTAGGTACTCTTTTCACAGCTATCAAATCCTGATAAATAATGTGCCTGCAATTTTGTTTGTAGATATGTATAGACTTAATCTTGAGGATTTGCTTCAAATTTTGCAAATAAGTTCATTCTAATAAGAGATCAGGGAAGTGACATTGATCATATCAGCAACTTCGGCCCAAGGATGTTCAGTACCATTGATCAGTGGATCTCCGGATAAAAACAAAGTGAAAAATTTCCAGCCGAAGAAAAATCGCTCAGCTGAAAAAACTTCTGACCGCTACCACTCTCAAGGGGAAAGGAAAAAATCCAATGTCCAAACATCAAGAACTACCTAACATCATTGATGACGAATGTGATTCTTCCGATGAATTTGATAATATAAGCGATAATGACGACAATGATGCAAAGTGCCCGACTTGCTTGAAGCATTTTTCTCATGATAAACATGGGGAGCAATGAGTTTAGTGCCTTCAGTGTTGCACATGATCACACAAAACATGCTCAGCCACCAAAAACGATACACAATTTATATGTTCCTCATGCTGGATGGATAATTCTTTTATGGCATTATTGATGATATTATTTAGTATTAGGATTAATAGTACATTTCTTTCCACCTTAAATTAAGGTAAATTAAGTTAATCATTTATTTCGAATTAATTATTTATGATTTAATTATAAGTTAATCTTTGGCCTTTTGTATTTTTTTCAGGGGGACGAAATTAAGACTTTTTTTTATTTTTTTTTTATTATGAGGTACTTTTGAAAAAACAATTTTTAGTATTGTTAAAGAATTTTTGTGTAGCATTTGCCCCTGTTTCCATATGTGCGAATAGTTAGTCTATACAAAATTCAAATTTGGTAGAATTTCACTGAAAATTAAAACACCCATGGGCCTAAAAGTAACTGGAAGACGATAGTAGGGCACTTTACATATAAATGTATCATGACACTTTATTTTGTGCTTTTTAAGCCAAAATGCGCATTAATTGTACATGCTATTCCGTTTGATATAAAAAATGCTGGATAAATGGTAGAAAAATAAATAAATAAATAAATAAAAATAAGTTTTTAATGGGGTTTGTTTTTCTAAAAAGACTATCTTTTAAAAAGCTTAAAACATAATTTTCGATCTGTGAAGAAAGTAGATAAATTTCATTGATAAGTCATTATTTCCTGATTTGCACCAGTAGATTTGAAAAATCCGTTTTCAGTTTTATGTTAACAACTAAAACAACAGACACATAGTAAACTGGATAAATATAAAAACTTCCACGCATACAAATGTTTTATTATTTTACACATAAATACAACCGAATAAATATTTTTTGTGACCCAACATCAAAGTTTTTAATGCGTCTTATGAAAGTCAAGTTTTTGTTGGGTCATCCATCATTCATTTTCGATCGATTGGCATAAAATGCAGCTTCAATCGATAGCAACAAAAAATTCGATATTGACTTTTTATAGCGACTACATTTTTTTTTTTTCAAACAAATAATGGGTTTTGGGACGCAAAATTCAAATTGTGTATGCATAAATGTATAAAATATAACGTATTCTAACAGACAGTTTTGGTTTATTCGACATCCATGTATTTTATTTGATACAGTTTACTAATAGATTAGTTTTTGAAATGGAATGCCTTTTTATGTACTATGATTTCAAAAAAATTGTCCATATAGAAAATCTAAAATGTTCTTAGATTTTAACAAATAAATAAAATTCTTGCTGCATTTTAAAGATAAAATTGGCAGTAGTGGAATAATAGAGAACATTCATCTGCTACAGATATAAGTTAACATTTAAATAAAAAATTTAATTTTACTTAAGAAAGGTGTTATAATAAAAATAAAAGACATTGACATGTTTCGGAACCGTCAAATAAGTTCCATAATCATTATATAAATAAAATAAAATTTCAAAATATTTCACAGTCAATACAAATGACACTCGACAATGAGATATAAATAACAAAAAACACAAAAAACAAGCGCTCTATTGTAAAAAATTAAATTAAAATATAGACCATGATCTAAAATATATTTCAAAAACTGGAAAAATTAAATAGAGTATTTGAACATTGATATTGCGGCTTAACCCCTTGGGGACGAACGAAACGTTCCGCAAAAGGCTTAAGAATCGTTGATTATCCCCTTTAGTAAAATTTTACTGTAAAATATATCTTATGAAATCGGAGCATTTCTCGTTTTAATAAGGCACAAATTTCTATTTTGAAAAACCCGTGACAAAACATTAAAAATTTTGCAAAGACTCCCGTCGAAAAAAGTTTAATTGTGAAGACTTTTTTTCTTTTCTTTTTTTGCTATATTTTTGATGTATGTTATTCTTTTCTATTCTTTTTCTTTTTCTTTTTCTTTTTCCGTTTTTTAGCAATAAAAAGTATGAGAAAATAATTCTGTGTCAATTCTTTTTGGCAGGAATGGTGCGGATTATACGCAATCTGCCATATAACAATATCTACTTTCTTATATGAGGATTTTATAACTACTAATGAAAATATGGAACAACTTCGCCGAAGATATTTTTTACAATGAATTTTATACTTAATTCAGGAAAATCCACTTTATTTCTCAAACATTGAATAAAAGAATAAATTTGTCATTTTTAAATAAAATATATATTTTTTATTTTTACCTTATTAACTTCTTGAAAATTAAAATAAGTTTTCTCATTAAGAGCTTTTTTCTTGGATATATACACTTTAATGAACAAATAATTATATATATATATATATATATATATATATATATATATATATATATATATATATATATATATTTAATTGCTCTAAATTAAAAGGCAATTTTAATTAACTTCTCTGGTACATTTTAATATAACGCTAATTATTTTTTACGTTATCATATCTTCTTAGAATATCAAATAAACTATTAAAATTAAATTTTGAAGTTCATGATAAATGAAAAAAATTATGTATTATAAAATTTATAAAAGATCGATATTGAAATAAAAGAAATCCCATATGTGAAGACTGAATAAATTGCTTTCAATCTAATATCTTTAACTTCTATTTATTTTTATGCAATATAGATTTATAAACTTTAATATTCAAAACTCAATTAATTTAGTATAATTTAGACAAAATTTTTTAATCTTATAATCTTGTTTAAAACAAGACAACTAGAAAACTTCATTAAAAAGATATTTTGCATAAACTTTCGTAATGAGATTTTGTGTTTATTTTTATTTAAAATATATTTTTATTTAATCTTCATATTTAAATTTTAATTAAGAATTTAAAAGTATGTACGATTTAAGTTGTTAAGGATTATTATTTATTTTCAGTAATTTCAGTTACGGAAACTAAATAAAAAATATTGAAATAAAAATTTATTTTCCTAAACATTTGGTACATACTATGCAACGTTGTAAAAAATATATTGATTTAATATAAATTTTAAAAATAAAACAATGCAATTAATCACGAGGATAATCGTACATTTAAGTGTCCATAATTTTTATTCCCAATTAAAAAGTTAAATATTAATGTAGATATGTGAATAATTAACTTCCAAGTAATAAAAAAAAATTCTAATAAAAATTTATGTCTGAAAAAAACATATTGTGACCTTTTATTAGTTCTTGGTATTGTTCCGTATATTTCATGAAGAGTTTGCATGGTAAAATTACTTAAGATATTTTCCAAGTATATTGTCCCGAATAGCTTAGCATAATCAGCTTTTAAATAATCAACATTCCGAAACTTTATTGAAAATCAGTAATTAAAAAAAATCCTATGGGTATATATATATAATCATTGATTGTAAAACTATATATATTAACAGAATGTGAAAAAATGAATGAAAAGGAATATTCGAAATATGCAGAACCATAGTAGATTCATCAGAATCGATTAATACATAAGATATATTTCACACGAATTGAATATTTCCAACTGAGCGAAAATTTGACCAGGCTGGGAATCGAACCCAGATACTTGGCTTACAAGGCCAATGTTTTACTTGTTAAGCTATCTTCTTCTGTTGAGCTGGCTAAATGACAGACCAGATGTTATGACCAATAAGGTTATCTGAGTGAAAAATCCCAGCTGGCTATCGCCCAGGTAGCTTAACAGGTAAGGCATTGGCCTTGTAAGCCAAGTATCTGGGTTCGATTCCCAGCCTGGTCAATATTTCGCTCAGTTGGAAATATTCAATTCGTGTGATTACTTTACCAATCAGTTAGATTGTGTTGAAAATAATAGTATAAGATATATGTATCAAAGTTCTCACAATATTCAATTTTTATGAATTTTTATTTTAGAAATTAAATTTTTTTCAGTGATAATAATAACACAATAATAATAATAATAATAATAAATAATATAAACATAACATTTTATGTAAAACAAAGTACTACAATATATTTACAATTTATTTACTGTTAAACAGTTCTTAAGGTAAATTTATATACCATCTAAATAAAATAGTCTTTCTACTTCAGTCTTTAATTAACTTATCACATCACATTACCATGGATTCATATATAATACCATATATACCACAGATTCATACATAATAGCAACAAAAAGTATCATATTCTACTGTATATATAAAATATCAGGTCTAAAGTTACATCGATTTTCTGTATACGGAGTTCCCCTACTGTCCCCTCCTTCTAATACATTAATCTTTTCCACGAGAGGTGGGATGTATATAAGGCTTCTCTGGGATTATCACACGGGGTGATGAAAGATAAGGTACTTACGCTTAAAGTATAGACACTGCTCGCATTTAGTAGGGCGTCACAAACTGGATTCATTTTTGACGCAGTGCTATTATACTCTTTGAAAAATCCTTCATTGTATCATGAAGACTAAGGTTCATTGATTTTGTAACGTTAGTGAAATAAGATAGGAATTATTAACTTGTTTAAGGGTGAAAAGCCAAATGATTGAAGATAAAGTTATTTTTTTATTTGGATTAAATTAATGTTTTAACGTGATTGTAATAAAATAACTATTAGACTGAGAACTTTAACTATAAATGACGAAATTACGAAAGTATATAAATTTATTGTTCTTTTTGCAACTAATTGTTATGCATCTGATTATACTACCAGTTTTATATACTTGTTCCGTTTTCATTTATTTTATATTTTTGTGGAGTTTTAGAGCATGTGAAGTTACAATACTTTACAGTTGCTTACAAAATTATTGTTCATTTACAATATTATAAATCACCAGTATAATACACAATTTGCATTACTGGGCATGTATCATTGTCATTGTTATAGTGGAAAATCATTAATACAATTTTTGCATGATAATTTAAGCTGTTTCATCGGTAAAGGTACACAGCGAGAATTACACCTGAGGATAAATATTTAAACTATACATTTATTTTAAAGCTGATATAAGTAATCACATCTGAATAAATGACATTATTTGGATGTGACAAACATAAAAGGATTTCTTCATTTAAAATGAATTTCTGTATTTAAATTTTTAAAGTTTAATAAATTATAGTCTTTTGTGCAAAGTTTATTTTGAAAAATTTTCAAAATAAATAATTTTATGTTTTCATTTATTCTTTACTAAGCTAGAAACAAAAGCACTTCTCATGATGTTACATTTGTTATGAACAAAACAGTTATGCTTCCTCTCTGGATTAATTATTCATATTTATGTGCTTATTCATACAGCGCATTTTAATTTTAAACTTCTGAAGACAAAAATATGATGTTTGTTTAGAAAATAAATATTCATATGTAAAGCAGTAGATTATGATGATTTAATATTGCTTATATAAACAAAGGAAATTAGCGAGCAGCATATTGTTACAGCGTATATAGGGTTCTTTCGATCTTATGGTTAGAGTACTTCAAACTCTTGTCTCTTAGAAAAGTAGAAAATAATTTATTTACAGATCTTCAGAACAACAGAGTCTTCGAAACTCACAAATAATACTAGATATTCAAAAATAACTGCTCAAATCTATCGTACAAGTATAGCTTTAGATCCCAGAGACTCTTTATACAACGTCTCAACACTTAATAACATTCAAAACAGCATAAATGAAACTCAAGCAAACTTGCTAATAAACGCCTTGTTCACTCAATGACTGACTGGTAAATAATAACAACAGCTCGCATCGCTTCTCTTTTTATATAGGCTCGCAGCATGTGCGGGAAATTTCTAGAACCATCTAGAAAAAACTGGAAAACCACGGAACAACATTCAATGTATCAGTAGACCTAAGGGGGGGGGGGTTACCATAAATACGGAAGGGTTACCATCGCCAACAATCGCCAAGTTTGTCGCCAAATTGGCGATATATCGCCAAATTTGGCGACCAAAATTAGTCGCCAAAAGTGACGCCAACTTGGCGATATCTCTAATATTTCGCAAAGCTGCCATAGACATTCCCTGAAAATAATAGACAAGTTTGCTTGATAACAGAGAATGTAACAAAAACTAATATTGGAAAAGGAATGGAGCTTAATAAGATTATTTACATTATTTTACAGTACAAACACTGACTATTTACAAAATTCGTAACAATATGTTTATGTCTCAAAAGAAAGTTGGAATTTTTGCTACACTGTAAAACAATATCTGTAATTGTACACATATAAAGTTACTGAAATATAAATGCTTGGTAAAATTTTATCCGTACATTGTACAATAAATAAATAAATAAATAAAAAATAAATAAATAAATAAATAAATAAATGTAATCCAACAGATGTAAAGTTGCCGAAATCTGTATGGTTACAAACATTTTATCTGTACGTTGTACAAGAAAAAATGTAAATCTACAAAAATCTGTAACTTTGTAAACAAGTCTACTAAAAGTACAGTTAGCTTACTAAATTTTTATCTGTAACCTGGGTTGCAGTTACATAAAAAATCCCAGTTTCCTAGGAAATTCTTAGTAACCATATAGATTTTTTTATTTTCAGAGCAAATCTTCATCTGTTACAGGAAATTTGCTGTTGATGTTACAAAAAAGAAAAAAAATGTTTTAGGAATCCCAGTTTTCCAGAAAACTGTTATTAATTTTACGGATTTTTTTTACAATGTAGTTTTTGTGAAACTACAGAGATTAGTAACTTTACACAAAAATCCACTTAAATGGCATTAATCATACTAAATTTTTATGTGTAATCCAGGTTGAAATTAGATGACAAATTCTAGGCATCCATGTTTCCTAAAAAAATTCTAGTAATCTTAGAGATTTTTTGATTTACTGTGCAAATATTTAATAGCTAAACATGAATTTTCTTGGTTGCCATTGCATAAAAAATTGTTGAAATTTTTTCGAGTTTTCTAGAAAAACTTCAATAACTTCACAGATTTTTTTTTAAACTATGTATATTATTTTTCAAAAAATATGTATTTGTATATGGTTATGTATCATTTTTTGATAATGCTATTTATTCTGAGCTGATACTTTTTAGAGATAGAAATAATTTAATAATGACAGAAATTTTTTTTTTAAAACATTTTAACTTAATCCAAAATTAATCAGTTTGATTTAACCTTTTATTTTTAAGGTATGAAATGCCTTTTCAATCATAGAGAAATTATGTAAAAGATTGTTAATTTATGTATGTAAAACTACAAACACCAATAAAAATACTGTCGCATACAAAACAAAATTTAAAAATGAAAAATATTTTTTAATTTTTTTTTTTTCAAAGAACTTTTCAATAATTATATTAACCTTTCGCCGGGCGCGCAAATTTTCATCACATGAGCGGGTGCGCGTTGTAAAGTGTACAACAGGTGAAAAAAATCAATTATTGCTGTTTTATTTTAATTTTAAGACTAATTTAACTTACAAATATCATATAAGTTATCTCTGATCACAATTTATGAAGTTATTCCGCAAAACACTCATTTTCTTATAACATATTCAAGCAAAAGTTTAGATGCATAAAAATCTATTTGCTACTACAATCACAAAGAAAAAAATATTTAAGAATTACTAAACAATAATTATGTAATTTCGTATTTACAAAATTAGTCCTATATTTCATCTATAATAGCCGCTTCCCACATCAAGCATAAGATTTGCTTTTTTGAAGGCTGTTTACAGATAAACTTGCCCCACCAGTGGCCGAGAGGTTCTGACCTCAAACTGGTAGACGGTAGGTGCTGGGTTCGAACCCAATCGCGACCGTCGGCCTAACCGTTCGGAGTTTTCCGTGGTTTTCTTCGAACCTTGCGTAAATACGGGTTAGGTTCCCTTAGAAAGACCCCCATGGAGGGCATCCCACCCCTTAGGGCCTATATCCCATAGTGTAGATAATTGGCCGACATACATACAACAACAACAGCAACTACAGATAAACTTTGCGCATTTCATGCACTATTAACAGATTAAAATGACAGATGCTGCTAAATGCGCAATCTGAAATACAAATAACTTTCAGGAACTAGCTATAGAGCTCCAATAAACGAATACAAACAGTTATTAACATACACTGCTGCTTGAATTTAAAAAAAAAGAACGTGAATGTTGTACTTTTTACAACGGCGCGCCCGACGGAAGGTTAAATATTTTATTTTAGTAGTTTTTATTATTTAAGCGCTTAACTGATCCATATTTTTCAAAATAAATTTCTAATAATGCGTATATTTTTGCATATTTTAAAGAATTATTAATCTTTTATTACCAGTTTTTCAAACCAGAAATTTTTGTCTGAATATAAAAAATGCTCGGATTAAATAATGGAAAATTTACAATACAAAATAATTGTTGAGAATATTAAATCAAGATTTCGATTTATAATCAGGATTTACAAAAACACGTTGTCCGTATGACGTAACACAAATCAGGAAAGTGCTTAATTTGACATTAAGGAACATTTTTGACATTGTAGTAAAAGAATCAGTGAAGAAAAATGATCTATTAAGAAAATGCTCGATTTCCATGGTAAAATTGAAACATATATATATGCTTTTGTCTAATAAAACCCATCGCTGACGAGGCTTGCAGCCTATTGTTTTTGTATCTTGATTGTTGAATTTTTAATTTTAAGGGAGTTTTGTTTTGTGAGGGGGGGGGGGCTGCTGGCTCTTGCTAAATTGATAAATTTGAAATTATATTTTTAATTTATGTGTTTTAATGCAGCGTTTCGGCGCAATTCACATGAATTTGTATTGTTTATTGTTGATTGTTTTACATATTGGATATATATATATATATATATATATGCATACATATTTTTTGAAAGATTTAACTATTTTTTTAAAAGTACCTTCTCGTACAATTTTGAACAGCTTGAGCTAATTTATTTTAAAAACTATTTCTAGAAATGTGCTGTTTAGTATTAAATATCGGATTTTTCGTAAGCTAATTAGTTTGAAAGAAAAATAAATAAATCAATGCATGTAAAATTACAGTGAAAACTGAATTTAAACCTGAAAAAAACTGAAATAAAACCAATCGCTGACGAGGCTTGCAGCCTATTATTTTTGTATCTTGATTGTTGAATTTTTAATTTTAAGAGGGTTTTGTTTTGTGAGGGGGGTGTGCTGGTTTTTGATAAATTGATAAATTTGAAATTATATTTTTAATTTATGTGTTTTAATGCAGCGTTTCCGCGCAATTCACATGAATTTGTATTGTTTATTGTTGATTGTTTTACATATTGGATATATATATATATATATATATATATTTGAAATATTTAATTAATTTTTTTAAAGTACCTTCTCGTACAATTTTGAACAGCTTGACCTAATTTATTTTAAAAACTATTTCTAGAAATGTGCTGTTTAGTATTAAATATCGGATTTTTCGTAAGCTAATTAGTTTGGAAGAAAAAATAAATAAATCAATACATGTAAAATCACAGTGAAAACTGAATTTATTTTATATTTTTATATGTAAAAAAATAAAACATTAAAAAGTATTTTATTGCAAATTCTATCTTAGTTTTGACAAACTGACCATCAGGTACAACCAAAAAAGTTCGAGTCAATTAAACAATAATCACAAAAGTTTTTTGACTTTGGTTCCATCTATGGATAAAAAACACTATTTGTAAAGAATTATTTTTTATTGATGTGCATTGTGGCCTTTAAGGGAGACCCGAACCCCATTTTCGGCCAACAATCATGAAAATTTCATTTTTTTCTCAGAAAACGATAAAATACATATTTGCGAATATCCATGCAAAATTTCAGAACTCGGGGACTCTTGGAACAGGTAGAAAATGAGCTTTTTAATTTGTACTCACTATAGAGTTTAAAGGACTAGCGGCCATTTAAAACGTGTTTTCCTGAAAATGACTTTTTTCATATTTTGCCTAAGTTCAAAGTACTAAGGCTCAGTGGTAAAATGATTTAGAAACAAAGTGTTTATGTTTTTAGAATCTTAAACAAATTTGCAACAAAAGTAAGGAGAGATATATTTTTTAACTATTTCTGAAAATTTTACATAAATTGGTAAACATGAAAATTATAACGAATTTAAGGAAATTTACCATGCGTATTTTTTTCTTTTTTTTCTAGCCGATTAAAATAGAAAATTAAAAATATCTCTCCTTAGTTCTTTTCTATATACTATAACACTATTTAAGAAATTTTAATAATACCAAAATATTGAAAATTGAATGAGGAGTAGTAGTTTTAAAAAGTGTATTTTTCGACAAAAAAAAATCATAAAAATCCTCATAAAAAATATACTTTTTAGTAAAAAGTGAATTTTTTTTTTTGCGAATTATTCCTTACAAGAAGATTCTTAAATAGTACATCAAAATTCATTACTTTAAAATCAATAATAAAAATTTTGAGTTTTTTCTTACGGGTCTCCCTTAAAGAGACAGCTATGTGATAAAATTGCTTTAAATTGTATTTATTTTATTCGGATTTTTACGAAACTTCATCAAAATGTACTAAGCATAGTAGAATATATTTAAAGCAAAAATTAGAAAATCGACATTTTCGTTTATTTTTCGCCAAATAAAGAATACTATGTACTCTGAGTAACATAAATTGGTCCTCGTGAAAAAAGTTCCTTAAGTGAAAATATTGAATTTTTTTCTTACTTTTCTAAAATTTAAATCTATATAGATAAGTTTCCAATTAAAAGGACCCTAAAAACGTGTTATCTAACAGGATATAATAATTAACTCTTAACTGAGAAATTGCTAATGAGGCCGACGAAAAATCATTATGGAAATATTCATCTTTAATTACACTAAGGAGTATATTAACATGTATATTGCAATTTGAAGCAGCATTGGAACATAATTACCTTTTAATAAATTAAATATTTAATAAATTAAATATTTAGACCCAGAAAGTTCAGAAAGTTTCAGAATGTTGCGCTTTAACGTTATTAATCTAAACCAAGGAATAAAAACATATACAATATAAAAGTTAATTGTGAAATGTTTAATAATGGTTTAAATTATTTATAATGATTCTGGAAGATTCATATATTTCTTGCATATGATTCTGTGAGAAGCATTATAATGGAGATTATATTTTCATTCACACGGAGGTAAGCATTGCCAGGACATTTTTCGACTTTGTAAAATAGTTTTTGTTATTGGCTAGAATATTGAAACGCTATTTTGCACATTAATAAAAAACTGTGTAGCTATCGTTTTAGAGCTTTATATGTATACGCAAATGGGGGTATAGGTTTAAGGTTAATATGTTTCTCAAATAGTACTGTTAGACCTAAACTCCCAATTCCAAAGTTTCATAAAAACAGTGCAAAATGCAACTCCATGGGAGGTCAAAATACAAAATAAAAAACTATACTTTTTATACGGCTCAATAATATAGTAAAATTCTCAATTAGAATTTTTTTCCTCATCTTTTCCTGAATAAAACAGACACACACAAAAAATCATATTTTCAAAATTTACAGATATTTTAAAATCCAAAAGGCGTGACCTAAACCATTTTCCCGTGCCTCAGAGTGATGAGTTTTTAACTAATTTTGAATGCAAAATAGGGATCATCCGCAAATTGTACGTTATTAAAAGTCGATTTAAAACAGCACCTCTTTTTTGGTCACAAAATAGAAGTATATAGATTTTATGTTAAACCTGCTATCAAAATATGCTGGTTGTATTCACTAGGGGGTGTTATATATGCGAATCAATTCGATGACGCAAGGTCCGGTTTCGAACTGACCCATAGAAGAAAAAGTTTAGCACAACCTGAGAAGAAGTATGAATTATAATCTGGTCCAGCCTGATTGAATTTCCACATAGTTTTTTACACTTAAGTGGTTAATTTTTTTTTATATGAAGGCATTTAGTCCTAAAATACTTACAGCTTTTCTTTTTTTCATCTTTATAATTTCCATTTTTGAACAATCGCCAAAGGTTGTGATATATTTATTTTATTAATGAGTCTCTATTTATAAGTATATGATTCACTCACTCTTTTATGTTGTTAATCCATATTCCATGTGTTGGAGGCATTTAAAAATGTATTCAGTGAAATCTTTTAAATTAAATCACATAGAAAAAAAAATATGTTATCGACAAGTTCTTTACTTACAAGGTTCTTTTAAAGTGTTAGAAATTCATTTTGAACATTTCAACACATTGTTCTGTTTAAGACAGGATTCCGTCATAGGCAGGCTCTTTTTCACAAATTTTATTGTGTTTTCATATTTTTAAACTTTAAATTTACTATTCTTTAAAAAGAATGAATTTAAAAGTTGTAAAAGAATGGTGATATAAAAATTTATGCATTTTTTGTACTAACTTTTATGCCGAGCCAAATTTCACTTATGTACAAATTTTATTTTTGTACGGCGTATGTTAGTCAGAGACAATGAGTTTAGCATGGGTTGTGTCGAGACCAAGACTGAAAAGTTTTATCCATGCAGATCTAGAGAGAAGGAAGCCAGTCCTTGTTCAGTGTGAAGTAATACATTAGTACCGGCCTGTTTGAATCTTTAGAAGAAAGTAAGATCCTTTATAAACGGCCTTGACGAAACGATGAAAAGCCTGGAGTTGTACGGTGTCTAAAATTATGAAAAAACATTTAATCGGCATATTAGGAAAAGCCTTGTTTTAAATAAATGTACGACATTGCCCAGCGATAGCGGTAGGGATGGAGCATTTAATACGTCGATAAGCCGCACTGCTAATTCTTCACAAATTTTGATTTATTATATTTTTAAATTCTTTTATTTTAGATGAAAATAATTTTATTGTCATTCAAGAAAAATCAGCTGCATTTTATTACATACAATTTATTTTCACATTATATATCTCATCTAAATACAATCTTATAATTTACGCATATCAGAATTAATTCTGAGATTTAAATGTTCATAATTTGAATTTTTTAAAATTATTCTGAAGCACCCGAACGATGGTAGACAAGGTTTGGTGCTTTCTTAACCTTGCCTGACTCATGAGTTAAGCCAATTAAAGCATTTTTTAGTTTTCTTGAAGCCTGCGTAAATACAGGATTAGGCTCCTTATAAAAATTCCACCTCCCCTCATCCGTTCAGCCTATATCTAAGGCAAGATAATCGGCAACAGAAACACATACCAGCTAACCTTTTATTATAATATGCAATATATTATTGATATAATAACTAGCGTTTTAAGTAATTCAATACTCATGTTTTGCTGAATTAAAATTTCTATCTTATTATTGTTATTATTTAGAAGTACGAGACACAAATAAACATCTAAAATTCCCACTACATAAAGAAGAAAAAATACTGCACTAACAGTTATAATTGACAAAGATTGAAAAAAAATTATATGATTTTTTTAATAATAGTAGTAAAATCGATATATTAAACTCATAATCTTAAATTAATACATAATAATTATAATAATTTTATAAGCGAAATTTTAAAAACGTGATTAATGCAAATTTTAAGAACGAAATCGGTACATTTAATTGTATACTTTCAGCAAATTTTAAGAATCACACTAGCACTTTGCTTATTTAAAAATATACATATTTCATTTTGTTTTATTGAAACTTCAAGTATCATGAATATTTTATGATTTTACTAACTTATTTTTCCGTGGGTTTATTAATGACTCATCACTGCGTTTTCACACTATCTTTAAATTATTTATCATTACTAGGAATTAAAAAAACACTCTTTTCGCTTATAAAACTATCCTTTCTTATTATTTACAATTATTTAATGTTATTAATAATGTGCAAAAATTCTTGATCTATAAACATTCTAAATATTATTATTTTCGTAATATAAATCAAGAATACAATATTGCATGGAAAATCCATTTTCTAAATAAAGCACAGTTGCTGATAGAAAAATCACCATAAGTGTTTTGCTAAAAGGTTAACAGCAATGTACGTGCATGCAAATACTGTTGACCGCACCCAAAACTTTTCTGAATGATAGAATGTAAGGGATTAGGGATGACAAACTGCTTAGCACGCAACATTGTTAATAGTAATGCTTATTTCCTCAGTCTGAAGGTAGCTTAATTGAAGCAATAAATAAGATGTCGATTTATTATTATACTTACTCTAAAGAGAGAATGAATGAGTTATTCTAGGCTAATTTTTCAAATTGTACTATTTTTAAGTAACAATGTAACAAAGAGTATGGAAAACTTTTTCTTCCTTACCATACATTTTTTTTTGAAATTGCTGCATTTTTTCCTTTATAATAAGAACAATGTATGATTAGCTAATGACAAGAATATTTTTTTCTTCTTAATTCTATAAAATAGGGAGAATGAATGAGTTATCCTAGGCTAATTTTTTTCGAATTTTACCATTTTTAAGAACAATGTGACTTAATGTATGGAAAATGTTTACTTCCTATTATTTGTTTCTTCACTTCATTGCTACTTCATATTATTTCTTTTAAAATTGTTAGAATATTTCCTTCCCATTAAGAACATTGATTAGATAATAGCAGGAATATTTTTTTCTTCTTCTTATAAAATAGGGTGTATGTACCAGAATTTGTCCAGTGAGACAAAAGCTATATAAAGCAAAACATGGTGAGCGAATGGGTTAATTTTAATTTTCATGTATATTTTTTCATGTGTGTTTTAATTTTTCTTACCTAAAGTTTTCTATTTCGCGACTGAATTACTGGTGCAGCCTCGCTGAAGATACTGTGTTATAGCTGAAGTTACATATTTTTTTATCGGAAAATATTAGTTTTGTATAAAAATTATATTTCTTAACAATAGTTAGAAATTCACGATTTATTTATAATGTGTTTGTATTTTTTCGTGTTTTCCGTGCCGTCATGTAGCTAGTATATTCTTGCTATTTAATGAATCATTTGTGGAAAAAATATTGGGAAGAGATTATACAAAATATTGAATATGTAAAAAAACACATGATAATAATTAAAAAAAACCTCATTATATAATATCAAATGCATATTAATTTTCGTTGTAAAATGATTTTTAGTCAAAAGATTTTGAGAAACACAGAAGTTGTTATTAAGATATATTGGAAACTGTTGAATTTTGGACACATTTTTCACAAAAATGCTTGTCAGTTATTCTTTGTACATAGTAGTATCGCACATGCTAAACGTCGCTGTCATCTGAGACAAGACCTGTCTGTGCGAGCCAAGAGAACCAGTTCTCCGAACCTATCAAAAGTTAGAAAGTCCACAAAAGAACAAGATGCCAGAACTGGCCAATGAATGAAAATTGGACGCAAACAGAACAGTGGATTGGTTCAAGATCAAAATATACCGTCGATCCCGTGCAGAGGATTTACCAAATTAAGCAACAACAAGTATTAATTGATAAGCAATGTAGTATTTTAACGGTTTAGTAACAACAACAAAAAAAAACAGTGTATTATACAGTATTTATTGTTACTAAACTTTATTATAATTCTATAAATTTTATTTATGAAACGTGATTTAGTTAAAATGCAGTCTAGGTTTGCATGAAATTTACACCAACATACTTCTTTTTCTAAATTAATTTAAACTAATTTATTAATATTGTACAATACCATGGTTAAATATCTCAGATTACACGTTCTGAATAATTACTGCATGGATATTAAAATAATGTAAAACACATATCTTTATTCAAAATGAGTCTCAGTTTACTTTTATATAAAAAAATGCACATTATGAAGCATATCAAATTACCTATTATAATAGATAATGATGGATTATCTCATTTGTCTAGACAATACCGTTACGATAGCCTATTTTTGTATACTGAGCACTTAATTTATTTGAAAAAAAAGATGATGATTGATCGCAAAGCGTATAAATGGTTATTATGACATTTTAATTCACAGATTTACTTATACATACTTCAGAAGTTTGGTGAACTAAATTATCTCACTAGCTATTATACAAAAAACTTTGTGAATTTAAAATTGTAAAACTGAAATTTAGATGATTATTTTAGTGATTGGACTGTTTAGAACTATATTACTGTTGTCTTCAGAATTTCCAAACAAAAAACGCATTTTTTTCATTTTTAAAACTGAATGATAAAAATATTAGCACAATTATTCCATTCGAATTTTGTTGTATTGAGATCATAAAAACATTGTTTTGGAATTTGTTATGTTTAAAATTACAAAAGAAGCTAGTTTACAAGGTATTTAATCTTTCTGTAGTTCTCTTTTTTATTTTTTGACACCATATTTCCGAACAGTAATTTTTGGAATATTTAATCAATAAAATTTTATGATTAGGAGAGATAATATTTATTACTGTGATGTGTTGAATGTGAAGTATCTTTCGCAACCGAAACGAAACTGATGCTTAGCGGTCGTTGCAAAAACGTTTTAATAGAAACGAAAAATTGGAAAAAAAAATATATTTTTTAAAAGTACACAGCAAAAGTGAAAGTCCAACATTGAGCCTTATCTTCAGTTGTGTACAAAAAACTGGTGTCGCTCGATATTTACACCATTATTCGCGATGGTTTGAACAGCGTGAAGCTCCAAGAGAAATTTTTATTTATTTACGATTTGGTTTGATTTGACTTTGTTTTTAGGCCTGTAGCAGTTATGGCTTTCGCCTCGAATGATCCATTAACACACAGAAACAAAGACAATTCAGAACTATTTTTATTTCGCATATCCATTACACTACAAAGGGACAACACACCATGCATATCTTACTCGGATTCGAACCAGGAGCCCTCGGTGTGGCAGTAGCTGCCGATACTGATCACGCCACTGGGGCGACATTTGTTTACGAATGGGAAAATTTAAAAAATCTTCTACTTGCAAAACAAGAATATAATCTAAGTTTATAAAAATGTTTTGAGATTCGTTTAAAATTATTTAAAAAGTAAGTTGAACTGATGGCATGGAAATAATGATGGCACGTAAAAAGAGTTTCCTATTCTATACTAAAGACATTGCAGGGTCAGTTTTAGTAATATGTAGTTAGTTGGTTTTGTAGGGATTTATCAATCAAAATCCCTTTAGGCACATGCTGCGCCAAAATAACCTAAAGATCCCAGTAAACATTCGTTGTCTATTCACATTTTCTGTTGAAAATCCTTTTAAAATAATACAGGTAAAAGTATTCATTTGTTTCAGCGATAGTTGCACAATGATATTTTTAAAGAACAAAACTTCAAGTCGCTTCAATATAGTGTTTGGGTATACAAAAATGGTAAAAAATTCAATTAAAAATATTTTCAATGAAATGAATATTACTGCACGTCATCTTTATGGTGTATTTAGGCAAAATAATTATCTAATTGTAATGGTATATTTTAAAATCTTTGAAAAAATTCTAAATTGTTATTAAATATTTTTACATTTTACTTCCAGTATCACGAACGGGGTGCTATGCAGTCTTATAACAAAGAAAAATTGTAGTAAATTCATAAAAAAAATACTGTTAACAAACAATAGACTGTTAATTGAACTGTTTTCAAATATAGTTGAATTATCCTGCAAGGGTATTTCATAAAAAATATTTTTTGGTCTTTTTAGAAGAAAGTAAACTTATTATTAGAAATATTAGAAATAGGCATTAATTAGATATATATGCTTATATACAAATAACTCTTATATATTTGTTTGCAATAATAGCCTCCAAACTATTCAGATCCTCATTGGATTATTTTAAAAGATGATTTTTTATTTGGAAGACAGATGCCATAGTGGTAAGAACATCTGCCTACGGCGCCACAAGTCGTGAGTTCGACTCCCGACAAGGCACGGGGAACTCAGGTTTTCATCTCAATGGGATAGATAAAATTAGTACAAAACTTGTTTGGAAGCTAAAAACCGATGGTTTAGCATTAGGGTGACCACCTGACCAGGACATATGCTGTATAGTACCTCAGGGCCCACGTTACAGGAAAACGGGAGGAGCACTGTCTGTGCTGTCCTTTCATTTTTTGTAATACTATAGACTTTAATTTAATATATTATTTTAAAATAAACAGTATTTTCGAATTCTATTCAAAACAGATGATAAATATCACGTAGAATATCTTTGATTTACTATAAACAATGGTATCCGTAAAAAAAAGATATCACCGCTATCAAAAGCATTTTTTATAAGAAAATATGGATGTTTTTATTATAACATTCAAGACAAAAATCCAGCTCTAAAATATATGTTATTTTACGATTTCAAAATCATCTAACTCTAACAACATTAAACGAAAGTATCAAAAAAGTAAGTGCTACAAAATCTCCTCCATAAAAATACAAAAGATTTTCACACACTATAAAACACAAATAAATATCACTTTGATTTTTCGATTTTATAGAAATAATATGTTTTAATGTTTACTCATGAGTTTAAACTTTTAAATAGTACAACTTACTATATTTGCAAGATTTTTTTTTTATATTCTCGGAGGATTATAAAGTTTAAGGGTTCTAAATAACAATTTCACTATTTTAACAAAAATGGATAATTTTATAACCTTTTTAATTGCATAAGAAGGTTTTTAGATTCTTTAGAAACAGACTTGGAAGTTAGCAACGTGTTTAAAAAAATAAAAAAAGTATAGCAATATTTTATGAAGATTCTAAAATATCACCTGCATCACCTGCTTTTTTAGCCATAATTCAGGCATAAACGAAAATAGAAAGTTAGAAAGCCATGCTTATTTTTAGAACTGGTTAAATGGATTTAAAAATGGTTACATCACTTATAGTGAAAATGTAGAACATAAATTGTTTGTTTCTAGACATAGTAGAGATACTAATTAAAACTACAAAAGCATCTGCAGAAAACAAGCACTACATTGTTCACAGCAAAATAGCATTATTATTTTAAATTACAATAGATAATAAAGATAAATGTATAACAATAAAGATAAATGATATTACTAACATAACTTCACGGCTATATGGAAATGTACGATGCATTTGAGGGTAAAATTTAGATATTCTAACGTTTACTTAAAACTTTTCACGTTAACAATACATGTTTCTTTTTAATAATTTGTAACAGTCACAACTATAGAATATAATTATTTAGAATATTTAGTAACTAAATAATGCGCAAGATAATGCATTAAGTAACGTAAGTTAAGTTTTTTACTTACCTTTTCATTTTTAATACGTTAAACGGTTACACACTTTACTTTTACCAATCATTTTATAAAAACGTTTCAATGAAAAAAAAGTCTACTTTTCACGACAAAAATATATATGTTATTACTTTCCCAGCGAAGTAAAGCATAATTTACGGCCTTTTTTATGTTACACCTTGCCGAATGAAAATTACTTTTTCAGAGAAACTCATGTTATTCACTTAGTCCATAAATTTTCACAACCGAATCAATAAATGACACTTGTTCCAACTTTTCTCTGAAAAATACAGTTTTTCCTGCCATAGGCTTTGTGTGAAACAAATAAAAATGTTCCAAGATTTCTGCTGTCCATCATCGAAAAGTGATGTATGACAAAAGTGACTGGACATGAAAAGGAAGAGCTTCATTTCATCTTTATGAATATTACATAAATCTGAAAAAAAGATTTTTCTTTGGTACTTGTTTGAATTAATATTTCTATAGCAGCGCATGTTGTTACATTATTCATGTTACAAATGTCACTTAATTGAATTGCATATTTTTCTGCCTAAATTTACTAATAGTTCTTATATTTGGGATTGAAAAAGAAATAAGGTGGTCTGGTGTAATAACGTCAGGCGGGGTAATAACGCCAAGTGCTAATATTATGCATAATTATGAAATAATGTGGTAAATGACACCCATGTGCTCTGCGCAGAAGGGTTTTGAGTCATATAAATCGCAAAAAAACAGCTTCAAGTTAATTTGCTTCATTTTTAGGTCTTATTGTTTTTACAAGCAACTAAAATTAACGTTTGATCTAAAATTTGCGAGATACGTTTTGTGATGTGAAGACTTTTTTTTTATTTTATCCGGGAATACTTTGTTAATTACATAAATTTGTAGTACATTTCATGGACTTTCAAAATATTGTTGAAGATTTTGGATATCTTCTCGAGATAATTTGTAATTTAAAATGTACAGCGCAATAACTATGACGGGGTAATAACGCCAATCCTTGGCATTAATACCCCGGTTGATTCCCTACAGTGGCCGAGCTACATCCTAAATACTGATTCAAATAAACACAGTTAAAACTGTGCAATGTTTCTAATAATTCTATTTAAGCGGTCCTTTTTAAGCAAAAAGAAGCTCACGGTCTGATATTATTTTGCCTCATCCCCCCCCCACACACACCACACCTTTATTTTTCTTACTCTTTCACAAAAAATTGAACGTTTTCAATAGCTTAGAATGCAATTTGTCAATTTCTAAGTTTGTAGGAGTTTGTATTTTTAGAATTGGGTAATCTACATGCAATTATTTCATCTTATTTCATAGTTTTGTTTGCATGGCGTTATTACCCATATAGGTGGGTAATAACGCCAAATAGCATTGGTCAATAAATCACGCCATTACATTTTATGAATACATATCTGTTAAATTATTTTTTTATATAGATAGTCAATGAGTTGCTGTATCAAATCATATATTTGTTTGAAAAATACAATCTAAAACTGAGCCGCGAAATTTGGTAGAACCTTTACGTGGCGTTATTACCCCAGGGTACCTTATATTTCATACTTCATAATATTTTAATTTAAATATTTTAGCTCTCTTCAACTTATAATACTTTAATAAAGAAAAGAATAGCGTACACATTTTTTTTCAATATGTTACATATGAAAATTCTCTTCTGGCAGTTCTACCGTCATAGGTAGACCCTGTCAAAATTAATGTTGCAAAAGCGTTCAAATTTTAGATTTTATTTAAGTAGTTTTTCGTAATAAAGTATGCTCATTTTTATAAGGATAGCATGTGTAGTTGTAGAGAAATTATGGTCAAGAAAAAAAGGTCCCAAATTTTATCTATAAATGTTTTGCTTATTATTTGTTGAATTATTAATACAGTAGAACCCCACTAATTCGGACCTCGTTAATCCGGTTCTCCGGATAATTCGGATCGGTTTGTCAATTTATTTTTAATCTTTGAGAAGAGATTACCTGATTTCCATAACATTAACTTGTTTCAGCGTTGCCAAAAAAAAACTTTTTTCAAATTTTTTCGCAAGAATACCTTCAGTTTACCTACCATAGTTACCTACCATAACTGTTATTTACACTACACCCAACGAACTACTTATGCTCAAGCAGATGCGCGACCTTACGGCTAGCATAAGGTATAGAAAACTGACATAGCAGAAAATTTCAAATATTTTTATTACAAAGTAAACATTTTTACTGCCTGTAAATATTCAATAAGTTTAACATAAAGGTGATTTTCTGTAAGTATGTTTTATATTAGTTAATTTTTTTTATTACTCTCTGCATAATCCGGATTTTCGATAAACTGGATTGGGTGTGGTCCCGATTAATCCAAAATATCGGGGTTTTACTGTATAGAGAAATTTTCTGTTCAGAAAACATGACAGAAAACATTATACACAATATGCTGCAATCAGAATTAAAAAATAAAAAAGTTGTATGAATAATTATCAGAATTACTAAATATTTTTTCGCTGCGCATGCGTGAGAGTTATCAAAATTTTAAATTGCATAGTGTGTTAATGTAGAGAGCAACCTTTCTGAAATCTTTTTAAAAAAAAAGCTTGAAAATTCAAAAAATTATCGTCGATAGAATAAGATCAAAATCCGTTGTTTCCAAATATAATAAAAAAGAAGAGGGAATGTATCCATATATCGATTGATTAGTGTCAATACAGCATACATAACATTGCACGTACTACTATTTGGATACAACACCTCATCTTTTTTATTCCTTTTGGCCATAAAGTGTATATCACATACAGAACCATATATAGATAAATTTCGTACGATTTCTTAAAGTAATAATGAAAATAAAATTCACACAAAATGATACATATTTTGCGAAATTGAATAAAATAACAATTATAATAACTCAATTACGTATTTAATAATTCAATTATTCACAAAAGTCGGAATTCACGATCGCACGCAAAAAAAAAAAAAAAAAAAAAAAAAAAAAAAAAAAAAACTTAATAAAATGAACGTAAATGTTTTTCTGCTATTCATTTTATCTTGTATTAAATTAAATAAATTAAAATAATAAAGATTATTAAATTAAATGTTAGTTTAAAATGTTTATAATTTGGTTATTTATCCATATTTTAAAAGGCATGACATTATATCACTGTTAAATTGCTTTTTCATTTTGATTTAATTATTTGCAATTAAATGATTAATTTGATTCTTTTCTTAGAATATAAAAAAATTAATATAACTAATTTATTTAATTACTAAGAATGCATACGTCTCAAATTCAAATTAATGTTTGATTTTAAAGGTTTTCTTTTTATAGCCTCTTAATTATTGAGAAAGATATAATTTGATTGAGTTAAAGAGAAGTAAATATCTTTAATTTCATTCTAGTGAGTTAAAAAAATGTTTTGCAGATGTTTCATTAAAAATCGTGAAAAATGCCTTCAATATTTAACTAAAAACTATACCTTTCAAAATCACTTGTTTTTTATTAACTTTTGTTATATGATAACGTTAATTTTAACCCCTTCGCGACGGGAGCCTTTTACGAAACTTTTACTGTTTTGTTACCAGTTTAAAGAAACAGAAATTTGTTCCTTTTTAAATCGAGAAAATGCTCCAATTAAATAAGTCAAATTTCACAGTAAAATTTTACTGGTGGGGATAAACAAGGATTCTTAAGCCTTTTTATGGCACGTATACGTGTCACTCGTCCCCAAGGGGTTAAGACATGATTTATTTTTACTAGGAACTAAACAGAACAAAATGCTTTATTTAACTAACTAGCTTCAACCCTTGTCTTCACTCACGCAGAATGTAAGCTTTCCCAATACTGTTTAATTATTCTGTCGACAAATTTCGCCAAATTATACAGATTGTGAAACTATTCGCCAAGTTTTGCAAGGTTATGATTGAATATTATTTCTTAAAATAAAAAAAAATACATTAACTTTGAATAAATAGAGAATCATAATGTTTGGCCAGATTTCCAATGAAAAATACTTTGTACATTCAGGATTGTAACATACAGTGCATAAACATATATTTTTGCAGGATGTTGGAAATAACCGGAAAAAAATACCAATCTGGATTTAAACAAAAAAATTAACTAATTTTTTTTTCGTTCTATACCATAATTAGTAAACCATATTACTTATTTTGAAATTCAAATAGTCTAAAATGTAGTTCTACATAGGTAAATGACAAAATTAATTGTCTATATAATAAAACAGTCTTTCATATGGATACAGGTAGTTAGTTTCAATTTAATATTAATAGTATTATAGCTATTTAAGTCTTTTTTTTTTATAAAATTTCAAATTATTTAAGTATACAAAAAAAGTTGAGCAGTAGGGGGGTTTCTTGTGTGACGTCAGGTTCCCTATTATATTATCAGGTACCCTATTCAGGTTCCCTATATAATACTTCCAAGTTTTAAGCGGGCCCTGTTCTTTTCATCCTTCTATGAATTAAAAAAATATATATTGTACATAATGCATTTTCATGTAATGTCTCTTCAAAATACGGATTTATTTAATAAAATGATAAAAAAAAATATTTTTTAATTGATAGTAGCTTATTACATTCGAATTCGTAATTGCCTAATTAATTAAAACGTTTTTATTTATTCTATTTTTTCGTTAATGAAAATGTCAATGCATATAAATGTAAAGAATTGCCACTGACGAAAAAAATATTCAGAAACGAATTAAAATGCAAAAAATATAATTAATTTTGTTTGAATGATTTTCTATTTCAAAATTAATGGCATTTTTTCTTTTAAGTAACATCTTACTTTAAAATCAATTTCGCAAATTATTTTTTCAATGCTTGAGAGAAAAAAAGGATATTCAGTAGGGAAATTTAAAAGATTAAATAAGGTTTTTATAAACAATTTATTTTGAATAGTTAATGAAATGCTAATGACATATTTAAAAGTATTAAAAAGAAAAATATGATATAAATTATTTGAGTTGGTTATGTATTCTTAAATATTTATTTGAGATAATGTCCATACAAAATTTCGCAATATAGAATAAAATCAATAAATAATCTACATTGTAATTTATAAAATAAATATTTTATTTTGTTCTATTAATATATGTAATGCACATTAGTTTATAAAAAATAGTTATGGCTTGATAAGGTAAATACAGCAATCTTCATTAAACTATAAGTTTTATTCATTTTTTTATTCATAATTCTGAAATGTTTGCAAATTACACGAAAAATTTTAAGTTGAACTGTTATAGTTCAAAATTATTACATTTAAACGTATTATGTATCACAATACGCTACTGGTCAATAACCTACGTGATATAATGCGAAATAACTGAGTATCATATGGTATACATTAAATAAAACAGCATTTTTTAAATTTAATAAATACAAAACAAGTTGGAAATTGCACGTGAACGTAGCAAATGAGGTGCGTTCGTACAATAACGAAGTTTTAAAAATATTCATATCTTGCTGATACAGTAGTGTGTACTTCGGATACAGTATTAGTAGTCGAAATCTTTGTGTTTCTGTAAATATGCAGAAAGTAATTTTTATTACACTTCAGAAACGTATATCTTATTCATAAAATGTGAAATAGTTGAATATAATTAAAACACGCCCGAAACAATGTTTCCCCGTATAGCATTATGCAGTGGAATACTTTTGTGTGGCCCTGTAATTTAATAAAAAAAAATTCTTTGCATCACAGATTGTACAGAATGCATATTTTAGTATATATTTCATAGATTCATGCCAATTCTATTATGTTCGAATGAGTGTAACATAAAAATGCATTTGAATCTTTTTTCGTATTGACCGTAATGTAATGAAATACCTTCGATTGTCCCTGTAAATAATCTATGCATCCGACTTTCATAACATTTGAAATGACTCGACAAAATTACGCAATATTTATATGTTTTAAATTTCAAACGATTAAAATGCATTTGAAATTTTTTTCCCCATTGACCGTAATGTAACGGAAACCTTTTGATTGTCCCTGTAATTGATCTATGCATCCGATTTTCATATCATTTGAAATGACTCGACAAAATTAAGCAATAATTATATGTTTTAAATTATAAACGATTAAAATGCATTTGAAACTTTTTCCCCATTGACCGTAATGTAACAGAATCCTTTTGATTGTCCCTGTAATTGATCTATCCATCCGATTTTCATAAAATTTGAAATGACCCGACAAAATTATGTTATAATTATGTGTTTTAAATTTCAAACGATTCGGTTGGGTAGTTTTTTTGCGTTGTTATATGCGGACAGACGGACGGACTGAGCGACAACAATAGGTGCTATGTATTTACATAATTACGAACGCACCTAATAAAATCAATAAATAATCTACATTTTAATTTATAAAATAAATATTTTATTTTGTTCTATTAATATATGTAATGCACATTCGTTTATAAAAAAAATATTTATGGTTTGTAAAACACCTAAGTAACTATTGAAAGGTAAATACAGCAATCTTCATTAGACTATAAGTTTTATTTATTAGCTCACAGGCTATCATAGCCTGAGAGCTTATGTGCCCGCCCCACAGTGTGGTATTTTTCTGAAAAACCTGGCCAAAATTATTTAAATTATTTTATGCTTTCTATAACAGATAAAATGTTTTGAGGAAACGCAAAATATATTATTATGATAGAAACAAATCATTTTTCGAACAATTTACGGAAATTATTGTCTTACTACCCACCATTTTTTGGAGCATAATCTTCCATGTCATCCTCTTCAGAATCGCTCGAAAACTAGATTCTGGCAATAACAACTCTTAAATAAAGATCGAAACAAAAAAGTCAGCCATTAAGTACATTTTTATTGCAGTCTATTAGCAAGTATTTTCTTGAAAAGTTTTGACTATATGAACGAAAATGCATGTTGCGGGCCTCAGCCGCCATCTGTGATAGCTGCCCAATTGAGTTGTATGTATGTTTTTTAATAATAGCTCTGTGATTCAAAATTTTGTGTAATATATGTGACACTGGGTGCCAACCGTAAAGATTTACATAAAGAATAGAAGCATCATTTGCGATTTCTTGAAATTTTTAGTGTCTATTTTATAATCACTAGATAGCACGTCTAGAATAGCTTTTAAATAGTGCATTAATTTTATCTCAATTCCTGTAATTTAAGCTGATGTTTCTTGATCTGAGAAAGCTTTTTTTTTTTTAAAGTATTTCCGAAACCAACTTTTGCAGCGTGTACCAGTATCGCATCTTAGTTTAAAACATACCTTGCATTGGTTTTTTCTTTTATTGATAGTCTTTCTCATTTTTGCTTCTTGCTAACCATTTTTTTTTACTGGAAACTTTTTAATTACAAGCAAGATGTAAAATTGACTCGAAAAATCTGATTCTAACGTAGAATATTGTAAGATCGAATTTCAAAGAATCAGGATCGATGTCTTTAATTATTTTTAGCTTATTAAAATCTTTTTTACGATTGTTTGCAAATATAGCATCGCATCGATGAATTGATTGCTAGTAATAGCATTGCAAACTTTAGCATCGACACTAGTCAGCACTAATATGAATTGAACTTGTAATAAACCATAAGCTGTGAGGGATCTCTGTATTTATTAAATTTTGTGCTTTCTGTTCAATGTATTTTACATGGATCATGTCATTATTTTCATGAATAAATCTTGTTAGTATGAGAAATCAAAAGCGTGGATATGAAGATACAGGGTTTTTGAAAGTGTTTGAATCATTGAAATGTTTGAGTCAAAGGGATTTTCATACTTTTGCTTAAATATTTGTTGCGGACATCTGTCACAACTTCATTTGCAGAGGAGTTCTAAACTTATCAATTTCGCTTCACTTGCTGTTGTGAAAACATTTTCTATGTATTAACACAGTCTTTGAGTAAATTGATCTAAAAGATTTTAAAGTTTTACTTCCGCCATATTTCCAGCAATGAAGTTATCTTTTTGATAAAATTGTTCTTTAGCTCTCTGAAGAAGTATATAGCGAGGACATACATATTTATTAACTGTTTGGGTGATATTAAAACGATTGTATGTAAAATCTGCTACAACAAACATGGCCAAAACCTCAGTTGGTAATAACTTCAATGTACTTAGGTTTGAGGTCTAAGACAAAGAATTAAACTTTTTTCGATATTTTGCTGCCCTTGTTGACTTGAATGCAATGTCTTTAATAATTTGTGAAACATCTGCATGCCCTGCAGCTTTTTTGCTCAGTTGAACTGCAATTGTTCTTGGCCAATTTCAGATTTTAATTGTTCCATTTTATATCTCTTGCTTCTGCCAATACAATTTTTAAACTATTTTGCTGGGTGACCGAGTTTTTCTACTATCCTTATAGAAAAATAAAGCGTTCCTTTCAGTTATTCCCCATTGTTTTTACAAAAACATTGTTCAATGAATCCCAAAGAAGCTCATTTTAGTTTATAAATATGTTTGAATTTTTTTTTTTTTACTGACGTAATCAAATGTATTTAATTTTATAAACATTTCGCAATTTCGATAAGTTTCTCTTTTAGAAACTTTAACTCGTGACTTTTTAGGTGTCACAAAACTTTTATTACATCACTTATATATTTTTTTGATATTTCTACTGATTTTTTCATTCAATAGAATAAAAAAAGTAATATATGTAAGTCTAGTAAATTTCTTCTGAATAATATAAAACTTTCTTACCTCGTTAGTGAGTAAAGAACGCGATTCCTAATGGTTGATTCAAAATATATTATTCAAAAAGATAACAGATATTCACATATTACAAACTCTTCGTACAAAACCAAAATGTTACATTATTCCCAAAAAAATAATTTAGTCCGCGTTATGGATGTACGATCAAAAAACGTTCTATTTAAAGAAAGAAAAGAAACATCCAACTACTTAAAAAAAGGTTTTTACCCCTTCAGTTCGCAGATTTATCATCTGCACACCAAAGGGTATTCAGTAGGAATAAAAAACTACAGTATGTATTAAATGTAAGCAGTTAATAAAATTTAAACGTTTAATAAAGTAAAAAAACTGCTTTTCAGAATTTGTTTTTTGAAATTTTGTTTTACTTATTAAAAAAATGGGGGGCAAATCGGGGCAAATTTTATTTCATGTCTTTTAATTAGAAGGTCTATACATTGTGAAAACACAAGAGTTCTTGCTGAACTCAGTTTAACTCCTTGTTAAAATTATAATTTTATCTAAAATATCTAACCCCCAAAAATATATGGTTTCAAACTTGAAAATTTTAATGAACATGTACTGTAGTTACGAAAATATTTATGAACAAGAAAGTATATACCTTCGTCTTTAAAAACTGTAAAATCTCTCTGAAGTTCGACGTAAAATATGTTTAAGACGTTCAATAAAATGATGCATAGATCAGAAGCATAAAATGAGAAATGCAAAAACCATGATTTCCAAGTAAAATACCAGACAATAGGAGAGTCTATATAAAGAAATAAACCCGTCATCATATCCACAGGATTGTTCTTTTATACCAACCAGAAAACGATCAACTAAATGCGAAATTAAAATTTTTGACTTTTGGCCAGCTTTTTGAGCGAAATACCACACTGTGCGCCCGTTCTGTATGTTCGTTCGTATGTGCGTAACGCGATAACTCATGATAAAAATATCCGATCCTCTTAAAATTTTGTATGTAGGTATATCCTGACAAGGCGCTTCCCTGATTAGTTTTTGAAGTCTATTCGATATGTATAAGAGGGGGAACGGGGGGCTCATGCCCCCCGTTAGTTGATATAAATGGGATTTTCATGCAGAATTAAGTTTTCAAAATTTAGATTAGGATCATTCTGATGAGGCGATTCCGTGACTGTTATTAGGTGTTCATTGAATAAGTATAAATAGGGGGAACAGGGGTTCTAATCCCCCCCCCGTTAGTTGATATAAATGGGATTTTCATGCAGAATTAAGTTTTCGTTCAAAATTTAGATTAGGATCATTCTGATGAGGCGATTCCGTGACTGTTATTAGGTGTTCATTGAATAAGTATAAATAGGGGGAACAGGGGTTCTAATCCCCCCCCCCCCGTTAGTTGATATAAATGGGATTCTCATGCAGAATTAAGTTTTCGTTCAAAATTTAGATTAGGATCATTCTGATGAGGCGATTCCGTGTCTGTTATTAGGTGTTCATTGAATAAGTATAAATAGGGGGAACAGGGGTTCTAATGCCCCCCCCCCGTTAGTTGATATAAATGGGATTTTCATGCAGAATTAAGTTTTCGTTCAAAATTTAGATTAGGATCATTCTGATGAGGCGATCCCGTGACTGCTATTAGGTGTTCATTGAATAAGTATAAATAGGGGCAACAGGGGTTCTAATGCCTCCCCCCCTCTTTATTTATATAAATAGGTTTTTCAAGCAGAATTTTCAGATTTCGTTCAAATCTCTGAATAGTTTTGGAAGTTTAATGGTTAAGTATAAAAGAAGGGGATAACTCCTTTTAAATTATATAAATGCTAAATGGGTTTTTATTAAGAATTATCTAATTTGCTCTGAATTTTGGATATAGATTTTTTATATGATAAAGCATGTCTTTGATAGTATAGGAGGTTCAATGATTAAGTATAAAAAAAGAGGAAAGGGGAGAGCTGTTTCCCCTTCTTAATTTTTTTTTTCGAACGGAATTAACCCTTGAAAATATAAGGCTTTAATGTACAATTAGTATTTGTAGCCTGTGAGCTCAATGCCATCAGTTTAACTGGGCAGTATTCTTTTTTTTTATTCATAATTCTGAAATGTTTGCAAATTACACGAAAAATTTTAAGTTGAACTGTTATAGTTAAAAATTATTACATTTAAATGTATTATATATCAGAATACGCTGCTGGTCAATAACCTACGTGATATAATGCGAAATAATTAAGTATCATATGGTATACATTAAATAAAATAGCATTTTTTAATGTAATAAATACAAAAAAAGGGCCAAGGAAAAATTTATGATAAATTAAAATTAAAACAATAAGGTTTGTAAAAAGTCACTGTAAAAAAAGGACGCATTGAAGCAAAAACCTGGGACCCTAAGGAGACAAGGGAAAAAAATTAGGTCTTTCAATTCATTTTTGACTTTTTCGCCCAATGGACACGTATTTGCTTCAGTTGATTACGATTTTTTAATATTTTTTAGCTCTAAACATGTCCTATCTATTGTTTTTATTTTATGGGGATTTTTTACAAACCTTATTATTTTAATTAATGTAATAAATATTCCGCACAAAACTCACTAGTACAATAAAATGTTTTAAAAAGGCACTGCTTTTAACAAGGCCGTTATGCTTCTTTAAGGAAGTGACAATCATTTATATTACTTTAATACTTTGTTTATTTTTGGTTTAAAAAGAATAATACATTGAAAGCTAATTTGTATGTTTTATTTTTAGTTCACATTTTAATAGAGAAATTTACTTTTAATTTACATTACAAGAGAAAACACTTAAAGAAACAAAATAATCAGCAAATGCAAAATATTTATTATATAGCTAAATTAAAAAATATGGGTATTACAATGTATAATAATCATGTGTTATAAATTAGCAAATAAACCATTACTTTAATAAAGCTAGCATTTTCTCACCAGTTTCATTGTATTTATTTATTAATTAGAATTTATTTTCTATTTCAATAGTTTTGAGACATCGTCTTTCATTTTTCACAGAAGAAATTAAATCTTAATAAGTAAATTTTTCCTATATAAGCAAATTATATAATTTCATTATCTATTTTTCTTAAACATTGTACATTTTAATTTAATATTTACCGAGTGTCATAATCAGAACAAATTAATGTTAGTAACCTCATTTTCTTGTTTATAGTATCAATGCATCCAATTTTACTGCTTTTTCCTTTTTGCATCGTGAATAAAGAGCAAACGCTATTGTAAAAAGAACATTTCACACATTTATGGAAAATTAATGTCTAAATAATTCCTTACAATAAGGAACACATTTCTTTAATTGCTTTGTAAAAAAAAACAGTGTATTTAATGAACCATTTTATGACTTTTAGTAAAATGGGAACCATTTGTGTCATATGTATTAGGCATCTAAAAGTCATTAACATGAGTAATTGTGAAATAAATCAAAAGTAACAGCTAATTATCAAACACCATTTAAACAAAAGATATAAATAAAGAGGTAATTAACAGTTATGTGAAAGCTGAAGATAAATGCATAATTGTTTTTTATCTTTACAATCGCATTAATTATTTTTTTAAATATTCATTTTGTTTTGAATTTTCGTTAAACTAATTTACATAATTATTTAAAAATTAGTATCATATTACATATTTATAATTCTACCTGTAATTTCTTTAAAAAATGAATCTCACATTAAAAAAAATAGAATGTTTAGATTTTATTTTATTTTGAAAATGTGTGTAGCTTAAAAAAAGCTCAATTTGTCTTTATTAACACGTTTGGGAAAATAAATAATACAAGGATTAACATTTAACATTCTGAAAAAAATACCGAGTAATTATATCTGTATTCTTCATTGCAGTATATGTAATTATATATATATATGCGTGTGCGTGTGTGTGTGTATGTGTATATATATAATCATCGATTGTAAAACAATATGTATCAACAAAACATGAAAAAATAATTAAAAGTAACATTTGGAATTTGCAGAACAATAGTACACTTTTCATACCTCAACTACTACTGAACTGCAAATAAATTGCGTGAATTCATCTTTGCAAAAGCCATATAAAGCAAAATAATACTAATTCAGGGTTACCAGAACACATAATACACTGTTAAAACTACAGATGACACATTGCACCTTTTAGCGGTGAAGTCCTTGTGTCACTGGGTACGCCCCTAGGTGAGCCAGAATGGCACCCTTAATTAGGGTGAAAAGATAGCACCCCTAATCCAGAGTGCCCAATAGTTAAAAGAAATTATAAACCGACTTTTGGTACGCGAACGATTCAAACCCACAGCGTTTGATTGAAAGCTCAACGCTTTAACCTTTCGGACATCGATCTCACCTTCAAAGTCTCCCTGAAATGTTCAAATATCCTGAAATTCAAAAGCTTTATACAAAAAGCTCGCCAAAAATTGGCCATCTGATGTTCTAAACGAAATTGGGATAGCGCATGTACGGTGATAGTATTCGTAGGAAGAAATTGCTGTTTTGATCCACCAGTGACGGCGGAGTTGAAGGGGGAGGACACACGTCACATAGCAAGCGCCAATGACTAAGAGGTGAAAATTTTACATCGGTATGCATTGCACGGCAACCTAATTAGCGTGAATCAACCAGTGAGGGATCAAACAGCAACCCAAACACATTTTCAAACCCGCGGGTGTCAAGTGAAAACACCTTTTCACCCCTGGGCACCAAATGCAGTAAATTTTGTCAGCTTTATTTTTAACAGTGTACCAATATAAAGTGAATAAAAACATAATGAAAATTATAACACATTATTGAAATGGACAGAATAGTTAAATCTCATACCATTGATATACATTGTTTTACAATTATTAGTTTTATATTTGCATTGAAATTAGAATCTTTCTTTGTGCAAGTAATTATGAATTAAGTCCCTTTTGACATTCTTATTTTGGCATCTTTTCATTTTGAATGAAATATTCATTTTGGAATATTTTCTTATTATTGGAATCTTATATATTTTTAATATATTATAAAGATAGCTAAATGTTTTAGCAATTTCATAAATAAATTAATAAATATACAATATATGGCAAAAGGTGATCGATCTCTTGTACTTTTAGACATTTTGTTAAATGTCTAGAAAAATACGTGAGAAATTATCCTGCATTTCTCAGTGTTTAAATATATACTACAGCACATACGTTTCCGAAATGAATTTTTGCCGAAAATCCATATGGGACCGTCAAGTAATTGGAAAAGAACGAATATTTTTTGGATAACTCTGTCGAAACTAATGTAGCAAAAATGTGCAGTCTATAGATTATGAATAAGCGGTTTATTGTAATAAACTGTGTTTATTTTAATATGGAAAGCATGTATACTCGTAGAGAAATTAAGGTTTTTATAAAAATGATTCCGAATTTTTCCAAGTGTTTTCCTTATAATTTGGATAGTCCTTAATATAAAATAATGTTTTTTTTTAGGAAATGTGACAAGCATTGTACACAATTTTGTGCACAATGTTTGCCACATTGCTGTACGCTTTCTGTGACTTTTTACAAAGCGTATTGTTCTATTTTGAATTTAACCCCACTTTTCCAGTGCCTTTTTGTTCTATTTATTACATCCTTTAAAAAATGCGGGTATTGTTTAATGCATCACTTACGACACTTAGTTATTTCTCATTATATCACGTACTTTATTATCATGAAGCGTATTCTGATACGTAATATATTTACATGTAGTAATTCTAAAATATAACAATTCAACTTAAAATTCTTCGAGTAAAGATGTAAATATATCTTTAAATAGATGAGAAACTTTAAGAAATTTTTTTGTTTGAAATTTCCCAGCTCAAACAGCAATTGAATTAAAACAAAAAAAGTTATATCCTATTATGAAGATATGTTTATATTTAGCCAAAATTTTATTATTAGGTATTTTAATCTTCAATAAACTTTATTAAATGCAATTTTCTGTTGTCTAAATGTTTTAAAAATAAAAATATCGTAAAACTATTTTTACGTAACATATGTACTTTAAAATATAATATTTCGTTACTCCCTCATTTTTGCGAACTTCTAGTCCAAACTTTTCCCATCGTGTTTTTAACACCGAATGTTTGAAATATAAGTTTGAGTAACTAAGGAATTTCAGTTTGAATTGAACTAATTACGCAGTGCACTTTCCCATTTACTTCATTAGCCTGTCCATTCATTTCAGAATTCCGCGTCTCCATAATAGTCCTGTCCGCTTACTGCAAAATGTTCATCAATCAAAATTTTACCGAGAGCAACTAGATAATAACTTTTAGATAGCCACTTATGTTCTCTGCAATGGTGTATATTGATTATTCTGTATAATTTCATTTTTTTGGACCGGAATTTATAACTTTTAATTATGTTTCATCTTAGAACAAACTGTAAGAAAAATAATAATGATTGTATTAAAAAGTTATGTTTATATTTAACCAAAATTTTTAATCTTATTCAAAAATAATCTTTGAGAAATACAATTTTCTCTTGTCTGAATGTTTTCAAAATAAAAGTATCACAAAAGTATTTTTATGTAACTATCCACTTACTAATATAGTAACTTCCAATTTCTTCCTTTTCGACAACTTCTAGTCTAACATTTTTTATTAAAACGATATGTTTATTTTTCTCCAAAATTTTGTATTTTAAGCGAAAAGAAGTTTCATTAAAAGTTATTTTCTGTAGCCTGAATGTTTTCAACAATAAAAATATTACAAAAGTATTTTTATGTAACAATCCACTTACTACGATAACTCCCAATTCCTCCATTTTTGAAAACTTTTATGTAAAGTTTTCCCATCGTGTTTTTAGCACCAAATGTTTTAAACTTAAGTTTGAGTAACTAAGGCATTTCAGTTTGATTTGAACTAATTATGCAGTGCACTTTCCCATTTACCTCATTAGCCTGTCCATTCATTACAGAATTTCGCGTTTCCTAAATAGTCCCGTCCGCTTACTGCAAAATGTTCATCAATCAAAATTTTACCGAGAGCAGTTAGATAATAACTTTTAGGTAGCCAACCACTTACGTTGTTTGTAATCTTTTATATTGATTATTCTGTTATAATTTCTATTTTTTTTTTTTTTTTTTTTTTTTTTTTTTTTTTTTTGTACCGGAATGTATAACTTTTAATTATGTTTCACCTTAGAACAAATTTTTTAGGTAAATGATAAAGAGGAATTTCATTTTTAAATGTTTCATGAATTTTGATAAATAAAATTTATCTGGTGCTTAATTTATAGTATCAGTTATTAATATACTCGCAATAAAGAAAATATTGAAAAACATGGAAACTAATTTAATAATTTTCAATTAATTCATTCTTGAGAACTTCTAGTCAAAAGTTATCACATCGTGTTTTATCACCAAATGTTTTAAACTTAAGTTTCAGTAACTAAGGAATATCAGTTTGAATTGAACTAATTATATAGTGCACTTTCCCATTTACCTCATTAGCCTGTCCATACATTTCAGAATTTCGCGTCTCCTAAATATTTTCGCTTCTCCGCTTACTGCAAAATGTTCATCAATCAAAATTTTACCGAGAGCAGCTAGATAATAATTTTTAGGTAGCCACATTACGTTCGCTGCCATGGTGCATAGTGATTTTTCTGCATAATTTCATTTTTTTGAACCGGAATTCATAAATTTTTATTACGTTTCAGCTTAGAATAAATTTTAAGGTAAACTATAAAAAGTAATTTCACTTTGAAATGTTTCACGAATTTCGATAAGTTAAGTTTATCTGGTGCTTAATTTTTAGTATCAGTTAATAACACTCGCGATAGGTAACCGATTGCAAAACGTGGAAATTTAGAAGAAGTATGAAATGTATTATTTTATTCTTTAGAAAAATTTACACTACAAGTAATGAGAGAAAAGTTTCTATATGTTAATTTAAACAGATATAAACCAATGTCACTTTTAAAATCTTTATGCTTTTTGCTAAATGAAATTTATTTGCACACCATTTATAGTTTCAATTAATAATACATTATCAATATCAGGAAAGATAAAAAAGACGCTATTTTTTTTTAAGAACAGAAAGTGATATAGTATTCTTAAAAATAAAGATTTATATTACAGGTAATGAAGAAAATTTTCTAAAATTTTTCTTTACGTTGCTAAATAGACTTTTTTGTCACCATATGTGTAGTTTCAATTAAAAACACATTAAGGATATGAGAAAAGATTTTTATAAAAAGTGAATTTTTTTGAAAAGTACAAGAGGTAATAGAGTTCTCTTAGGATAAACATTTATATTATAGGAAATGAAAGCTAATTTTCTAAAATTTTCCATACGTTCAGGCAGGAAAAGAATGAAAAGGATTTTGATTTTTGCATATTTTGGGGTTTTTCTATTTGAAGTTTATGTGGTATTGAATTTATAACAGACTAGGGTTCATACAGAGTTGGGAAGAAAAAATCCAAGGAGAACAGAAAAAATCCAAAGAGTCCAAAAAATTTTAAGAACTTGCCACTTTTGTTGTTATTTATGTGGCATGCACTTGCACACCCTAATTTTTAATGCCCCATCTGGAGAGAAGAACATTTCAAACAAATTTTTCTCTATTAGAAACTAATTATTATTGGTGCTGAAATTGAACAGAATTCACAACCTTGGCGATTTTGTAAGTTTAAATAAAAAAAAATCAGCTTTCTTATGCAGTGACCAATGGTCATATGCACAGAGATCAGTCAAACTCGAAATACTTATTTTGTACACCGCATACATCTTTAAAAAAATTTCAAAGTTAAAAAAAAAAGATAATGCAACATACACGACAAAATATAATTTTTTTACAATCACGATTTTTTTCTATCCGGGACCAATATCACTTATAGCAATAGGCTCCGGGAGCAAAACCGCAATACAGTTTAAGGAGTTTCTAAGGAGTATTTTGTTTATCTAAGTAGTTCTAAGCACTACTTGGGAACGTTTTCATTTCTAAGTAGTTTCTAAGGAGTCTGTACGAACACTACAGACGTAAATTTTCCAAGTGGGGGAAAAAAGTCCGGAACAAGATTCGAACCATTGATGTGTTCGCTGAAGCCGCACATGCTCTTCCAGCTGAGCCATCCCGGACGCGAACACTGGAGGACTATTTCACCCAAATAATCTCAACGATCACGGAATCCGCTCTTATACTATGAATCAGCTCAGCAAAATAAATCGAAGTTCAATATTTGGAACTGCAGAAAACGCTACAAACGAAATCAAATTAGATTATATTGTGGGTTTTAATTTAATCTCAAATTCAGTTTATAGTTTCGATTAATAATAGATTAGCGGCAGTTGATAAGATAAAAAAAACGTGGAAATTTAGAAAAAGTTCAGAAGTTTTATCTTTATTATTATGGAGGAAATTTACATTACATTTACAGAAAGAAAATTCTATTTACGTCAATGTAATTTCAATTTTAAATGGTTCATGATATTTGTTAAATAAATTTTATCTGGTATTCTATTTATAGTTTTAATTAATGCATTTGTAACAGTGAAAATATTAAAAATAGTGATAAATTAGAAAAAGTACAGAAAATATCATTTTATTCTTGGGATAAAAATCTACTTTTCATGAAATTATTGTAAGAAATTCTCTAAAATTCTCCATACATTAAGGTAAATCGATAAAAGGCAATTGCAATTTTTAATATTTCACGAGTTTTTCAAAATAAAGTTAATATTGTATTCAATTTATAGTTTTAAATAATAATACATTAGCTATAGTGCAAAATAATTAAAAATGGATTAACTTAAAAAAATATAATAACTAAAATAAGAATTTTCATTTTTAAGTTAAAAATTTAGATTACCGAAAATGAAAGCAAGTTCCCTAAAATTCTCTATATGTCAAGATATGCGGATAAGAAACAATTTCACTTTCAAATGTTTCATCAGATTTTTTAAAATAAAGTTTATCTACTATTCAATTTATAGTTTGAATGTCTAATCTATCATACACCGGGAGGCGGCATCGCAGACAATCACTTTATAAATATTACGCCTTAAATTTCAGAATTCAATAAATATCGATTCGCATATTAAAACGCAAACGGTCTGCAAAGTCATATCTTAGTGGAAAACACCTGAAAACTAAATTTTAGTAGTAGACTCGTTGTTTTACCATTGTGCTTTTTGTTACCAGCCTTCCATGTTTTCAGATTTTTGTGTGAATGGTAATTCTTCGATCCAACACCTAAACGTTTTAATATTAGAATTGAGTTTTAACTAATACGTGAATTTCAACTCGATGAGGTGAAGGCTTCTGCAGCTGTCTCCCTGTCAACTATGGTCAGTTCAGAGCTCGGAATCTGTTATTTCCAGAATGATTGCCTACTCTTTCTTACATTTAGAATGAAACGCAACACTAGTCACTGAAAAAGACCTGGATGATAATGGGGCTTTCTCTGTCTATGGGGGCTTTTTTTCCAATATCTCGCTAAAATTTTAATATTTTTATGTGATTTTTTGCATAGGATAGCTGAGGACGATGTACAACCGGGCTAGTTCTTACTTTTTCAATTTTGATTTCAGATTCAAAAAAAAAAAAAACTTTAATTTTTAAAACTGGTTTGAACCGGTCCTGAAATTAAAACTTTCATAATGTAAAAAATATGTAAACAAAATCGAAAAAGAACAAAATAGCCCGGTTGTACATAGTCCTCAGTTATCCAATGCAAAAAAAAAAAAAAGTACAAATATTAAAATTTAAGTGAGATATTTGAAAATTACGCTCTCATAGACTTTACATTATCATCCGGGTCTTTTTCAATGACTAGTGTAGGGCCTTATACACGCTTTGTAATATCCTGCATCCGAATGTTGAATGCATAGAAGGCTGAAAACACGAAAATACAATAGATAACATTCGGATCAACCTCTAAAATTGACTTTTCATGTGTTTTTCATCAAGATATGACTTGGCAAACCGAGTGCCGTTTTAATGTATTTGATCGACTTTAACTTAATTCTAGAATTTCTGCTGTGAACTCGATGTAGGGACTGTCTATGATGCCGCTTCCTGGTAGATTTCAGATAGGGAAAATATTAAAGATTAAAGAATGTGAAAACATGGAAAATTCATCAGGTGCGGCAATCCCAAAATTCGCTTTCATCTCATACATGTTGATACTTCAAAATTTGCTATCACACTACCAAAATTCAATGGCAATCTATCACCATCATGAGGATTCTAATGTTACGAAATTCCGTACTTTAGTTCTAGAAATAAGGGTACTGCGAAAATGTAGGAAAAATGCAGAATAAAAGCGCCACCTGCCTGCTATTTACACTATAACATAATCGACAAAAATATTCATCAAGGTAAACCTCAATCTGAAATTTGATAAAAATTCGCCCTTCTTGAGATTGAGCTATTGCGGGAATTGGGAAAAATCAGCCTGAAAGCGCCACCTATCGGTCGATTGACACCAAAACACGAATAGAATCACTTCATATCAAGTTTTAACTAAATCTGAAGTTTGAATAAAATCCATGCAAAAATTCTTGAGATAAAGCTATTGCAGAAATCCTTATAACTACAACATAACAGCAACCTGTTAGCAATTTTCAAAATGTTAACAGCATCTATTCATGTCAAGGACAAACCAAATATAAAGTATTGTGAAAATCCATGCATTAGTTCTTGACGTATGTTGCGGAAATCGTTAAAAATGCAGCATAGCAGTGTTACCTGTTGAGCGCTTTATACCAAAATGTAAACAGCATCCATTTATATCGCGGACTAACAGAATCTGAAGTTTGGTGAAAATCTGTGCAGTAGTTCTTTAAATAAAGTTGTTGTGAAAATCGTGAAAAAGGCAACTTAGCAGCGCCACGTATTGAATAGTTTAAATGTAAAACTAATCAGCATTAATCTTTATGAGGGAATAGCTGAATATAAATTTTTATTACATTCCGCGAATTAGTTCTTGAGATAGATCACCCAAAATATTTATGTCACATAGACATTTCGTAAAAACATGTATTTTGGTATCTCTGACCCCTCAAACGTATAAATTCGTCAAAAATAAGAATTCAAAATTTTCAAGAATCCAATATTTTATTCTTGTAAAGGAAGAAGAAAGTGAAAAATGAAACACAGAAACTATTATTTTAACTTTAGAATAAAAAATTACATTTCGGGTAGTGCTCGCGATAGGATACGTATAGCAGGTATACGATTAAACGATATACGTATATCCGTATAATACGTTTTTCTGCTATACGGATACTTTCGAATATACGTTTAAACGTATCCGGATACGTATAATGCGTATCAACTAAACGTATATTTAAGAATACGTATATTTAATGTATACGTATATTCGCCGTATCGTATCTAATTTAAATAGCGGACTTCACCAGTCTTATGTCGCTGAATGGAGAATAATTTGGAAATCGGTAGCGTTACGACAGAAATCCGCATAGTATGCAGGCCCGTAGCTAAGAGGGCGCTATGGGCGGCTCAGCCCCCCCCCCTAGAATATTTTGAGTCCCCCCCCTGGAAAAGATTCCAAGGTCACTCAATTAATTTCTGTTCCAAAAATTCATATGAAATTCTGTTCAAAAATCTAATTTAGTTTTGAGACCCTTTCACAGTTTTGCAGAGTTACTACATTGTATCTAAAATAAGTGTGTCAACACTCCCTCATTTTATATGTACATATGAAGTTAACATAATGTTTCATTTTGCACCAGTTATACAATCAAAATTTTCATCATCCTATACTTTTCTTAGCATAAAATGAAGTTAGTACAACAGTTTAATTAGAAACATAATACCTACAATGTGAATAGTTATTAATTTATCTTTCTGCGTCAGAAAGAGAAAAAAAAATTATGAGCCCCCCTACATTCTTTCGAGCCCCCCCCCCCCCCCTATGGTTCACTTCTAGCTACGGCCCTGATAGTATGTCTTATACATACGAGATCAAGCAATGAAAAGCGTATATTTTTTAAAACGGTTTGCAAAAAGTTCACAAAAGATCAGACTCCTGATTGGCTAATCTCGCTTCACTAACAGTGAAATATCTACTATCTGGATTCCAACCAAGATCTTGGTATTTCCCTTTATAAATATTTTAATCAACATACATGTTCAGTGCAATTTACCGAAGTGACGCATGTTACCTATCCAGTGGCGTAGCTATGTTTTTTGGCGCCCGGGGCCAGCAAGAAATTTTGCGCCCCCACCCCAATATAGATATATAACAATTTCTCTCAATTTGGCGCCCCTAGGCCTCGGCGCCCGGGGCGGACGCCCCCCCCCCCTTAGCTACGCCACTGTACCTATCGATTGTAGGGCAGTACGAAACCGAAATGTGGCACCAATGAAAACTATCCTGTTGAACTGTAGCTGACGTCACAATTCGCCTTGATTTTCATTTCATACTACCCTACAATCGGTTGGTAACATTGGTCACTTCGGTAAGTGACCGGTAAGTTACTCTAAACATACTCAATGTTTAATTATGTTTCTTCTAATTTTCATTAAATAAGTCATAAAATATTCTGGGAGGACAAAATAATTAAATTATTTAAAAAAGAAACTAATAAAAATTACCAAATATGTAAATTATTTTAAAATTCCTCCGCGGTAAGACAATTTACATATGGTGAAAAATAAAACCATTGTGTCACGTGACGCAGACACTTAGTATAAGTATCTCGTAGAGTAGAAGAACGAGCATTTATAGACACAGTTCTGCTTAGATTACAATTAGAAATGAATAGAAAAAGCTGGGTGTGGCGGTACGCTGAGAAAAAGAATGACAGAGCCTACTGCCTGCTATGTGATGATGATATTGCTGTAAACTCATTCTGTGCAACTGGTGGAACAAAATTCATGCCACATATAGACAAAGTCACAGACAGATATTTTGTAAAAACATATTTTTCGGACTATCTTACCCTTAAAAAGTGTAAACCAGTCGAAAGATTTCTCGAATCCATTACTTTCTTCTTGTTAAGATACAAGAAAATATAAAAAAACTAAGTACTGAGCCACAGCTCTTCCAAAGATTAGTTTGATTCTATCCACAACTAATGTAAGACAATTTATAATAAATAACTTAGTTTTTTGGGAAAGAAACCAAAATTTAAACTGAGAAACGTATTCAGATTTTTTAGGTACCTGCATAACAAGTAGTAGTTAAGTAAACGCATCGTAGTTTTTTAAACAGAGAATCGCTATGGGGATACTCAACCGGATATTTCTCAATGTCTGTAATCCGCAGAAAAGCATTGAAACATCAAATTTCATATCTTGAATGAAAAACGTTTAAACGTTTATACGTTTAACCGCTTGGATAAGATCCGTATATACGATGTACCGTATATGTTGTTTTGCGCAATACGTATAACCGCCGATGCCGTATTATACGTATAGTTGATCCGTATTTCGTATAATACGTATTATACGTATATGCGTATAAACGTATAATCGAGAGCACTAATTTCGGGTAATCAAATCAAATTATCTAAAATATTCTATACGTTAAAGTAAACAAATAGAAAAAAATGTAACTTTTAAATGTTTTAAGAATTTCGAAAAAAGACGTTTATCTGCTATTAAATTTATAGTTTCCGTTAAAAATTACATTAACGATAAATGTAACAATTAAAAGTAGTGGAAATGTAGAAAAATTACAGAAAGAAGTATTTTTATTCTTAGAGTAAAAAATTATATTACAAGTAATGGAAATGAATTCTCAAAAATTTATAGCAGCCATTAAGCTAAGAGTAACAACTTTTCTAGTTAATTGCATCAATAAATTCTTTAATCTTCAAAAATGGTTAATTATAGAGCTCTGATAGAGAGATTAGATAGATTTTGACACTATGATCATCACGCGAAAATAATTATTATACAATTTTAATTATTATTTATTATTTTAATTACAATTTTACATAAAATGCTTGCAATAAAATTTATTACAATAAACGTAAACTCTTAAAAATATTTAAAAAACAATGAGAAAAGTTTCATACTAATAAAATAATTTGGAAAACTCGTGAAGCGCAGCAAAAGAGGTGCGTTCGTACGATAACGAAGTTTTAAAAATATCAGTCTCATATATCAATTTCATAAAATTGTAAATATTTAAATACAATTAAAATGCGCACCAAACAATGTTCTCCCTATACCATTATGTAATGGAATACTTTTCTGTGACCTTTTAAATCAATGACAAATGTTCTTTGCACCACAGATTATGCAAAATAAGTATTATACTATGTACTTTATAGATGCATATCAATTTTATTGTTTTCGAATGAGTGTAACACCTTTAAAATGCATTTGAAACATTTTCCCCATTCACCGTAATGTAACAGAGTACTTTTAAGTGTCCCTGTAATTGAACTATTCATCCGATTTTGATAAAATTTTAAATGAATAGACAAATGTATGTAATAATTGTGTACTTTAAATTTCAAATGATTTGGATTCATTTGAATTTTTTTCCCCATTAACCGTAATGTAACGGAATACTTTTCAATGTCCCTGTAATTGATCTATGTATCCGATTTTCATAAAATTTGAAAATACTTGGCAAAATTATGTAGTAATTATATATTTTAAATTTCAAATGATTCAGTTGGGTAGTTTGCGTTGTTATAGGAGGACGGACGGACGCACTGAACGACAACTACACTGTAAAAAAAAAAAAAAAAAAAAATTAACGGTATTAAACATTTTCTAGGATTTTGTTTACTTACATTACATTAATTTACATTAATTTACATTACATTTTACATACTCACATTTTCATGTAACGATAACAGGAAAAATCCATGTAACCGATTCTAAAACTTGAGTTTTTGTTTTTACCGTTACAGGAAAAGTTCTTGGAATCGCAGTTTCCTAGATAAAGTGTAGTACCTTTACAGATTTTTTTTTACACTGTATATGTGCTACGTATTTACATAATTACGAACGCACCTAAAAACCGGTTAGATTCACAAGGTCTCTGATAAAAGATAAACTGTTTTCCGTGTAATTTGAAATGTCTCCTTCTTGAACAAATATCTCCAGATATCAAGTATTATTACTCTAAAACCTAAACCACAAAATAACTCAAGTTCAAAACGTACTCATACCGCGTTTGAAAGCCAGCTTCTCGTAAAGAGTTGAAAGAACTCGAGCGAACGAGTTACTTTTAAGCTATTTAAATCAACATGAGTTATTTAAATAAGCAACATAAATCATGATGAGTCAAATGTTTAAAAAACAACTCATTCACGATTCAAAAAAATTACAGATCACTCCTGAGAAGCCAAATCCACCTATTCGTTTTAAGAGTATAAAACAGGTACTTTTACATAACTGTTCTAACCAAGCATATAATACGAGATTTTATTAAGAAAAATTTCTGTGCTATTTTATACAAAATTTTTTTTTACTGCATACAAACTGCACTAAATTATAGTATGTATACTATAATAGTAATAATGTAACAGGAAATATTAATTACATACATTTAATTTTCTAAAAAGAAAAAAAGGTTAAAAAATTAAATTAAGGTGAATTAAGGTGAAAATTAGTTATTATTTCTACATAATTGATTATTTTGCAGCGAAGTTTTAATGTTTTTATATTTTTTAGCTTGTTATGCGTATTTCTTATATTATTTATTTTGTAGAATTCATTAATAAAGACAGTATATTTTTAACCATACTTCAGTATTTAAAAAAAAAGTTGTTTCCAGGTCTTAAATATTCCACCACGCCACATTTCTCCATTTATGGAATCAATATTTTTAACTACCTATTAAATTAAGCTGATTTTTTCTGCTATCTTTTAAAAAATCCATTTTCCTTGCATCATAATTGTTTTCTCTTTCTGCCTGGTGTTATAATGGATAAAGAATCGATCGTTCCATCAGCATTCAAAGCAATTACCCGAAACGTCCTAGCAGTGGCATAGCAATAAATGTATCATTAGAATTCCCTTCTGTAACATTGTTTTGCCTGATAGATTTCTTTGACTATTTTCCCATTAATGCTTCAGCAATCGTCTCGTCATATTAAGCAGATATATGGCAATGAAATATGAGATAGAAATAAACTACTAATATAATGGGAATATACACATACATTTATTCAGTGTTTGTTCATGGTATTAAAATATATATTTTTTTTTAGATGTGTGAATTTTGTGATACAAGGAAAATTTTTTTTACCAGATTCCTTTTTCTATGCTTTTATAACAAGAAAGAAAAAAAAAGCATAGATTAAAAAGATCTTTGCAATACATTCAGCATAATGTAACAAAACTGGACTGTATAAAAAATTAAAATATGAAAGTCTCATTTCACCATGTACAACGCATAACAAAACTGAATTTCAGCTGTTCCCATTTATATATATACAATTGGAAAATTATTGGATATTAATAGCAGTCCTGTAGAGATTTATACCTATTAACAATATGCATCCCAAAAGAAAAAGTTTTAATGTTTTTAGCAGCAACAAGTTATAATGTTTTTATATATTTTAAAGATTTTTAGACGTATTTAATATGTTTTTTATTTTGTAAAATTCATTAAGATAGGCAGTATAATTTTAAACATACTTCAGTATTTAAAAAAAAGTTGTTTACCGATCTTTACTTAAATATTCCGTCATGTCACATTTATCCATTTATGGAATCAATATTTTTAATTACCTATTAAATAATGCTAATTTTTTCTGCTATCATTTACAAAAATCCATTTTCATTGTATCATAATTGTTTTCTCTTACTGCATGGTGCTATAATGGATAGAGAATCGATCGTTTCATCAGCATTCAAAGCAATTACTCGAAACGACCTAGCAGTGGCATAGCAATAAATGCATCATTAGAATTCCCCTCTGTAACATTGTCTTGCCTGATAGATTTCTTTGACTTTATTCCCATTAATGCTTCAGCAATCGTCTCGTCATACTAAGCCAGATATATGGTAATGAATTATGAGATGGAAAAATCTACTGAACTAATGGGAATATACACGTACATTTATTCAGTGTTTGTTCATGGTATTGAAAAATATATTTTTTTAGATGTGTGGATTTTCTGATATAAGGAACAATTTTTTCAACAGATCTCTTTTTCAATTCATTGATTGCTTCATAATCAAACATAGATTATGAAGCGCTTTCCAACACATTCTGAGTAATGTAACAAAACTGCATAGTATATAAAAAAAGAAAATGTTGCGTCTCATTTCACCATATGGAAATGTACATGTACAACGCATTTCAAAGCGAAATTTCATCTGTTTTCATCTACAATTTGAAAATTATTGGAAATTTTTAGTAGCCGTGTGTATGTTATAGAGATTTCTATCTATTAACAACATGTATTACAGTTCATTTAAGATGCACATATATTTAAGTAATTTCCCTTTAGTAATCTCCTCTAATAAAGAGAATGGTATAGAAATACTTTTATGCATCTCTGTATATGAGGTATGGAATTTATACATAAAAATAATATACAAAAAGAACTAATTAAAATTAAAAGCACAGATCAAAATTTAAAATGTACTCTCAAGCAATTACTGTGCAGACAATACTGATAATTTTTATAATTTAAATAAATGTTATATTTCACTATTTGCACAGACATTCATAAGAAATTTCATCCAACGTATTCAAATTGATAAATACTTCAAAAGAATTTGTCTACTAAAGAACAAAAAATACCTAATAAATAACAAAATAAAATAAACATACATTTGTTCAATGTTTGATTATTGAATTAGATGTTTACTTTTAATTTATGTATGTAAATTTTATTCCATACATAAATACAGATTTTTCTGTAGATTACGTCTAACTTTCCGGTGATATTTTCTAAAGTCTTTTTGTTTAGTTGCAATATATATTATCTATGAAATGTCTCTGCATATTGAAACCATATAAATATTTTAAGGGGTCTTGTACCTTTTAAACGGGATGAAAATCAACAAAAACATCCAAAGTTCGATTCAGTGTATCTTTAAAACTTTTATACATATTAACATGAAAATTTCACCGTTCAATACAAAAGATTATGCTTTTTAATAAACTGTCATTAAACATTTAATAGTCTTTCATGTAATATATGCATTACTGAAATTTAAAAACATCTATTTTTTACTCCGTCGTGACTTGCGCGCATCCTAACGACCCTATAAATCAATATTTTTGCATATATATTTTTTTCTGTAAAGAAGAATAATGTATTTTTGAGATGAACTATTCTTAAATAAAAATTACTTCATTAACCTTGTAAAAAAATTTTTAAATAAAAAAAAAATCAATATTTTACATTTTTTAATAAATAAAATTATTCATAATTAAAAATTTTATCGCTATAAATACATAAAAGTAGTTCATTTTAAGCATACGTATGTGCTTATTAACTAAAAAAAATCATAATAATTCATGCATTTGTTCTCAAGATATCATGCGCGCAATGTCTAAAAACGCAGTTTTTCAAAAACCTGTTTCAAAGTTGTAACTTTAGTTAATTACCAAACAAAATCAGCATCTTATTTTTGCTAAAATTTCAGTTCTAATGGGAATTTTTGCACGCGGTTTGTTTTAAAATACTTCTAACGAATTATTTTATAATAATTAATGAAAATTGAAAAATCGTATTTTTGAAGCCTTAAAGGTACTAGACCCCTTAATAGATTTCAATATTTAAATAATTCGTGTTATTTTACTTATTCTCATATGCATATTAAAATCTTATAAATTTTCTTTCGTTAAACGAAGAAAGATACATGAGTTTGGGGACAAATATTAAAGATTATATCTTTAACACAATTAAAATTGTATAAATTTTCCCAGTGAGTATTTCGCCAGTTGTTATGGCAAATAAATTATATAATTACTAAGTAAATACTCCGTAGTTGAAGGCTATTTGAACATAGTGCTAAACAAACATTGTTAGTGGACAGACGGATTTACATATGTTTAATATTGTATTTATAACGGTCTTCCGATTTTTCTTTTAAAGACTTTGATAATGTAAATTACGAAACTTAGTAATGATGTTATTTCATAAAACGTTTTTGTTAGCCTTTTAAAAAAATTAACCATGAAACGTAAACTTTGACACTGATTAAAAATATCTAAACAAACAGAGTTTTATATTAAACGTGTACATACTTTTATGTTTATAAAAAAAGGATATATAAGTAGCATCAAAAGAGGAAATATCCATAGAGAAATCATATATAAGTAATTCGTCAGATACAGGAATGCGCATTTCATTCAAAATCTAAACACGAAATATATTTCTTAAATAAATGTATTTGATTGGAAAATTTCTTAAACAATTCTATATACAGGGCGGTCATAAAAAAACTTTGCCGATATATGGAGCTCTAGCGGCCAGTCCGCTCAACCGATCGAGATGAAATTTCAGATCTAGCTTTTCAGAGGTATGAGCTCAAGATTCTGTGAACGGCAACAAAATGGCGCTCACGGTTACGGTTATAGTTACAGAAACTCGAAAATTTCCAATGGCAACACCCATTTTTTTTCATCTCAAAATGCTCAGCGCATGCGAAAACCCTAAAGAGCGTTGGAACCATACGTGTATCGCAAGAAACGGACATGTCATGCACACACAAAAAACTGTTCTGCGAATCCTCCTGCCCCATAGAAAAAACTCGATTGGGGCACAAGGAGGAAATTTGCATATGACACACAGTCAGCACACTAATCTCTGATTACAATACAGATCGGAGAAATTAAAACTTTTATTTTGATTACACATTTTCCACATGGATGCCTTCACCACTAATTGCCTGTGATGACACCCATGTGGAAAATGTGTAATCAAAATAAAAGTTTTAGTTTCTCCGATCTGTATTGTAATCAGAGATTAGTGTACTGACTCTGTGTCACATGCAAATTTTCTCCTTGCACCTCAATCGAGTTTTTTATGGGGGGGAGGATTCGCAGAATGGTTTTTTGTGCGTGCATAACATGTCCGTTTCTTGCGATAAACGTACGGTTCCAACGCTCTTTATGGTTTTCGGATGCGCTGAACATTTTTCGATGAAAAAAAATGGGTGTTGCCATTGGAAATTTTCGAGTTTCTGTAACTATAACCGTAACCGTGAGCGCCATTTTGTTGTCGTTCTCAGAATCTCGAGCTCATACCTCTGAATAGCTATATCTGAAATTTCATTTCGATCGGTTGAGCGGACTGGCCGCTAGGGCTCCGTATATCGGCAAAGTTTTTTTATGACCACCCTGTATATATACTACCTCTGACATTAAAGTTCGGTGAATAGACCTGTAGTATTAATGTAGATGAAATATTAACGGATGTTACCATACCATCCTTCGAAATGGTCATCACCAATAACTGTGCACCTCTGAGATCTGCTATATATATCCTGGAAATTTCGCAAGAAGACTTCTTTTGGGATGAAGTTCAAAAGCTTCGTCACGTTTCCTTGGATGTCAGCAATATGGTCAAATCTCTTTCAAAGAGTATTTGAGTCGTAAAAATAGGAATACGTCTGGAGGATTGAGATCTGGTGAGTATGGTAGGTGTTCAATTTGCACCATATCTCATGAATTTCTTTCGGTGTCTTGCAACGCTTAAAACCAAACTTTAAACTGATCTTTTATTCGTTCATTTTCCTGTTCTCAGTTAAGAACCAACACACTGAACAAGCACTTTGTAAAGCACGCTCAACTGAACAAAGGTGGGGGAAGATGGTCTACACATGCCTCTGTGCAGGTTCAGCGTTTTGTTTCCCCAGTATTGCCAGATCGGTCGTTCTGAATTCATTCACCGAACTTTATTGTCAGAGGTAGTATATATATATATATATATATATATATATATATATTAGTAATTTAAAACTGGTATGGGTGAATTTATAAATGTTTAATAATGGATTTATTTCGTATACATTTATGTAAACTAATGGCAGTCACTCAATTAATATTTATAATTTCCGCTTAAAGAAGCAATAATGTTATTTAAGAAAGAAAAATGGTGTAATAATTTAACATTTTTTAAAATTTTGATAAATATATATGCAATTTAATTACAATTATTTTTTCTTAAATAATATAAAATAACACAATTTGTAATACTTTTCATTTATTCACTTTTTTTACCTAATTCTAGATTTATCAAAGACGTCCAAACTATATAAAAATTAAATAATTTAAAGTCTTATTTTAACAGATTTTTTTTTTGTTTCCTTTCTGAAAATGCTGTTTAGTTGGACATTTTGAACCAAATTTTTGGACATAACAGAGTAATGTTTGGTCATAATAAACTGTCCGATACAACAGCCACATATTACTCATGATGTCATTAATTTTTTAAATTTTTTAAAAAGCATTCATATGGCAAATTGATTCAATATTCATATTCCCAAGTGATTTTACGTTTAAAAACGAAGAAGGTAAAGCATATATTTATGTGTGTGTCTGTGTGTGTTTATATATATTGATGAGGGCGAAGCATCTTTGTACCAGGAAAAAATAAAAGCACACTTATGGAACCAAAAAATACTGCAGTAAACACAGGTTAAACATAAACCAGTAAAAGAAATGTTCTTGGTTTAAACTAGCACAGCCTCCCCCCCCCCACACACACACACAAAACAAGAAAAAAGGGGAAAATCATTGGAAATAGTTATAATAATGGTTTCTTAATACGGAATTCTTGTAATTTTGTTTTTAAAAAATAGGTAAATAAAGTGAATTTAAAGGATTTAAAAATATTCAACGGTGATTTATTCTGAATATATAATTTGTAAAAAATGCAGTAATATGGCGTAAAAATAAAAAAATATGAATATTTTATGAAATGAATTACCTCTGAAAACTTAGCATAATTTGGTGTAAAACAATTAAAGAAATGCAATAGATCTATTTAGGTCAATTTCGTCTTTCTTTTTCAGAAACAATCAAATGATCATGTTTCTTTTACCCGTAGAAAATGGTGATTTTTTTTACAAATAAGCCTAGCGCAAATCTTATTTTTTATTTTTATTTTTATTTATTTATATATTTATTTATTTATTTTATATCCTAAAAAACTTTATGCCTGTATTAATTATGTTTTACTAAAAAGAGACAGTGATAAAAAGAAAAATAATGCTGTAAATTAAACAAAAATCGTACTTGAACAATTATATTCAATTGAAAAGAAATACAGAATTTATTATTTTTAGAAACCAATTATAATACGTAATCAGAAATTGTAATGTTTCATATTCCACATTTTGAATATTATAAAGGTTATTGCACTTTGAATATTGAAGGTCAGGTCGACGCTTCACTCAGCACTGATCACCTGGCCTTCAAACGCCGTCAGCGCTACTTATTGTTCGATATGCGAAATAAAATAAAAAATTACGGTTAAAAAAAAAAAAAAACAACTCCTGACATTGTACATAACCCTGCTGCAAAAATTTTTTAAATATCTGTCACCGTTTGCAAGTTATTGAATTTTAAAATCCATCAGTCATTTTTGGGACACTCGGTATATATATATATATATATATATATATATATATATAACCATTAATTGTATTACAATACATGAACCATTGTATTATGGAACTTATATATATGGATTTATATATATCACCATGTCATGACGGGGCATTTTCATCGCACAATAAACACATTATTTTAATGTTTATAAATAATAGAATTATTATTACTTATAAGTTTATAAATAGTGCAACTTAATGTAATGTAATAGTTTTTTTACATTAAGTTGATTATTTAATGTGATATACACCGTAAGAAGTTTAATCTTCTCTAAATTGTTTCATTGTTGCGAATATTAATTTTCAAATCGTTCGCCTATCAATCTTGAAAATGGCTTATCTGTTGAGAGCAATTTCAGTGCCTGTTCATTTATAGTGCAATACAGAAAATGAAATATTCGCTCCTCCTGTCTGTAGAGAATAATGTGATAAATAGGAGTACCAAATTTGTCCTAGGGGAGATACATAATTTTAACAATAACTATTATTTAATACCACTTAGAGAATATCTGTAATTTAAAGTATTTCAGATCACAAATAAAAAATTTTAAAATATGTTTATATTTGACATTTTAATGTATTAACTGTTGCCATAATTAAAGGTAAGTAAAAAAAAAAGTTCGAATAATATTATTTGGTACTTCTAGGTTATCCCGTCGACTAATTTCGCCAAATTATACAAATCGCCAAAATAATAGCCAAATTATACATGTTGACATAATTTTTATTTTAATTAACGACAAAACAAATAAGTAGTAGAATATTAATAAAAATATTAAGAATAAGTCGAAATAAAAATCACTTAATGACATTTTAAACACGTGAATCGCATTTAATGTCATTGAATGTGACATTCACGATCATTCATTATTGGCATTTAATCTTATAGTTTGGCAATAATTTATTGTCGACGGGATAACCTAGAAGTACCTATTATTTAAATCAACACTTGATCAAAAATCATGATTAAAAAAATAAAAATATTTGGAATTCTATATTATTTTAAGTGACTGGAAATGACTTTTAACACATTAAATAAATCTTTTAAAACAGAGTTTTTTTGATTTTTTAAAAATATAAAATGACTGTAAAAAGCCATACATTAAAATATATTACACAATTAAAATATATCATTTTAATATGATCATAAAACTACTTAATATAAAAATATATATACTATATTTTAAATGTATATCTCCATGTCATGGCGAGTATTGTCGATGCAATAAACACTCACTTTTTATGTTTATAAATAATTGTAAGTTTATTATTTAAAGTGACATACATCAAAACAAGTTTAATATTATACTGTTGAAACTAATGATGACACATTGCACCTTTTAAGGGTGAAAGGCTTGTCTCACTGGTGACACCGCTAAAGGAGCCAAAATAGCACCTTTAATTAAGGTGAAAAGATGACACCCTTAATCCAGAGTGCCCAATAATAAAAAATTTAAAAAAAACACAGACCGAATTTTGTCCCTCGACGGATTCGAACCCACAATGTCTGATTACAAGCTCAGAGCTCTAACCACTCGGCCATCAAGATCACCTTCAAAGTCTCCTTGAAATGTTCAAATGTCCTGAAATTCAAAGGTTACTTTATATAATAAACCTCGCCAAAAGTTAGCCGAGCAAAGTTCTAAAGGAAATTGGGATAGCGTATAGCGGTGATAGTCATCGTAGGAAAAAAAAATGCTGTGTTGGTCCACCAGTGATAGCGAGTTGAAGGGCAAGGATACACATCACAGAGCATGCGCAAATGGCTAAGGAGTGAAAATCTTCCAACGGTATGCATTGCACGGCCCCCTAATTAGCATGAAATACCCAACGGCACCCCAAACACATTTTCAAGCCCGCGGGTGTCAAATGGTAACACCTTTTCACCCCTGGGCGCCAAATGCAACCGGTTTGTCACCTTTATTTTTAACAGTGTATATAAAATATTTCATTGTTATGAAAATTAATTTCTAAATGGTTCGCCTATCAATCTTGAAAATGATTTATCTGTTGAGAGCGATATTTGTCCCATTGCATTCTCAGTGTAAACAAAAACTATTATATAATATCACAAAAAGAGCATCTGTATTCTAAAATATTACGGAATACAATCAGAAAGTCTTAACATATTTCTATATTCTACGTTTTAATGCATTAATCGTTATGTTAAAACTAGTTGGATGTGTCAATCCCAAAACTTTCTTCTATCTCATAAGTACATTTTAATATTAAAAAACGTGGCGGGCCCAAAATTACCCACTATCGAATTTCCTCGAACATTTGACCTAGCCTACTGAGATTCTGGTATCCGAAAAGCTTAAAACGCAAAATTTAATTAATATTCTGAGAAAATGAGCTTAGTAGTGCCTCATATTGGGTAATTCATACTAAAACCTAATAAGCATTTACTTATGTCAAGACCTAACAGAATCTGAAATTTGATGGAATTTCGTCCATTAGTTCTTGTGATATAGTTATAACAAAAAATTTGCAAAACGTAGTATAGCAACACCATATCTTGGACAATTTATGCCAAACGTAAAAAAGCGTCTAATTATGTTATGGTGTAAAAGAATCTGAAGTTTGATGAAATTCTGTGCATCGGTTCTTGAGATATAGCTAGTTAAAAAAAAACGTGTAAAATATAGCACAGCAGCACCATCAGTTGAAGGATTTATAACAAAACGTAATCACCGTGTAATTATGTTATATGTCATTTTGTAACAAAATCTGAAGTATGATGAAATTCTGTGCGTTGGTTGTTGAGATATAGCTATCGGAAAAATCGTGCAAAATGCAGCATAGCTGCACCACCTGTTGCAAAGTTAATACCAAAATGTAATCAGCGTCTAATTATGCTTTATATTTTAGTGTAACAGAATCTAAAATTTGATGAAGTTCTCTGCATTAGTTCTTGAGATATAGCTATCGCAAAAATCGTGCAAAACGTAGCATAGCAGCGCCACCTATAGGGCAGTTCACACAAAAACCTTATCAGAGGCTATGTATCTCAAGGTATCGCGGAATCTGAAGTTTGGTGAAATTCTGTGCATTAGTTCTTGAGATATATCTATCATGAAAATCATGAAAAACGTGGCATAGTAGCGCCACCTGCAGGCGAATTTACACCAAAACTTAATCAGCGTCTATGTATATCAAGGGGTCGCAGAATCTGAAATTTGGTGAAATTATGTACATTAGTTCTGAGATATAGCAATCTTGAAAATCATGAAAAACGTAGTATAGCAGCGCCACGTGCTGGCCAATTTTCTCCAAAAACCAATAGGCACTAATTCATATCAAGGTCTAACGGAATATAAAATTTTATTAAATTTCGAGCATTAGTTCTTGAGATAGAGTGCCCACAAATTTTTTGTCACATACAGACGGACTCACAGACAGACATTTTCTAAAAAATAGTCAAAACGTGTTCAGGACCTTCCAAAACGTATAAATCCGTCGAAAACCGGAAGTCGAAAATTTTCATGAATCCAATACTTTCTTCTTGTAAAGATAGAAGAAAGTAAAAAGGGAAATTAAATTAAAAAAAATATTTTAAAGTAAATCAGAACTTTATCAACCAACATGACATTAAAAAAAAGTTTTTGGAATTTAAAGTTTTTAAAGTTATTAAAGTTTTTTTAATTAAACATCTACAAAAACAATACTATAATAAAAGAGGTAAAATTTATCGTTTTAAAGTGCTCATAATACTACTGAATAATTGTAAGTTGATTATTTAAAGTGACATATATCGTCACAATTTTTATCGTCTATAGATGGATTCATTGTTACAAATATTAACTTCTATATCGTTCCCCTATCAATCTCGAAAATGGCTAATCTGTTGAGTGTAATTTCACTGCCAGTTCATTCACAGTGTAATATAGAAAATGAAATATTCGCTCCTCCTGTCTGTAGAGGAAAAAGTGATAAATAGCAGCACCAAACTGGTTCTAGGCGAGATACATAATTTTAAAATAACTATTATGTAATATCCGTAAATGAATATTTGTTATCTTAAATATTACGGAAAACAAACAATGATTCTTAAAATATTTTGTTATTTTATTTTATTTATTTATATATTTATTTTTTATGTTGTTTGGTAAAACATACTTTTAATTTTCTACATCTGAACGCGAAATCTCTTTATATTTGTCGATTTTTTGCCAATTTTTTTTTGTAACATTTTACATTATAAATATTCTCAAACCAAAAATGTACCAAAATATATGGGTGAAATAAGATAAGTTTCTTAAAATTCATTTAGAAAAATATTTATAAGATTACAATTCCGTATAAAATTTGCCGTACCTGTCACGCATTTTTATCTTTTTAGAAAAACAATAAGTCAATTTCAAACATTATTATATTTTTATCCTTTCAAAAAAAAAAAAAAAACAGAAAAAGATTTGACCATTATTTTACAGTGCAGATACCCTCCAATACATACCATGAAATATTTATAGGCGGACTATATGTATCACTTAGGACGAATTGGGTGCTGCTATTTATCACTTTGCACTCGACAGTCAGGGAAAGAAAATGTTTCATTTTCTATATTGTACAGTGATTTAGCTCCAATTTTCGTTCAACAGGTAAGTCAATTTTGAGGTTCATTCATGAACAATTTTGAATTTAATCTGGGCAACAATGACGGTACTTACTGAAAGATTTACCTTGTTACGTTATCTGTCATTTTGAATTCTGAATTTACAACTATTTATGATGATTGAAAATGTGTGATTATTGTTTGAGAAGTAATGGGAAGGGAAATTCGTTCTTTATTGTAATTTATTATTTTAACCCTTTTGTTTTTTGCTTTTTTTAAAACTTTAGAAAAAAATTCTTTTTCCGTTGACAACATTAATACAAGGTATTTAATATATTAATTAGAGTTTATAGATTATTTCATTGTCCAAAACATAACAAATCTTGATATTTTACGTACTGTTCATTCATATTTATATGGCAATAGATTTAAGAAATTTTGGAGAGGTTTAGAGGATATTATACTACAAGAAGATTTTACTGATTTTAGAACTTTCTAATAACCTGTATTTTAAATTTATAGAGAATTTCCTTATGTTAAAAAAAATAAATAACTAAATCGCAAACAGTGCAAAGACAATTAAATAAGTATTTGTTATTATTATTACTAAATGCCTAATTATTATTGAAGTCATATAGTAAATGCGTAGACATATATTAATATTACCACATATATACATTAACGAAAGTAGATGTTGAAAGAAAATAATTCTCTAATAAAAGACATGTACTGTGCTGTACACCAGACCCGAATGTATTAATAACTGTATTTTAAAAGCAAAGAATGATGAACACTTTTTAAATGCACCGTTTTATTATTTTACCAGAATATGAAATATATACGTATTATATATATATATATATATATATATTTGTTGTTGTTAACACTTCAACTCATTTTCATAGGTATTAAAAGGCTTGAAATATTTTTCGACAGTTATCCTTTAGTTTATTTCATCTGATCAAAAGTTTACATGCAGTTAGTTCAATATAAATGTTCTCAAACCAAACCTGTACTAAAATATATGGGTGAAATAAGATAAATTTCTTAAAATTCATTTAGAAAAATATTTATAAGAAAATATATAATAATAAATAAATAAATGGCATACATACCATCATTTAAGAGAAAATGTTTTTATTTATTAACTATTTGGGAAAAAGTTGCTGTTTTCGCTTGAAAATGGACCTAGTAGTGTCCGTATCTTATGTTTCTTTTATGATTGATCCAGGAATCAAGATGCTTAATCATCGCATACGCAATATTTGATTCTGTTATTACATAAACCACATTTTGATCATCATAAAAATGATGTTTTTACTGATTTTTATTCACTTAATGGCAACATTCAAACACTTTGTTTGGGTAATTTATCTCTACACTAAATTTTATTTACGAAATACTTTACATTTAGAAGAGTTTTTACTTAAATTGGAAATCGAAATGTCATTGTTAATAAAGTAGAAATAAAAGAGTTACGAAATGCGTAGTGTCAAATTATAAGATATGGAAAAAACCGAATACAAAAAAAGACATAATATGAAAAATCATCTTTTGTATTTGTATACATGTAACATAAAAATAAGCTCAAATTTGATTGTTTTTTGCTCTTCCAAAGAAAATGAGAAGAAATATGAAGCTTTAATTTTTTTTAAGCTGAAACATTTGGATGTTGATACAGAAATTTATCATAGGTTTATCTTAGTATAATAAAGTGTGAATCAGCTTTTGTTATAAACATTATTAGCTTTTAAATGTCTTATATTTATCCATAAGTTTAATTTCGTATTTAATTATAAAATATTACATTTTACGTCTTTTATTTCTTTTACTGATCTTTGCAATGAATAGGTTGTAATCTCGTGGTTTGTAGGAAATATCTGATAACAAGAATTTTGAAAGCTTTAGAAACGAATATTGTATAGTTTAATTTAAAATAAACCCATACAGCACAATAGTAATGTTACAATAGATGCAGTAGTATTATATTTGTAAATTTCTAAAATCATTTCGTTTAATCAAGCATTCTTGGTTTTATGACTATTCATAATAACTTCTACTAATTATTAATTTACAAATATAACAATGGAACAATAAAGATATTAATTTCCTCTACTGCGATAAAGTAATATACATTCGTATCCATGAAATTGGTTGCTCATTGTTAAAGGACACGCTGATTTAATAAAGTTTTCAAATTTATCCGGTAGATTATTTTAGAAATATAGATTGTACATAATTTGGGGTGCATATTATTAGGAATTTATAAAAGACTATGGAAAACACCTGATAATTTCCAATCAATTCCCTTCCTTTCAATTCAATTTATAATAAATCTTCAATAGAAATGAATCTAATTTGGAAAAGCTTATTTTAAAGTATATTAAATTTTGGATGTGCACTATAAGGATATATTATGTAAGATTTTATAAATAAAGATAATCTTAATATTAGTTTTTTTTTTAACTATGCACTGAGGTTTAAATAAAGATAATGAATGAAAAAAAATCATTTTTGAATTAATGAAGTTTTTTTACTTAATTTACCACTAAAATTTTGTATTTTATGTAGTATGTATTAGTGTATGGTATAATTATAAAAATTATTTTTTTAATTCAAAATAAAACAGGATATAGGGGACAGAGGGGCACGTTTGAACACTCAAAATATTTTCCTTGAAATAAATTATTTAAAAAATGTATATTGCAATACATTACTGCTGCTTGAAGGGAATAATTATACAAAGCTGTACCATTTGTTATGAACAGTACTGTCTAAAAAAGATATGTATTTTTCTCCCTCTTGAATCTAAACCTAAAAAAATAAAGTTGTAAGATTTTTTTTACAAACTTCTATTCCCAAAATTTTAATGTATAGTTCACTGCTTAAAAAAATGTTAGCTTTAGTTTATAAGCTTTGTTTCATTCAAATTCTTCAGCCGAATTGAGTAAACTGTTGTAATGTTGAACTCCAAGTGATGAAGCACCATTGAACAGTGAAAAAACAACGAATAAAATGGTGATAAATAGTAATTGAAATAATTTAAAGAGAACACTTAAAACTATGAAGTAAAGAGTTGTTAATGTATTTAAATATTATTATTTCTGATTTTTTATGTGAAAAGAGTGTATTTAGGAATGTCAAAGAACATGAACTTATACTGCTAACAATTCCCCTTACTTCACACATAGGTTCCAACCTCTGTACGTATCAGTGATGGGAAGTTTCAAATCTAAATTCATTTATTGGATAATTGCAAATCCTGGATACAAAATATAATTTCAAGTTTTAACAGGTTTCGAAACATTATTTCTGGTTTCCGTAACAGATAAAACGAAATTTTATAACAGGTCTCCTTAAAAAAATAACGAATGAAAAATTTTAATTTTCCAGAAGCATAATTGGTGTATTTCAAGGATATTGTAAAAAAAATTTTTAACAACCAAATACAACTGCAGGGACACTTTGTGTTTATCAACATTGGTTTTTGAAATCAACTTTGAGGGATTTAAGTTTGGTTAAATAACAAAAAATCAGTAATTTCAACAAAATATAGTTATTTAATTTTATTCATACTGCTTTATATTTCTGTAACATATGAAACTTTTTATAAAAGCTCTCAATATTTTCATATTTACTCATTTGTTCAAATGTGCCCCTTGCTTGTTCAAAGGTACCCCTTCATGGGGCAGGTTTGAACAAAAAACTTTCAACTTTTTAAATCCTCATAACTTATTTAATTTCTTTGTAAAATGTTTAATTTATGGTTCATATGATGAAAAAATGCATTTTTTTATTACTTTATACTTATTTAAAACTCAATAAATATAATTCAAGTAAGAAATATATTGATTTTCTGAAAAAGTTTGCAAAGGTGCCCCCCTTTCTCCTACTAAAAACTTTGGAATAACATATATTAGTTTAGAATAGAGAATAAAAAATCCTTAAAATGGACTTAATCTTGAAACCTTGGCAGAAAGAAAAGAAAATAACAATGTAATATTAATATATTATATATATATAAATAATAGAATACATACATATATGAGTATATGAATATATATATATTACCTTAAAAGGTGTACGCACACTTTATACAGTATACTTCTATTCATTATTATGTATCTGTTTATTAATTTAGATTTCTATACTAATAAAAGAAAGTCTCGTTATGCTAATAGTGTTAATTACTTGTCTGTATGTGTATCTGGTTGCATTGGCTAACTAAATCTACCGCACATCGAAGACGGAAATTGCGTATGGTGATACTCCAATGGTGTGTCCGAATACACTTGAGACTCATAATTTAAATTTTTTTGATAATTAGTCTGAATATCAATTAAAAAATTGCCAAACGTCCAATGTAAAAAAAAAGACCCTTTTTTGTTGAAAACTAAAAACTGACTAGGTGGAACATTCCGACAAGCGTGAGTGTCTAATGGAAAATTTCAAACATGGATATCACAGAAATTCATCGACGTTAGAACGTAGCAAAAGGACAATAAAAAAAATGACATTTTTTTCTAATTGGCTAAAATTAAGAAAACTAACCAAGATATTTGAGCAAATATTGAAATTGTTTGCATCCGAATGTACGTTTTTGAATTGGCACATTTTTTTTTTTTTTTTTTTTTTTTATATATAAAACACTGACGACAGAAGTACGAATAGCTAACTAATTTTTCGAACAAGAGTGAGTATTATATAAAAACCTAAATAAAAGAGATTCATTTCGGAAGGTAAGACGACCCATTATAAAATATAGGATATGAAAGGAAATTGATTATTAAACATTGACACAGGATTAAAATGTAATTGTAAAGTGTTTTATTATTTCAATTGAAGATTAAAATTATATTCTGTGACAAGAGTTCTTTGATATCGGTTAAGAATTTGTTCAGGTGAGTTTTTCTGCCTTTATTCACATAACTAATTCATCTTTTCAAAATACAGATTTCAGTTACCGTTAGTTTATGAGGAGAGACATCTCATTACAGACACGACAGATAAAAGAAATAATAATATTAATGCACATTTTCAAGCACAGTAAAAATCATATGTTATGCGTCATAATATTTTTTCACTATGATGTTATGGAACTATTATGATTATTTTATTCTTTTAAATGCAAATAAAATCGAAATTATAGTTCTGGTAGAGCAATATTTCAAAAAATGCCTATTTTCTAAAAAACATTTTTAGATTTTTAAACTGTTTAAGTTTATTTTTCTGTGCTATATATCCCACATACCCATCAGCGGTACTAATCAGAAATCGTGACACATTCCAATATGTACTGTACTAACACTTTTGCTACATAATTGAAAATAAAATATGTACTTTCCTGTCTACCTTTGACAAGGTGATAAACGACAAATTCCATAGACTAGGAAAAGAAGCACCTGATTTCGCCTTTGAATGTTGCATGCTGTCAATTCTATAATATTTTAACTGAACGTAAATACTCTAGAGGAAGATGACATATGATGCTTATTTTCAATATATAAGGTACCCTGGGGTAATAACGCCAGGCGGGGTAATAACGCCAAATGCTTATATTTTGCATAATTATGAAATAATCAGGTAAATGACACCCATGTGCTCTGCGCAGAAGGGTTTTGAGTCATATAAATCGCAAAAAACAGCTTCAAGTTAATTTGTTTCATTTTTAGGTCTTATTGTTTTTACAAACAACTAAAATTAACGCTTGATCTAAAATTTGCGAGATACGTTTTGTGATGTGAAGACTATCTTTTTATCCGGAAATACTTTGTTAATTACATAAATTTGTAGTGCATTTCAAGTACTTTTAAAATGTTGTTGAAGATTTTGGATATCTTCTCGAGATAATTTGTAATTTAAAATGTACTGCGCAATAACTATACCGGGGTAATAACGCCAATCCTTGACTTTAGTACCCCGGTTGATTCCCTACAGTGGCCGAACTACATCCTAAATAATGATTCAAATAAACACAGTTAAAACTGTCCAATGTTTCTCATATTTCTATTTAAGCGGTCCTTTTTAAGCTAAAAGAATCTCACGGTCTGATAGTCTTTTGCCTCATCCCCTCCTCCCACACCACACCTTTATTTTTCTTACACTTTCACAAAAAATTGAACATTTTCAATAGCTTAGAATGCAATTTGTCAATTTCTAAGTTTGTAGAGTTTGTATTTTTAGAATTGGGCAATCTACATGCAATTATTCCATCTTATTTCATAGTTTTGTTTGCATGGCGTTATTACCCATATAGGTGGGTAATAACGCCAAATAGCATTGGTCAAGAAAAAACGCCATTACATTTTATGAATACATATATTTTAAATTATTTTATTTTATATAGATAGTCAATGAGTTGCTGTATCAGATCCTGTATTTGTTTGAAAAATACAATCTAAAACTGAGCCGTGAAAATTGGTAGAACCTTAACGTGGCGTTATTACCCCAGGGTACCTTATAATCGAAAATGCTGTTTCTAAATTATCGGTGACAACAAGAAAAAATATATACATCAGGTAGAGCTTAAAATATTTATTTTTGAATATAAAGTGTAAGATGAGTATAAAAGTATAAAATAAGTGTGTCGATGCAGATGTGTGAATGTGATGCCTTCAGGGTACTTGGTCCAACGGTATATAATTGGAATGGAGTTAAATTGCTTGAAAACTTGGGTATATTTATTGGGTATTTAGATAAATTTATTCAGAGGAAATATTTATGTATGTATTTTCATCGAATTTCAGAATATAGTCAATATAAATCAATATTTCTCGATAATATCTGAATCATTAAGAAAAAAGAATTTTAGTGTCACTTTTAAATTTAGAGATTTTTTTACATATTTTATATATCTTATATAATGTAGTATAATACGATATCTTTATAAATATATATGTGTGTGTGTGCTATACTATTAACTTTTTTATCGCGATATTTCCTTTTATAATGCTAAATTAACGGCAAAATTACGGTCTTCCTATTATATAATATCTGTTAATAATTCTATTAAATTCTCCTTAAATTAATAATTACCTTACTAAATTTTTTAATCTAATTCTTTTAGTTTTTTTCTTCATTATATCATCAATTTTTATCATTTCTATTATTTAGTATGAATTCTATTTTTTTAAATGTCATTACTATTTTTAATTATTTTATTCTAACATCTTTTGCGCCCTGGGATTTTTTTCTACTTCAAAATTCTTTCGCCAAATAATATTCAAAACTCTTTAAAAAATTACTCCCATTAGATGCGGCTCAGGATTCACGCGTGCCTTTATTTTCCTAAGAGGCCAGAATGCACACGACGTCATTTGTATTAATGTAAGTATCATTTGTATTAAATCAACATAATTTGTATTATTGCGAGCTTTTCACAAAAAAGACCGATTCATGGAGAGACCAGACAGATTTGTTTGATTTTTTAATTGCAAATCTATTCCTGCTGTCTAATAGTTGTACAATGACAATAACTTTCATATTTTCGTGTAAGATATTCCAAGTCTACGTTCGAGGCTGAAAAAAGTCAAGTGGTACCGGTAATTTACCCGAAGAACGTCTAACTGGTAAAAAGGATAGCTACAACTGCTTTCCCTATGAATTGTTTCATTAGCTGGTGGCGATTCACATCGCATCTAATGGAGCTTTCCCTTTTTTACGCAAAAAGTTTTGTTCCTTGACCACGTGATCAAGGCGTAAATGGAATATCCTCCATTGCTTTTAAAATCAACGACGGCTTCTTAACATCGTAAGACCAGAAATTCTCACTGGAGTTGTGGGAAATGTTTTCAATGATATGTGGCTAATCAGATTATGATGTGGCTCATTATTTGTTTAATAAAGGAACCGCTTATGAAATTTATTCCACTGCCAGTATCAGTCCATTTCGCAAACGTCAACAAGGTATCGGGTTTCTATCAAATTATACTAATTTGACGAAGGACAGAAATCTTGCTCTGAATCTCTAGATGTTACAATGCATTTGATTCAAAGCTTCACTGAAAGCACGACAGAAGTAGAACAATCTGACACACAAACAAATATGTATATATGCACTGAGAAAGCAATATAAAATAAATCAACAGCAATACCTATTTCCCCAAAGGTAGTTTTAAATTTGTAAACTCTTTAAACTAATTCAACAGTGATATATTTCTATTATTTATGGCCATCAGCAACATTAAACATGAGCCATGAAATATTTATAGATTTACTGCGCTAATACCTTTCCTATGTAAAGCTTAAAAAATATTTATATTTCCTGTCAGACTTTGACAAAGTGATAAATGGCAAATTTCACAGATTCAGAAAGGTAGCATCCAATTTCTTATATGAATATTACATGCTGTCAATTAGATTATACTTTATGTGAACGCAAATGTCCCAAAAGAAAATTTTAAGAATGATGCACATTTTTTTGGTATACATCATTAAAATTTCTATATTTAAATAAACGGTACAGCTGAAAAAAATTAATGGGATACATCAGGAAGCGTTAAAAATATTTATTTTTCATTGTAAGTCTAATAATGCAGATGCGTTTTTCGTTTAATGATATATTTAAAAAAAAATGAGAGAAATAATTTCAAACATTTAAAATAATTTTCTTGAGAGGAAATGTATATGTGTTGCTTTCACCAATTTTCAGAAAATGGGTTAAATGTTAATAAATATGTCTCGATAATCTTGAGAAAAGAATCAAAAAGAAAAAAATATTTTTTAAGTTTCGTAAGTTAAAATTTTTGCACTATTATTATATATCTCATACACTGTATATAATTTACGCTAATACAGAAACATGAGAAAATCCATACGTGGGTATATTTTTTTATTCTGTTATTTTGTAACTGCCATATTCTATCTAATCTAATTACACTTTACATACCAATATTTGATGAGAGAGCCATGCAGCATAAATCTCCAACAATACCTATTTTCCAAAAAGTTCTTTTAAATTTTAAAACTGTTTAAGCAAATTTTGTAGTGATATATTTCCATTATACCTATCAGCGATACTAAGCACAAGCCGTGACACATTCGTAGATTTACTGCCTTTACTATCTAATGTTGAATATAAAATATCTATTTTTCCTGTCTGCATTTGACAAATTGATAAATGCCAAAACTTGATGGACTTGGAAGGAAGCACCCGATTTTGCCTATGAATATTACCTGTCAAATCCATATCAATTCCATTATATTTTAACTAAATTTAAATGCCCCAAAGTAACATGAACTACGAGTATGATGCACAGTTTTTTTACATATATCTTCAAACTTTCCGTATTTAAAGTAACGATGACAGCCAGAAAGAAATAATGATGATACAACTGGAAGGGTTAAAAATAGTTAATTCTGAATGTAAATATGTTCATGCAGATGCTTTTTTTCGTTCAACGCTATATTTTCATAAATGAGTGAAATAAATTCAAACATTTAAAATAACGTTATTTATAGAAAATATTTATCGTGCTGTTTTCAACAATGTTAATGTGCTGTTTTCACCAGAAAATGATAAAATGTTAATGAATATTTCTCGAAAACCTCAAAAAAGAATAAAAAACTTAAATTAAAATTATTTAAATTAAGTATTCTACATTAAAGTTTTTGCACTGTTTCACGTAACTCATACATCATATATAACATACTATAATCCGAGTATATACATACAATATGTGGATACATTTTTATAATGCGACGTTAGGGAAGTGCCATATTTTGTGCAATTTAAATCATATTAAATACCAATATTTAATGCGAGAGCAATACAACATTAATCTCCAACATTACTTATTTTACCAGAGGTACTTTAATTTTTTTAAACTGTTTAAACAAATTTTGTAGTGATATATCTCCATTATACCTATCAGCAACACTAAACACAAGCCGTGACACATTCGTTAGATTTACTGCACTAACGCCTTTATTATCTAATGTTGAAAATAAAATATCTACTTTTCTTGTCTCTCTTTGACAAAATGATAAATGACAAAACTCGATGGATTCAGAAAGGAAGCACCCGATTACGCCTATGAATATTACATGCTGTCAATTCTACAATATTATAACTGAACCTAAATCTCCTTGCAGAAAACGACATGCAATACTCATTTTAAACATATATCATCAAAACTTCTGTATTTAAATTATTGGTGAAAACCAGAAAAATTAAGTGATGATGTATCAGGAAGGGGACATTTAGAATAACTTTATTGAGAGGATATATTTATGTGCAGCTTTCAACAAATTTCAGAAAATGGATACAATGTTAATGAATATTTCTCGAAAACCTCAAAAAAGAATAAAAATTTAAATTAAAATTATTTAAATTAAGTATTCTACATTAAAGTTTTTGCACTGTTTTACGTAACTCATACATCATATATAACATACTATAATCCGAGTATATACATACAATACGTGGATGCATTTTTATAATGCGACGTTAGGGAAGTGCCATATTTTGTGCAATTAAAATCATATTAAATACCAATATTTAATGCGAGAGCCATACAACATTAATCTCCAACATTACTTATTTTACCAGAGGTACTTTAATTTTCTTAAACTGTTTAAGCAAATTTTGTAGTGATATATCTCCATTATACCTATCAGCAACACTAAACACAAGCCGTGACACATTCGTTAGATTTACTGCACTAACGCCTTTATTATCTAATGTTGAAAATAAAATATCTACTTTTCTTGTCTGTCTTTGACAAAATGATAAATGACAAAACTGGATGGTTTTAGAAAGGAAGCACCCGATTGCGCCTATGAATATTACATACTGTCAATTCTATAATATTTTAACTGAGTCTAAATGTCCCAAAGGAAATGAAATGCGATGCCTATTTTATATCATCAAAACTTCTCTATTTAAATTATTGGTGGAAACCAGAAAAATTAAGTGATGATGTATCAGGAAGTCAACATATAGAATAACTTTATTAAGAGGATACATTTATGTACAGCTTTCAACAAATTTCAGCAAATGAATAGAGTGTTAATGAATATTTCTCGATAACCTCAGAAAAGAATCAAAAATGAAAATAAATTTATTTAAAATATCATAAGTTAGAGTTTTTGCACTGTTTTACGCAATTCGTACATCATATATAACATACTATAATCCGAGTACATACATATATGTATCTATATGTTGGTATATTTTTTATTGCGACGTTATGTAACTGCGATCTCCTTTGCAATTTAAATGCATATTAAATACCAATATTTGATGAGAGATGCATACAACATAAATCTCCAACAATATTGTTTCAGCGTATATAGGGTTCTTTCGATCTTATGGTTAGACAACTTCAAACTCTTTTCTCTTAGAAAAGTAGAAAATAATTTATTTACAGATCTTCAGAACAACAGTCTTCGAAACTCACAAATATTACAAGATATTCCAAAATAACTGTTTAAATCTATCGAACAAGTACAAATATAGGTCGCAGAGACTCTTTATACAATGTCTCAACACTATATCACATTCAAAACAACGTAGATAAAACTCAATACATCAAGCAAACTTGCTTGGACAATCTCTAGTAGCTCACTCAATGACTGACTGGTAAATAATAACAACAGCTCGCATCGCTTCTCTTCTTATATAGGTTCGGAGCATGTGCGGGAAATTTCTAGACCCTACTCGAAAAATCCACGGAACAACAAGCAATATATCTAAGGGGGGTTACCATAAATAGGGAAGGGTTACCATCGCCAACAATCGCCAAGTTTGTCGCCAACTTGGGGATATATCGCCAAATTTGGCGACCAAAATTAGTCGCCAAAGTGACGCCAACTTGGCGATATCTCTAATATTTCGTTAATCTGCCGTAGACATACACTGAAAATAATAGACAAGTTTGCTTGATAACAGAGACAATGTAATTAAAACTAATATTAGTAAAGAAATGGAGCTTAATAAGATTATTTACATTATTTTACAGTACAAACACTAACTATTTACAAAATTCGTAACAATATCTATTTTGCCAAAGGTATTTTAAAATTTTTAAACTGTTTAAGCTAATTTTGTAGTGATATATTTCCATTATACCCATCAGCGACACTAAGCACAAACCGTGACACATCCCTAGATTTACTGTGCTAACGCGTTTGCTATCTAATGTTAAAAATAAAATATCTAACTTTCCTGTCTACATTTGACAAAGTGATAAATGATAACACTCGATGGATTCGGAAAGGAAGCACCCGATTTCGCCAATGAATATTACACGCTGTCAATCCTAATATATTTTAACTGAGCCTAAATGTCCTAAAAGACAATGACATGGCATGCTCATTTGAAACATATATCATCATAACTTCTGTATTTACATTATCGGTAAAGACCAGAAAAATAAAATGATCATGCATCAGGAAGTGTTGAAATTTTTTATTTTTGAATGTAAATCTGTTAATGCAGATGCGTTTCTTGTTAAACGATATATTTTTAAAAATGAGTGAAATAAATTCAAACATTTGAAATAACGTTATTTATAGGAAATATTTATGTGCTGCTTTCATGAAATTTCAGAAAAGGTGTACAATGTTACTGAATATTCCTGTATTAATTCGAAAATGGAATCAAAAAGAAAAATACGTTTATTTTAATATCATAAGTTAAAGTTTTCACACTTTTTTTTAAATTTTACAATATATATAATATACTACATTAAGTTTATATAAATATATCTATATGTAGGTATATATTTATTGCGACATTAAATAACTGCCACCTTTAGTTTAATTTAAATACATATTAAATACCAATATATGATGAAAGATGCATACAACATAAATCTCCAACAATATATATTTTGCCAAAGGTACTTTTAAATTTTGAAACTGTTTAAACTAATTTTGCAGTGATATATTTCCATTATACCCATCAGCGACACTAAGCACAAGCCGTGACACATTTCTAGATTTACTGCGCTAACGCCTTTGCTATCTAACGGTGAAAATAAAATATCTACTTTTCCTGCCTGCCTTTGACAAAGTGATAAATGATAGAACTCGATGGAATCGGAAAGGAAGCACCGGATTTCGCATACGAATATTACATGCTGTCAATTCTACAATATTTTTAATTAACGTAAATGTCCTAAAGTAAAATGACATGCGATGCTCATTTTAAACATGTATCATCAAAATTTCTGTATGTAAATTATTGGTGAAAACCAGAAAAATTAAGTTATGAAATAACAGGAAGTGACATTTAGAATAACTTTATTGAGATGATATATTTATGTGTAGCTTTCAACAAATTTCAGAAAATGGATAAAATGTTAATGAATATTTCTCGATAACCTCAAAAAAGAATCAAAAACAAAAATAAATTTATTTAAATATCATAAGTAAAAGTTTTTTCACTGATTATTACATTATATATAATGTAATATAATCTGATATATACATATATCTATATGTGGATACATTTTTTCAATACAACGTTATGTAACAGTCATATTTTGTGTAATTTAAATCATATGAAATACCAAAATTTGAGGAGAGAGACATACAACATTAATCTCCAACATTGCTTATTTTGCCAAAGGTACTTTAAATTTTTAAAACTTTTTAAACAAATTTTGTAGTGATATATTTCCTTTATACCCATCAGCGACACTAAGCACAAGCCGTGACACATTTCTAGATTTACTGCGCTAACGCCTTTACTATCAAATGTTGAAAATAAAATATCTACCTTGCCTCTCTGCCTTTGACAAAGTGATATATGACAAAACTCAATGGATTCGAAAAGGAAGCACCCGATTTCGCCTATGAATATTACATGCTGTCAATTCTATAATATTTTAACTGAACGTAAATTTCCTAAAGGAAAACGACATGCGATGCCCAAACATATATCATCAAAACTTCTGTTTTTAAATTTTCAGTGATAGCAATAAAAAAAATGAATGCTATTATACATGGAAATGTCGAAAGTATTTATTTCTAAATGTACATTTGTTGACGCAAATGAAGTATTGGTACTTCGACACATTATTAAAAGTTTGTGAAATGGTTTTGAATCTTTCCAATCCGGTTTTGTTTTTTCAATTTTTTAAAATACTTTTACGTTAATAACAATGGCATTAGTTATTCAAACATATTAATAAGAGTTTAAGGAATATTTCATCGTTTGAAACATAGTGAAAATAGTTGTTTTGCGCATTATTCAATTCATATTTATATGACAATAGGCTAAGAGAGACTTTTTTGAGATGTTTAGAAAATATTACATAGCAACAAGTTTCCACTGATGTTGCAACTTTCTAATACTTTTTGCATGATTCTTTCAGGAAAGTAACCTCTATTTCAAAGAGTTAAATATATGTTAAAAATAAAAGAATCACAAATGATGCAAAGAAAACTAAGCAAATATTTATTATTATTATTATAAATAAATGCCTAAACGTTAATGAAGTCATATGCTAAATGCTTAATCACATAATAACTATGCTACATGCAAAATAACAAAAGTATTCATTAAAACAAAATAATAATCAATTAAAAGTCATGTACTATTAATAGCAGACTAGACCTGAAAGGGTTAAAATTTCCGAACAATTCTACATTTTTTACTGAGAGGAATATTAAATGGTTTTTTCTTTAAACTTTTTTAAATTAAAATACACTTAATTAAATATTTCTCAAGCATGTTATATGCACAAGAAAAAAAATATTAAGGAAAATAATCTAAAAACGAAAAAAAACACACGTGTGCTATGCTTATATTTTCTTTAATTGTAGATATACGTCATAGCGCCTGAGCCTATGCTATACAAATATCATTTATAGATTTTTTTATTAATCTGCATTTTCAATGCATATATTTTGGCTTAGGCCTTTTCTTTTTTCTTTCTTCTATTATTATTCACTCTATATAATAACAACAATAACATTAATAATAAAAAAAATTTTCTTAGTAATGTAATAATAGATCATAATTAAGAATATTAAACAAAACATGAATATATACCTCGTTACTCAAATTTTCATGATACAACAGTGTCTTACCTAAAAAATAGAAAAAATAGAATTATTTCTCTATAATGATAAAAAAGTATTGTTTATAATTGTTGAAAATCTAAATACAATTTTTATTTATATTTTATAATTAGACATTTATTTCAAGCAATATTTTAAAAAATGATATTACTACCTACGTATATCCTTTTGTATCTCTCTATTAAAAAAAAAAGTTTAATTAACATAAATTAACAGCAATGCAGATAAATTTTTACCATTTTTAGAAAGTTTAGGAAGTATAAATATATTTCCTTTCTAACAGCAAAAGTATTTTTTCGTGAATTTTAAAAATAAAAGAGAGAAAAACGTGGTTGAAAACTACGTCAGAATTTAAATGCTATTTTTAAGATATCATTTAAAACAACTTTGTTACAAAATTGTTAGAAAACAAGTGGGACAAAGACTATTTAATTTTATTTAACTTATTTACAAATGTTTATCTTATCTTATTAATCAAAGACGGAAACAGTCAATAAATCTCTAACTATTTATTATTATTATTTTGTTCGTATTAAAAAAAAATCTATGTATTGATTTTTATATCAAGATTAGTATGAAATTATCTGTATTTTTCATGTGATATTTTCATTTAGTTTTATGAGAGAATGGCAAAACAGCAGATTTAGTTTCATATAATAGAAAGAAATTTAAATAAAGAGAGTCATATTGTTATGAACATACACTTGTCCCAACATATGTGTTTACATTATATCAAATCATACAGTACATAATGAAAGAAGGACTCTCCCATTGGACTATTCCCCCAAAATTTAAAAAATAATAATAATAAATAAAAAATGCTGTAATTTCTTGTAAGTTTCTTGTGCTTTACGTTGCACCATCCGTTAATTAATATCATTTGTTTCATAATATATAAAATGCATAATAATTTTTTCGTATCCTTTTATTTTGTTATTATTTGTTTGATTTATTTGTCCGATTATTTTTTCTATTTGTCCTATTTGTTTATTTTATTTTGTTAAGATTTATTTCACTTCAAACGAATATATAAAGAAGAAGAAGATTAAATTTTGTAAATTAGTGAGGGAGATCGAAGCACAGTAAACCAAAGGACACAGTTTTTTTTAGATTTTTGTTTATGAATTTAATAACAGATGGATAGATAAAAATGATTCGTTTAAAGTAGCTTGTTTCAATGGTTTAAATAGCCACAAGCAAATCAAATGGTTTATAGAACCAAAATTCACAAGCCACTATGCTCCTGTAATAGAGAACTTTGAACATATTTAAAAGTTTAAGATATTTAAAAGAGTGAACCAGTGTTTTACGCTTCCAGTTCATTTTACTGGTGTATTATTTATTTTTTTTTATAAATCAGATAAATTTTTAATTATTGCATTGGAAAATATTTGCTGAGATAATTCTGTTGTAAATAAAAATTATTTAAATTAATGATTAAATTGATTAATTGAATAAATTGATTTCGATTGTATTACAGATAGTGGATCAGTGGGCTTCAGTAGGAAAATCAATGTACCCAGTTTCTTTGAGATTTCTTCAGTTTACGAATGTATTTATTCTGTTTTATTTTAAAATATATTCAAAAGGATTTCTGAGAAAATTTTGAGAGATTCAAAAAGGTTCAAAGAATATAAGAAAACTTGAAAAAATACATACAATATATCTATGTCTTCTATACAATATATTTTAAATATACGAAGTAATTTTTTGTTCGCTATATTTTGAAAATTATATATATATATATATAGATAGATAGATAGATATCTGTTTAGGAAGAACTTAAAATTCGGACGAGAAAAATAATAGGTAAAGCAAAAAAAAAAGTATTATATGAAACATTTTTATTATTAAATGAAAATTACTTTCATAATATTCTTTTCATTCCAAAATTTTATATAAAAATTAAATGTTACAGTTTTCTTGAAAAGTACGACACATGAGAGCAAAAGTAATATAAAATGTTTCAATATATTGAATTATGAAATATTTTACAAAGCCATGTCCTCATAAATCTTTCTCGATTTTCCCTATCTATCAGAATTCTAATCAACATGGAATATGGGGAAACTGTCATTGGAAACATGTTTCGACACTGAATATTTAATCCCTTTGAAAATCCCTTAATTCACTGCATGTACTGTTCCTTTTTACGCATGCCCCAGTAATTCAATTCTGTTAATTTCAAATAAATCCCTGCGTTGGACTTTTCTCAACAATCTAATCTAGCAGAGTGATTAGTAATCCGGCAAGTATTGGTCCTCTGGGATAGAAGGCACTTTGAGGAGCATTAATAAATATTTCTTTTCATTTCTTTGTAAAAGTTACAAGGAAGTAGAAAATCCTAAATATTTTGTTTGTCTAAACAGTTTTTATTTTAATCGCTCAGATATTAAGGTTTTCGATTTCAATTTACTATAATAAATTAATTTAAATTTTCTGCAGACTATTAAACTTTAGTAATACTATTAATCAAAGCAAATTTTAATCGAAGTTCTGTTGCCAATTTTTTTTTCCTATTTAACCTTTTTTTTCCGGGTATGCACTTTCTTGTAAAAATAAAATAAGATAAAATAAAATGTTATAAAAATATACAATAAAAGGAAATATATATATATTTTTAAATTGGCAATAATAACTATTTTTGGATATTATTGGTGGCAAACCATGCATAGGTGCATGGAATATTGCATAGGCGAAACAATTTCTTTTGGTAAAATAGCAAAAAGTAAGAATAAAAGTTAAAGATTAAAAGATTTATTAAGTAATTTCCCAAAAATGCAAAAATTGCAATTCCTTGTATTCATAGCAAAAGCTGCAATTAATATTAATAACATGTTTGCGAAAATAATTGACTATAGTTAAATAGATACGCACATTAATACAGAATAAACTTTGCAAAGTAAAGTTTGATTATTTATAATCTTATCCCCCACCACTCCTGTTTAGTCGCAAAATCTGCTCTAAATAACTATTACTAATAAAAATAATTTACAAAAATTGCATTACGCAATAGTTAGTCGGGCTAATCTAGGGAAAATTCTTACTTATGAAGAATTAACGGATGATGTAATTGTTAAAAAAGTTTAGAACCTAAAGAAATCTGAAGAATTTGATGGATTTAGAATTGGATGGATGGTAAATTTGTTGGATTATGATTGAGGAATAAGTCATGCAGAAGTGGAGACTATGCATTCTATGTTCTGTACTAACTTTTAAAATACAATAGAAAGCAAATCTTGTTAAATTAAAAGCATAAGTAAAACACAAACAAAAATGCATATTAAATTACTTTGGGTGTAATATGCACTATTCATTTATTCTGTAAATATTTAAATTTATCTCATATATATTTTTTCTTATTTGCAATTATGACGTTTATTAAGGAATGTGTGCAACATATATAAAAAGCGTTTACATATTCTTATCGATAAACTGGTTTAAATAAATCTGATTTTCGTAACAGTCTTACTGTAATTAAGTTTTATCTCTCTGAGTTTATGGAAAGTAGAAGTTCTATTCTGATGATCGTGAGAACGCAGTCTATTCTGATGATCGTGAGTGAGTGAGTGAGTGTCATAAATGCGAAACTTTGCTTTCGCTTAACTTCGGAACTAAATGACCTATAGACTTGTAATTTTGGATTTTAAGTATATGATTATGGCTCACTGGATGACGAAAATTTCTGCGTTCTTGTCTTATCCAGAGGTTCTGAAATAGGGGTCTGAAATTGGAAATGGTTCCAGTAAAGGATGGTACGGCAGTGTTTGCTTCGCGCTCTACTTAGCGGGGGCACTTCCGTGACCCCCGATCCGTTTTTTTCGATTATCTGTCATACCATCTACCCCAGTCTGATGAATAATCGGAATGTTATCATTTATACATATAATCTTGAATGTTTTGTTTGTATATTTTATAAGAAAAAATATTGGTACGTTTAATTGAATATTTATCTAGCCTAAAGTATTATAGTATTTGTTATATTTTTTGTAAAAAAGAGATGAGATTTCTAGTTGGCTAAAATTCTCTACGGAATAATGTAAACTCTGCAAAAAGTGAAAGGAAAAATCACAACTTTTGTGAAAGTTTATAACATTTTCGATTAATGGTGGTATGGTTCTCATACAGGAAATTTATTTTTATTATGCGATTGAATGCAAAATGCAACTCTGTATTTAAAAAGCTGAGAGAACCATGGCATACACTTTATACAACTTTAGTTTTGATACATGTTTAATTTCTGTAAATCATGCTTTTTAAAATTAGAATAGTGTGTAAAAATATTATTTCGACAAAAAAGAATAGTAAATGAAACATCTACATAATTATACAGCATGAGTTTGAAAGGTTTATGTGTATTATTATCTTTTGCGCACACAAACAATTATCTACTAGCTGGTTTAATATAATTTTTTTATAATAAATGTCCGTAATAATGCAACAGCAACATAAATAGATATTCCATATTTTCTCGAGATTCAAGATAAATATTTAGGTTATTTCAAAAAACTCTTTTATCTCAAATTACGAGTTCGTGAAATATTCTTCTAAAGTGTTTTTCACGATTTTTTGAAATTACATTAGCAGATTTATACAATCCTGTAATAAGTTTTAGAAGCTTTATAAATGTTGGCAGATATTTGCGTATTATTATTATTATTATTATTATTATTATTATTATTATTATTATTATTATCATTATTATTTGCAACTTGCATACATTTATCGATTGGTTTACCCAAAATAATTATTTTTTGAAACAATGCATAATAATCTAACAGCAACATAGATACTTATCCAATAGCTCCTTAAGATTCAAGAGAAGTATTCAGATTTATTTTTAAACTTTTATATTCTAAATTATGAATTCAAAAAAATTTCATCTTTTATAATATTTTTTCAACTATACATTTTTTTAACTTACAAGGGCACCACCAAACATGGTGCACACAGATTTTGATGATTTCAAAGTATGTTGTAGGGGTCATACCACTAATTATTCAGCTGAAAGGATTCTTTCAAATGGGCCTTAATTTTTGAGAAATTGGGGGTCAAAGTTCAGCGTATATTTCAAATACTTATTAGTACGAACGCCGTATGTGAATCAGTGGCGTCGTGGTAACGCACGAGCCTGCAAGTTGAAAGGTTGCGGGTTCGAATCAGTCCTCGGCCTTTTATTTATTTTTATGTTTTTTTACACTTCGCAAATTATAAGCAGAATTGAAAATTCTACAGCTTTGAACCTTTTGAAATTTTCTGAAGAGGACAGTTTACTTTGTCAACATTTTTTTATTATTATTTTTTTAAAATATGGTGAACTGACTGCACTTCAGGGTTCAACTAAAAGTACATTTTGTAACAAATAAATAAAAATTTGTATTTAATTAAAATTTTGAAAAAGTATAAGAAAATTTCAATATTTAAAAATCTCCACTACTTTAAATATTAATATTTTTAGATTAATCAGTCACTTTTTTTTCTTTTCAAATGTGTATTACACAATATTGTGCTTCGATTTTTAGATAATTTAATACTGCATTTAATATAATTTATATTACTAAAATACTCAATTCGTGATAAATATGTTTAAAAATATATTAAAAGTAAACAAAAAAAAGGTTTAATCATCATTTGTAAAAGTGAAAAAATAAGACCAATAAAAAGAAATCTTCATTTATTCTGATAATTACGGAGGAAAGCAGACGATTAAAAAAAGTATTTTTATATGTATTATAAATTTTATCTCATTAAACAGAATATAAAAAATTACACGCTTCTGCTAGGAAAAAAATTTTGATATGGAAATTTGAATATTCTGGGAAAATCTAATATTTATACATTTTTCATAACACAGACACACGTTTGACATCCTATCTGTTTCTAAGCAATTATATTATTTTTTATAATTTCTCGTTTCAAAATCTACAAAGGATTTAAACCCATATGAATGTAAATAAAATATGCTTATTTAGCTCAGAATTAATATCTTTTTAGACACAATATAAAATAAAAAGGCATGTATTGTGATTTATAAGTTGTTTTGTTGTATTTTTGTTTCTTTTTAATGGATTTTGGTGGCGCCATCTAGTGCCGATTCTAAAAATGGCTGCAAAGTGGTTAAAAGATATAATTTCGAGTATATTTCTGTATTTTATAGTAATGTGCAAGTTTCAATGTGGGAACATTGCTATTTTCGATAAAATATGGATGTTAAAATATTTTAACAACAAATTTACGTAGTCCTATGAGATGGCAAACGGAATCTCATTTTTAAGCATATTTTGAGGCTTCGTCCCATCGTCTATTTCGTATTTCAATTGAATTACGGAACGAGTGTTTTGATTTGATAAAAAAATAGATGTAATCTGTCATTTCTTATTTGTGCAAACGATAACTTATGTTCATGTTGAACTTTGGAGATAAATGTATTTACAGAAAATTGGAAAATTGAAAACTTGAATAATTGGTAACAACTTGCATTTTAACATTACTGCATTAATATTTTATTACTCTTTCGAAGATACGCATTACTTGAATAATCTAATCCTAAAGACGTTTAAAAAATTGCACCCGAAAATTATTTTGTATTATTTATACATATACAAAAAAAGGCAAGTTTTAATTTAGAATGCTATAAAATAAAAAAGCGAGAGGGAAAAAAAAATCATTATTTCAGGATTGTGCTTAAAATAAAAAACGCGAATAATAATTAATAAAAAAAAGTTCTAGGCGTAAACTAGTTTTGTAGTTTTGTCAATAGAAATATTCGTTTAAAAATTGCAGAAAAAAAATAAATTTTCATGAAAAAATTTAAAAATGTAAATGTAATTTATTAAGAAAATATCAAAAGCTGTAGCAATTTTGTAATAAAAATACTTAAAATTTGTAACGTGTAAAAATACAAAAATAAATAAATAAATAAACGCTGATGACCGATTCGAACCCGCAACCTTTCGACTTGCAGGCTCGTTCGTTACCACCACGCCACTGATTCACATGTGGGTTTCGTACTAATAAGTATTTGAAATATACGCTGAACTTTGACCCCCAATTTCTCAAAAACCAAGGCCCATTTGAAAGAATCCTTTCAGCTGAATAATTAGTAGTATGACCTCTACAACATACTTTGAAATCATCAAAATCTGTGCGCACCATGTTTGGTGGTGCCCTTGTTAGAATATTTTTGAAACTAAATTAAAAGACTTACTGAATCACTCAATAAGTTTTAAAACAACTTTGTTAATTAAATTTGAGATTATAGGGGTTTTGTTCAATATTCTCCATTAAAATATGTTTGAAATTGTACAATACTTTTCCAATAAAAATATTCTCCCACAATCGCTCAACGACAAGAAATCCGTAAAGATGCAAATGAAAAAAAAAAACATCCTGTTAGGTATTTTTTATTTGTGCGACTAATAATCCTTCATTTATAACATAAAGTAAAATATCTGATATTCATTTTAAACTGTAATATAAATAATCGATGTGTTAAATAAATTTTATAACAAGTTATTTTGATTTTAAAGTACATCAATGGTATAAATGGTTAAGAGAAAGAAATTTAAAATTTCGATATCTTTCTATTTGCATTTTTTTTTTTAAACTATGATTACCCTAACTTCCTGCCTATAATCGGCGGATCAAACAATTCTTTTTCCTCCCAGAAATGTTATTTCGTAAATGAAGGCAAATATTTACGGCGATCTGAAAAGTTATATTTTATTTAATAAAATTTCTGGGTCAAAAAATGATTGTTTGATCCGCGGATTATACGCAGGAAATTAGGGTAGTTCAAAGATTTTTTTCGAACATAATAATTTTCATAAATATGTACTTTAATTTAAATTTAATATGTACTAATGTATATTAAAATTCCTGTTTTGTGCACCACAGAGCAATGTGTTGTTATTAGTATTATTAGATAATAATTTTCTTTTAATACTTCTTCCTACATTTAAATAAAAAAGGATAATTCCAACTGAAATTTTAAAGTCAGCCAATAAAATTACTTCTTTTTTATTTTTTTATTACTCAGTTAACCTTTTCCGGCACACTGTGCTCGGTCTGGGATACCTAATTTTAATTCCAAACTTGCTAACGACACCAATAATATATTAGTAAAATTTCGTTTTTACTTTAAAAACTTAAATTAAGGGTTTTTAAATATCTAAAAGAATCGTTTGTGAATTCCGGTGTCAGTCGATAATTTCTTATGTTACTAACAGGTTTTGCCCGTGCCGGAAAGAGTTAACATAGGAGCATAGAAATGCCTATGTTATAAATTTCTCTTACAATTTTGATCTTTGAGGAAACGTTGGAATATATATAATGTTCTTCGAAATGCATGCGACTGCATATTTGGTCATAAAATGTGAAATGCGATAAATATATGAAAAAAAACTGTCAAATGTTAAATTTTAAGGTGGTATCTAATTATAAATTTATGGTGTATCTAATTATTAAAATTATACATATTCAGAAAAAAGACAAACAATTATCTACTAGCTGGTTTAATATAATTAATTTATAATAAATGTCCGTAATAATGCAACAGCAACATAAATAGATATTCCATATTTTCTCTGCAACACAGTAATATCAACTGCTTCAAAAGTGGATTAAGAGTTTCACAAGAACAGAGAAATGTATTGAACTTATAAATTCATAACACAGCAAGCAATATTAAAAATCCTTTAAAATCAATGTAATCAAATATGCAATTTTTTTTTTTTTTTTTTTTTTTTTTTTTTTTTTTTTTTTTTTACGTTGCTGATTTTCATTAATTGTAAAAACATCTGATATGCAATAGAAAAATTGAATTCCGTACTAAATACAGAAATTTATTCTTGTACAAAATTATATAAACATTTGAATTATAGGACATAACATAACCCCGACCGGAAACAATTGACGGAATTTTGTCTAAAGAAACTTAATATGCTAGCTTTAGATGTAGAATATTGCATTTAATCCTTCTTGTCGAAAAGAATTTAATCGGAATGAGTCGGTTTATGCTGGAGTTTAAGTAACTTTCGTAAAAGGATTTCACTTGTGATTTAGCCACAGGGAACAACACGAAGTAAAAATGCGGAATGCACCCAGACGTCTTTTAAACGAATCTGCGTTTTAGTTTTTAGCTCACAGGCTATCATAGCCTGAGAGCTTATGTGCCCGTCCGTTCTGTATGTACGTTCGTATGTTCGTTCGTGCGTAATGCAATAACTCATGATAAAAATATCGGATCCACTTGAAATTTTGTATATAGGTATATCCTGATAAGACGCTTCCCTGATTAGTTTTTGGAGTTCATTCGATATGTATAAGAGGGGGAACGGGGGCTCATGCCCCTCCCCTTAATTGATATAAACGAGATTTTCATGCAGAATTAACAGTTTTCGTTCAAAATTTAGGTATAAGATCATTCTGATGAGGCGATTCCGTGACTGTTATTAGATGTTCATTGAATAAGTACAAACAGGGGGAACGGGGGCTCATGCCCCCCCTTAATTGATATAAACGGGATTTTCATGCAGAATTAACAGTTTTCGTTCAAAATTTAGATATAGGATCATTCTGATGAGGCGATATCGTGGCTGTTATTAGGTGTTCATTGAATAAGTATAAACAACTAGTAGATACAGATACAAAAATAGACTAGGTACACAGGTTTAGGTTTGCACAAAGTTATATAAAGTTTTGAAATATACAGGATGAGTCATATATATCAAAACAATAGGCTATCTCATTATATATTGCCCCTAGACCGATACTTCCAATTGCAAAGTTTCATAAAAAAGGTAAATTTTTTTATAAGATAAGTTGCAGCTCCATTTGGGAGGGGGGGGGCTATTTTAAAAATTACGAAAATTAAATTTTTATACGGCCCGCAAAGGATAAAACTTCCAATTAGAAAAATTTTCCTTATCCATTCCTGAATTGAACAACAACAACAACAAAAAAAAAAACATCTCGACATCTACAAATCCCTGAAAGATATTAAAATCCAAAATTTTACAAAATTCGTGACTTAGCGATATCAGTTCATTTTAAATGCAATGTAGGGATAGACCATAAATTTACACATTATTAAATGTCGATCCAAGACAATACGTTAACTTTTAGATGTAAAATAAAAGCGTATATGTTTTTGCTTTAAACTTCCTTGAAATATGCTAAATGTCCGCAATATTTCGACCTTGGCGCCAGGCTCGTAACTGGCACGACCCATTGACCGGACCGTCTTATTAAACACTTATTAAAAGTGTTATTAAATTAAGTGATATTAATTAAACTCTCATTAAAAGTGTCTTAAAAACTTATTGCCGCAGGCAACAAGTTTAGTAAAAATAGTAATAGCGATAATGACACTTCTATTAACTGAATCATTGGAAATATATTTTAATAAATTACACAGAAATATTTTCAAAAATCTACTTTTTTTTTATTCAGTTTAAATTTTTTTGTGGTTTTAAACTTATTTTTACTTCTTTCTATCTTTACAAGATGAAAATATTGGATTCATGCAAATTTCGAATTCCGGTTTTCGACGAATTCATACGTTTTAGGGCTCAGAAATACCGAAAAACATGTTTTTTACAAAATGTCTGTCTGTGAGTCACTGCTCCTGTATCTCTGGATATGACATAAATTTTGTGAGCGCGCTATCTCAAGAACTAATGCACGGAATTTCATAAAAAATTATATTTACTTAGTCCTTGCTATATTCATTTTGTTTATGCCGGCCAATTACCTACAATAGGGATATAGGCACTGAGGGAAGGGGTGCCATCCGTGAGGGCCTTTCTAAGGGAACCTAACGCGTATTTACGCAAGGACATGCAGGATTTGAAGAAAACCACGGAAAACTTCGAACGGTTAGGCCGACGGTCGCGATAGAGTTCGAACCCAGCGCCTAACGTCTACCAGTTTGAAGGCCCGTAATTAGAGGAACCTTTTACACATCGTGTAATAGCAGTTTTAACAAGAAAAATATGAAGTTGATAGGGCCAAAACAATGAAAAAAAAATAAAATCGACTTGATAAAAAAATGAGGTTTAAATGAGCTGACGCATTTAAATAGTAATTTAAAAAGGTGACAATGACAAAACTTAAGCAAAATCTGAAATCGAAATTATACAGGACGGAGTTAATCACCTAGAAACTTTTTAAAAGCATTTAAACGTTAGAAGCCTATCTTTGTTTAAAACTAAATGCATTTTTCTACATCAGATGTTTTTATTTCAGTATTTCTCATTTTTAAACTGACTATGTGAATAACCGTCGGTTACGGTAACACTCCCGCGAGTTCAATATTTTTTTTTTATTCTCAAAATAATGCCCACGCGCCGAAAAAAGTTTTCACCTCAAAAAATTTATTTAAAATTATTTGTTTACAAAAAATTGCATCTGTTTTTATATTGCTATTTTAAATACTTTTATTTAAAAAAAAATATTATTTAAAAGACAAATAAAAAAAGAAAATAAAAAAGAAAGATTAGAAAGTTGTAGAAGAAATAAGCGGAAAGAGCAGATACATATGAAGATATAGACGAGATACGGAAATCTATCTATGTTTATACAAAATATTATAATCATTTGAAATATATGACATAACATAAACCTGACCGGAAACATTTGATTTAATTTTTTGCCAAAAAAAAACTTATGATGCTATCTTTAGTTGGAGAATATTGCATTTATCCTTGATGTCTAAAAGAATTTAATCGGAATGTGTCGGTTTATGCTGGAGTTTTAGTAACTTTAGTAAAAGAATATTACTTGTGATTTAGCCACAAAGAAGAACACAAAATAAGAATGCGGAATTCATCCTGATGTTTTTTAAATGAATCTGTGTTTTAGTTCTTTGGCTCACTGCCCATTAAATCTGCTATTATCTGTTAGTCAAAAAGAAACTGTAGTACTGCTCATTTTGAAGAGTTTAACCCGTTCAAGTTTGCCATAATATGAATAGCATATGTATTTTGATCGAGTATTATTTTGTCTTAACAATTAATTTTGTTACAATATGTATGTAGTAGTAGGTTTAGTATGTCTCTATGCATTCATGAAAGTTTTGTGAAATAGTAATAATTAAAAATAAATTTAGTTTGTTAAATTCTTTTTGCACCGTTATGATTCTTTTATTTTAAACAAATATTTCACGCTTTAAATTTTAAAATATATTGGTTACTTTTCTGCGATAATAATGTATGTCCAAACGCAAAAACGTATTAGAAAGCAGTAATGACGGTTTAATCCTTTTGTAATGCAATATTCACCAAAAATTACCCAAAGTCTTTCCTAGACTATTGTCATATGAAAATGAAGGAAGTAGCACACAAAGTAACTGTTTCGTTAAATTTCAGACAACGACACACTTAATACATTTGAGAAAATCTATTTGGATAATTACTATTACCATTATTAAAGTAAAATTATTTTACCTTCCAAAATTGCAAAGAAAAATCGGACTCGAAAGGTTTAAACCAATTTTATTTCGTGATGTTATTTTAAATCAGTTGTGTATATGTATATTTTATTGATGTTAGAAAGTGTTTTTTTTTTATTTACTTTTCTTTACTTTCGAAAATAAAAAATAAAGATTAGAAAGTTGTAGAAAAAATAAGCGGAAAAAGTAGATACAGATACAGAAATTAACTAGATAGATAAATTGAGGCTTGCACAAAATTATATAATTTTTTGAAATATATGACATAATATAACCCATACCGGAAACATTTATTTTTTTGTCAAAATAAACTTAAGATGCTATCTGTAGTTGAATAATATTGAATTTATTCTTCCTGTCTAAAAGAATTTAATCGGAATGTTTCGATTTATGCTTGAGTTTTAGTAACATTAGTAAAAGAATATCACTTGTGATTTAGCTAAAAGGAACAACACGAAATAAGAATGCAGGTTGCATTCTGATGTCATTTAAATGAATCTGTAGTTATTTAACTCAATGCCCATTAAATCATCCATTGACTATTAGTTAAAAAGTATTACTGCTCATTTTGACGAGTTTAACCCGTTCAAGTCTGCCATAATATTAATAGCAAATGTATTTTGATGGAGTATTATTTTGTCTTAAAAATTAATTTTGTTACAACCTGTATGTATTAGGGGTAGCATATGTCTATGCATTTCTTATTATATATTCATATATGTTTTTGGAAAAAATAATAATTATAATAAATTTAGTCTGCTGAATTATTTTTGCACGAAGTTGGCGATTGATTTATTTTAAATATATATTTCACTCTTTGAATTTAAATTAATTACTTTTCTGTACGGATAATGTATATCCAAACGCAAAAAGTATTAGAAAACGGTATTAACGGTATAATCCTTTTGCGATGCAAAGCTCACCATAAATTTACCTAAAACCCTTCCTAAGATTATTATCATATGAATATGAAGTGTTAAAAAGAAACTGCAAAATAACTGCTTTCGTTGAATTTCAGACAATGACGCACTTATTATATTTCAGGAAATCTATTTAGATATTTACAGTAACTAAAATAAAAGTATTTTATCTTTCAAAATTGAAAAAAAAAAAAAAAATCGGACCCAAAAGCTTTAAACAATTTTTATTTCGTGATGTTATTTTAAATCAGTTGTGTATATGTGTATTTTATTGTTGTTAGAAAGCTTTTTTTTCAATTTACTTTACTTTAGAAAATAGTAAAAAAAAAGATTAGAAAGTTGTAGAAGAAAAAAACCGAAAAAGTAGATATAGATATAGAAAAAGACTAGATACACAGGTTTAAATTTACACAAAATTATATAAATTTTTGAAATATATGATTTTATTTAAAATTATTTGTTTACCAAAAATTGCATCTGTTTTTATATTGCTATTTTAAATACTTTTATTTAAAAAAAAATATTATTTAAAAGACAAATAAAAAAAGAAAAGAAAAAAGAAAGATTAGAAAGTTGTAGAAGAAATAAGCGGAAAGAGCAGATACATATGAAGATATAGACGAGATACGGAAATCTATCTATGTTTATACAAAATATTATAATCATTTGAAATATATGACATAACATAAACCTGACCGGAAACATTTGATTTAATTTTTTGCCAAAAAAAAAAAAAACTTATGATGCTATCTTTAGTTGGAGAATATTGCATTTATCCTTGATGTCTAAAAGAATTTAATCGGAATTTGTCGGTTTATGCTGGAGTTTTAGTAACTTTAGTAAAAGAATATCACTTGTTATTTAGCCACAGAGCAGAACACGAAATAAGAATGCGGAATGCATCCTGATGTTTTTTAAATGAATCTGTGTTTTAGTTCTTTGGCTCACTGCCCATTAAATCTGCTATTGTCTGTTAGTTAAACAGAAACTGTAGTACTGCTCATTTTGAAGAGTTTAACCCGTTCAAGTTTGCCATAATATTAATAGCATATGTATTTTGATCGAGTATTATTTTGTCTTAACAATTAATTTTGTTACAATATGTATGTAGTAGTAGGTTTGGTATGTCTCTATGCATTCATGAAGGTTTTGTGAAATAGTAATAATTAAAAGTAAATTTAGTTTGCTAAATTCTTTTTGCACCGTTAGCGATTCTTTTATTTTAAACAAATATTTCACGCTTTAAATTTTAAAATATATTGGTTACTTTTCTGTGATAATAATGTATGTCCAAACGCAAAAACGTATTAGAAAACAGTAAAGACGATTTAATCCTTTTGTAATGCAATATTCACCAAAAATTACCCAAACACTTTCCTAGACTATTGTCATATGAATATGAAGGAAGTAGCACACAAAGTAACTGCTTTCGTTGAATTTCAGACAACGACATACTTAATACATTTGAGAAAATCTATTTGGATAATTACTATTACCATTATTAAAGTAAAATTATTTTACCTTCCAGAATTGCAAAGAAAAATCGGACTCGAAAGGTTTAAACCATTTTTATTTTGTGATGTTGTTTTAAATCAGTTGGTGTATATGTATATTTTATTGATGTTAGAAAGTGTTTTTTTTTTTAATTTTCTTTACTTTCGAAAATAAAAAATAAAGATTAAAAAGTTGTAGAAGAAATAAGCGGAAAAAGTAGATTCAGATACAGAAATTAACTAGATAGATAAATTGAGGCTTGCACAAATTTATATAAATTTTTGAAATATATGACATAATACAGTGAAACCTCCAAATAAGGGACACTCCGAATAAAGGACACCTGTATTTAAGGGACAAAAATTAAGGTCCCATACATGTTCTTTATTTGGAGGTTTCACTGTGTAAGAAACTCCGAATAAGGGACACCTCCATTTAAGGGACAAAAGTTGCTGTCCCGTAGGTGTCCCTTATTTGAAGGTTTCACTGTATAACCCATACCGGAAACATTTGATTTATTTATTTTTTTGTCAAAATAAACTTAAGATGCTATCTGTAGTTGAATAATATTGAATTTATTCTTCCTGTCAAAAAGAATTTAATCGGAATGTTTCGATTTATGCTAGAGTTTTAATAACATTAGTAAAAGAATATCTCTTGTGATTTAGCTAAAAGGAACAACACGAAATAAGAATGCGGGTTGCATTCTGATGTCATTTTAAATGAATCTGTAGTTATTTTGCTCAATGCCCTCTAAATCAACCATTAACTATTAGTTAAAAAGAAACAGTATTACTGCTCATTTTGACGAGTTTAACCCGTTCAAGTCTGCCATAATATTAATAGCAAATGTATTTTGATGGAGTATTATTTTGTCTTAAAAATTAATTTTGTTACAACCTGTATGTATTAGGGGTAGCATATGTCTATGCATTTCTTATTATATATTCATATATGTTTTTGGAAAAAATAATAATTATAATAAATTTAGTCTGCTGAATTATTTTTGCACGAAGTTGGCGATTGATTTATTTTAAATATATATTTCACTCTTTGCATTTAAATTAATTACTTTTCTGTACGGATAATGTATATCCAAACGCAAAAAGTATTAGAAAACGGTATTAACGGTATAATCCTTTTGCGATGCAAAGCTCACCATAAATTTACCTAAAACCCTTCCTAAGATTATTATCATATGAATATGAAGTGTTAAAAAGAAACTGCAAAATAACTGCTTTCGTTGAATTTCAGACAATGACACACTTATTATATTTCAGGAAATCTATTTAGATATTTACAGTAACTAAAATAAAAGTATTTTATCTTTCAAAATTGAAAAAAAAAATCGGACCCAAAAGCTTTAAACAATTTTTATTTCGTGATGTTATTTTAAATTAGTTGTGTATATGTGTATTTTATTGTTGTTAGAAAGCTTTTTTTTTCAATTTACTTTACTTTAGAAAATAGTAAAAAAAAAGATTAGAAAGTTGTAGAAGAAAAAAACCGAAAAAGTAGATATAGATATAGAAAAAGACTAGATACACAGGTTTAAATTTACACAAAATTATATAAACTTTTGAAATATATGATTTAACATAACCTTGACCGCAAACATTTGATTTAATTTTTAGCCAAAATAAACTTAAGATGCTATCTTTAGTTGAAGAATATTACATTTATCCTTCAAGTCTAAAATAATTTAATCGGAATGTGTCGATTTATGCTGGAGTTTTAGTAATTTTCTTAAAAGGATATCACTTGTGATTTAGCCACGGGGATCAACACGAAATAAAAATGTGGAATGCATCTTGATGCCTTTTAAAAGGATCTGTATTTTAGTTCTTTGTCTCACTGCTCATTAAATCTGCTATTGTCTGTTAGTTATAAAGAAACAGTATTACGCTCATTTAACGAATTTTACCCGTTTGGATATGGCGTATTATTAATAGTGCATGTGTTTTCATTAAGTATTAATTTTTCTTAACAATTGCTTTTGTTACAATCTTCATGTAATAATGGTAGTGTATGCCTACGCATTTCCCATTATACATTTATGCATGTTTTTGGAAATAGTAATAATAATAATAATTAAATTTTGCTGAATTCTCTTTAAACCGTTGGCGATTCTTTTATTTTAAACAAATATTTCACTCTTTAAATAAAAAAACCATATTGGTTATTTTTCTGTTCGAATTATGTATGTCCAAACGCAAAACGTATTAGAAAACAGTAATAATGGTTAAATACTTTTGTAATGCAATACGCTCCAAAAATTACCCCAAATCTATTGCCATTCTATTGTCATATGAATATGAAGGAAATGGAACGCAAAATAACTCCTTATCGTTGAATTTCAGACAATGATATACTTAATAAATTTCAGAAAATCTATTTGGATAATTACTATTAACATTCTTAAAGTAAAAGTATTTTATCTTTCAAAATTGAAAAGAAATCGGATCCGAAATGTTTAAACCATTTTTCTGTCACCGTGTTATTTTAAATCAGTGGTGTACGTGTATATTTTACTGTAGTTAGAGGCGTTTTTTTTTCAATTTCCTTTTACTTGCTTTAGAAAATAAAAAAGAAAGATTAGAAAGTTGTAGAAGAAATAGACGGAAAGAGTAGATACAGATACATAAATAGACTAGTATGTTTTCACTAAATTATATATGCTTTTGAAATATATGACATAACATAACACCGACCGAAAACATTCGATTTAATTTTTCTCGAAAATAAACATAAGATGCTATCTTTAGTTGAAGAATATTGCATTTATCTCTCATGTCTAAAAGAATTTAATCGGAATGTGTCGGTTTATGCTGGAGTTTTAGTAACTTTCGTAAAACAATATCACTTGAGATTTAGCCACAGGGAACAACACGAAATAAGAATGCGGAATGTATCCTAATGTCTTTTAAAGGAATCTGTAGTTATTTGGCTCAGTGCCCAATAAATTTTGTATTGACTATTAGTTTAAAAGAAACTGTAGTACTGCTCATTTTGACGAGTTTAACCCGTTCGGATCTGGCATGGTATTAATAGTATGTGTCTTTTCATCGAGTATTATTTTGTCTTAAGAACCCACACTACACATTAAAAAGACCTGCATGATAATGTTATATCTATGGAGGCGTTCATTTAAAATATCTCGTTCAAATTTATATATATATATACCGGGTGTCCCAAAAATGACTGATGGATTTTAAAATTCAATAACTTGCAAACGGTGACAGCTATTTAAAAATTTTTGCAGGAAGGTTATGTATAATGTCAGGAGTTTTTTATCTTAATTTTTTATTTTAGTTCGCATCTCAAACAATAGGTAGCGCTGACGGCGATTGAAGGCCAGGTGATCAGTGCTGAGTGAAGCGTCGCAAAAGAATATCATTTGTGATTTAGACACAGGGAACAAAGAACACAAAATAAGAATGCGGAATGCATCCTGATGTCTTTTAAATGAGTCTGTACTTATTTGCTCAGTGCACATAAAATCCAATATTGACTATTAATTAAAAGGAAACAGTATTACTGCCCATTTTAACTAGTTTAATGTGTTTGTATATGGCGTATTATTAAGAGTACACGTGTTTCCATCAAGTATTATATTGTCTTAACAATTTTATTACAATCTTCATGTAATAATGGTGGTGTATGCCTACGCATTTCTTATTATACTTTTATGCATGTTTTTGGAAGTAGTAATAATAATATTAATTAAAGTTTGCTGAATTCTCTTTAAACCGTTGGCGATTCTTTTATTTTAAACAAACATTTCACTCTTTAAATAAAATAAAAAATATATTGGTTATTTTTATGTTCGAATTATGTATGTCAAAACGCAAAAAGTATTAGAAAACAGTAATAATGGTTAAACCCTTTTGTAACGCAATACGCTCCAAAAATTACCCCAAATCTATTGTCATTCTATTGTCATATGAATATGAAAGAAATGGCACCCAAAATAACTGCTTATCGTTGAATTTCAGACAATGATATACTTAATAAATTTCAGAAAATCTATTTGGATAATGACTATTAACATTCTTAAAGTAAAAGTATTTTATCTTTCAAAATTGAAAAGAAATCGGATCCGAAGTGTTTAAACCATCTTTCTGTCACGATGTTATTTTAAATCAGTGGTGTACGTGTATATTTTACAGTAGTTAGAGGCGTTTTTTTCAATTTCCTTTTCCTTACTTTAGAAAATAAAAAAGAAATATTAGAAATTTGTAGAAGAAATAGACGGAAAGAGTAGATACAGATACATAAATAGACTATTATGTTTTCACAAAATTAAATAAGCTTTTGAAATACATGACATAACATAACCCCGACCGAAAACATTCGATTTAATTTTTCGCGAAAATAAACATATGATTTTATCTTTAGTTGATGAATATTGCATTTATCCCTCATGTCTAAAAGAATTTAAGCTTTTGAAATATATGACATAACATAACACCGACCGAAAACATTCGATTTAATTTTTCGCAAAAATAATCATAAGATTTTATCTTTAGTTGAATAATATTGCATTTATCCCTCATGTCTAAAAGAATTTAAGCTTTTGAAATATATGACATAACATAACACCGACCGAAAACATTCGATTTAATTTTTCGCGAAAATAAACATAAGATTCTATCTTTAGTTGAAGAATATTGCATTTATCCCTCTTGTCTAAAAGAATTTAATCGGAATGTGTCGGCTTATGCTGGAGTTTTAGTAACTTTCGTAAAAGGCTATCACTTGAGATTTAGCCACAGGGAACAACACGAAATAAGAATGCGGAATGCATCCTAATGTCTTTTAAAGGAATCTGTAGTTATTTGGCTCAGTGCCCGATAAATTTTCTATTGACTATTAGTTTAAAAGGAATTGTAGTACAGCTCATTTTGACGAGTTTAACCCGTTCGGCTCTGGCATGGTATTAATAGAATACGTTTTATCCTCGAGTATTATTTTGTCTTAAGAACCCCCGCTACACATTAAAAAAGACCTGCATGATAATGTAATATCTACGGCGGCGTTCATTTCAAATAACTCGTTCAAATTTATATATATATATATATATGTATATATATATATATATATATATATATATATATATATATATATATATATATATATATATATATATACTGTATAAGATAGCTGAGGACGATCTGCAGCTGGGCTAGTTTTACTTTTTCAATTTTGATTTCATATATTTTTTAACTACTTTAACTTTCAAAACCGGTTAGAACCGGTACAAAACTTGAAACTATCATTATATAAAAAATATATATACCCAAAATCTAAAAAGTAAAAACTAGCCCGCTAGTGGATCGTCCTCAGCTATCCTATGAAAAAAATCAGGTAAATATATAATGAGAGCGAGATGATTTGAAAAGAAAGCCCCTATAGATTTAACATTATCATCCGGGTATTTCTCAGGCAATAGTGTGGGCTCTTAACAATTCCTTTTGCTACAGCCTGCATGTAGTAATGGTAACATAAGTATATGTATTCATGCATGTTTTAATAATAATAATAATAATTGGTTGAATCCCCCTTTGCACCATTGGTGATTTATTTATTCTAAACATATATTTCAGTCATTGAATTTAAGATATACGATACTTTTTTGAACTAATAGCGTATGATAAAACACACACACACACAAAATAGAAAATTTACAAAAACGGTTAGGTTATTTTTTATAAAATATTCCCCAAAAGTTACCAAAAATTCTTCCTAAGCCTATTTTCACATGAATATCAAGGAAATAGCAGATGAAATAACTGCTTTCGTTAAATTTCAGACAGTGAAATTAATCTTCAGTAAATCTATTTTGATAGTTACTATTAACATTATTAAACTAAAAGTAATTTATCTCTCACTCTCAAAAAAAAAAAAAGAAAACCAGAAAGGGCTAAACCATTTTTCTATCCTGGTGTTATTTTAAATCACTCATGTATATGTACCGGGTGTCCCAAAAATGACAGATGGATTTTAAAATTCAATAACTTGCAATCGGTGACAGCTATTTAAAAAATTTTTGCAGGAGGGCTATGTATAATGTCAGGAGTTTTTTTTCCATAATTTTTTATTTTAGTTCGAATTTCAAACAATAGGTGGCGCTGACGGCGATTGAAGGTCAGGTGATCAGTGCTGAGTGTGGCGTCGATCTGGCCTTCAATCGCCGTCAGCGCCACCTATTGTTTGATATTCGAACTAAAATAAAAAAAATTACGGTAAAAACTCCTGACATTATACATAACCCTCCCGCAAAAATTTTTTTAATAGCTGTCACCGTTTACAAGTTATTGAATTTTAAAATCCATCAGTCATTTTTGGGACACCCGGTATATTTTACTATTGTTAGTAGTAGTGTATCCATTTTCCTTTTCTTTACTTTAAAAGAAAAAAAGTTGTATAAGACATAAAGGGAAAGAGAAACTATGAGGATAAAGAGAAAGATAGAAAAGGGATAGATTGAGAGCTTGTGACTATAGTTCAGTGACAATGTACACTGTTAAAAATTTAGCTGTAGTTTGAATTTTGATGATTAGTAGCTGTCACCATAAGATGGTGAAATCTTGGACCGACACTTGGAGCTTCCTATTCCAATCTCGTTTAAACTATTGGAACTATGCTTCAAGAGTAGCTCCAAATATTGGTTCAAGATTTCACCATCTTACACTGGCAACTATTGAGCACCAAAATTTGGTTCAAACACGTAAAGACTTTTAACAGTGCATTGACTATGCTTTTCAAATGTGAAAGGGGTTTATCTTCGAAATTCTAAATAACTCTCAAATTTTCAAGATTAATGAATTACAATCCATTCATTACAAAAGAAGGAATTCAAAATCTTAAAGTAATGTCTGTTTTTCTCTCTTTTGAATATTCTTCTTCCTTCTGTAAATATCTTAAAATGTTAAAATATACAATTAAAGAAAAGCTAGGCGATCATCATAACTCAATAAAAATTTTTAGAGTGAATCCCGTGTCTTTTTTTTTTCACTGAATCTATTTTATTCTTTTCTAAATATGTTGAAATGTTCAACATTTTGGCATATCATTGAAAAAGGGATAACATTTCTCATATATTATTTTAATATTAAATAAAAATTTTATTGGTAAAATGTGGTTGTTTAAAATTGTTATAACTCAAAATATTATTTATAAAATTTCATTTTCTTTTTACATTTAAAACAACAGAATTATCTAATGTTTATATTGATTCAAAAATTTTTAAAAATATAAAACTAAAAATATTTAATGCAAAAATTTGAAAAAAAAGGATGTAACTTTTATTTTTTAAAAAATAATATTTTTAAAAATACATATATTTTTTTAATTTGCTAAATCACATTTAAAGTAAAATAATCAAAAAAGACATATTCCAAGTTTGAAGCAATTATCTTTAACGGTTCTTGAATGATAACAATTAAAATCCGAGAAATTGTAAAAACAACCCATCATGAAGAAAAATGTATTTTTACAAGAAATCATTTCTGGGACAAAAGTAGCGTAATTTTTTTCAGAAGCACCTTCGTCGTTCCAAGCCCAAACTCGCACTCTGATTGGTTGTTGCTCTCGGCACAGTTTTCATGTAACTTGGCGATAATCATACTTGGCGTAGCGATAGACGCTTCCGTCCGTCGAGTTTGATTTCCTACCGAACCGAGTACAAAGTGACTTTTCTCTTGCAGCATTGCATTGGATGGAACCTGTCTTACTGAAAGCTGTACTCTTTAAATGTTTTTACACACAAGAGCATAAGACCACGAGGATAAGAATGAAGGAAGAATAAGAATGAGTAGGTTAGGTTTTAGGTTTACTCGTTCACTTACGAGCGAAGTATTTTTCGCCAAGTATGGTTATCGCCAAGTTACGTGAAAACAGTGCCAAGGGCAACAACCAATCAGAGTGCGAGCTTGGGCTTGGAACGAAGAAGGTGCTTGGGAAAAAAAATTTCGCCAAATAGTACTTGAAGGCTGGATATTATAAACAAACCAGAACGACAAATAGAATATTTCTTCTTGTAATTAAGTTAGAAACATGATTTAAATGTCATTTTAAGCAAAAAAATAGAGACATTTTTAATGCGATAAATTTATTTTAAAAAATAAGAAGATTAATTTTTGTGTCTCCGACCCTCTTAAATGATAGATATATTATCAATACATATGTAGAAGGATGTTTCAAAACAGAATATTGTATTGAGAGCCCACATTACTGACTGATAAATACCCGGATAATAAAGTTAAGTCTATGAGAGCGCTCTTTTCATATATCTCGCTCAAGTTTTAATATTTTTACATGATTTCTTTGCATAGTATCGCTGAGGACGATCTACAATCGGGCTAGATTTACTTTTTCGATTTTGGTTCTATATGTTTTATATTATGATTCTTTTAATTTCAGAACCAGTTCGATAGTTAAAATAATCAAAAAAAAAATATGAAACCAAAATTGAAAAAGTAAAAACTATCCCGTTTGTAGATCATGTTCAGCTGCCCTATGGGAAAAAACCATGCAAAAATATAAACATTTGAGCAAGATATTTGAAAATAACGCTCCCATAGACTTAACATTATCACCCGGGTCTTTTTCAATGAGTAGTGTGAACTCTTAATGAAACATGTGGAAAAAAAATCCCATTGTGATCTGTTACTTCAGAACTTTACTTTACTGCAGAAGTTTTAGTATGTTTTGGAAAATAATATCACTATTTGGAAAATAATATACACTTATAGTTGCATGAAAGTATAATATGAAAACAGGAATGCAAGATGCTTCTTGCATCTTTCAGTAAAACTGTACTTTAGTTTTATGGCTTAGTATCCGTTAAATCTAACAAGAAATATATAAAAATGAAAATAAAAAAGAGTAATAGAGTGAAATTGAGGCAGAATTAAAATTTTCTTGCTACAGATTTTAAACAAGAACGTGAATTCTATACATCACAAATTTTCAAACTTTATAAATAAAAATGATTCATAACATAAAATATTAATTGGAATGATACTGTAGACGCGATAATCTTGGTTGGTATGCATACTCCTTTTTCTTTCCATAATTATTTTAAAATAATCAAATATTTGATTGAAATTTCGTTTAACTCTCTCATAAGCTTGAAGATATTTTTTTTTTTTTTTTTTTTTACATTTAAAAAGGTGATTGATTTTTGCTCTGAACTTTTTTTTTTTTTTTATAAAACTGCAATATTTATGCATAAGGAAACATTTCTTTTTTATTTTAACATTTAATAACTAAATATAATGCATATATTTATAAAACAATAATGACACGTAAACATGCTTATATTTCTATTTATTAGAAAAGATAAAAGTATGACATGTACCATGTTTATGTTATGTAAATTTATCATTACAGTAAATTACAATTTACTTACACAACAGAATATTACATTAATGTATGATGTAAAAAAAAAATCACATCGTAATCTTGTAGTTTCTACTGAAGTTTTAGTAACTTTTGGAAAATAATATCACTTGCACTTTTAGCCGCATGAAAGTACAATATGAAAAAAGGAATGCAAGATGTTTCTTGACGTCTTTCCAGTGAAACTACACTTTAACTTTTTGGCTCCGTTCCCGTTAAATCTATTGTTTGTTATTAGTTAAAGAGTTATAATGTTACTGCTGGTCTTGTAGACATTAAAACATTTTTCTTACGTCCGGGTCATTTTTGTCATCGTCTATATAAATTTTTTTTCTCTTTTATTATCAAAAGTTTTTCACAGAATAAAAGAAATAAAAATGAAAGAGATAAATAGATCGAGATTGTGATCTAATAAAAACTTTATTGGTACAAATTTAAAATGTGAAAGTGTATTCTAAAATATTTTGACTATTTTGATAATTATCATGACAACCTTTTTCCATATATATATATATATATATATATATATATATATATATATATTACAAATTTTATTGTTTTTAGCCAAAACTAACCTTTATACTATCTTAATTTTCTTATAATAATATTCAGTACTTACTCAAAATTATTAAATTAAAATCTTGTTTCTAGATCTAATCTGCTAATATTTATGGAGACGATATAAATTCTTAATTCGCCTTAAAAAACATTTATTCCAATACGCGTAAATTTAAAAGATGACTCTAAATTAAAAATATTCTTAATTAAACTTTACTTGGTAATGTTCCAAATAAAACTCATTTTTTCTATGTTTTTATCAACCCTTTTTAAGCAAGTCTTATTAAATTTATTCCAAAACTATACCTTTAAAAAAATATATCATTATTTTATTTTATCTATTTATTTATTTTCCCTCGGTCGACATTTGATAGTGTGCATATCCATAAATTCATTTTCTTTTTCTCTTAAAATTAATAGTCTATAAAAATCGTCTGCCTAAGATATTTAAAATCCTGCGTTGATTATAAATTGGTTAAATAATACTTTTCTTAAGATAAAATTATCGTCTGTGGAAAATAGTCTCGTATCTGGGCATGAGTTATGTTTACAAAAAGAATGAGGGTTTGAGACTAGAGAATGTTCTAGAATTTTCTTTTTAGATTTAAAGGAGGAAGCCTTGAGAGGTGGAAGGAAGAGGAAGAAGATTTTTTGGGTGCCCTCTTGCATGAGTACGGCTCGCTGAAATAATGATGGAATTTTCGGTAAAATATCGTCTGCAATAGGAGCTTTTCCCTCTATTATAGCTACAGTTTAATAAAATGAACTTGCAGCAGCCAAGGAGTTATTATTTTGACCTTCTACATTTATTTATTTAGTTTTTTTTTCTCGCTGGACATGATTTCTGTGCGAAACAAGGGAAACCTGGCGAGGATGTTTCTGTTCCCCTAACTTCAAAATGTCACATATATATATATAAATCTTTTTTCAAATGGAATAAATTTAAAATAAAAAAACAGGAAGAAAAGAAAGTAATAAACACAGGCAATATTTTACTTTACTTTAAATATAACCACTTAACAGACACGAAAAATATTTTACAATGCAGCGGGCAGTCTAATTTGTCATCATTTATAATTAGCATTCCATTGTTTTATGATTACATTTGGGTGCGGTCCTTGTCACTACATTATCTTTTTTTTTTTCTTTTCTTTTTCCCATTTATATATGTTTAACATAAAATAATTAACATTTGATAGGATGTTTCATGTAGATTTTTAAAACATACTTGACAATATTTTTGCTTTGTTATTAAGGTAATTGAAATAATGTAATACAATTTTTGTTTGTTAAACTTTTTTTCACTCACTGTTACTTGTTCAAAAGGAAATAATTACAGCTCACTATTTTGTTTTCTGAAGATTCCAAAAACACACTTAACAACGTTTCTGTTTTATTAACAAGAAAATGAATATACTATAATATTTATAAGTGAATATTCAAAATATGAATTCACTTAAAAGACATGGAACATACTTCAGCGTGCAGTCTAGATTGTCATTTCTTATATTTAGCATTCCATTTTTTTACGAGTGCACTTGGGTGCGGTCATTATCACTATAATTTTCCATTTTTCTTTTATATACACTCGTACATGTTTAATGTGAAGTAATTACCATCTGACATTTTGTTTCATGCAATTTTTAAAGCATATATGTTAAGGTTTTCACATTTCTAGCAATGAAATTAAAATATTATCATATTTATAAGTGAATATTTAAAATATGTATTTACTTTAGACAAGGAAAATGTTTTATTATACAGTCTAGCTTGTCCTCTCTTATATTTAGCATTCCGTTATTTTTTTATACATTTTGGTGCAGTTATTGTCACTACATTTTTTTATGTACTCACACTTGATTAATATTAAGTAATTACCATTTCACAAGGCGTTTTATGTAGATCTTTAAAAGAAACATTATAATTTTTTGTATTTTGGGGAAGAGAATAAAATAATATGTAATAAAAATGTTTGTCCTTCTGACATTCTTTTTTTATACACTCCTAATTGTCCAATATGACATAATTATCGTTTACAATTTTAGTTTCTGTAGATTTTTAAAACACACTTAAGAACATTTTTGTTTTGTTAACGAGAATATTAAAATACTGTAACATTTATAAGTGAATATTTAAAATATGTATACACTTAACAGACGTGGAATATACTTTCGCGTGCTGTCTAGCTTGCAATTTCAAACATTTCATTCTATTGTTTTACGACTGTATTTGGATGCGGTCATTATGACTATGTCGTTCCCTTTATTTTTATACTCGTACAAGTTTAATATAAAGTAATTACAATACGCATGATTTTTGAAACATACATGTTAGATTTTTTTCATTTTTTTATCAATGAAATTACAATAATATAATATTTATGAGTGAATATTTAAAATATGTATTTACTTAAAAGACATAGAAAATATTTTAGTACTCAGTCTAGCTCACCCTCTCTTATATTTAGCATTCCTTTATTTTGTAATTTAAATTTGAATTAAAACAAATAAATAAATAAGTTGCATAAAAAAGAAGAATGTTTTTAAAATACGTTAATTTAACATTATTATTAATAATTTTGAGGGCTCTTAACATCTTGGGGACGAGCGACACGAACATGTGCAGCAAAAAAGGCTTAAGAATCCATATTTATTTCCTCCAGTAAAATATTAAAATTAAATTTACCTTTTCTAATCAGAGCAATTTCTCTATTTAATAAAGCTTAATTTTTAACAAAGCTCTGTTTTGAAAAATATGTGACAAAACATTAAAAATTTCGTAAAAGGCTCTCATCGCGAAGGGTTTAATCAGGTACTTTATAATCTTATGCGCAGTGGATGCAAATAAATAAATAAATAAATAAATAAATAAATAAATAAATAAAATAAAATAATAATAATAATAATAATAATAATAATAATAACTTTCTCATCAAAATTAAATAAAAATAAAATAAAATAAAATTCCAATATAGAGTATTACAAAAATATTTTTAATAGGTTGTCTATATTAAATATTTTATGCATTTATGTTTTTTAAGTACTGATATAAAAAATAAATAAATGTGACTTGCTGCTAAATTGCACAGTCAGGTAAAAAGTAAGACTCTTGATACGCCTTAAATAATAAAATATTATTGTTACCTAGATTGAAGAAAAAATGGTGCACCAAAGCAAAATGATTTTGTTTCTTCGGAATCAAGAATAGTTCGATCAATTAATCAATGACTTTACGCAGGAGCAGGACAAAGATTGTAAAATGTATCAAAAATGAAATAAAAATTGACTAATTTTCGAAATAATTCCATCTCAAAAATATACATTTACATAAGATTTATAAAATGCAACAAAAAATGAAAACAAAGTATATAAACGTAAAGTTAATTGTACACTGAGTTAACTGTACTAAGGAAATAAATATAATGAATAAATAATAAATTATTATTATTACCTAGACTGAAGAAAAATTCGTCTTCTAAAGGAAAATCCCTATGTTAGATTGGAATCAACAATCTTTCTATCAATTAATCAATGCTTTTACGTAAAAGCAAAACGATTTTCAAAATGTATTTAAAAACTGAAAACAATGTTTATAAACGTAAAGTTATTAATAAATTATTCTGTATTAATTTTTTTAATGAAAAATAATAATATACTATTATTATGTAGAATGAACAAAAGAATAGTACACCAAAGCGAAAGGATTTTGTTTCTTGGGAATCGCGAATCTTTCGATCAATTAATCAATGATTTTACGCAGGAGTAAGACAAAGAAAATAAAATATATCAAAAATGAAATAAAAAATGACTAATGTTCGAAATAATTCCATCTCAAAAATAGATCTGCTTAGATCTGCGAATTTGGAGTGTTTCATGAAATGTGAGGTTACCAATGAAAATTGGATAAAAGAAACCATGCGAATGATGAAAACATTTTCTAGGATTTGGGGAATCCTGAAAACTGTTAAATGCTAATCCGGTGGAGCGTGAAGGCTAACAGCGTACAATATTGACAATTTCTGTTGATAGATTTATCTCGAACAGGAGCTCGAAATATGATACTGCGGAGTTAGGAGAACTCTAGTGGGTAATTTTTATTCTGAACGTGAGGGGAATCACGAATAGCTATCTCAAAACTGGGTTTTAACACACGTGATTATCAATTAGATGATGTTTTTACAGTGAGAGAAAAAAAAAACTTGTAAAACATCATTTTTTTTTATTCGTATACTTGTGAAAATTTGTGAGTAATCAAATTGAATATAGATATGGTTTGGAAGGAGAATTTTTTTAATCCTGCGAATTATTATTTCTTTGAATAAGCACAAACAAACATGAATGGCTGAAAAATAGTTCTATATATTTTATAAATTTGTTTAAATTTCAATTCTTTATTTGATAAAGATGTTGTTACTCAGTATTTATCAACAAATTCCCATAAGTTCATCTAGTTTAAAAAATGTTAATTGACACTGATGTTTTAATTAACAAAGGCGTTATTTCATTGAAAAATAAAAATGCTTTTAAATGATGATACGCCAGAGCGATAAAGCGACAAATCAAATTTAACATAGAAGGTTACATTTCCACATGATTTGGAAATGAAATATTTTCACTCCTTAAGTTATTATCTCTTTTCATAAGCACAAAGAAACGTGAATGGCTGATTATTAGTTTTGTACATTTTACAAAAGTATTTGTTTAAATGTAAATTCTTCACTTGATAAAGCTAGTCTTACTCAGTATTTATCAACAAATTTCCATTGGTTATTTTAGCTAATAACTTTATTAATTAAAACTGATATTTTACAAGGATTTTATTTGTCCAAAAATATTTTACTTTTAAATGATACTCCACCGAAACGTGAAGGCCAACAGCGTACAACATTGACAATTTCTGCTGATAGAATTATCGCTAACAGAAGCTCGAAATATGATACTGCGGAGTTAGGAGAACTGTAGTGGGTAATTTTTGTTCTGAACGTGAGGGGAATCACGAATAGCTATCTGAAAACTGGGTTTTAACACACGTGATTATCAATTAGATGATGTTTTTACAGAGAAAGAAAAAAACTTGTAAAACATCATTTTTTTCAATTCATGTGAAGTGACAAATTAAATTGAATATAGACAAGGTTTGAAAGAGATACATTTTCACTCCTATGAATTATTATTTAGTTTTACAAATAGATATAATCACAAACAAATATGGGTGATTGATTATTTGTACTATATATTTTATAAAAGTATTTGTTTAAATGTTAACTTTTCTCATTGTTACGCTATTTCTACGTAGTATTTATCAACAAATTTTCGTATTGTAAACATATTTGTAAACAATTTTGTTAATTAGTACCGATGTTTTATTTAATAAAGATGTTACTTTTTCAAATAGTAATATTACTTTTAAATGATAATTCGTCGAAGAGTGAAAAACTACAGCGTACAATATTGACAACTTTTATGGGAAAAATAACAGTATCAATCTTGTATACTTCCATTAATAACTGTATCATAATATTAATAATATATATTCCACAATGAAATTTTTTCGTTGTGGAATATATATTATTAATATTGCGATATTGACAATTTCTCTTGATAAATTTATCTCTAACAAGAGCTCGAAATATGATAATGCGGAGTTAGAAGAACTGTTACTGGATAATTTTCATTCCAATTGTGAAAGGAAACTCAAATAGCTATCTCAAAACTGGCTTTTAACATACGTGATTATCAATTAGATGATATTTTTACAGAAAAAACTTGTAAAACATTTATTCGTATAAAGTGAGAATTCAAATTAAATTCAGATGTGGTTTGGAAGGGAAATATTTTCACTCATATGAATTAGTATTTCTTTTTTAAAAAAACCAACAAACATGATTGGCTGATTTTTAGGTCTATAAATTTTATAAAAGTATTTGTTTAAATGCCAATTCTTTATTCGATAAAGCTCAGTATTTATCAACAAATTTCCATAAATTATTTTAGTTATTAATTTTGTAAATTTCTGATGATGATATTTGAGTTTAAATATTTATTAAAAAATATTCTAGAACTTAACAAAACAAATAACCATAATATATAAAATAACTTATAAAAAATAACTTTCTTCTGTAATTATTTTAAATTTATTGGCTCTACCATCTATGTAATAATTTAATAATTATAAATTAACAATTTCGATTTATTAACAAAAGGATAAGTTATTCAGTTGTTTTGAAAAAAAATATATATATATTAAACGAAATCCTCAGTACTATATGTAACCACACTTTTTTTTTTAAATTGAACTTTACCTAGTGTGCTAATGAGCCACAAATACCAAATAAATAAATAAATAAATAAAATAAAAAACAAAGAAAAAGAAAAGAAAAGAAAAAGAGGGATATATATATATATATATATATATATATATATATATATATATATATATATATACAGGGTGTTTCTAAATTCATGGTACAAACTTTAAATAGTGATAGTACACATCAAGACAAACAATATTAAAAAGAAAACTTAGGATCCCAAACGTCTTCCGAAGGAGATAGGCGCCATTAAAGTTTAGGGTCCAAAAATTCAAATGATAATAAAAAACAGAAAAATTGGTCGATTCGTTTGCAGTTTTCACTAAAACTATTCTTTATGTCAGTATTGTCTTGAAAATAAATTATAAAGATAAATTTCAAAAAATGCCAATAGAGGGCGCTTTAGACTTTGGAGTAACGAACAACTATTTTTTACTGTTATTTTTTGCATCTCATTAAATTTTTTTTGAAGCTTAGAAATAAACTTAAACTTTGAGCTCAAAATCTAAATCGTTGGGAGTGGTTAAGTAGCGCAAACTGAACTGTAAGGGGAGGTTCAAATTTCATATGATTATAAAAAATGGAAAAATTGGTCGATTGATTTGTTATTTTCACTAAAATAATTCTTTATGTCAGTATTATCGTGAAAATAAATTATAAATATAAAATTCAAAAAATGCCGATAGAGGGCGCTTTAGACTTTGGAGTAACGTACAACTATTTTTTACCGTTATTTTTTGCATCTCATAAAAATTTTTTAGAAGCTTAGACATAAACTTAAATTTTGAGATAAAAATCTGAATCGTTGGGAGTGGTTAAGTAGTGCAAACTGAACTGTGTTTGATGGGGGTGGGGAGGTACAAATTTCAAATGATTATAAAAAACGGAAAAAAATGGTCGATTCGTTTGCCGTTTTCAATAAAACTATTATTTATGTCAATATTTCCTTGAAAATAAATTTTAAAGATTAATTTCAAAAAATGCCGTTAGAGGCCGCCATAAACTTTAGAGTAACCAACAACTATTTTTAACCATTATTTTTTGTATCTAATTAAATGCTTGCAAATGCTTAGATTTAAATTTTGAGCTCAAATTCTAAATCAATGGGAGATGTTAAGAAGCACAAACTGAACTGTGTCCAAGAGTTAAAATGTTACCCTCCCCACCCCTCGAACATATGTCAATTTTTCGCTAAATTACTCACTACGATGCAGATTTTGAGTTCAAGATTTAAGTTTGAACTTTTACAAGCATTTAATTAAATACAAAAAATAAAGGTTAAAAATAGTTTATGGTTACTCTAAAGTTTAAGGCGGCCTTTAACGGTATTGTTTGAAATTAATCTTCAAAATTTATTTTCAAGGAAATATTGACATAAAGTATAGTTTTACTGAAAACGGCAAACGAATCAACCAATTTTTCGGTTTTTTTATAATCATTTGAAATTTGAACCTCCCCACCCCCGTTGAACACAGTTCAGTTTGCGCTACTTATCCACTCCCAACGATTCAGATTTTCCTCTCAAAATTTAAGTTTATGTCTAAGCTACAAAAAAAAAAAAAAAAAAAAAAAAAAAAAAAAATGGGATGCAAAAAATAACGGTGAAAAATAGTTGTACGTTACTCCAAAGTCTAAAGCGCCCTCTATCGGCATTTTTTGAATTTTATCTTTATAACTTATTTTCAAGATAATACTGACATAAAGAATAATTTTAGTGAAAATCGCAAATCAATTGACCAATGTTTCTGTTTTTTATAATCATTTGGAATTTGAACCTCAACCCACAGTTCAGTTAGGGCTGCTTAACCACTTAGATTTTGAGCTCAAAATTTAAGTTTATGTCTAAGCTTCTAAAAAAAATTAATGAGATGCAAAAAATAACGGTAAAAAATAGTTTTTCGTTACTCCAAAGTCTAAAGCGCCCTCTATCGGCATTTTTTGAAATTAATTTTTATAATTTATTTTCTAGACAATACTGACATAAAGAATAGTTTTAGTGAAAACCGGAAACCAATCGATCAATTTTTCTGTTTATTATAATCATTTGAATTTTTGGACCCTAAATTTTAATGGCACCTATCGTCTTCGGAAGATGTTTGGGACCCTTAGTTTCCTATTTAATATTGTTTGTCCTGATGTATACTATCATCCCTTAAAGTTTGTACCATGAATTTAGAAACACCCTGTATGTGTATATATATATATATATATATATATATATATATATAGGTTAGAAGCAAACGCAATTTTAAGTATTGAAAATATTCTGAAAATACATACGTTGTAAAAATACAGCTAAAATATGTAGATAAGTAAATAATAAAATTGCACCACATTTTTTCGAGCAAATTTATTATACAAATAAAATATCTATAGAGGGATTAATTTAAATGTAATTAAACCTACCATTACAATACAGGTCTTTATTATTGACGTTATATTTAAAGATAATCGCATTCAGATTATGATACGTAAATAGATATAAATAATATGAATTTAGTGCATTGTAATATTTTTATTAATTTGATTTAAAATTTCTAAAATAATAATATAAACAGAATGAAAATTTACTTTTGCGCATAATTAAATCAGAACTACATTAGTATATTTTTAATAAAAAAAATACATTGAAGTACACGAAATAACCGTAATCTCTATAAATAAAAGGAATTCTGAGGATAATTAATTGGATAATTAATTAATTAATTGAGGCACAGATAGGCTCTCATCCTCTATTCCTTTTATTTATAGAGATTTTACACAGCTTAGGTAAACGCAGAAGAAATATAAAACAGATAATGTATTTATCACAAAAAATCGTCTGCTAAGAAAATCTTTTTTCATTTTGAACTCTATAAATAAAAGGAATAAAGCAGAAGAAATATAAAACAGATAATGTATTTATCACAAAAAATCGTCTGCTAAGAAAATCTTTTTTCATTTTGAACTTCTATAAATAAAAGGACAGATAGGCTCTCAAACAGTGAATCGTCGAATATAATTGAAGAACAAATGGAAGAACAAATGGAAGAACAAATGGAAGAACAAATGGAAGAACAAATGGAAGAACAGATGGAAGAACAGAAAGAAGAACAGATGGAAGAACAAATGGAAGACCTCTTCATTAACAATAAAAAAAGATATGCAAACGAAACCCCAGAACACCGAGAAGAAAGACTGGCGAAGAAAAGAGAGCAGAATAGAAAAATAAGAGAAAATGAGACTGAAGAAAAGAGAAGAGAAAGATTAAGTAAGCAAAGATTAATAAATCGAAAGATTCTCAGCGATGAGACTGAAAAAAAGAGAAGAGAAAGATTAAGTAAGCAAAGATTAATAAATCGAAAGATTCTCAGCGAAGAATCAGAAGAAAAGCGTCGAGAGCGATTGTCCAGAAATGATGAGTATAAGAAAAGAAAATTATATGAAGAGAACGAAGAACAGAGACTTCACAGATTGAATGAAAAGAAATGTTATGATTACAACAGAAAATACATCGTCGTTGGATCTTGTTACAACAGAGCCTTCTTGCTATTTTTTGATGAACCCGGGCAACGCCGGGCAGAACAGCTAGTTAGAAATAATCAAAATTTATTTGACACACGCACTCAAATGCAAAACCCCGAAATGGCAGCAAATAAAATCGAACTTTTTTTTTCCCGCACAATTTTAATCGAAAGTTAAAATTAATAATAACTTTTATGTTATCTAGCGGGCTCAAATCTAATTGAGTCGAATTCTTAATATGATAAGTCTTTTTCATTAGCGTTAAGCTTGCACATAATTGCTTTTGACATCCTTGATTATCTTCGCTATAGGTACGAGGACATTTTAACTTGGTGAATTCCTATGGACATCACGATTCCCTCTCCTCTCTTGGCGATGGCTCCGGGCAGCCGTTGGCGCAATTATATATCGATCGCCAGGCATTTATGAACTTCAATTTGGTACGAGCAGGTCGAATTCTTAATGAAAAGAAAAAAGCAGTTATTTCATTAACTGCGGTAGTGTCTCCTTTTTTTCATTTGAAATAGATTTTTTTACTCATTGGAAATTATCATGAAGGACTTTCTCTAAAGATATATGGATTTTGTTTTTGTTTAATCTTAAAAAAGATAAAAAATTGATTTTATATACTTATTTAATTTTATTATATTTTGTTTCTGGACGATGTATTTAATGATCAGTGCTGTGTTCAATTTCACGATTAACAATATATTTTTATGTCGCAATTCATTAGAAAATGTCAAGTACATATTCAAGGGGTTGCAGTTAAATGAAAAATTTATATATACCACTTTTTTACTTGCAATTTTAACTTAAAAAAAGCTGTTTTTTATGAGAGAGGTCAGGACTAGTCTTTTGTAATATTTTCACCAAAACAAGCACTAACCAAATCTTATTTTCATTTGTTTTAAGGTTTTTTTTTTCATTTTAAGTATTTTTACTTTTTGTACTTATTCTTATTTTATCCGCTTATGTTTCTTTTTTCTTTCTTTTTTTAAATAGATGGAAATAGACACGAAAAATGTCATCTAAAGACAGATGATATTATTATATTTTTTATTAACAATACGAAATGTCACGAGCTTTATTAAAAAATGTTAAATACATTTTCAACTGTTGAAAAAAAATAAAAAATAACATAAATGCTTTTTTTTCTTTGAAATTTTAGTATACAATTAAAACTAACTATGCCAGTTTTCATACAAGAGGTCAAGGCAAGTCTTAGGTAGCACTTTTGTCAGCTGAAGAACTAATCAATTCTTTTCTTTTTTCTTTTCTTTTCTTTTTTCTTCTTTTCTTTTTTCTTCTTTTCTTTTCTTTTTCTTTTTTTTCCATTTCTTTTGATAAATTTCCTGTTTTTAATATAGTTATATTACTTGAATATCGAGGCAGCCATTGGCGCAATATCGATCGCCAGGCATTTATGAACTTCAATTTGGTAGGAACTTAATGCTGCTGGTCGAATTCTTAATGAAAAAATACAGTTATTTTATTAACTGCGGTAGACTTTCCTGCATTATTTTTTTTTCATTTCTTTTGAGATAGATTTTTTAGTCTTTGGAAATGGTCATGAAGCATTTTGTTTAAAGATATATGGATTTAGTTTTCTTTTCTTTTATTATATTTCTTATACGAAAAAATCTTAAAAAAGGGAAAAATCATTTTTTTTATATTTGTTGTATTTTATGACATTTTATTTTTGGACGATGTATTTAATGATCACGGCTGTGTTCAATTACATGATTAACAATATATATTCATGTCACGTATTCATTAAAAATTGTTAAGTACACTCAAGTGGTTGAAATGAAATGAAAAATGTGTATATGCATATATATACCATGACTTTTGTCTTGAAAACATAAAAACTAATATAAAAAACGCTAATTATGCTTTGTTAAAGAGAGAGGTCAGGGCTAGTCTTCTGTAATATTTTCTCTTTTTTAAATAGATGTAAATCCACATGAAAGGCGTTATTTAAAGACATGTGTTATTATTATTTTTTTATTAATAATGCATAAGCATGTCTCCGGTTTTACTAAAAATTGATATATTTACTTTCAAACGTTGAAAATAAAATTAATACATAACATAAATACTATATTAAAAAAAAATAATATACAACTAAAACTAAGTATGCGAGTTTTCATGCGAGAGATCAAGACTAGTCTTAGGTAGCATTTTTGCTATCTGAAGAACAAACTTATTCTTTTATTTCTTTTTCTTTTTTTCCTTTTCATTTTTTATTTCCTTTTCTTTTTCTTCTTTTTTTATGATTTGATAAATTTCTTATTTTTTCTAAAGTTATTTTATTTGAATATTGGGAGTACAAATTAATTCGGTCTTTTTTTTCCGTTAAAAAACATTTTATTTATTATCAAAATGAAAAAACATGTTATTTAAAGTATTGTCCATCGTTAGCCCCAACCTTTGTCCACCTTTCTGGCAATTTTCGGATTCCATCTCTGAAAAATGAGGTCTGGACGCAAACCATGAATCGAGCCATTCTTGAATTTCTTCGGAAGAAGTGAAGCGGTGTCCAGCCAAATCGTGATGCATCCGTCGGAACAACCAATAATAAGAAGGAGCAATGTCTGGCGAATACGGCGGGTGAGGTAGGACCTCCCATTTCAACGTTTCCAAGTAATTTTTAACGACAATTGCCACATGGGGCCGGGCATTGTCGTGTAACAAAATTACCTTGTCGTGCCTTTCGATGGTTTCTGGCCGTTTTTCACGCAATGCTCGGCTCAAACGCATTAATTGCAGTCGGTAGCGTTGGCCAGTAACTGTTTCGCGAGGTTTTAGCAGCTCATAGTACACTATCCCAGTCTGATCCCACCAAACGCACAGCATTACCTTCAGACCATGAATATTCGACTTTGGCGTTGATGTTGACGTCGATGGCAATGATTCACTAGGCCGAGCATAGTATTTTCTCTTCTTGGGATTATCGTAGTGTATCCACTTTTCGTCTCCGGTAACAACTCGATGCAAAAAACCTTTCCTTTGTTGTCGTTCGAGCAGCAGTCCACAGATGAAAAATCGCTTTTCAACGTCGCGCGGTTTCAACTCGTATGGGACCCAATTTCCTTGCTTTTGAACCATTCCCATGTTTTTTAAGCGCACGGAAATTGTTTGCTGAGTGACTCCTAACGATCCTGCAAGCTCTTGTTGCGTTTGGCACGGATCTTGATCGAGCAATTCCTCCAATTCGGCGTCTTCGAATTTTTTCGGCTGGCCCGGGCGCTCCTTGTCTTCGACACTAAAATCACCATTTTTGAAGCGTCGAAACCACACTCTACATGATTTATCAGATGGCGCAGATTCACCATATACTTCCACAAGCGATCCATGCGCTTCAGCGGCACTTTTCTTCCAATTAAAAAAGAAAATCAAAACTTCCCGCAAATGTTGTTTATTTAGCACAAAACTCGACATATTGAATGCTCAGAAAACCAATGTTGTTCTATAAAACTCGAAGCTTCGTTGACTGAATATGGTTGACAAAGGTCAAACCTTTCTAACAATGCCAAAAACATCTATCATTATTCAGTAAACAAATCAGCCAGAGCCATCTATTGAAAACGGACCTAATTAATTTGTACTCCCAATATATGAATGACTAAACCCATTAGATTTCGATCGCTAGGTATTTATGAAATTCAATTTGGTACGAGTTTAATACGGCCAGTCAAATTCTTAATGAAAAAACAAATCAGTTATTTCATAACTGCGGTAGTCTTTCCTGCATTTAGTTTTTTTTCTTCTGAAATAGATTTTTTACTCTTTGGAAATTGTCATGAAGGACTTTATATAGTGATATATGGATTTTGTTTTGCTTTATTTTATTATGCATTCTAAGGAAAGGAAATCTTAAAAAAAAAAGAAAAATCAATTGTATGTATTTGTTTAATTTTATTATATTTTACTTTTGGATGTGTTTAATGATCAGTGCCGTGTTCAATTACACGATTAACAATATATTTTCATTTCGAGTATTCATTAAAAAATTGTTAAGTACATTTTCAAGTGATTGAGTGAAAATGAAAAATACATACGAATGCGTGTGCCTGCATATTTTTGTTTTTTGTTTTATGAAATTTAATGTAAAAAAAAACTAATTATACTGTAAAAAAATCAGAGAAGTCCGGGATAGTCTTTTGTAATATTTAAACAAATCCAAAAATAACCAAATCTTCTTTTTCTTTTTATTTTTTTAACTTTAAGTGTTTTTACTTTTTGTGCTTAGTTTTACTTTATTTACTTTTTTAATATATGTAGATAGACATGAAAGATATCTTTATCTAAAGATATATGTTACTATTGCCATTTTTTAAGAAAAGGAAATCTTAAAATCTATGTATTTTTAATTTTCTCAATTTAAATCTATATATTTTAAATTTTCTATATATTTTAAATTTCATTACATTTTATTTATTTCTCATTATATTTTATTTTTTGAGAGTCGTACTTAACGATTGTTCTTGTATTCAGTTAAATGATTAATAACATGTTTTCATTTCATGGGATCTATTAAAAATTGTTAAGTACATTTTCAAGTGTTGAAAATTAAATAAAATATACATATATAAATGTCACCATTTTTTCTTAAAATTTTAATATGTAATTAAACTAACTGTAAATTTTTATGCGAGAGGTCAAAACTAGTGTTCGGTCATATTTTTGTCAGCTGAAGAGCTAATCAATTCTTTTCTTTTATTTATTTACATATTTTTTTTTATCTTTGATAAATATCTTATTTTTACTATCCATTTTTTATATAGTTATGTTCTTTTTTCTTTTTAAGTAGATTTATTAATTTTATTAAATTTAATTTTTAGTTTCTATTTAATTGTTGGTATTGTGATCAATAAAATGATAAACAATAAGATTTTTATGTCATGAGTTTTATTAAATATTGTTAAGTACATTTCAGGTGACAAAAAAGAATAAAAAATACCACTACTTTTCGTGAAATTCTAATATACAATTAAAAAACTAACTATACATTTTTGTGAGAAGTCATGCCTGGTTTTCCGTAGCATTTATGACAGCTCTGGAACAATTCGAACCATTTATTTCCATCTCCTGTGTGTGTTTATACTCTTTTTTGTCCATTCTTATTTTATTTGCTATTTTATTTTTGATATAAAAAATAATTTCATTTATTTATTCGTTTACTTAAGTAGTTTTTTACCACAGTTACTTTTCTCTAATAAATCCCTTGTTTCTGGAAGTCGCTTACATGTAGCCTGGATATAAAGGTCTTAAAATAATGTTATTTATGTTTGTAGAATTAATAAAAAAGAACTTCTTGAACATGAGAAATGTAATTGTTTTGATTGTACATGATATTTTTACTGATATTAATATTTCCTTTTAGTAATAAAGTTTTTTATGTATGTTAAAATAAAGGAGTATGCAATAAAGAGGCTTTTTATGACTTTTATTTTCATAAATTTGAATTAATCTATTGCATTCTTTAGAAGCGATGGTTAATAATAACAACATAAACCTATCAAGAAATGTAAATGTAGGGAGACCAATGTGTGTAAGTATTGTGTGTAAGTAAGTATGTGTGTAAGTAAGAAAAAATAGTCCTTATTGTGATTTTATTGCGATCCCTAAATAATTCTAATTTTTATTTAGGTATGGGTTTTATTTTGAGTTAGCTATTAATGAAAATAGAGTTATACGCTGCTGATTTCTTTTCTTTATATCTATTAAAAATATATTTTTTAATTTTGTAAGTGAGAGAGTAGAGATAAAAAATATATACTTCTCTTTTTTATGAAAAGAAAAATATAACAATAGTAAAAAAAATAATAATTATATTTTAATATGGGTATAATTTTGAAGACTTAATTATAAACAAAAATTGAGTGATTGAATTCTGATTTTTTTACTTTTTAAGATATATTTTTACATTTTGACAATAAGTGTGAAAAAAATATATAATACTTCTTTTTTAAAGGAAAAAATTCATAATATCAAAAATGATTTTAAATAATTATTTGTTTACTTATTATTATTAGATTTTACTTATTATTTATCATTATTTATTTATTTCAGTGACTGTTGAACTCTTTACTCAATATTTTTCTTTGCTTCATTTTTAGACTTTTAGATTCTTTTCTCTTTTTTAAATATATCATTATGGAACAACAAATACATGCTTTAAAAATATCTAGTCTAATTTTATTTAAATTCATTTTAATTACTCTATCTAATCTATCTGGTTCAAATAATCTAATCAAACAGTTTATCAAAAATCTATTCAAACAATCTATTAAATCTATCTTTTTTGTTCTGTTGTTGAAAGTATTTAATGATTATACGTTGTTTAAAAAACGATTTAAAAAAAATTTCATTCCATGAGCGTAAGCAAAATGTCGTCAGCATAAAAATTGTAACATATTTTATCCGTAATATTTTCCTTTTTTATTTAAATTAATCAAACACATATTCATTAATTAATAAAAAAGACGTGCTGTTGTTTCATCTCGATTTGTTTGCCAATATTGTATAACATTTGATAAACGTGATTTTATGCATAAAGGAATAAAGGAAAATTACATAATTAAGTTTCTGGAGACGCCTAATTTCATATAACTTGATTTATTCAAACTCAATTTAAAACACTTTAAGAGTTAAAGGTTTATCACCATAGTTGATTGTCTATAGACTAAAGAATTTATATTGTCTTTTTTTTTAATGCTTCTTTTGATCAATGAATCATTGATCGTGAGGTAGTTATAAAAATAAAAATGTCGTCAGCCTAAAAATTGTAACATATTTTATCCGTAATATTTTCCTTTTTTATTTAGATTAATCAAACACATATTCATTAATTAATAGAAAAGACGTGCTGTTGTTTCATCTCGATTTGTTTACCAATATTGTATAACATTTGATAAACGTGATTTTATGCATAAAGGAATAAAGGAAAATTATATAATTAAGTTTCTGGAGAAGCCTAATTTCATATAACTTGATTTATTCAAACTCAATTTAAAACACTTTAAGAGTTAAAGATTTATCACCATAGTTGATTGTCTATAGACTAAAGAATTTATATTGTCTTTTTTTTAAATGCTTCTTTTGATCAATGAATCATTGATCTTGAGGTAGTTATAAACTTTAATTCTGGTATTTGGTGTTTAAAGCTCTGGATCTTAATGGAAATGGGTGACGAATTATTTTATTGATTTTCTGCATCTATTTTTCTTTTTTAGTTATTTTCTTTTATCTTTCTAAATGGAACGTTAATATATATCCAGTATGACTTAAAATATTTTATTTATTTATTTATTTTGTTGAAAGTATTTGATATTTCTATTATTTTTTTCAGTAAAACGTTTAACGATAAATTTCATCCTGAAAACTTGACTTAAAATGTCGACATACATAAAAATTGTAGTATCTATCATCGAGGTGTTTATGGTTTCAATATTTATTGAAAATATTCCTACTCACATTTGGTCTTTGTTTAATCTCGATTCTTTTTTTACCAATATTCTTTCTAATTTAATCAAATTATTTTTTATGCATTAAAATATAAAGTTTTTTAATAAAGACATGGAATATGGAAGCATTTGATTTTTTTTATTTATTTATTTAATTTCCTTCGAGTAAAACGACACATTTCATTCTGTAAACTTGGCTAAAAATATCGTTATGCATAAAAATTGTAGTATCTTTTATCAAGGTGTTTATGGTTTCATTATTTATTGAAAATAATCTTACTCATATTATTCTTCGGTTAATCTCGATTCTTTCTTACCAATATTTTTTCTCATTTAATAAAACTGTTTTTTAAACATTAAAGAATAAAGTTCTATAATGAAGACATGAGTTTTATTTTGGTATGCGTTTAAAGCTGCGTGTCAAATTCTTAATGAAAAGGTGTGAGTTATTTCATTATTTTTCTGCTTTCTTTTTTTTTGTGTGTGCGTGTGTTTAAAATTTTTTTCTTGGGGAATAATCACTCTTTTTCACACTTTCCTCATTGAGGAATAATCACTCTATGCTTAAAAAAATACCCAATATCAAAATCAATTTTAAACTTTTTTGTCATCCTACAAAATTGACAGAAAATTCCGTAATGTTTAAAAATTGTTGCATCTTCCATCCTTGTGTTAATGTTTGCAGTTTTTATTTAAAATAATCTTACACATATTTGTTCGTTAATACAAAGTTCTTTAATGAAGATTCTGGTGAGTTTTAATTTCGCATACCTTGATGTTTTTTTCAAATTTACAATAATTTCATAGAGAACATTTATCACCATATCTTATTGTTTATAGACTAACTAGGTGCTCTAGATTAATTATGATCTTTTAAGATTAATTATCGATCGAGATGCAGTTGTGACTTTTACTTTGGTATGCGTTTAAAAATATATGTCAAATACATAATGAAGGGCTGAATTATTTCATTGATTTTCTGTACGCCTTTTTCCTCCCTACTTTTAAAACAGATTTTTTCTCTTTCTCAATAAAGCATTAAAACATATTATATGGTTTAAAAATTATCAAATATCAATACCATATTTAAACTTTTGCTACGAGAAGTTTTTAATGATCGTAGTTGTTTTAAATAAAAAGTTTAACTATAAAATTTCATCCTTACAATCTTGCCTGAAAATGCCATCATGCATAAAAATTATAGCATCTTTCATCTAGGTGTTAATGTTTTTCTTTTTTATTTAAAATAATCATATCGTATTTGCTCCTTAAGGGAGACCCGAACCCCATTTTCGGCGAAAAATCATCAAAAGTTCAATTTTTTTTTCTGAGAAAACGATAAAATACATATTTGTGAATATCCATGCAAAATTTCAGAACTCGGGGACACTTGGAATAGGTAGAAAATGAGCTTTTTAAATGATCAATTAAATGAGCTTTTCCTGAAAATGAATTTTTTCATATTTTGCCTAAGTTCAAAGTACTAAGGCTCAGTGATAAAATGATTTAGAAACAAAGTGTTTTTAGAATCTTAAAAAAATTTTCAACAAAAGTAAGGAGAGATATTTTTTTTAACTATTTCTGAAAATTTTACATAAATTGGTAAACATGAAAATTATGACGAATTTAAGGAAATTTACCATACGTATTTTTATTTTTTTTTAGCCGATTAAAATAGAAAATTAAAAATATCTCTCCTTAGTTCTTTTCTACATACTATAACACTATTTAAGAAATTTTAGTAATACCAAAATATTGAAAATTGAATGAGGAGTAGTAATTTTAAAAACTGTATTTTTCGACAAAAAAATCATAAAAATCCCCATAAAAAATATACTTTTTAACAGAAAGTGAATTTTTTTGCTAATTATTCCTTACCTGAAGTATCTTAAATAGTACACCAATATTCATTACTTTAAAATCAATAATAAAAATTTCGAGTTTTTTCTTATGGGTCTCCCTTAATACAAAAGAAACATTGTTGTTTTATCTCAATTCTTTTTTACTAATAGTACAATTAGTATTTTAGTACAATTTTTTTATGTAGGGAAGAACAAAGGAGAGTTAAACTTAGACACAAAAAATGAAAATACTAAAAAAGATTTAAAAATACAAAAAGTAAGCGTTTCGTCAATCTACTCTCAAGGCGTCAAAAGTAAAAATATCCATTGCACAGCAAACAGTGGAACAATTACAGTTAGTTGCTTTTTTTAGAAATAGATAATATTCATTAGGGATAGAACGAGCCTCATTTAGAGTCGGCGATCGCAAATATGTGAACCAACCTTGGAGTAACCTACCGTGATAATTGTTAGTACCCGATTTTAAAATAGTGGGTTTCGTTTCAAAATAATGCTAGAGCACTGTTTGTTATGTAATGGATATTTGTTACTGATGTTGGCTTGCGAGTACCTTGGTAAAACGTTTACTTTTTTCTATTTTTAAATTTTTTTTTTTTTTTGTATTTTTATGTCTGTCTTAGTTTATTTTATTCAATCTTGTAATAATTTTTTTTAATATTTCAGACGTTTAATGTATTTGTATTACAAAATAAAGGAGAGATTTCATAAAAAAGTTATTAAATCTTTTAGATTTTTAAATCACAAGATTTTAAGAAATACATCTTTTACATATAAACATTTTAATAAACAATTTTATTTTACTTGAGATAGGTGTAATGAAAAATTAAAAACAACTATATTGTATCGACCGTGAAACAATTTGTATTTTTATTTCTTTTTTATTATCATTATGGTTCTTATTGGATGGAATCCAAACATAGTAATTTATTCCATATTTCAATATTTGGTGAAAAAAATCCGGTCAGGATTCGAACCAGGGATGTATTGGCTGAAGCCGCCAATGCTCTACCAACTGAGCTATCCCGGACACGAACACTGGAGGACTATTTCACCCAATTAACCTCAACGATTATTTTATCTGGTCTGATACTCTGGATCAGCACAACAGAATAATTCGAAGGTCAGTATATGGAACTTCAGAAAATCGCTGCATACGAAATTACATTAGATTAATTTTTAAACACGATTATTCAATCGGTAATTTAATTATAACAAAGTAATTTATTCCATTTTTCAATAATGGGTGAAAAAAGTCCGGGCCAAGATTCGAACCAGGGATGTATTGGCTGAAGCCGCCAATGCTCTACCAACTGAGCTATCCCGGACACGAACACTGGAGGACTATTTCACCCAATTAACCTCAACGATTATTTTATCTGGTCTGATACTCTGGATCAGCACAACAGAATAATTCGAAGGTCAGTATATGGAACTTCAGAAAATCGCTGCATACGAAATTACATTAGATTAATTTTTAAACACGATTATTCAATCGGTAATTTAATTATAACAAAGTAATTTATTCCATTTTTCAATAATGGGTGAAAAAAGTCCGGGCCAGGATTCGAACCAGGGATGTATTGGCTGAAGCCGCCAATGCTCTACCAACTGAGCTATCCCGGACACGAACACTGGAGGACCATTTCACCCAATTAACCTCAACGATTATTTTATCTGGTCTGATACTCTGGATCAGCACAACAGAATAATTCGAAGGTCAGTACATGGAACTGAAGAAAATTGCTGCATACGAAATTACATTAGATTAATTTTTCAACACGATTATTCAATCGGTAATTTAATTATAACAGAGTAATTAATTCCGTTTTTCAATATTTTTCACCCAATATTGAAAAATGGAATAAATTACTCTGTTATAATTAATTTACCGATTGAATAATCGTGTTTAAAAATTAATATAACGGAATCAAAACATGTCAATAATATTTATTTTTAATATTTCGTTACATCAATCTCAAGTAAAATAAATATTGCTTATTAAACAGGAGAGTTTTGTAATGAAGATTCTTCTGAGTTTTAATTTCGCAGTTGACTCTCGTTAATTCGAACTCGTCGGGACCACAAGAAATGCTCTAATTATCCGAAGTTCGAATTATGGAAAATATGAAATAAAAACATGCTTAATATGGTATATTACAAAGAAATCAATGTTATAGTGTTTTTTTTATTATTTATTTCGCCTGTTATTATTATAATATGACTAAATATTAAATTAGAATGTATAAATACATAAACTAATTAAAAGATCATAAACAAGCACAATGGAAGAAAAATTTAAAGCGTCACTGATGGACAGGCGTGGCACTAAGAAAGTGCATATCAAATGCATTGGATTATATGTATACTCGTTCGGAACAATTTTCACAAAAATCAAAGAAAGAAAGTATTCAAATGATCTGAAATTCGTGAGAAAGAAAAGAAAAATGAAAAATCGGAATTCTAGATAGTTAGAATTAAACGAAGTCAAGAGAAAATGAGTTCGAATTAATGAAAATTCTTAATGTTATTCTGCCATTGAAAATTTCGGAACTTCATGTTTAGTTCGAATTAAGCGAAGATTCGAATTATCCGATTTCGAATTAACGAGAGTCAACTGTACTTTGATTTCGTTTAATCTTTTTTAGAACACTTTGACAATGGAAATCTAACATTATATCTAATTTTATATCAATAAAAGAATGTGTTAGCTTTTTTATTTTTAATACATTTTTCAGGTGAATCATCGATCGGGAGGCAGTCAGAAGTTTCATTTTGGTGTGTGTTTCAATCCGTATGTCAAATTCGTATAATGAAAAGATTTGAATTATGTCATGCACCCCTTTTTAGCTTTCTTTTTCAGTTTTAAATCATTTTTTTCTTTCTAAATAAAGCATTATGATATAATCTCTGTGTGCTTTAAAAATATCTAATATAAAAATCAATGTTAAATTTTTTCTAATGGAAAGTATTTAATGATCGTAGTTGTCTTCAATAAAACGATTTGAATAAAAGTTCACCTTATGACCTTAAGTCAAGCAGATAAATTTTAATACATTTATCGAGATTTTAATGTTTTCATATTTTTTATTTAAAGTAATTTTACACATATTTATAAAAGTTCACACTTTTGTTTAATCTTGATTTTATTAAATATTATTTTCCATTTACAAAAAGTTTTCTTTGCTTTGTTTTTTTTTTTTTAATAAAGGATAGTTTTATAGTCTGGGTTTCATAGTCTGGTCAGTTTTAATTTCGTATTTTTTTTATTTCTTTTAACGCAAGTATTTAGACAACTTTGATGGTGAAATGTTTATCACCATATCTTTTTCTTTTTCACTTTTTTTAGATCAATAATCTGTCTTGAGGCAGTTATGATCGTCATTTTGGTATGCGTTTAAAGCTGGAAGTCAAATACTTAATGAAAAAAAGGGAGTTATTTCATTGATTTTCTGCACCACCTTTTTCGTTTTCTTTTTTAGCTTAGAACATTTTTTTTCTATTTCTAAATGAACAGATAATTGACAACCAATATATATATACATATTTTTAAACATAATATAAAAATGACTTTATAACAAAATCAAAGTAATTTTTTTGTTGTTTTTTTCTTATTTGACGAGAAGTTTTTGTGATCACAGCCGTTTTCAATAAAACTGATAACAGCACAATTTAGTCCTATGAGCTTGACTGCAAATGTCAATCATAAAAATTGTAGTATCCTACATCCAAATATTAATTTTTTAAGTATCTTGTAAAGTTTAATTCCACATATCTTGATCTATTTACCCAATTTAGAAAATTTTGACTTTGTAACCCTATGTAATTTTTTAGGTCCCTATAGAATTATGTGTAAGTATAGATTCGTACCCTATGTGATTTTATAGAGATTAAGGCAATAATGTCGTATTTTTTTTAAAAAAAAACTTCTGTGACTACACATCGATCGCTTCCCAGTTATAAACTTCATTTTCGCATTGATTGTAATGTTGTAGATCGAATTCTTTATGAAAGGAGTTGAATTATTCGTTTATTTGTGCTCCTCTTTTTAAATTCCATTATTATTATGATTATGTTATCTTTTTAAATTTTATAATAAATTTTTTGTATGTGTATAAATGGACGTTAACGAAAAACACGCACATGCTTTAATAAAATCTAATGTCAAAATCGGATTTAAAATTTTAATTTATGTAGGAAAATATTAACTGATTACTGTTGTCAATGGAATAATTAACAATGAATTTTCATCTCACAATGTCGACTGAAAATGTGAACATGCATAAAAATTGTATTAATTTCTGTTTGGAAGATGTAATAAACTTTGCATGTTATATTTTCTGTTTTAACATTATTGCTTAAATTTAATCACAAGTTTTCTATTCAATTAATTTTACACACAGCGGAAAATATATATTATTACTTCTGTTTTAATCACAACTTTAAATACTGCCTGGAGAACTATTGAATTTGTCTAAAATAAAATGAAATATCGATATCTTGAACTGTAAAAGGCAAAGTTGTTTCATGTCAGAAAAGAAATTAAAGAAATATTTATATAATTGTCATACTATTTTATACACTTATATTTATTTTTAATGAGAACTTCTCTATTAAATATAAGTGGATTAATCAATCCAATTTTCGGCACTTAATTATACAGTTTTGAAAATTTGTGTGATGTTTATGCAAATTACTTCCTTAAGAGGGCTCAGGGCTTGAAAAATTTTCAAAAAATCGATTTTTTTATGATCTAGTTTGATTATTCAATTGATTCTTAACGCAATGCAAAAAACCGCATAAAAATATTAGCATTTTTAACGGAGTTATAAGCATTTATGTATCAATATTTACATAGCCGCATCCTTATAATTTCAACTTTATGTCGCGTTTTCTCAAAACTTGATTTTTTACGACTAACACCAAGATTTAAAAAAAGCTATTTGATGGAATGGCTTAAATGCTTTTTTGCATGCATATAACATCATTATATACATTATGAATTAAGGATATAACTATCACTTAAAAAAATATTATTAAAAAATCTCTCAAAGTTAAAAATTTAAAAAACCCTAAAAAATACAACTTTTTTTTTCATTAAAAATACTCAAAATATTAAACTATCTAAAATATATTATATCATAATCTAGATAATTATGTTATATGCATGCAAAAAAAAATTAAGCCATTCCATCAAATAGTTTTTTTTTAATCTTGGTGTTAGTCATCAAAAATCAAATTTTGAGAAAACGCGACCTAAAGTTGAAATGATATGGATGCGGCTATAAAAGTGTTGATACATAAATGCTTATAACTCCGTTGAAAATGCAAATATTTTTATGCGGTTTTTTGCATTGAGTTAAGAATTCAATGAATAATCAAATTAGATCATAAAAAAATCGATTTTTTAAAAAGTTTTCAACTCCTGAGCCCTCTTAATATAACAACCATTAAATGAGAAAAATATATCACCCAATCACAAATAGGTAAAATTGATTTGTTAATGGTTTTTTTATAATATAACCTTGACCATATAATATACTCACTCTTAATCTAAAACCTTATAACTATTTTATATAGAATATTTTTTCTACATGTTAAACGACATTAAATCGTTAATAATGTCACTAAGCATTAGAAAAAACAACTTTCTGACTACTTAATTTTGATATTTATTTATTATTTATAATACAACCTTGACCATCTTATATACTCACTCTTAAACTAAAACCTTATAACTATTTTATATAGAATATTTTTTCTACATGTTAAACGACATTAAATCGTTAATAATGTCTCTAAGCATTATGAAAAAAAAAACTTTCTGGCTACTTAATTTTGATATATATTTAGTATCCGTGCCTTGACGATGCAATTTCACGAAAAATGGCACCAATAATACTAATTGCAGTAATTTTTATTTTTTGACTAGCTTATAGTTTATTAATTATATTTTATTCTAATTTTTCTATTTTTTATTACATTTCATAGCTTTGTTATTAAAGTTTGAATTTTTTTATTTATTATATTTTAATGTTTTCTAACATCACTAAATTATTACTGATTTTTATAGCCATTATAATTTTCAAATTCTTATATTTTTAAGAATATAATAAAAGTTAAGTTATATTTTTGAGCATGATTTGGCACCGATTAAAAAAGTCAGTAATTGATCAGTCTTTATGGAATGGATAATACATAGAAATATTTTTATTAAGAATTAAATTGATAAATTAAATTTTTAATATTATAAACTAAAATTGATATAACGTAACTTATACCTTACATGGGAAAATATGCACTTTTATATGTGTTATTACTGAATTTTTTATTTCATCTCCAGTTCGGCATGGTTATTAGACTTTGAGTGGGTCCTTTCCAACATTCATAAATGAAATATCATAATCTAGATAATTATGTTATATGCATGCAAAAAAAAAATTAAGCCATTCCATCAAATAGTTTTTTTTAATCTTGGTGTTAGTCATCAAAAATCAAATTTTGAGAAAACGCGACCTAAAGTTGAAATGATATGGATGCGGCTATAAAAGTGTTGATACATAAATGCTTATAACTCCGTTGAAAATGCAAATATTTTTATGCGGTTTTTTGCATTGAGTTAAGAATTCAATGAATAATCAAATTAGATCATAAAAAATCGATTTTTTAAAAAGTTTTCAACTCCTGAGCCCTCTTAATATAACAACCATTAAATGAGAAAAATATATCACCCAATCACAAATAGGTAAAATTGATTTGTTAATGGTTTTTTTATAATATAACCTTGACCATATAATATACTCACTCTTAATCTAAAACCTTATAACTATTTTATATAGAATATTTTTTCTACATGTTAAACGACATTAAATCGTTAATAATGTCACTAAGCATTAGAAAAAACAACTTTCTGACTACTTAATTTTGATATTTATTTATTATTTATAATACAACCTTGACCATCTTATATACTCACTCTTAAACTAAAACCTTATAACTATTTTATATAGAATATTTTTTCTACATGTTAAACGACATTAAATCGTTAATAATGTCTCTAAGCATTATGAAAAAAAAACTTTCTGGCTACTTAATTTTGATATATATTTAGTATCCGTGCCTTGACGATGCAATTTCACGAAAAATGGCACCAATAATACTAATTGCAGTAATTTTTATTTTTTGACTAGCTTATAGTTTATTAATTATATTTTATTCTAATTTTTCTATTTTTTATTACATTTCATAGCTTTGTTATTAAAGTTTGAATTTTTTTATTTATTATATTTTAATGTTTTCTAACATCACTAAATTATTACTGATTTTTATAGCCATTATAATTTTCAAATTTTTATATTTTTAAGAATATAATAAAAGTTAAGTTATATTTTTGAGCGTGATTTGGCACCGATTAAAAAAGTCAGTAATTGATCAGTCTTTATGGAATGGATAATACAGAGATAGAAATATTTTTATTACGAATTAAATTGACAAATTATATTTTTAATATTATAAACTAAAATTGATATAACGTAACTTATACCTTACATGGGAAAATATGCACTATTATATGTGTTATTACTGAATTTTTTATTTCATTTTCAGTTCGGCATGAATATTAGACTTTGAGTGAGTCCCTTCCAACATTTATAAATGAAAAGCCACTGTTTTTTTGTTTGTATATGTAGCATTGTTGCTTCGAAAACACAATTAAGCAATAAGCATTTATGAAATCCGAAAACAATAATGTGTCGCACTAACCGGAAGCAAACATTTCATAACACATTGTCGCATAATCGAAATAAACAACATATTTCAGAGCAATGTTGGACCAACACTCGGTAAATAATAAAGATTTCAAAATGACAGTTATTTTCACAAAAGTAAAAGTGCAGTATATCATTATAACCATTAATTAAAATGCGCGAAGTTTCGCGAATCAATAAATGAGGTATTACGCAAATTGTAATTTTCTGACTGTGACCCTCGGGGATTCGCTGATTAATCTTGACCTGAGATCAAAAGTGACACCGTCATAAGAGAAGAACGTGAATCGTTCAACAGATCAACAGAAGTCGCTTAACTTTGATGTGAATTCCCTGGGCACTTTTGGTTATTAGATCGTAGTAAATTGTGATAGCATCTCATTAGTTTACGCAACAAATTATGGATTTTGAGAAAAAGTCCTTTTTGGGATCTTTATAGAATTTTAAAATAAATTCCCGAGTTCAGTAGAGGCATTTTCTGCAGATATATATTTAAAGTAACTCATTTGTGCACACATTAAAATAGTGTGCATTGGAAGTAATACGTACTAATTACCACAATTTTATTAAGAAATAATAAATTATATTTTTTATATTATAAACTAAAAATACCAGTTTAATTATTTTGTAATTCATACTTTATATGAATAACTTATATACTCTATATGCATAATTTATGCTTTATGTGCATAACTGTAATTTGTAATAAGGGGTTACTATTTATATGTTACACTCAGCTATATACCATTTTTAGATTTTGAGCAGGTCCCTTCAAACCTGTATAAATCAGATATCAGTATTCTTATTTTGTGTTACTGCATTACAAATAAAAAATAAAGCAATAACCATTTCTGTAATCCGATAACAACAATATAACATCTTAACTCGAAGGAAATGTTTCAAATCACATTGCATAGTGATCTATAAAAAAAGAATATGTTTTAGAACACAGACAGACTGAAACATTACAACTGCTAAATAATAACGATTTCAAAATGGCATTTATTTTCTCAAATGTGCAGCATTTTATTATAACCATAATTAAAATGCGCGAAGGTTTACGAATTAATAAATGAGGTATTACGCAAAGTGAAACTAACCAAAGTGTAAGTTTTTTACTTTGCATATATATTTTGAGCATTAAACTTTCTTACTTCGAAAACTAAATTAAGCAATATCCATTTATGTAATCCGAAAACAATAATATGGTGCATTAACCTGAAAAAAAATATTTCATATCACATTGCAAAGTAATCGATAAAAAGAATATGTTTCATAGCAAAGTTTGACCAAAACCTTACGCTCGGTAATAGTAACGATTTCAAAATGAAATTTATTTTCACAAAATTAAAAGTGCAGCATATCATTATAATCATAATTAAAATGAGCAAAGGTTCCTGGATCAATATTTGGGGTATTACGCAAAGTGTTATTTTCTGACTGTGGCCCTCGGGAATTCGCTGATTAATCATGACTTGTGATCAAAAGTGCCACCGTCATAAGAGAAGAATATGAGCCGTTGAACAGTTCAACAGAAGTCGCTTAACTTTGATGTGCATTCCCTGGGCGCTTTTGGTTATTAGATCGCAGTAAATGGTGATAGCATCTCATTAGTTTACGCTACAAATTATGGATTTTGAGAGAGAGACCGTGTTAGGATACTTATTAGAAATTTAAAATAAATATCACAGGTTACTTAAACACACTTTCCACAGATATATATTTCAAATTATCTTTTAGTATTTATATTAAAATTTTTTGTATTCTAAATATTACGTCACTACAACATTTGATATTAAGAAATCAACTTATATATGTATATATATATATATATATATATGTATGTGTGTACATATATATATATAAACTAAAAATATTAATTTTATGGATTTGTAATTTATACTTTATGTACAACACTTACCTCTAAATACTTAACATACATAACATATATTTTATATACTTCATATATTTAATATACATAATTGTAAAAAATATAATATACTGTATACAAAATATCATAATACATACGATATAATTATATTATACGTAATTGTAAATGTACATTGTAATAAGGAGTTATAATACATATGTTACTATCAACTATGTACGATTTTGAGATTTTGTGCAGATGTCTATAAGCATTCATAAATGAAAATCCCTTTTTTTACTTTTCATATGCGGTTTCGAAAACGAAATTAGCCAATAATAATTTCTGGAATTCGAAAACAATAACATGGTACATTAACTGGAATTAAATATTTCGTATCATATTTGAAAATAATCAATAAAAACAATATATTTCAGAACACAGTCCAACACCTTTCACCCGCTAAATATAACGATTTCAAAATGGCATTTATTTTCAAAAGTAAAAGTGCGGCATACCGTTATAACCATAATTAAAATTCTCAAAAGTTCGCGGATCAATAAATGAGGTATTACGCAAAGTGTTATTTTCTGACTGTGACCCTCGGGAATTCGCTGGTTAATCATGACATGAGATCAAAAGTGACACCGTCAAAAGAGAAGAATATGAATCGTTGAAGAGATCAACAGAAGTTGGTTAACTTTCATGTGCATTTCCTGGGCTTTTGGTTATTAGATCGTAGTAAATTGTGATAGCATCTCATTAATTTACGCTACAAATTATGGATTTTGAAAAAAAATCCTTGTTGGGATATTTATAGAAGTTTAAAATAAATTTCCGAGTTCAGTAAAGGTATTTTCCACAGATATATATTTCAAGTACCTCATTTGTGCACATATTAAATCAGTCTGTATTGAAAGTAATACGTACTAATTACCTCAATTTTATTAAGAAATAATAAATTATGTTTTTTATATTATAAACTAAAAATACCACTTTTATTATTTTGTTATTCATACTTTATATGAATAACTTATATACTCTATAGGCATAATTTACGCTTTATATGCATAATTGTAATTTGTAATAAGGGGTTATTATTTACATGTTACACTCAGCTATATATGATTTTGAGATTTTGAGCATGTCCTTTAAAAATCAGATATAACTATTTTTGGTTTGTGTTATTGCATTAAAAATACAAAATAAAGCAATAACCATAATCCGATAACAACAATATAGCATCTTAGCTCGAAGGAAATATTTCAAATCACATTGCACAATAATCTATAAAAAATATGTTTCAGAACACAGGCAGACTGAAGCATTACACTCGCTAAATAATAACGATTTCAAAATGGCATTTATTTTCTCAAATGTTAAAGTTCAGCATATCATTATAAACATAATTAAAATGCGCGAAGGTTCGCGAATTAAGAAATGAGGTATTATGCAAAGGGAAACTAACCAAAATGTAAATTTTTTACTTTGCATATGTAACTTCGTTACTTCGAAAACAAAATTAAGCAATATCCATTTATGTAATCCGGAAACAATAATGTGGTGCATTAACCAGAAACAAATATTTCATATCACATTGCAAAGTAATCGATAAAAACAATATATTTCAGAACACAGTTGGTCCAATACCTTTCACCCGCTAAATATAACGATTTCAAAATGGCATTTATTTTCTCAAAAGTAAAAGTGCGGCATATTATTATAACCATAATTAAAATGCGAGAACGTTCGCGAATCAATGAATGAGGTATTAAGTAAAGTGTTATTTTCTGACTGTGGCCTTCGGGAATTCGGTGATTAATCTTGACATGAGATCAAAAGTGACACCGTCATAAGAGAAGAATGTGAAGCGTTGAACAGATCAACAGTAGTCGCATAACTTTGATGTGCATTCTCTGGGCACTTTTGGTTATTAGATCGTAGTAAGTCGTGATAGCTTCTCATTAGTTTACTCTACAAAGAGTGGATTTTGAGAGAGACCTTGTTAGGATATTTATAGATATTTAAAATACCGTATTTACTCGTGTATAAGGCTCACTTTTTTTTCAAAAAATTAGGGCAAAACTCCTAGGTGCGCCTTATACACGGAATATTTTTTTACTGTTGGATGCAGTCAAACTATATACATATGAAACAAGAAATTATTCAAAGGAGATATTAAAACTCGGAAAATGTTACTTAATTGAAGTATTACTGCATATTTATTTCACTCCTTGCAGTTTTTTATACAACAGAGCTAGTGACATTATCTAAACGCCAATTAGCAATTCTGCTTACCGTCACTCATTCCTATTTCCCGTCATTTCCTTACAACCCGAAGTCTAAAAATGCATCTTCGTGCTGTTTTCTGGTCTGGTGTAATGCTTGTTTAGACTTTTTTTTTTGGTCATTCTTCATTAGCGTATCAAATTTATGGTGCGCGTTATACACGAGATTTTAAGAAATCGCCATTTTTACTTGTAAGTTTGGGGTGCGCCTTATACACGCGTGCACCCTATACACGAGTAAATACGGTAAATATCACAAGTTACACATTATCACAGTAAACAGATTTTCTACGGATATATAGTTCAAATTATTCTTTAGCAGTTATATTAAAATATTCTGTATTCTAAATTTTACGTCACTACAACACTTGTTATTAAGAAATCAATTTATATATAAACTAAAAATATTAATTTTACTAATTGGTAATTTATAATTTATGTACAAAACTTACCTGTAAATACTTAATATACAGAATATATACTTTATATACTTCATACATTTAATATACATAATTGTAAAAAATATAATATTCTGTATACAAAATATCATATTCTATACGATTTAATTATAATTTATGTAATTGAAAATGTACATTATAATAAAGAGTATATTTCATTATACGTAATTGTAAATGTGCATTGTAATAAGAATTTTAACATATACTTTACCATCAACTTTGTACGATTTTGAGATTTTGTGCAGGTGTCTTCAAGCATTCTTAAATGAAAAGTCACTGTTTTTAATTTCATATGTAATTTTGAATTCGAAATTAGACAATAACGATTTCTGATATCCCAAAAAATAATATACTACATTAACTGGAATTAAATATTTCGTATCATGTTTCAAAATGATCAATAAAAACATGGTATTTCAGAGCAAAGTTAGGATGAAAACTTACACCCGCTAAATAATAACGATTTAAAAAAATGTTATTTTCTGACCGTATAACTCGGGAATTTACTGATAATCTTGACATGGGATCATAAGTGACAACGTCATAAGATAAGAATGTGAATCGTTGAACAGATCAACAGAAGTCGCTTAACAATGATGTGCATTCCCTAAGCGCTTTTGGTTAGTAGATCGTACTAAATGGTCATAGTATCTCATTAGATAACGCTACAAATTATGGATTTTGGGAGAGAGCATGCTAGAATATTTATAAAAGTTTAAAATAAATATTATAAGGTATCTAAAGGCATATTCCACAGATATAATTTTCAAATTTCCCCTTTTGTATCTCTATTAAAATGTTATGTATTCTAAATATTACGTAAATACAACATTTGTTATTAAGAAATCAACTTATATATATATATATATATATATATATAAACTAAAAATATTAATTTTATTTATTCTTAACATTTTAATAAGAGGTTATTATTTACATGTCACCCTCAGCGATATACGATTTTGAGATTTCGTGCAGGTCCTTCAAATATTTATAAATCAGAAATTATTATTTTTAGTTTATGTTATTGCATTACAAAAATAAATTAAAGAAATAACCATTTCTGTAATCAGAGAACAATATTTTAGTATCTTAACTCGGAGCTAAATTTCAAATCCCACTGCACCAGAATCTATAAAACGAATATGCTTGAAAACACAGGCAGACTCATACATTACCTCCAATAAATAATAAAGATTTCGAAATGACATTTATTTTCTCAAATGTATGTGTGCAGAATATTAGTATAACCATAATTAAAATGCTAGAAATTTCGCAAATCAATAAATGAGGTGCTACGCAAAGTGTTACTAACAAAAGTGTAAGTTTATTACTTTGCGTATGTAACTTCGTTACTTCGAAAGCAAAATTAAGCAATATCCATTTATGTAATCCGAAAACAATAATATGGTGCATTAACCAGAAACAAATATTTCATATCACATTGCAAAGCAATCGATAAAAACAATATATTTTAGAAAACAGTTGGTCGAATACCTTTCTCCCGCTAAATATAACGATTTCAAAATGGCATTGATTTTCACAAAAGTAAAAGTGCAGCATATCATTATAACCATAATTAAAATATGATAATTCGCGGGTCAATAAATGAGGTATTAGGCAAATTGTTATTTTCTGTCTGTGGCCCTCGTGAATTCGCTTATTAAACATGACTTGTGATCAAAAGTCACGCCGTCATACGCGAATAATGTGAATCGTTGAACAGATGAATAGAAGTCGCTTAACTTTGATGTGCATTCCCTGGGCACTTTTGGTTATTAGATAGCAGTAAATGGCGATAGCATCTCATTAGTTTACGCTACAAATTATGGATTTTGAGAAAGAGATCGTTTTAGGATATTTATAGAAGTTTGAAATAAATAACATAAGTTATCTAAAAGCATTTTCCACAGATACGTATTACAACTAACTCTTTTGTACATGTTTTTAAAAAGTCTGAATTGAAAGTAATACTTACTAATCTGTTTATAAATACTTTTTATAATATAAAATAAAAACTAAAAATACTACTTTTTTGCAATCCATATATTATATACATAACCTGTACTATATATACTGTTACGAATTTTGTAAATAGTTAGTGTTTGTACTGTAAAATAATGTAAATAATCTTATTAAGCTCCATTTCTTTACTAATATTAGTTTTTGTTACATTGTCTCTGTTATCAAGCAAACTTGTCTATTATTTTCAGTGTATGTCTACGGCAGATTAACGAAATATTTGAGATATCGCCAAGTTGGCGTCACTTTTGGCGACTAATTTTGGTCGCCAAACTTGGCGATATATCGCCAAGTTGGCGACAAACTTGGCGATTGTTGGCGATGGTAACCCTTCCCTATTTATGGTAACCCCCCTTAGGTCTACTGATACATTGTTTGTTGTTCCGTGGTTTTCCAGGTTTTTCTAGAAATTTCTAGCACATGCTACGAGACTATATATAAGGAGGGCGATACGAGCTGCTGTTGTTATTATTTACCAGTCAGTCATTGAGTGAGCTACTAGAGATTGTCCAAGCAAGTTTGCTTGATGTATTGAGTTTTATCTACGTTGTTTTGAATGTGATATAGTGTTGAGACATTGTATAAAGAGTCTCTGCGACCTATATTTGTATTTGTTCGATAGATTTAAACAGTTATTTTGGAATATCTTGTAATATTTGTGAGTTTCGAAGACTCTGTTGTTCTGAAGATCTGTAAATAAATTATTTTGTACTTTTCTAAGAGAAAAGAGTTTGAAGTTGTCTAACCATAAGATCGAAAGAACCCTATATACGCTACAACATTTGGTGTCAGGAGTCGGGATCTTATGGCGAAAACAAGAACAATGGACGGTCAACTGAAAGAACTGTTAGAAGCTATTAATGGAATAAAGGCAGAATTGACGAAAGGCCAAGAAAAGTTGGCGGTAAAGATGAATAAAGGCCAAGAAGAGTTGGCGGAAAAAATGAATAAAAACGAAGAAAGAATGGAACAGTTGACAAATAAAATTGATAAAGGCCAAGAAGAGTTGGCAGAAAAAATGAATAAAGGCCAAGAAGAGTTGGCGGAAAAGATGAATAAAGGCCAAGAAGAGTTGGCGGAAAAGATGAATAAAGGCCAAGAAGAGTTGGCGAAAAAAATGAATAAAAACGAAGAAAGAATGGAACAGTTGACAAATAAAATTGACAAATGCCAAGAAGATGTGACTGAAAAGATTAATAAAGGCCAAGAAGAAATGAAGAAAACTTTAGAAGAAAAGTTCTCGTCGGTAGAGAGAAGAATAGGCTCGGTAGAAGAGAAAATGGCGGAAGTAGAAGAGAAAATTCAGAATGAAGTTTGTAACTTTGAAGAGAAAATCAGTAACGTTGAAGAGAAAATCAGTAACGTTGAAGAGAAAATACTAGGTGAAGTAGATGAAAAGCTAAATAAAAAAGTACAAGATCTTGAGAAGAAACTTTCAGCGTCTAGTGGTAATTATGAAGAATTTAGGAATCCGCCTGCTTCTCCCATGCACATTAAGCTGTCGACATACGATGGAAAGAGTTCCTGGCAAGTTTACAAGACCCAATTCACTATTGTAGCTGAAGCGAACAAATGGAGTGACGAGGTGAAAGCTTGTCAGCTGGCAGCATCTTTAAGAGGGGAAGCCGCCGACGTGCTGCAAACATTGCCCGATATGACGCAACTCAATTTTGATACTCTAAGTTGTGCACTTGAAATGAGATTCGGCGAAAAATTCTTCAAGGATTATGCGAGAATCCAAATGAAGAGCCGCCATCAAAAGTCGAATGAAACCCTTCAAGAGTTTGCCTCGGAAATTGAACGGCTTGCAAATTTAGCATTCATTGACTGTCCAACAAATGTACGGGAAATGCTCTCACTGCAATATTTTGTAGACGGAATAAAAGATCCAGAAGTGCAGAGAGCGGTACGAATGGCAGATGTACAGGATTTAAAGGCTGCACTACTATATGCCTTAAAGTTGGAAGCAGCTACACAAGCCAGCCGAAGAGATCGTCATTCAGTCCGAGGGGCAACGGTGAACAAAAGCTCAGACACTGAGATCGACTTCTTGAAAGAAATTAGGAAATTAAATCAAGAGATTGAAGCTTTAAAATATGGAAGAACAAGCGCAAGAAGACAGAATCTCACGTGCTGGGGATGCGGTGATACAGGACATCTCCGAAGAAACTGCCCCAAAATCCACGAACGTGAGATGAGTTCAAGACCAGAAAATAAAAAGCCCCACCTGAAGATCCTTCAAATATCGAAAATGAATGGCGGCGATAACGAATTATATGTGATAGGCTTTATTAACGGAATTCAGTGCCGTATGATTGTCGATACAGGAGCCAATGTGACAATAATAAGAGAAGATTTGGCTCGAAAATTGAAATGTAAACTCATCTGGACTCCACCATGCGTTACCCTGCAAACTGTGACGGGCGACAAGATAGGCATATATGGAAAGGCCAATTTAACTATCAACTTTGGAGGAACGAAATATTACCATACGGCATATGTGGCTGACATAACAGATCCTTGCTTAATCGGACTAGATTTTCTGAAGAAGTTTGACTTCAGACTTGATTTCAAAAATAACAAAATGATCTCAAAATTTGAAGAAATAAGTCTTTTTGGATTAAATAACGAAATTGAATGTAAACAAATAGTAATAGCCAAAGAAGACATTAATCTAGATGCAAGAACAGAATGTTTGGTTCCTGCTGTAATTAAAAATAAAACTAATTATCGATTTGGCCATATAGATTATCCAGAAGACAATAGTACACAAGCAGGAGTATTGGTGGCTTCTTCTGTGGTAGACCTCTCGAAAAAGACCATTCCAGTCAGAATTGCTAACATCAGTGATAAGACGAGGACTATCAAGAAAGGAGAGGTGATAGCGTCATGTGCTCCTGTGACGTGCATAAGTCAAAATTCCAGTCACTCTGAGAAATCTTCAGATAATTTAGTCAAGGATTTGTTACAAAATACAGACTTAAATCCAAAACAGTTGGAAGCTGCGGAAAATTTAATTAGAGAATTCCAAAGTTTATTTTCCCAAACATCTGAAGACTTTGGACGAACTAAAATGGCACAACACCGAATTGACACGGGAGATCACTCTCCTATTAAACAGCACCCTAGACGATTACCTTTTGCCAAGCAAGAAGAGGTGCAGAATTTAATTAAAGATATGGAAGAAAATGACGTCATCGAACCATCAACAAGTCCATGGGCGTCTTCCATTGTATTAGTAAGAAAGAAGGATGGTTCTACAAGATTTTGTGTAGACTACCGCCGACTGAATGACGTCACCAAAAAGGATAGTTACCCTCTGCCAAGGATTGACGACACTCTTGACACACTTGCGGGCAACACTTGGTTCTCGACTTTAGACTTGAAGAGTGGTTACTGGCAGGTAGAGATCCATCCCGACGACCGCGAGAAGACTGCCTTTACAACGGGACAAGGATTATGGCAGTTCAAGGTAATGCCTTTTGGTCTATGTAACGCACCTGCAACTTTTGAACGCCTTATGGAAACGGTTCTTCGGGGACTGTCATATGAGGCATGTCTTGTTTATTTAGACGATATCATAATCATAGGAAAATCTTTTGATGAACATCTGAATAACCTCAGGCGGGTGCTACAAAAATTAAAGGAAGCTAATTTGAAGTTAAGCCCTTCGAAGTGCAGTTTGTTTCGTAATGAAGTCGCCTACCTTGGACACATCATTTCGGCGGAAGGAGTTAGGACTGATCCGGAGAAGATATCGGCCGTGAAAAATTGGAATCGTCCAGCAGATGTTCACCAGCTTCGAAGTTTTCTAGGATTATGCACCTATTACAGAAAATTCGTCAAAGGCTTCTCGATGATTGCAAGACCACTTCATAAATTAACAGAAGCCAATCAAAAATTCATGTGGACATAGGAATGTGACTCTGCTTTCGAAAAGCTTAAGGAGGCCTTAACATCCACTCCAATTCTGTCATATCCTCAAATCGATAAACAGTTTATACTTGATACGGATGCAAGTAACGAAAGCATTGGCGCTGTACTGTCCCAGGAAATCGACGGCCAGGAGCGTGTTATCGCCTATTTCAGCAAGTGCTTATCAAAGGCAGAGCGAAACTACTGCGTAACAAGAAAAGAGCTTCTTGCTGTAGTGAAAGCCATAGACCATTTTCATCACTATCTTTACGGTCGAAAATTCCTGATCCGAACTGATCATGCTTCTCTAACTTGGCTATTGAATTTTAAGAACCCTGAAGGCCAGATAGCCAGGTGGATACAAAAGCTTCAAGAGTACGATATGGAGATACGCCATCGAAAAGGCTCATCACATGGAAATGCAGATGCTCTCTCAAGAAGACCCTGCTCAGAGAATTGTAGATACTGCGACCGGGTTGAGAAGAAATTTAATGTCAAAGGTCCTATAGTAAGACAAGTTACAACTGGGTCTACATCATCGCAAGATCCGTGGAGTGACGAGAGCCTGCGTAAAGATCAAGTTGCTGATCCTGAAATTAAGCCAATTCTAGAGCTGAAAGAGGAGTCCAACAGGAAGCCCAGCTGGCAAGACATGGCCCATTACCATCCTACGACTAAACGTTATTGGGCTCTCTGGGATTCCTTACATTTGAAGAACGGCATCTTGTACCGAAAATGGGAGTCTGACGATGGAAAGACATGTAGATGGCAACTACTACTCCCTAAGTCGAGAATTTCTATGGTCCTTCAAGAACTGCATGGTAGTCCCACAGGAGGTCATTTTGGTGTAATGAAGACCCTGCAAAAGGTTCGAGAGCGTTTCTACTGGAATAATGTTCGCAGTGATGTGGAGAAGTGGTGTCGAACTTGTGACACCTGTGTAGCACGTAAAGGTCCAAAGAAGCGCACCCGTGGACGATTGCAACGTTATAATGTAGGAGCTCCTTTCGAACGAATTGCACTAGACATCCTGGGTCCACTTCCTAGAACATCTGATGGCAATAAGTACATCCTCGTTGTCATGGACTACTTCACTAAGTGGCCTGAAGCCTATGCCATTCCTAATCAAGAGGCGGTAACCGTAGCAGACATACTAGTTCAACACTGAGTTTCCAGATACGGAGTTCCTCTTCAAATCCATTCCGATCAAGGAAGAAATTTTGATTCGGCTGTGTTCAAGGAAATGTGTGAACTACTCGGCATGGACAAAACTCGAACAACACCTCTACACCCTCAATCGGACGGCATGGTGGAACGGTTCAATCGTACCATCCTAAATAGCCTCTCTCTCCTGGTGTCTAGAGACCAACAGGACTGGGACAAGAAATTGCCTCTTTTCCTGCTTGCCTACAGGAGTGCCACTCATGAGGCCACTGGTTACTCCCCTTCTCAAATGCTCTTTGGTCGTGATCTTCGTCTGCCTGCTGATCTTTTGTTTGGCCGTCCTCCTGATGCTCCTTCATCGCCTGAGGAATATGTCGATGAACTCCAGGCACGGATTGAGGAGATTCATTGTCTAGCGAGGAACCGAATTGGACTGGCATCAGAAAAGATGAAGACACGGTACGACACAAAGGCAACTGGACATGAGTTCAACGAAGGTGACAAAGTTTGGTTGTGGAATCCGATACGTCGTAAGGGACTGTCGCCAAAACTACAAAGAAACTGGGACGGTCCTTACACAGTCGTCAACAGGCTGAATGACGTCGTCGTACGCATACGAAAATCGCCACACACCAAACCCAGGGTCGTACATTATAACCGGCTAGCCCCTTATTTTGGCCAAAGTGATTAAAAATTCAAAACTGGAATTTCAGACCATGGTCATGAAAGTCACTTTTTGTAAATATGTAAATAGTAATTAGTTCTTATTTATGTAAATTTTATTATTATTGTTATTATTTATTTGTTTAAGTGTTTTCCTCTAACTCAAGGATTGCACTGCCCGGGACGTGCAGTCTTTGAGGAGGGGGTAGTGTTACGAATTTTGTAAATAGTTAGTGTTTGTACTGTAAAATAATGTAAATAATCTTATTAAGCTCCATTTCTTTACTAATATTAGTTTTTGTTACATTGTCTCTGTTATCAAGCAAACTTGTCTATTATTTTCAGTGTATGTCTACGGCAGATTAACGAAATATTTGAGATATCGCCAAGTTGGCGTCACTTTTGGCGACTAATTTTGGTCGCCAAACTTGGCGATATATCGCCAAGTTGGCGACAAACTTGGCGATTGTTGGCGATGGTAACCCTTCCCTATTTATGGTAACCCCCCTTAGGTCTACTGATACATTGTTTGTTGTTCCGTGGTTTTCCAGGTTTTTCTAGAAATTTCTAGCACATGCTACGAGACTATATATAAGGAGGGCGATACGAGCTGCTGTTGTTATTATTTACCAGTCAGTCATTGAGTGAGCTACTAGAGATTGTCCAAGCAAGTTTGCTTGATGTATTGAGTTTTATCTACGTTGTTTTGAATGTGATATAGTGTTGAGACATTGTATAAAGAGTCTCTGCGACCTATATTTGTATTTGTTCGATAGATTTAAACAGTTATTTTGGAATATCTTGTAATATTTGTGAGTTTCGAAGACTCTGTTGTTCTGAAGATCTGTAAATAAATTATTTTGTACTTTTCTAAGAGAAAAGAGTTTGAAGTTGTCTAACCATAAGATCGAAAGAACCCTATATACGCTACAATACATAATTTATACTTTATATACTTCATTTGCATAACTGTAGATTGCAATTAGGGGTTATTATTTATATGTCTCCCTCAGCTATGTAGGAATTTGTGACTTTGTGCAGGTTCTTTCGAACCTTTTTTAAAACAAAAATTAGTGTTATTGCATTACGAAGACAAATTTATGAAATAACCATTTCTGTATTGGGAAAACTATTCTGTGTCATCTTAATTGGAAGCAAATATTTAATATCACATTACCGCATGATGAGTAAAATTAATACATTTCATAACACAGTTGGATTAAAACCTAATACTCGATAAATAATAACGATTTAAAATTATCCTTTGTTTTCTTAGAAATGCAGCATATAACCAAAATTAATTTGCGCTAAGGCTCGAGAAAGAATAAATGAGGTATGACCCCTAATAGCATGCATGGTCACAGTGAGTCACTTTGGTCACATCACATCTGTGACCAAAATACCACCACTCAGTGACGTCACATTGTGACTGAGATGTGACTTTCTTAAAAATCTTTAGAAATTTATAAACATCCTTCAAAACATGTTATTTACTTTAAAAAATATGTTTCTGGAAATTTAAGTATCGTCGCTTTTGTCACAGTTTCGTCACAATGTTAATGTCAAATTAGTCACAAATGACACATTTTTCACAAATTTGTCACATTGTGACCACTTTGTAAAACGTCACAAAAGAGCTCTAAAACGGCCATAACGACTTCACATTTTATTCACTGTGACTTCACATCGACGTCACGTGACGTCACATCGACAATCGATGGTCACAAAGTCACAATGTGGCTTCACAACGACGTTGCAGTGACGTCACCATGCTTTACGGGACGCAAAGTGTTATTTTCTGACTGTGACCCTCGGGAACTCGCTGATTAATCTTGACATGAAATCAAAAGTGACACCGTCATAAGAGAAGAATGTGAATCATTGAACAGAACAACAGAAGTTGTTTCACTTTGATGTGCATTCCCTGGGCGTTTATGGTTTTTAGATCGCATTAAATGGTGATAGGTTCTTATTAGTTTACGCTACAAATAATGGATTTTGAGAGAAAGACTTTGTTAGGATACTTAAAGATGCTTAAAATAAATATCACAAGTTGCCTAAAGACATATTCAGTTGATATAATTTTCAGATTATCATTTACATTATATTAAGATATTCTGTAATCTAAATATTACGTAACTACAACATTTGTTATTAAGAAATCTACATATATGTATATGTATAAAATAAAAATATTAATCTTATTAATTCGTAATTTATACTTTATATACAACATTTACCCTTATATTCCTTATATGCATAAAATGCACATTATACACTTTATATAAATAATTTATAAGTTATATAATTTAAATAGAGAATTGAAAAAAGTACATTATGTCTTAGTATACAATATATTTTATCCAAAATATTATATTATAGAAAAAAAAATTATCGTACGTATTTGTAAATGTACAATGTAATAATTGGGCTATATTTTATACGAACAACTATGTAAGATTTTGAGATTTTGAGTGGGCCCCTTCAAGCGTTCATAAATGAAAAGTCTATGTTTTCACTTTTCATATGTAACTTTGAAAACGAAATTATGCAATAACGTTTATGTAAACCGAAAGCAATAGTATGTCATATTAACCGGAAACAAATGTTTCATATAGCATTGCCACATGATCGATAAAAACAAATTTTTTCCGAGCAAAGTTGGACTGAACACTTCCACCCACTAGATAATAACGATTTCAAAATGACGTTATGAAATAAAATGAATTATTTTCAAAAGTAAAAGTGCGGCATATCATTATAACCATAATTAATATGCGCAAATGTCCGATAAGTAAATGAGGTATTACACAATGTGTTATTTTCTGAATGTGGCTTTCGAGAAATCGCTGATTAACCTTGATATGATATCAAAAGTGACATCGTCATACGAAAAGAATGTGAATCGTTGAACAGATCAACAAAAGTCGCTTAACTCTCATGTGCATTCCCTGGGCGCTTTTGGTTATTAGATCTTAGTTAATGGTGATAGCGTCTCATTAGTTTATGCTACAAATTATGGATTTTTAAAAAAAGACACCCTGCTGGGATACTTACAGAAATTTAAAATAAATTACCGATTTCTCTAAAGGCATTTTCGGAAGATATATATTTCATGTACATATATTAAAATAGTCAGTAGTGAAAATAATACGTATTAACTGCAACAATTTTTATTAAGAAATCAGTAAATAAATATACAGATTTTTTTATAAGTTAAAAATACTACTCTTTTGTAATTCATACTTTATATATATAACTAAAACTGTATATACTCTATATACATAATTTATATTTTATATATTTTATATACATAACTGTGCATTGTAATAAGAGGTCATTATTTATATGTCATCCTCAGCTACGTATGAATTTGAGATTTTGTACGGGTCTAGTTTTAGTTTAAACTATTAATAACTACTACAACTATTTTAATTTCTGTTATTGCAATAAAAACACAAATATATGCAATAACCATTTCCATAATACCAAAAAAACTACAAACGCTACAAATTATGGATTTTCAGAGTGAAACCATGCTGAGTATTTATAGAAATTTAAAATGAACTAACCCAGTTCATAAAAGCAATTTTCAACAGATATATATTTTAAGTAATTATTTTAGAAATATCTAGAAATGTGTCTGCATTCTAAATTCAATTATGGTACATTGCAACTTTTAAACATTTAAGGAAGATAATTGTTATTGAAAATATTACAAACAATGCTTTTATTATAAAAAAAATTTTTAAGTTTTTATTTGTGTTACGTTTTAATTTATCTTCTTTGTAATTTTTTTCCAGGAACTATTTCAATTGCTAAACGAATTATACAAATAAAAAAGTATTATATATAAAAATGAAAATTATTTCTCCATTGTATGGTTTTTTACCGAAGATGTTTTTGTTGCGCGATGTTCCTAAAACTCACAACAGAATGAATAAAAACATTTTTTTTCTTGTAAATGTTTTATAATTTATGATTGATAATTATAATCATCTTTTTTTATATAATACACACTAGAAAAAGTTGGAAATAATATATATTTGCTTGAAAGCATCTAACGAAATGTCGATTATTTTATAACCTAAGATTAAAATAACTATTATAATTAGTGAATAATTAATCATATGAACAGAAGTCGCTTGATTTTGATATTCTGTGCAGTTCATTTCCGTTTTTTGTTATTATGTAACACTACTAATCATTTTTCTGATTCATTAAGAGACGATAGTTTTTAAATGGTGATAACATTTAATAAGATTTCCTTACAAACTACAGATTTTGAAATAATGACCTTCACGAAATATTTATATAAATTTAAAATTAAAAGCTGTAGTTGTGTAAAGAAATATTCTGCTAAAAAGATGTAGCTATTTAAATTAAATCAATACTTTTAAAGCACATGTTACGTCTTGCGTACATTTTAAACTTTTGAAGAAAAGATTTTTTATTTAAAACATAAGGAATAAACGTTGCATTTTTCACTTTTATTACCGGGTTTAGTCGTAAATGAAAACCTAAGAAATCGTACATGAAAGAAAAATAAAGTTGGGGAGCGCTACTCAAATATAATTTAGCGAAGTATGGAAAATACTACCGAAAATGTATGCCGTATAAACACTAAAAAATATTGAAACATAGAACTTCATATCAAGAAGTCATGTCCTTATTTTCATTCATTTATTCCTTAAGTAATTCAAAAACTTTTGATATATTTTGATATTTATCCCTTAAATGCCGACAATATATCCAATTCAAGATTTTAAAAAAATATTAGAATGCACTGTAAAACATTTGTGTAGCGTTACACCATAAAACTGGTGGCAGCTTTGCTGCCTCCAATTTGGTGGAGTATTTTAACCGATATAATCGGTGTAACATTGCAATGTTACACCAGTAATGCATGTTTTTATTGCACCATTATGTAAGTGAAAAATTACTCAGTGAAGTGTAAATCGTAGCTGCCACCAATTTTATGGAGTAACGTTACCACAAATGTTTTACAGTGTAGTACTGAAGGTTAATGTCAAATTTTGCCTATAAAATACATTCTGGTAATATTATTAAATCAGTTTGAACAATAAGATGACAAGTCTTGTACTGTTAAGGTTGAAACAGATTTTTTTTCATTGTTGCTGGATATGCTTTTTGTGTTATTAGGAAGCTTGCAAAATACCCTATTTTAGACAGCAGTGATCAAGTAGAATTTATTTCTTGTCATAGTTCTGTAAATTAATGTGTGTTTAATGTTAAAAAATTATGTCCAGGATTTTTTAAATTATTATTAATCACCAGTATGGCCAATTAGTAAAAACATTAGCCGTAAACCACACTTTTAAGAAAATATGTTTATTTTAAACTTTTTTTTCTATGATTTATTTAAAAAATCAAAGCCAAATTTATATATATATATATATATATATATATGACGATTTAAAGTTAGAGGGGGGGGAGAAACATCATCGCCAGGTTTCCCTTTCTCCGCACAGAAGTCATGGCCAACGAGAAAAAAAACAAAATAAATAAATGTAGAAGGTCAAAATAATCACTCCTTGGCTGCTGCAAGTTCATTTTATTAAATTATAGCTATAATAGAGGGAAAAGCTCCTGTTGCAGACGATATTTTTCCGAAACATCCAAAAAATATTCCATGCTTTACTACATCAAGTCGTACTCATGCAAGAGCGCACCCAACAATTCTTCTTCTCATCTCTCTCACCACATCTCGAGCTTCCTCTTTTAAATCTAAAAAGAAAATTCTAGAACATCTAACCTCAAACCATCATTCTTTTATGTAAACAGAATTCTTGTCCAGCTTCGAGATTAAACGCTTCATTCAGACGATAATTTTATTTAAAAAGAAATATATATTTAACCAATTTATAATCCACTCAGGATTTTAAATATCTTAGGCAGACGATTTTTATAGACTATTAATTTTAAGATAAAAAGAAAAGAAATGAATTTATTGATATGCACACTATCAAAGGTTGACGGAGGGAAAATAAATAGATAGATAAAATAAAATAATGATATTTTTTGAAAGGTATGGTTTTGGAATAAATTTAATAAGACATTTTTAAAAAGGGTTGATAAAAACATAGAAGAAATGAGTTTTATTTGGTATATTAAGAAATAAAGTTTAATTAAGATATTTTTAATTTAGAGCCATCTTTTTAAATTTACGCATACTGGAATAATGTTTTTAAGGCAAATTAAGAATTTATATCTTCTGCATAAAGATTAACAGATTAGATCTAGAAACAAGATTTTAATTTAATAATTTGAAGTAAGTACGGAATATTATTATAAGAAAATTAAGATAGTATAAAGGTTAGTTTTGGAGAAAAAAAAATAAAATTTGTAATATATATTTTAATCAGGCACTTAAGGTTTAAGTATATTTGAAAGCACGAATGAATTTATGATACATAAGGAAATGAAATTTATGAAATAATTATCGGAAATAATTTTGTTTGTTTCTGCATTCAAATTAATATATTCGTTTGTGACATCCTTGTAAAATCCTTAAAAAAATAAAGAAAATAAAAATAAGTTTGACAAATAACATATTTTCTTTTCGAGTTTTAGATCAAAGTTTAAAAAAATAGTTTTTCATATAAATTGTAATACTTCACTGAAAAAAGGTCTACAGAAAAATAAAAGGTTTTCAATTAATTAAATTAAGCATATCATAAAACTTAATTGTATTCAATGTCTATTTCAGTCACAAAATGTCATGTATATAAATTTTATGTTCAACACACAAAACATGTTTTAAAAATGACCTGATATTTATTCCATGAATTTTTCCAGGCGCCAGTGATAAAATGCATTTTATCTAAAGCTGAGTTTGCAGATATATCAGATAAGCGTGATTCTTTTGGCATTCTTGTGAGTTTATTTAAAAATATTCCTTTCTCTTGTCTGAATTTTTGGATATATTTAGTTTCAGAGACATAAGCAGATCATAACAGAGACAAGAGAAAATTTAAATTATTTATACTGCATCCATGTAATATTTAGAACAGAATTTATATTTAAATTCGACAAACAGATAATTTTATTGAAACTTTATTTAAATTTTTTTTATTAAAAATTTTATTAAAATAAAATATTTATTTAATGAAATATTTATTTCATTATAATGGAATTATAATGAAATACTATATTATTATAATGGAATACTTATTTAATATCATTTTTCTGGATGTATTAAAAAGCCGTTTATGTGCGTTTTAATGCATTGAATTGAGTTCTATGATTTGATAATTAATTCAAAAAGTCTTGTAATGCGAGAAATTACAATCAAATTTATATTTACCAATCACTAAAGAAAGTCTTCGAAGTCCTTAAAAAAAGTCTACATTTTGTGTATTTGGCTTTTGTATTTGTATATGTTTTGTATTGAGAGATCATAGATATAACTCGAGTGCACGAGTTTAAGAATTTCATTTATCAAGCGTAAAAAAAAAAAAAAAAAAAAAAAAAAAAAAAAAAAAAAAAAAATTGGTATATTAAGTTTTGTTCTCCAATTCTGTGCAACTTTTGAATATAAACAAGATCTTAAAATGTCAAAAATACACTATAAACCTATTTTTATAATATGTTGCACTATTTTTTTTTGGGGGGGGGGGGGGTCAGATTTACTATCAGATTAATTCACTATTAGTTAATAAATCGACGTTCTAATTAATAGAAAAGACACGAACAACTTATTCTTTTGGATAAGGTGAATTACAGAAATAACTTCCTCACTTCTTGATAACAGAACGATGTAAACAATAAATTGGAAGACTTTACATTTATTTAAAGAAATGTAAAAGCATACTGAAATATGAATCGTATGATTCATATTTCATAAAGATAATATTCATTTAAAATGAAAAGTTCATTATTTGCTTTAACAGACTTTTAAATTTTGTTAAATTAGAAGCAGTGGAATATATGTTTAACCTATTTTTCGCTAACTCTGTATTTTCTTCATTGGATAAAATTAAAGGTAGTACATTTACAGTATTATGCAAATCGATATGTGTCTTTCAGAAAATGCTGTATGCCATATCTGCTTCAGAGTTTCTAGCATGAAATGATTTATGACCTGTCAATTCTTTTCAAGAGAATTATTTTTTACTTCTGACGCGAGTAACATTTGAAAATAATACTTATGAGAGGAAGAATAGAAGATAATTATACAATGAAGAATTGGAGGAATATTATTTTGATATATCATTTGGTAATGAACCAAAAGAAATACATCAAATTTCTCGCATACTTTTCAGTAAAAAATTTTAATGATTAAAATATTAATTTTTGCTTATAAAACTGTTACTTGTAGTACAAAATGTCATATAATGTATCAATCACATGATTGTTCCTAACATAAAATTAGAATGAATGATTGTATTAACATATAAAGAGATACTATCACTACTCTGAAAAAGAGCATTATCATATGAAAATAGGAACGTTTAAGAAATTAAATTCTTTTTATCTGAATACCTCGAAAGATTAGACAATATACATTTTATGGTTATTTTTAGCATAAATTTAGAATGAATAACTTTATTAACACAAAAGGAGAATATATTATTGTATTTTGTATGCACATTATAATGTGAAAATAGTGGTATGATAGTACTACAACTAAATGCACTTTTAAAAGATCTTAACATACCTTATTAATTATTTGCAAAATCATAACATCAATCCAATGTACCTTAATAATTATCTTAACCCTTTCTGGCACGAGAAAATATGTTTAAATAATTAACTTACACTAAAATTATAAGCGTATTTATTAGGAAATATAAAGTTGCTTATTTTCATATATGCTAGAAAAAGAAAAAATTATTAAATATTATGAATGATTATAATAACACATAAAGGGATTGTAACTGTTACTTTTCATCAATACATTATAATAAAATATTACTGGTGTAAAAATTAAAATCTTTGTGTTTCAATACGAAGAAATTAGTTTGAAAACTCACATTGCATGGGTGATTTATCATAAACTTTGACGCAATGATTTTAGTGATATATAAAGTGATTATACCTTCATTAAATATATTGTTATGTAAAAAAAGCCATATTTTAAAATTACATTCTAACTTTTTGGATATCAGTACATGGTAATGTTTCTTAACACAAAACTGAATAAATTTTATTGTATTAACAAAGACAGTGCCTTATTTCCCTTCATCAGTAAGTTATAATGTAAAAGTAGGTAGTGTGTTTTCACAATTAAATTCTTGTTATTCGAATATTATGAAAAATAATTTGACAACACATATTTATAATAAATTTGATATTTAAATAGGATTAACAAACACTATTTTTCTTTTAAAAATGATACATTTATGTAATAAATATGATTTTTCTTATAAATTTTTACTATATTTGAGAACCCCAGAAGCCAAGGGGTATAAGTGACAAAATTGAAAAAAAATGAGTTAAGTGTACAGGCTATCTGGAAATAAGTCTACTTATTTGCAGGTAAAGAAATATAGATCATTTTCTTATTATTTGCTGAGTTATAGAGATAAGCCACTTTTTTTGAAAAACAAACAATATTGATTAATTATACATTTAAAGAAAATTGTACTCTATTTTTTTAACAGTTATTGAAATGAGAGTTCAAAGATTAGAATGCAACAAGTAGATATTTCCTATTTCAATTTAGTCAATTGTTACTGATGTTCCAATTTAACATCTATTATCTTTAAACGCAATTTACTCCGAATCGACATTTTGTCACTTGTACCCCTTGGCTTCTGGGGTCGTCATTTATATTTGAGAGACGTACTGTTTCGTTTCTCTACAAAAAATAAGTAATTGTATAATTTGAGTCAGATACAAATTCATACATTCTTTTCAAAAGATGCTGTCTGCCTTATCTGTTTCTCAGTCACTAGTGAAAACTGATTTATGATCCTTCAAATGTTTTCGAGAGAATAATTTCTTTGTTTCTGACGCGTATAACATTTTAAAATAATGTGCGGGAAATGAAGAATACATGATTTATATGCAAAGCAGAATTGCCTTGAGCAATGTAACGCCGTTATGATGAATGAACAAAAGGAAATGCTTGGAATTTTACCCATAAGTTCCATGATAAATGTAAATGTATAATGATGAAAATATTACTTTTTATTTATTAAAATATTAAAGCTATAGTAAGATGTCGCCTAATGCAATAATCATATTTTTTATATAAATTTTATTTTTAATATTACAAAAATACATTGAAAATTTAATTTGAAAAACTTTAGCAAATAATGCAATGTTTATGTTTCTTATCTCAGGAATGATTTATTCTTTATGATATTATTACGAATCCCAGATGATTTATATGGAAAACAAAATTACTTTCAGCAATATAACGCTATCAAAATGATTAAACAAACGAAAGTGCTTGGCATTTTACACACTTTTTTCATAATAAAAGTGAATTTATAGTGATTAAAATATTACTCTTGACTTATTAAAATATTAGTTTTGGTTTATTATAAAATATTAGGCAAATATAATATTAAAATAATTAAAATCAACGTTTAACACACAATAAATAAAAACATACTACAGACGTATACGTTTCACGAGCACCAGGGCTCGCTTCCTCAATGTACAAAAGGTAAAAATGTTTAAAAACAGAAAACCCCCCAATTTGGGGGATTTGGGACTCGGGATTCTGACCAGCAAGTCAGAATCCCAAATGACCGCAAACACAGTACCAAAATACCAACAAGCCTCAGCAACCAATAAGATTAAACCGGAAATGAGGTGTTATGACACAATAAATCTAACCAGAAAGTTGAGATGTATGGTATACTTGAAAGATCATTAACCAAGGACTTTTTTACTTTATGTATATGGAGTGCTTCAAAAAAGTCTAAGTCTAGCGAAGTAGTGCATTTTTGGATAATAGTAGCTGAGATAAAATTAAAATTATGGCCCTCCTCCCAACTATGAGAAGCAATAGAGGAATTCTTTAACTCTCTTCTTTTAACATAACTTATATGTTCGGCGGCTCTTTTTCTGAGTTTACGTTTTGTTTGTCCAATATAGGACAAACCACACTGACATTGTATATTGTAAATACTCCAATGATTCAGAGGAGAAATTTCATCTTTTAATTGAGAAAAGGGTAATTTATTGACTGGTTTAAATACTAATTTAAAATCATAATGTTTCAAAATATTTGCAACTTTAAAGCTAATGCTTTGATGAAACGGTAAAATAATTAGACTAGAATAAGAAACTGGTGTATTAGAATCAAAGTCTGACAAACTGTATGCAACAGAGATATGTAATTGAAACAACTCCTTTTCAATGAAAGCAAGTAATGTCCTGAATTATAGCGCGAAGTGACAATAATTTGCAGTTATGTATACTCTTTGAAAGACGTTTTGTCAGATGGAGGTTAAATCCCAAGCGAATAAAACTGGGAATTACGTCACGTTGTTTACAAATACATAAAAAATGTAGATGATTTAAAAATATCTCACGCTTTGATCTGAGTTTGTGAAAACGATTGAGATGCGACATTATAAAATAAGATAGAACAAACAAACAGGTCCGTTGAAACCAAAGATAATAGCTAAAACCTTGTGTGGAAGATTACAATAATTAAAATAAACGTTTAACACACAATAAATAAAAACATGCTACAGACGTATACGTTTCACAAGCACCAGGGCTCGCTTCCTCATTGTACAAAAGGTAAAAATGTTTAAAAACAGAACCTCCCCCCCAACTGACAGCAAGTCAGAATCCCGAATGACCGCAAGCATAGTACCAAAATACCAACAAGCCTCAGCAACCAATAAGATTAAACACTGCACACCCCACTGAAACACTGCTACACCAGCTTCTTATTCTAGTCTAATTATTTTACCGTTTCATCAAAGCATTAGCTTTAAAGTTGCAAATATTTTGAAACATTATGATTTCAAAGTAGTATTTAAACCAGTCAATAAATTACCCTTTTCTCAATTAAAAGATAAAATTTCTCCTCTGGATCATTGGGGTATTTACAATATACAATGTCAGTGTGGTTTGTCCTATATTGGACAAACAAAACGTAAACTCAGAAAAAGAGTCTCCGAACATATAGGCTATGTTAAAAGAAAAGAGTTAAAGAATTCCTCTATTGCTTCTCATTGTTGGGAGGAGGGCCATAATTTTAATTTTACCTCAGCTACTATTATCCAAAAATGCACTATTCCGCTAGACTTAAACTTTTGTGAAGCACTCCATATACATAAAGTAAAAAACTCCTTGGTTAATGATCTTTCAAGTATACCGTACATCTCACCTTTCTGGTTAGATTTATTATGTCATAACACCTCATTTCCGGTTTAATCTTATTGGTTGCTGAGGCTTGTTGGTATTTTGGTACTATGTTTGCAGTCATTTGGGATTCTGACTTGCTGTCATTTGGGGTTTTTTTCTGTTTTTATACATTTTTACCTTTTGTACACTGAGGAAGCGAGCCCTGGTGCTCGTGAAACGTATACGTCTGTAGCATGTTTTTATTTATTATGTGTTCGACGTTGTTTTTAATTATTGTAATCTTCCACACAAGGTTTTAGCAAATATAATATTATTTGCAAAATGATATAATTTATTATAGAACTTACTTTTTAATTGAAAACCACGAAACGTATTTTTACAATGTATATTATTTCATTGTTTTCACATAAACAATGAAGAAATGATTTTAGTGACTAGAAGTTGATTTTATCTTCATTATGCACATTGTTATGTAAAATTACTGATTTTAAGATTACAATCTAATTATTTCAATTTCAGTGACTGTTAATGGTTGTTTTAATGTAAAATTGAATGAATTATTATTTTAACAAAGAAACCGCCCTTCATCAGCCCGTTATTATGTAAAAATAGTGGCGTATTAAAATTAAATATCTGTTATTCCTATACAAGGAAAAAAAGTTTTACAACAAATATTTACATAAAATTTCATATTTCAATAGGATTTACAAATATATTTTTCTCCTTTAAAAGAATGATACATTTATGAAATGAATAATATTTTCTTCATAAATATTTAATATATTAATATTTGAGAGTTGTACTGTTTCATTTCTCTAAAAAAAATAATAATCGTATACTTTCAGTATGATACAAATCCATACATCTATTTCAAAAAACATTGTCTGCTTATTTGCTTTTCAGTCACTAGTGAAACTGATTTATGAGTTTTCAAATGTTTTCGAGAAAATAATTTTTTTGTTTCTGACATTTTAAAATAATGTGCGCAAAATGAAGAACACATGATTCATATGCAAAACAGAATTGCCTTGAGCAATCTAACGATGTTATGATAAACAAACAAAAGGAAATGCTTAGAATTTTACTCATATTTTCTATAATGGAGAATGCATAATTATTAGAATATTAGTTTTGACTTACTAAAATATTAGTTTTTTTTTATTAAAATACTAGGTAAATATAATATATTATTTGTCTAATGTAATAATCATATAATTTATTTATAATTCAAATTACTAAGCGATACTTGCTATTTGAAAGCCAAGAAAAGCATTTTGACAATGATATTGTATGACTGTTTTATCATAACCATAGAAAGAATGATTGTAGTGACTTATAAAGTGATTGTACTTTCATTAAGCAAATTGTTATGTAAAGTTAGCGATTTTAAAATTACTTTATGATTTGAATATGAATGCTTGTTATTTTTTGACATAGAATTGAATGAATTATTATATTAACAAAGGAATTGCACTTCATCAGCAGTTATAATGTAAAAATAGTGTTGTTTTTTCAAATTAAATTCCTGTTATTCGAATACTATAGAAAATACATTTACAACAAATATTTACAATAGATTTTATATTTGAATGGGATTAACATTTTTTTCTTTAAAAGAATAATATATTTATGTAATGAATAAAATATTTTCTTTAAAAATATTTATTATATTTATAATTTAGGACTGATTTTTTTTTAAAGTAATAATAATCATTGTATACTTTCAGTATGATACAAATCCATACATTCTTTTCAAAAGATGATTTCCTTATCTGTTTCTCGGTCACAAGTGAAAACTGATTTATGATCCTTCAAATGTTTACAAGAGAATAATTTCTTTGTTTCTGACTTGTGTAACATTTTAAAAGAATGGGCGTGAAATGAAGAACATATGATTTATATGCAAACAGAATTGCCTTGAGCAATATAACGCGGTTATGATGAATGAACAAAATAAAAATGCTTTGGATTTTATGCAATTTTTCCATAGTAAAAGTGAATGTATAGTGATTAAAATATTAATTTTGATTTAATATAAAATTGATTTAAAACTAATAATTCATATCTTGCATCAAATTAAAACAAATGATAGATTTTGATTCATTAAAAAATTAGAGGTACAGCAAGATGTCGCCTAATGTAACAACCTTATAATTTATTTAACATAAATTTTATTTTATTTTAAATACTTGCGTAGATGACTGTACTAGGATACAGAGGGTAAAAATTATGTTTTTCATATAAATTTGAAAAAAAAAACTGATAAAAAATAATTAACAATATAGAATCGTTGTTTGACTTATCTGTTTCTCGGTCACAAGTGAAAACTGATTTATGATCTTTCAAATGTTTTCGGGAGAAAAATTTCTTTGTTTCTCACCCGTGTAACTTTTAAAAGAATGAATGCGAAATGAAAAATGCATGATTTATAATGCAAAGCAGAATTGCCTTGAGCAATATAATGCTGTTATGATGAATGAACAAAAGGAAAGGCTTGGAATTTTGCACACATTTTCCATAACAAGAGTGAATGTTTAATGATTAAAATATTAGTTTTGACTTATAAATTCATTAGTTTTGATTTATTAAAATATAAAGCAAATATAATATTAATTGGATAATGTAATAATCATATATTTTAATTATTATTGAAATTACTTGTTATTGGTACTTCTAATTTGAAAACATCGAAAAGTATTTTGACAATGCACATTGTATGGTTGTTTTAGCACAATCATATTTATGTAATGAATAATTTTTTGTCATATAATTACTGTATTTATATTTGAAAGCTGCACTGTTTATTTTCTCTAAAAAATAATAATAATTGTATATTTCCGATCAGACACAAATCCATACATTTGTTTCGAAAGACGTTGTCAGCCTTATTTGTTTCCTCAGACATTAGTGAAAACTGAATTATGATCCATCAAAACGTTTTAAGATAATAATTTCTTTGTTTCTGATTCGTGTAACATTTTACAAGAATGTGTGTGAAATAAAGAACACATAAGTTATACGTAATACAAAATTTCCTTGAGCAATATAACGCCATTATTGGAAATGGACAAAAGGAAATGCTTGGAATTTTACAAATATTTTTAAAGGGGAGTGGAAGGTAGAAAAGATGGTTTGAAGATTGTTGGGCTACATTTGTGGCAGTGGATGAAACGTTCTGCAGTACTAAGACCCTGAGTCCAAACAAAAGATGTTAGGTCTCATCCACAGTCACGAATCTAGTCCTATAAGCTCCAAACCATAATTTCCACCCTTGCCTCAAAAAATATGTTAATATAGTAATTATGGTTCTGAAATTGTTCATATGCACTGTAAAAAAAATCCATAAATTTACTAAAGCTTCTCTAAGAAACTGGGATTCCTAGAACATTGCATGTAACGGCAATAACGAATATTCATGTAACAGATACAGATTTGCATTGAAAATGTAAAAATATGTAAAGTTACTAAGGATTTTTTAATGAAACTGGGATTCCTAGAATACTCTATGTAACTGCAACCCAGGTTACAGATAAATTGTTAGTAAGATAACTGTAATTTTAGTAGATTCTTTTGTAAACTTGCGCATTTCTGCAGCTTTACAAAAAATAGTTTTGTAGATTTACATATTTTCTTGTACAGTGTACAGGTAAAATTATACAAAACATACAGATTTTTGCAACCTTATATCTGTGGGATTACAGTTTTTTTTTTTTTTTACAATGTAGGAATTGAATATATTAAGTTTCGATATTCCACATCAATCATTTCAGTACAAATATTATGTACCCTACTCGGGCGCTTGGAGTGGACACTAAATAATACACTTTAAACTAATTTAAATTCTTTTAGAATAGTCAAAATTATGTACAGATCTTTATAATAAATGAGTGCTTGTCAAAAGCTTCAATATATCGAATGATACATTATTGGAGACGTTGTATAGAAATCTTATAACCGGTGATTGTTATCTCTCGTAATATTTATCACAGGATTGAAGAGAATATACATTAGCGACAGTAATTACCTCTGGTAAATAAAAATTTAATTCATATAGCAGTAAATGAAGCCATATTTGTATTTTTACTAAACGTTTACATCTTTATTGCATGTTTGGTTGCATTTCCATTATTATGTTTATTAATCTATTTATTTTGAGTATTTTTACAGATCAGTAATAATATGATCACGAAACATTGACATCGCGTGACACTATTAGTAAACAAGTACAATATATTTTAATTTAGAAAATAACATTCAATATTTTGTTGTGTAGCCTCAAAATAATTTACTTTACATGCTTCCAGTTTTAAGCAAAATGACACGCAATCTGTTTTACTTGGAAATATTATTTTACGCCTAGAGCAGTGTTTATGAAAATGACAATGATTTCACATAGAAAAGAATTTATTAACTACGAACATATATTTATGTCAATAATGTAAGTGAAATAAGCAAGCGATTTTGAACACATTAGATTACTTCTCTGCAACAGTTATATTTATTTTTTCGATATATTTATTTTTATTTGTTATTTTCTAACTTTCTTAAATTTATTTGCAAATTAACAATGGTTTTGAATATTGGTGTTACATTAAAATACGGAAAACAATCATTTTAAATTGTGATTAAAAAAATAATTGTATCTGATATGTCCTGATATGATCTAATTTTTATTATTCTACTTAATAACCGTTCCTTGAATTACATTAAATTTTTTAATTTCTATTTGATAATTTGAGGTACCATTTGGCATTTTGTTTTTATTTTAAATATATATATATATATTAATATATAATGTATGGTACATTTGTCCAGTTTATAATTATTGTTTCCCATAATGCATTGCTTCGTTTAATATTAAGAAAATAAATTTACCTACTGTCTTTAATATTCTCACCGATTTTTTTTAGAATATTTAAAAAATCATCAATTTAAGAACCGTAGTTGCTTTTTTAACATATTTTATTAAATTCCTTTTTTTAAAAGGGGGGGGGGACACAAAATAACACATTATAAATTAATTTAAATATTTTTAGAATCGATAAAATTATGTCTAGGTCTTTATAATAAATATGTGTTTGTCACAAGCATCGATATATTGAATGATGCATTTTTCTAGACGTTGTATAGAAATTTTATAATTGGTTTTTGTTATCTCTCATAATATTTGTCTGAAGAGGATATACATTAGCGACAATAATTAGCGAACCACCCTTGTAAATACAAATGTAATTCATATAGCAGTAAATGAAACCTTAATTATTGTATTTTTACTAAACGTTTACATCTTGATTGCATGTTTCGTTGCATTTCCAAGGAAATTATTATGTTTATTAATCTATTTATTTTGAGTATTTTTACAGATCAGTAACAAAAGGATAACGAAACATAGATATCGCGTGATACTATTGGTAAACAAGTACAATATATTTTAACTTAGAAAATAACATTCAATATTTTGTTGTGTAGCCTCAAAATAATTTACTTTACATGCTTCCAGTTTTAACCAAAATGACACGCAATCTCTTTTACTTGGAAATATTATTTTACGCCTAGAGCAGTTTGTGAGAAAACGACATTGGTTTCACATTGAAAAGAATGTATTAAATACGAACATACATTTATGTCAATGGATGTAAGTGAAATAAGCAAGCAATTATGAAGCAATCAATTATTACTTCTATGCAACAGTCATATATATATATATATATATATATATATATATTTGTTATTTTCTAAATTTTTTTAATTTATTTGCAAATTTACAATGGTTTTGAAATTGCTGTTACCTTAAAATACGAAAAACAATCGTTTTAAATTGTATTTTTTTTAATCTGATATGTCCTGATATGATCTGATTTTTATTATTCTAGTTAATAACCATTCTTTGAAGTACATTAAATTTTTTTTAATTTCAATTTGATAATATTTTAAGGTTTATTAAATTAAATTAAAATAATTATTAAAGTGTATTTAATTGTTGGTATTTTTTATTTTATTATTATTTGAAATTTCGATATAAGAATAATATGTTTCAAATTGTAAGATTCGAGCTAATGAAAATAAAACAAAATTCTCGCTCTGAAGTCAAACGAGAGAAGAAATAATTCAGTAATAATTAAAAATACTGTAATAATCGCCAGTAGCGAAGAGGTTAATCTATTTCATTTATTACTAGCAAAAGCCATGCTTTGTTTGGATTCGCGAAGCATTATTTCATTAGTTATTTATTGGAAAAAACCTTTTTTTTATATTATTTGGTACTACTTGATTATCCTGTCGACCAAATAGTACGGCCAAACTAAAAGATTAAATGCTAATGATGATGGTAATAAATATCACATTCACTTAACATTAAACTCGTATCAGTTGTTCGTTATGCCATAAAGTTATTTTTATTATGAAGTTTTATTTGTATTCTTAGTAATGTTTCATTAATTTATTTGTTCTTTCGTTATTTAAAATAAAAATTATGTCAATTTGTTTAATATGGCCAATTGTTTGGCGATTTGTATAATTTGGCAAAATTGATTGACGGGATAATAAAGTAGTACTTTAATTCGACTTTTTATTTGGATTTTTATTAATGTTTTACTAATTTATTTGATTTTTCGATATTTAAAAAAAAGCGTCAATTTGTGCAATTGTGCTAATAGTTTGGCTATTTGTATTATTTGACGAAATTGGTCGAAGGGATAACCAAATAGTACCCGAATTAAAAATCACTTGATGACATAACAATCACGTGTATTATGTTTAATGTCATGCAATGTGACATTTATGATAATCCATTATTGGCATTTAATCCTGAAATTTGGCATTATATTTTTGGTCGACGGGATAATCAAGTAGTACCCAAAAATGTATTGTGTTATAGTGTCTATGGAATGAGGTGATAAAGTACAAAATCCTATAATATCTTGATGAAAACTAATAATTTGCCGACTGTATTCAAGCTGACCACCTTTAATGCGATAAACAGTAATAACTGGACGAACTTGGGCAATTCATTTCTCCTCGAAGAAAGTTAAGCCCTTTAATATTTAGGGATGTGGATCAGGATCCATATTATTAGATAAAGAAAAAATATTTAGTTCATTATTTACTGTACATTTATGGCAAGTCTTTTGAGATCCGTCAGAGTGAATGCCAAGCCAACGATCATGAAAAATTTTACAAAAATTTTACTTAAAATTTTTTTGTGCATCTTCGAAATTTAAAGCATTTTTCCGAGCACATGCATTCTCTTTCAGAAGAGATTCGTCATGTAGTCCTTTTGGCACAGATATCATATTACGCACTACATGGAAGCTATTTTTTTCAGACTCCAGTATCATATATGCACCGGAGTACTTAATTGGCGACAAAGTGTAGTTATTTTGCTTGACATGGTGACCCGGATATTGTTTATTTATTAATAAATTGTTTATTTATTTTTATTTTCTTTTTTTTTAATTATATAAATTGTTTTGTTCCACGGGTATTAATTAAACTTTTTAAAATTTATTGTTATTCCCTTTTTAAAATATATATATGGTAACTGGTATTCGAAAACCAGGTTTTTGCCAAATTGGCATCGGAAAAATCGCGCCGATATGGTGTGTATATGACATCTATGCCGTCGTTTTTTACGCTGGTATCTAACCTCTTGCCTTAAAGCTATATCATATTCGCATTCTTTTCATCCAGTAAGTATATGTTTCCTTGGCATTTTTTATAATAGAACTAATACATTCTATAAATTGTTTTTAAACGGCAAACTATTTAAAAATAGTACTACATATACCAAAATAATAATATATATGTTTCATTTGGTTTAATTTTCAATCTTCGAATTCAAATAACTCTTTACGTAATGAATTTAACAATTGATTTTATTTGTTTACAATTTTTTTGTTGCCACTTTACGAAAAAATAAATAAATAAATAAAACACAATATAATTTTAATATGCGTAAGTGACATCAGCGTAAATGATTTTGTCGGAATAAAGAAAATACATTTTATTTATTTAATTAATCATGATTCTATCTACAATTGTTAACTCCATGAATTATTTATTGTTCTGAAAATATGCATGCTTTATTTCTTATTTCTAAAAATGCGTCCCTAATGGAAAAACATGTAAAATAAATTAATTAAAATAATAATTTTTAAAAAAGTTATTCTGTAAAAAAATTTTATTGTGCAAATCTACAGATCATAATTTATATATGTGTTTAATTTCAAATCAAAATACTGAATATTTTTTTTGTAAAGCGTACGACAAAATGTAATTTGAGTGGGCTAGTAGAGGATTCGCTTCGCTCATTCTAATGAAATTGATATACGTTGCTGATGTTTAGTACAAGTAACTTCCTGTATAATATAAAGCACATCGTATTTACAGAGATACACAAAAGATTTCAGGTATTCTACTGCAGTACTGTATACACAAAGATTTGATTTTTTTTAAAACTTCCTGATAGTAAGAACCAACCTTATTTGCTACGCTTGACGTGAATTTTCCAACTTGTTATTAAGGAATTACTATTCTCTTCCCACTATCGCTATATTTATATTTCCCAAAACTTTATTAGAAACAGAATTATTAATTATAACACAAGTAGAAGTAAAACTTACTTTCAAAATGTTTTTAAAAATTACTTTAGTAATAGTTATTGAACAGACAGTTAACAAGGTTTTAAGATCCTTACTAACAACTTACCTTAATTAACAGTTTTTAATACATACAATTGAACATAATAACAGTAGTTAGAGCGAAAATTCACTTAGTAATTCTGAGAAATTTACATACATCATGCAAGCTTAGTAGAACGCCAGATTAATGCTTAAAATAATCTGCAGAGAGTAATGCAACGGCACAAACTTTGGGGAAACGAGGTAGCACGTAGAGTCCATTAATACTTTAAGTAATGCATCCAAGAAGCAATCCCTGAAGTTCAAACTAGATTTTATTCTATGAAAATGTTATTATAAATTGTTTTTCGGTTTTAATCTGAGATTAAATTCGACAAATAAATTTGTCTTCAGATTATTGAAATATTACAATATTAGTTAGAATCTAGATTGTATTATTCAAAATTTATTCATCCCATTCAGATAATTTTACAAAATTATATGAATATTTTATTTTAAATAAATAAATAAATAAATTATAAATATTTTATTTAAATTATGAATATTTTATTTTATTTTTATTAATTGAAGACGTGAATTTCAAAAATTCGCCTTATTCAGAAAATGAAATTATGGTAAATAGAAAAAAATCTGTTAATAGTAATAGCTATATCTCAAGAACTAATTGAAGGATTTCCATAAAACATCAGTAAAAAGGTGCTGATTAGTTTTTGGTGCAAACAGCTCAACAGGGGGCGCTGCTAAGTGGCATTATTCACGAGTAAATACTATTAAACTATTTCACATTTTATGGAATTGATTATATGCTTCCGATGTTTACTATGAGTTACGTCCTGTATAATAGGAATCAGATCGTATCTACAGGGATACACAAAGTATTTCAGATACTCTACTGCATCCGAAGTACTTTATGCTCAATATCTGAATATTTTTTAAACTTCCTTATACAACGAACCCTCCTCAATTGCTACGCTTGATGTACAATCTTCAACTTCTTGTTAAGGAATTAATATTCCATTCGTACTCGCGCTATATTTATATTTCCCTTAGCTTTATCATAGACAAAAGTATTATTTATAACGGAAATAGGAGTATAACTTACTTTCGAAATCTGTTTTTAAATTACTTAAGTAATAGTTATCGAACAAGCTACTGAAATACATCTAGCAAGGTTTTAAGACCCTAATAACAATATACCTTAATTACAAGTTCAGAGTATATATAACTAAACATAATAGCAGTAGTTGGAGCGAAAATTCACTAAGTAATTCTGAGAAATTTACATACATCATGCAAGCCTAGGACAACGCCAGATTAATGCTTAAAATTATCTGTAGAGAGTTATGCAGCGGAAGAACCTTTGAGAAAATGATAAATAACGCAGAGTCCATTGATGCATCCTAGTAATGCATCCTAGAATCATTTTCTGAAGATCAAACCAAATTTTATTCCACTAAAATATTATTATAAATTGTTTTCGGTTTTAATCTTAGATTAAATTCAACAAACGTATTTCACTTTGGATTATTGAAAATTATAAGCTACAATATTAGAATCTCGCTTATATTACTAAAAATTTATACAGCCCATGCATGTAAATTTACAAAATATTTATTTTATTATTTTTTAAACTGTGGACGTGAATTTGAAACTGCATACTAGTACCGCAAGATCTGAGTATTTTAAAAAATACTTTATTGCACGAACCCACCACATTTACTACGCTTGACATGCAGTTTCCAATTTCTTATTTATAAATTATTATTCTGTTCATACTTCCGTTATATTTATATTTCTCAAAGCTTTATCATAAAGAAAAGTAATAATTATAACAAAAATCGATGTAAACCTTAATTTCGAAACCTGTTTTAAATTAGTTTAGTAATAGTCCTTGAACAAGCAACTGAATTGCAGTTAACAAGTGTTTAAGAAACTTAATAACAACGTACTTTAATTATAAGTTTAGAGTACATACCGGAATATGTCCCAAAAATGACTGATGGATTTTAAAATTCAATAACTTGCAAACGGTGACAGCTATTTAAAAAAATTTTGCAGGAGGTTTATGTATAATGTCAGGAGTTTTTTTTTTACCGTAATTGTTTATTTTAGTTCGCATCTCAAACAATAGGTGGCGCTGACGGCGATTGAAGGCCAGGTGATCAGTGCTGAGTGAAGCGTCGACTAAGTAATTCTGAGAAATTTACATACATCATGTAACCCTAGTACAACGCCAGTCAAATGCTTAAAATAACCTGTAGAGAGAGTAATGCAACGACACAACCGTTGGCAAAACGAGGAAGCACGCAGAGTTCATTAATACTTTCAGAACCCAAATCAAACCAATTCTTATTCCACTAAACGGTTATTATAAATTGTTTTCTGTTTTATTATTAAATTCAATAAATGTACTTACTCCTCTTTATATTATTGAAAGGTATAAGCTACAATATTAGTTAGAATCTAGCTTGTAATAATGAATATTTAAACATCCCATGCATGTAATTTTATAATATATATATATTTCTATTTACTAATTATGGCCGTGAATTTCAAAATGTGTACTGCTACAGTAAGACCTGAATATTTTTAAATATTATTTATAATGAGAAAGCACCCATTTGATACGCAAATTCCAACTTGTTAATAAGTAATTAATAATCTATTCGTACTCTCGCTATATTTATATTTCCCAAAGCTTCATTATAAAGAAAAGTATTAAATATAACAGCAATAGAGTAAAACTTACTTTTTAAATCCTTTTCTAAATTAGTTTAATAACAGTTATTGAACAAGCTACTGGGTTTCAGTTAACAAGTTTTTAAGATGTTTAATAACAACATACCTTAATTACAAGTTTAGAATATTTATATCGGAGCATAATGACAGAAGTTAGAGCGAAAATTTACTAAGTAATTCTGAGAAATTTGCATACATCATGCAAGTCTAGTAGGAAGCCAGATTAATGCTTGAAATAATCTGTAGAGTGTCATGTAACGGCATAATATTTAGGAAAACGAGGAATCACGCAAAATCCATTACTTTAAGTAATGCTCATACTCTCGCTATATTTATATTTCCCAAAGATTCATTATAAAGAAAAGTATTAATTATAACAAAAATGGAAGTAAAACTTACTTTCAAAATTCGTTTTTAAATTACTTTAGTAATGGTTATTGAACAAGCTATTGAGTTACAGTTAACAAAATTTTAAGATATTTAATAACAGCAAACCTTAATTACAAGTTTAGAATGTATACATATCTGAACATAATTACAGTAGTTGGAGGGAAAATTTTCTAAGTAATTCTGGGAAATTTTACATACATCATGGAAGCCTAATAAAACGCCAGATTAATGATTAAAATAATCTTTATATAGAGTAATGCAAATCTTTGGGGAAACGAGAAAGCACGCATTAATACTTTAAGTAATACACCCAAGAAGCAATTCCTGAAGATTTAACCAAATTTTATTCCCTTAAAATGTTATTATAAATTATTTTGGTTTTAATCTTAGATTGAATTCAACAAGCGTACATCTCTTTAGAATATTGAAGTTACAAGCTACAATGTTAGTTTGAATCTAGCTTGCATTATTGAATATGTATGCATCCCATATATGTAATTTGACAAAATATTTATTTATTTATTTATTTATTTGAACTGAAGAAGTGAATTTCAAAATTTGGCTTATACTGAAAATCAAATTAAGATAAATCCCAAAAATCCTGCAAATAGCAATAGCTATATCTTGAGAAGTAATTGGATTATTTTCAAAAATCATTATATTCCTTTCGCCCTTGATGTAATATGGTGCTGATTAATTTTTGGTGTAAACCGTCCAATAGGTGACGCTGCTAAGTGGCTTTACTCAAGATTAAATAATATTGATCTATTTCACATTTTATGAAATTCACATACGTTGCTGATGTTTACTATACGTTATTTCCTGTACAGTAGAAATCAGATCGTATTTAGTGCAATACACAGATAATTTCTGATGCACTACTGAATCAGAAGTACTGTGTACTATTACAGTTAACAAGGTTTTAAGTTCCTTAATAACAACATACCTTAATCACAAGTTTAGAATATGTACAGCCGACTCTCGTTAATTGGAAATCGGATAATTCGAATCTTCGCTTAATTCGAACAAAACATGAAGTCCCGAAAATTTCAATGGCAGAATAACGTTAAAAACTTTCGCTAATTCGAACTCATTTTCTCTTGACTTCGTTTAATTCGAACTAACGAGAATTCAGATTTTTAATTTTTCTTTCTTTTTTTTTTTCATGGATTTAAGATAATTTGAATAACTTTCTTTCTTTGATTTTTGTGAAAATTGTTCCGAACGATTATACATATAATCCAATGCATTTGATATATCCACTTTCTTAGTGCCCGGTCTCTCCATCAGTGAATCTCAAAATTTTCTTTCATTGTGCTTGTTTCTAATCATTTAATTAATTTATGTATTTATATATTCTAATTTATGATTAAGTCATAGTCTAATGATAACAGACGAAATATATTTAAAAAACACTATAACATTAATTCCTTTGTAATAGTACCATATTAAGAATGTTTTTATTTCATATTTTGCATAATTCGAACTTCGGATGATTTAAACATTTCTTGTGGTCCCGACGAGTTCGAATTAACGAGAGTCGACTGTATATCTGAACATAATAACAATAGTTGGAGCGAAAATACACGAAGTAATTCTGAGAAATTTACATACATCATACAAGCCTACGAGAACGCCAGATTAATGTTAAAAATAATCTTATGAGAGATTAATGCAACGGTACAATATTTGCAAAAATGAGAAAGTACGCCGAATCCATTAATACTTTGAGTAATGGACACAAGAAGCAATTCCTGAAGATTTAACCACATTTTGTTCCATTAAAAGGTTATTATAAACTGTTTTCTATTATAATCTTTGATTAAATTCAACAAACGTATTTCACTTTGGATTATTGAAAGTTATAAACTACAATATTAGCTAAAATCTAGGTTATGTTAATTTTAAAAGCATTTTTTCCTATCAAATAAATTATGCAATTTTTAGAGTTTATTTAAAGGAAAACAAAGTACATAACTATCTATGGGTATTTCATATATGAATATTAATAATTTAGAGCTATGTAGAGATTATCAGATTTTTTAGGAAAAAAATGTTTTAATTTTCAGAACCAGTTGCAACCGGTTCTGAAATTGAAACTATCCTAAAATACAACCAAAATCGATAAAGTAAAATTTAGCCCGGTCGTGGAACGACCTCAGCTATCCTATGCAAAGAAAAAAAATCAAGTAAAAATATTAACATTTAAGGGAGATATTTTAAAATAATTCCCCCATAGACTTAACATTATCATACTGGTATTTATGAGTGACTCGGGTAGCGTCTTAAGAGCCCAAATTAGTGAACATGCAATGCAGAATTTGATTGGAAGATGGTTTCGTTGAATGATTAAATGTTATACCGCAAGAATTAGAATTTGGAATGAAAAAGCCAAGTAAAGATAATCATAAAAAGAAATACAATTTACATATTTAGTAATTCTCTATGTGAAAAAAGTATGACTGTTGAATTTGAAAAAGATTTATAAATACTAAGTAATCTACACTTAAAATAAACATTGTCAAGTACGAAGTTACATGCACCTACATTTATTGAACAGTGTATGCTGTATAAAGATTAAGAAAAAAAAAAAAAAGCCATTATTTTACATTTTATTTAATAGTATGAATATTATTTACCAACTTTTTTAAACATCTGAATTTTTCAGTGATTTTTTTTTTTTATTTCGCCAATTCTGTAATTTTTATTATAATTACACATTCTTATCCCATTAAATCATTTATTTATGTTCATTTAATTATATCATTTGAAGCGTTCGCCTGCAACATGTATTATTTACAATATGATTTAAGTAATAAACTTTAAATTTAAATCTTTCAACACAATCAAACATGTGAATAATGTAATTTAATTTAAGAAAATAAACTGTTTTTACTTTAAATTTCAATGTCGATAAACACACTTGATTTAAATTTTTAAAGTCATTAGACGTGCTTGTACCAAAACAATAAATGAAAAACCATTCCTAATTACATTTTAATGGGTAAAAATTTGGTTAGAGAACTAGAAAGTATGCCCTTTGGATGCATTATTTCAAGCATTAATGGATTACGCGAGCCTCGCGTTTTCCCAGATGTTGTTGTGCCAGTCTCTAAAGATTATTTTGAACATTAATCTAATGTTCTGAAGGGGATTACATGATGCATTTAAATTTTAGGAAAATACATAGCGAGTTTTCACTTCACTATAATTCATACACATTTTCGTATGTTCTAACTAATGGATTTTCGACTTGGCGGCTTAAAAATTTAGCAAAAGTATTACAATATAGAAATGAAATAATGTTATGTTAAATTTTCTAAAATGCTTTTTCTGAAATAGAAATTTACGTGAAATGTAAAGTTTATAAAATGTCAAGTTACGATAAATCTAGGAATATTATGATGTAAATGCTTTTAGTAATTTTGTGTGTGACAGGTGTCCTATTGCTGTCATACATTGGAATAAACATGAACAAATTATTTACCTTGAACTTTATTGATTTAACATTATTAAAACTAACGAAATTCAAATTCGTCAAATTCCTATAATTATAAAAAAATATACTTGACTTAAGAAATTGATAAAACTATTCAATAAAATTTATATATAAGCTTTTATTTTTATTTTTCTCGGCATAATACGATTTGAAATTATTAATGATTGTAAAAGCATGTTTAATTCATCATAGTTTGATTTCATTAAATTTTAACTTTAGATTATTTGTTTTTTTTTTCGTTATTTTTTTTCGTAACTCAACAGTTATATTATTACCGCATATAGAATTAACAGATAGTATATAAATTACGTTTTTTTAATCGTTATCTTAATTTGAGTTCAACAAAATTTGTACGCTTTATATTAAAAATTATAGATCTTAAAATGTGAGGTTTCATTATTTAACGAAACCATATTCCAGTTATCTACTGCAGTGATTATATAATTTTTTAAAACTAAGTAGAGGAAAACGCAGTAATTACAAGATTCGAAAAGGTATATGAATTCAAGTGAAGTGAAAATGCACTACGTGTTTTCGTGGAATTTTCATAGATCATTAATAATCTCATAAAGAACATTAGATTAATGTTTAAAATAATCTTTAAAGATTAACATGATAACAACCTCCGGGAAAATGAGATGTTCGCATAATCCATTAATTCTTGAAATAATGCACCCAAGAAGTACTTTCTAAATCTCTAACTAAATTTTATTCCACTCAAAGGTAATTAGCAATATTTTCCCAGTAATCATCCTAATAGAATTTCTTTCAATTAGCTTATACATTGAGATCATCGGTGTTTATCAATGTTGCAATTTCACAGAATCTAGATAGTTTTAATTTAAATAAATTATTAACATGGTTGTTTGTGCTAAAAGATTTAAAGGAATTTTAAAATTTAATACTCAGTTAATATTGAAAATCAGATTTCACTTGTGTTGCTCTTTTAACATAAAAATAAATTGTCATAAACAAAACTTTTAACTGAATAAAAATGTATAAAAATCATGAAATTAGCCAAACAATAAAAATATAGATTGTTTAATAAATTGGTAAATAATATCTAAACTATTTTACTAAACGTTAACTAATGTTTGTTTTATTTTCTAATTTTTTGCTTAATCATGTACAATGTTTCTTAATTCTTAATACAAGTTCGATTTCTCTAGTTGATTTCTCTAGTTGTGTGTTTTAAATTAATGTTGTTCACTATTCATAGTTTAAATTATTTCGCAATTCAACTGTTATACTTTTATCACATACAAAATTATTAAATAATATTTAAATAATATTTCTTTATATATTTATCTTAATTTGAAATTTTAGAAACTGTACGTTTTATATTCAAAATTCTAGTTTCTGCAAATAAGTTTTAAAAATTTAACAATACATAAAATTTAACATACAATTATTTTATTAGAACAGCAAATAAAATATTTGTGCAAAAAATGCATAAAGAGAGAAAAACAATGTTGAGAAATGCCAAATAATGCATGAAACTGAAGCAAACAGCCGTTTAGAATCTATCATCGAGATTCTTCATCAGAGCAAGACTCTGCGTGCTAGAAAAAGCAAAGCCGCACCTAACTCTACGAGCAAAGCCTAGCTCAGCTTTCCTTTTTCTAGCATGCTATGGTATGCACTGATCAAGAATCTTGACAGTAAACTGGAAAAAAAAATGGTGTTTTACCTTGAATTATCCAGTAAATTTACAGAATATGTCACTTTTTTCATATAAACGGTCAATACCCGTAATTTTTTGTGTTTCACGAGCAAAAATTGTTAATGTAAGGGCAAAGTCAATAGGAATAAAGTCCGTTTTTATACGGACATTGTCTGGAATCTCTCCTGCAGCTTTTTTACAGTGTAGATTTCAATTGGCTGTTTGCTACCTTTTCTTGAATTATTTGTGCATTTCTCATGGTTCACTTTCAATATATTTCTGTTCTCTTCTGTATTACACAGGCAAAGTTTTATAGGACGTTAAATTAATGCATTAGTTACAATATTCGAAAATGTATAACGTTTGCAAAGCATTGAAAATATCTTATATTATTTTGCAGAATCTACTTACATCATATAATCCTTACAAGACATTAGATTAATTTTCCAAATAATCTTTATAGACTGACATAATAAACAGACTTCAGATTAACTAAAGGTTCACATATATCATTAATGCTTGACGTTCGTCATCCAAGTGCTACTCCCCAGATCTCTAACATAATTTTGTTTTATGAAAATGTAATCAAAAATTGTTTTCCAGGTATTATTCTAATAAAAGTACTTAACATGTAATGGAACGAAATTCCCCAGATAAATGATAAATTTAAAATAAGTAGATGAAGTAAAAGTAACAATAATAATAAAAAAAAAACTGAAATTAAAAAAAAATTCAATGACTATTTGAAAAATGATAATGTCAAAGAATATCTTTAAATTAATAATAATAATAAACATCATTTTTAGGACGCTTATAACAAGTCATATATTACATACGCCGTGCATTAAACATTAATATTCCTAGACCAATGGTAAAAACTGTAATTTATAGATAGAAAACTTTAACTTTTAAAAATGTGCTTTTTTATTGGATGGAATTAATCAGACTGGCTTCTGCATGCCTCCTATTACGAACGGCATGGATTAAACATTTATATTACTGGACCCATCACAAACAAAAATTTAAAATAAAATTTCAGTTTTACAATTTTTGAAACTGCAATTTTTTTAAATTTTTAATCATCTCGCATTTAAATTTTTACACCGCCACATATAGAAACAAGTTGGAAATTGCACGTGAAGCGATGCAAATGAGGTGCGTTCGTACGATAATGAAGTTGTAAAAATATTACTCTCATGTATCATAAAGTTGAAAATAATGAATTACAATTAAAACGCTCATCAAACAGTGTTCTCCCTTTACCATTATGTAAAATAATACTTTTGTGTGGCCTTGTAAATCAATAACAAATGTTCTTTGCACCACAAATTATGTAAAATGTATATTATAATATGTACTTTATAGTTGCATATAAATTTTATTAAGTTCGAATGAGTGTAACACCAATAACATGCATTTGAAACATTTTTCCCCATCGGCCGTAATGTAACAGAATACTTTTGATTGTCCCTGTAATTGATCTATGCATCTGATTTTCATAAAATTTGAAATAACTCGACAAAATTATGTAATAATTATGTATTTTAAATTTGAAACGTATAAAATGCATTTGAAATTTTGCCCCATTCACCATAATGTAATTGAATAATTTTCATTGCCCTTGTAATTGATCTATGCACACGATTATCAAAAAAATTGAAATAACTCGACAAAATTATGTAATAATTATGTATTTTAAATTTCAAACGATTAAAATGCATTTGAAACTTTTTTCCCCATTGACCGAAATGTAATGGAATACTTTTGATTGCCTCTGTAATTGATATATTCATCCGATTTTCATAAAATTTGAAATGACTCGACAAAATTATATAATAATTATGTATTTTAAATTTCAAACGATTCGGTTGGGTAGTTTTTACGTTGTTATATGCGGACAGACGGACGGACTGAACGACCACTATAGGTGCTACGTACTTACATAATTACGAACGCACCTAAAAAATGCACTTTTTAATGAAATTTGTATGAAATCTCTATCATAATTTCTTTTTTGATTATTTTTTTTTTAAATTATTATTCTTTTTGTTATCGTGGCAACAGAAGTATTCCGTTTTGGGGCATTAAGCATGGACCAATCAGGAAACGAATAAAATAAGATAGTTGCGGGATTCAACCAATAAAAAGATTCAAATATACTTTAGATTTCCCAATTCTCTACCGAGAGCGACAACTATTTTCCAAATATTTAATAAATAATAGAATTTATCTACAGTAGTCATCATTTGTTTTATACTGCTGAATATTACGTAACATAGGAACTGATTAGAATAGATTGTCACGGTATTACACCGGTAATTTTAGTCACATGTGAGTCGTTCAAACGACATTTACGGTTTTTTAATAAACTGATGAATTTTCACAAGAAAAAAGGGGTGTTGCCATCCAATTTTTTTTATTTTTTTTCTTTGTAACCATAACCATGAGAGCTTTATTGTTTAAAATAATCACGGTCTCGAGCGTATAGACCACCGTTTTTTAAGACCACCCAGTACATAAATTTATATGAAAATTGCGAAATTCCTGAAATTCATCAAACAATAATAAATATAAATATTTTAATAAATGAGTAAACAATACTTGTCTTATTTAATAAAATAAACATGTTTACAAAATAAATGTTTATTTTTTTATATTTCATGACATTTAATAAAATGACAATAATAGTTACATTATATAACTAAATGTATGCATATAACAATGTGTTTTTTCATGATTTTTTTTCTTGAATATTTACACAGTTTAATAATTGTTGATGCATGTTTTTTTTTCTTCATAGCTGATTTTTTTATTTTAAGTTTAGATTGCTTGCTATATCATGCTTAACTTATTTTGTAGTTCAATATTTCAGCATTTATCGTGAACGTAATAACCCAAAATTATTTAAATATCACTTATTGTTATATTTATCATAACTTGACATTTTGGAAATGATAACTTTTGTACTCAAAAATCCAGTTTCAGAGAAAGAAGCTATAAATTTTTATCATAACCTTATTTCAGTTTTCGACTATGTTTCATCTGATACATTTTTAAGCCGCGAAGTGGAAAAAGCATTAGTTAAAACTTTCGAAAATGCATATGAAGTGAAGTGGAGTGAAAATGCAGTACACATTTACATAAAATTTACATGTATGATACAATCCCTACAGAGCATTAGATTAATGTTTAAAATAATCTTTAGAGACTAGCACAATAATAACCTCTAGGAAAACGAGAGTATAACACAATCCATTAGTGCTTGAAATAATGCATCCAAGAGGTACTTTCTAGATCTTCATATTTTATTCCATTAAAGGGTAATTAGAAATAGTTTTCCAGTTATTATTTTAATAGAAGTATATTAAATGAGCTTGTACATTTAGATCATACGTGTTTATCGATGTTGAAATTTCTCAGAATCTAACTTGTTTTCATTGAGATATATTAATCATGTGCTTGATTGTGTTAAAGGACTTAAAGGTAGTTCAAAATTTATTATTCTAAATGCATTGTAAATAACAGATTTTGTAGGTTTAACTTATTGTCCCTTTAAAACCATATAAGTAATTGGGCATAAATTTAGGATTTAATGGAGTAAAACTACATGATTTCATAAAAAAATTACGAATTTAATGAAATGCATAAATGTATTAAACTATAGATATTTTAAATTATATATTTTTTCGAGTAATTTCCTTTTTTCTTTTCCTGACTAATTCTGCCTTTTATATCATTTTATAATTATCATTCTGTTCTGTCATCTTTTGCTTATCACATCCTGTTTAGTTAATACCATTTTTAATTTCTTTTGTTTTTCTATTAGGTGTCTCTTTTAATCTCATTTTTTCTGTTCCCTTTACTTTCAGTCTTGCTCCTGTTTTCTGAGTATTAGCTCACCTTCTTTGCACCTGATTATGAAAGTCACCATGCTTTGGAAGGAGTTACGCATAACTTCTTTTTATAGTGTATTTAGATTTTGTATGTTTTTCTCTGTCTATCTTGAGATAATTAAATTTTGAATGCATCAGTATTTTTCATACACTTTTAGAACTGCATTATCAGACGAAATACCAAACTTTTCGATTAAAACATACATGTTCTTTTAAAAAATACAAAAAAAAAATAAATTTAGAAAAATATTATGATTTTTTTATTATATTTTCTAAATTAATCAAATTCAATTATACATTACAAAAATGCTTATTTTTATTTTTAGTAATATTACACATGTCCATGCAAAATATTTATGATCATCAAAGCATGAAAACACCAGTAAGTTTTAGGATTTATCAAATTTTAATTATTTAAAATAATAGTTTTTAAAACCAGTCCTTAAGCTTTAACAAAAGGGGAAAAAGAATAAACTGAGGCTTAATCACCTTAGAAATGCATTGTCATGTATTGTCTCATTTTTTGTTTACATTTAAAAAAAACTAATGTCACATTGTTAAAAGAATTTAAAAATTCAGCAGTTGAGTTCTGGTAAATTTTGTCCATATTCCATGTAATAAATTCAAGTACTAATAAATTTTAAAGAAATTATGCTTATGAAGGCTTTCGAAATTGATAAAAAATGCATACATAAAAACCAAATACTTTATATACGGGTAAAAAAGCCTAGTCTAAAACTTAAATTCATTTTACTCTCATAAAACAACATGTAAAGTAGAAATCAAATGCATATTTTTTAAATAACTACAGACTGACTTTTTTCTAAGTTTTTTTCAGGGTATATCCATTTTTTATTTTATTTTTTTCCACTTTTGAAAATAAAAATCGACATCAAGTGAATATTCTATTCTTTCATTTTATATTTAACTTTCCCTTTCAAAGTCAGTTCGCGTAAAAAAATTAAATAAATACAAATAACATATTTTTGCGTCTGTTATATAGAGAAAAAAATATTTTTCTGTAAAAAAAAACTGAAAGTGCTGAAAAACTAGTTTTTATTTACTTGCGTAAGAGATTTTAATCAAGACTGCTTGCAAAAAAGAATATGCAGATTTATTAATAAAAAACGAGTACCTAGACTAATATTTATTTATGTGTAATTGCTTTTTGTATGCAAAGTTAATACTATTTTAATGTTCTTTGAAAACATAATGAATACAAATGATTATTTGCATTTTAGAAACAAAGTACGTTGACTTTTTTTTTGTTTTTGTTATGATAATGTAAAAAAAAAAAATGAGTAATTTTTTGTGAAATATTTTTGAGATTCAACTTTTCTGTCTTTTTACTTTACTGAAAAAATCGATAATTTAAAAAAGAAATTGTTATGAAATAATTCTTAATAAATAATTCATAAGTAATTCTTATGAAAATAAAAGTAATAAAATATTTAGCTAGTTTTTATCTCGCAAAAATATATTTTTTAAATTTATTTTACTAGAAAAATGTGAGTCAAGAATAGGGATAGATAGAGGAATATTTTGGATATTCTTGTTTCGCATTGTATGAATAATTTGAAATTTTCAATTTGTGTTATACTTAAGAAATACCCGATTTAATATATAAAGTATATGCGCAAATAGTAAAAAAATAAAATGTAACAAATAAGTGATTTTTTGAGTTATCTGTTTATTGTAAGTAGCATTTTACTGTAGAAAACTCAAATAAGAAGTTACTTATTATAGAAATACATCCATATATCTTGTCTTATTCATTTTACATTGGTTTTAAAAAGATACTTTATTTCCATTGCTTTAATTGTTGTTTTATTTTATTTTTAATTTGCTAATTTCATTTTATATTGTTTACTCCTTTTACTTTATATTATTTTTTTCTATAATCTTGCAACACATTCCTTTTCTGCTTGTGCTTATCTGTTGTTTGTGTTTACCTTTCAGTTAACAGCACGGATAGTTTTGTTTTATTGCTTGCCTATAGGTTTATTTGTAAGCTTTACTCCTACCTTCCAATTCCTTTATGATCTTGTCCCATTACGAACACATGATTACTTCAGCTGATGACTCGTGAAATATAAAATTGAGGAAATTAAAAAAAAAAAATATTTTATGTAAATTGGTAAATAATATTTAAATTATTTTAATAAATGTGATTCAATGTATTTTTTAAATATCTTTTATTTTTCCTTACCATATACACAGTTCTTTACTTATTAATGCATGATCAATTCTTCATATCTGACTTTCTTTATTTTAGGTTTACATTGTTTCAATTAATAATTTAACTTTTTTCGTACTTCAACTATGTATCATTTATAGAAAATATTTAGCAGTGTACTTTGCCAGTTCCCATAATTATATATTTTAAGAACTTAACATGACCATTACCATATCCCAAATACCTACAGCATTATATCTGATAATTTTTTAAGCCGCTAAGTGGAAAATGCGTTTGTTGCAACATTAGAAAATGTATATGAATTGAAGTGAAGTGAAAATGCGCTACGTATTTTCCTAGAATTTACATGTATCACATAATCCCCATAGAACATTAGATTAATGTTCAAAATAATCTTTAGATACTAACACAATAACAATCTCCAGGAAAACGAGAGGTTCACATAATCCATTAATGCTTGAAATAATGTATAAGAGAGGTACTTTCTAAATCTCTAACCAAAATTTATTCCATTAAAGGTAATTAGGAATAGTTTTCCAGTTATTATCTTAAAAAAGTATTTTAAATGAGTTTGTTCATTCAGATCATACGTGTTGATCGATGTTGAAATTTAGCAAAATCTACCTTGTTTTCGCTGAAATATATTATTTGTATGCCTGATTGTGTTGAAGGATTTAAAGATAGTTCAAAATTTATTATTTTAGATCTGTTGTAAGTAATAGATTTTGTAGGTTTTACATATGTGCATTTAAAATCTTATTGGAAAATGTGTTTAAATACATAATTTATTGGCATAAAAGTGCATGATTATATAAAAAATTAAGAAATTCACGAAATTTATAAAGATATAAAACTACAGATATTATAATAAACAAATAAATAACTGTTATGTATTTTTTATTTTATTGTATATATATTTTTATGATAAATAACATAAACAACGAACGCAAAATTTTCTAATATTCAACTTCTAACAACGTCTCAATTTTTGTCATATTCGAACACCGTAAATATGAGATTTCTTCTGTCTTTTACTTGAATGTATTATTTTATATAAAAATAACCGTGGTTTAGTTATAATACAAGAAATTCATGAGAATTTTATGTTTCAAACTCGATATAAGACATAATATTTTTGTGGGTATGGGTTTTGTAAATCATCTATCGAAACTGTATAAAAGGGATTTTCATTCAAATTTAATATGGAACTTCTAATACTGTGCATATGTACGCTTAATATTAAAATAATTTTAACTATTATATATCCAAACTCTTTGCTCTTTACTATTCAAAAATATAAATGTTTTTGTACATTTAATTTGTTGAATGCGATTAATATATCTTGTCACTAAAATTTATAAAATTATGTATTATATTATATATTTGCCCGAATTATTTCCATTTTTGTTTCTTTTAATCTGCCTTTTATTTCATTTATAATTATCATCCCGTTATGTAATCTTTTGAGTATATCCTTCTGTTTAGCTAATACCACGGCTGATTTCTTCTGTTATTGTTTTAACTGTCTCCTCTCACATTTCTTTTAAGTCTTGTTTCTGTTTTCAGTGTATTAGCACGCCTTCTTTGTGCCTGGACATGAAAGGCACCATTCCTTGAACAGACTAACTAGATTAAAAAACCGCATAAATTTTTTCATGGTGTATTTAGATTTTATCTATCTTTCTCCGCCTCATTAGCAATAATTAAATTTTGAACGTATTAGTGTTTTTCATACACTTTTAAAACTTCATTAGTAAATAAAATACCTGCATAAAAAAGAAATGCCAACCATTTTGATTATATACATATATTTTCAATTAAAAACTTCATAAGTAAAATAAATAAAATATTTTATGAATTTTTTCTGATTTTATTTTCTTAAATAACAAAGTTGAAATTTATGATACAAAAATGCTTATTATTTTATTTTTAGAAACATGAAACAAGTCCAAGCAAAATTGTGATAGTCATTAACGCATAATGTTAATAAATTTTTGGATTTATCAGATTTCAGCTATTTAAAATCATAGTTTATAAATCTTTTAGTTATGACAAAAGGGAAAATGGTATAAATTTAGGCTAAATCACATTAAAAAGTACATTTTCATTTCTTGTTTTTTTTTCTTTTTAAAAGGAAAAAAAATTCTATATTGATAAAAGAATTAAAAAAAATCTTTCGTTGCAATCTGGAAAATTTTCCCCATATTTCACGTAAAAAATCTTTAATTTTTAAAGAAATATTGCTTATGAAGGCTTTTGAAATTGATTAAAAAAGTGTATGTAAATAAAAACTAAATACTTCATATATAAGTAAAAGAACCTAGCCTAAAACTGAAATTTCTTTTCCTCTCATAAAAACAACATTTAAAGTAGTAGTTAAATGCATATTTTTAACATAACTACACACTCACTTTTTTTCTAAAGTGTTTTAGGATCTCTCTCTCTCTCTCTATATATATATATATATATATTTCACTTTCGAAAATAAAAATCGACATGAAGTGGATATTCTATTCCTTTATTTTATATTTGACTTTCTCTTTCAAAGTCAGTTCGCGTAAAAAATAAATACAAAGAGCTTATTTTTGCATGTGTTAAACAGGGAAAAAATCCTCTAAAAATAAAACTGAAAGTGCAGAAAAAATAGTTTTTTATTTATTTGCGTAAGAGATTTTAATTAAGACTGCTTTCAGCAAGGAATATGCATATTTCCTTTAAAAAACGAGTACCTAGACTAATATTTATTTATATATATTTGTTTTTTGTATGCAAAGTGAATTTTCGCAACAGTGCATTGCGTCTAGTTATGTTTGTTGAAAATCCTTGGTTATGCAATCGAACAAATAGTGAAGTAAAAATGTATTTTTTTTTGGCTGAACAGAATAATAAGTGGTAAAATACTTACAATAATGATGATACATTGAACAAAAACAATAATAATAATAATAATAAAATGCATAGAAATCTCAAATCACCCAACAAGTCAACTGCACTATCGTATTTACAGGTTTAAGCATCAAGAAAAAAAGAAATAATAATACAATAATGATAAAAAATTATCAACAACAATAATAACAGTTATTATTATAATTACGTAACATGGATTGTGTTGATAGAGATACTGCAAATTTAAAATTTATTATCTATTGTAAATAACAGATATTTCTGGTCTCCATTAGAATTCATATAATTATTAATCGTAATGCAAATGTATGATTATATTAAAAATTATATCCTTCGTGAAATTCTTCTAACTAAATTTTCTTATTTTAATAAATTGGTTAAAAAGTTACACTATTTAATAAAATGTAAATAAATGTTAAAGTTTTTTTTCTTTTCTGGGCACTATACATTATTTAATAATTGGAAACTGATGAATCAATTCAATATAGTTGGCTTTGCATACATTTTGGTTTATGTGTTTTTTATTGTTTAAATTATTCGTAATTCAGCAGTTAAATGTTTACCTCATGTACAACTGCTAAATACTATAGAAATATATTTATTCTTATTTTAACTTTGCGTTTACCAAAATTGGCCGTTTTATAGTTCTTAAAATATAAATTTTAAACATTTAACTTAATCTTATTACAGTTCTCTACTGTTTTCCATTTGAAGAGTTTTTTAAGCCGCTTAGTGGAGAATGTATTAGTTAAAACACTCGAAATCCTATATGAATTGTAGTGAAGTGAATTAATGTTCAAATTCATCTTTAGAAATTAACAAAATAACAACATCTGAAAAAAACGCGAAGTTAGTATAATCTTTAGAGTATACCGCGTTTACCGAAAATGCAAGTTTAATTATTAATAAAATGCAAATTTTCAATATTTAACTTAACCTTATTTCAATTTTCTGCTGCGTTCCATCTGAAATGTTTTTAAACCAATATGGAGAAAATGCATTATTTTCAACATTAAAGAAGTTGGAAATTGCACGTGAAACGTAGCAAATGAGGTACGTTCGTAAGATAACGAAGTTTTAAAAATATCACTCTGATATATGAATCTCATAAAATTGTAAATACACAATTAAAATGCGCGCCGAACAATGTTCTCCCTTTACCATTACGTAATGGAATACTTTTGTGTGGCCTTATAAATCATTAACAAATGTTCTATTGCACCACAGATTATGTAAAATGTATATTATAATATGTACTTTATAAATATCGATGAATATCTATACATTGACCGTAATGTAATGGAATACTTTTGATTCTCCCTGTAATTGATCTATGCATACGATTTTCATAAAATTTGAAATAACACGACAAAATTATGTAATAATTATATATATTAAATTTCAAACGATTCGGTTGAGTAGTTTTTGCATTGTTACATGCGCACGGACTGTACGACAACTATACGTGCTACGTATTTACATAATTACGAACGCACATAAAAATGGATATAAATTGTAGTGAAGTGAATATCCACAACATGTTTTGGTGGTATTTACATGCACCATATAATCCCCATTAGATTAATGTTCAAAATAGTCTTCAGAGACCAGCATAATAGCACACTCCGGAAAAACAAGAGCTATTAATGCTTTAAATAATGCATCCAAGAGATACTTTCTAATTCTCAAAATAAATTTTATTCCATTAAAAGGTAATTAGTAATAGTTTCCGAGTTAATATCTTAATAGAAATATAGTCAATGAGTTTGTACATTCAAATAATACGTATTTATCGAAATTTAAAATTTCGCAGAATCTAGCCAGTTTTCATTAATATAGTACATTATTTACATGACTGACTGAGTTGAAGAATTTCAAGGTAGCTTAAAATTTATTATTTTAACTTCATTGTAAGTAATAGATTTTATAGGTTTAACTTATTGTTTATTTACATTTATGTATGTCAATGGGCAAAATATATATAATTTTATGGAATAAATGTACATGATTACATAAAAAATATAAATTTATAAAATTCATAAATATATAAAAATCTAGATATTTTAATAAATAAATAAGATATAGTTATTTTTTTAAGTTTGTTGCATAGATTACTTTTATGATAACTAATACAAATAACAAAGTTATGACATTTTAATATTTAAAATTCTTCGTACGTTTAAATTTCGCGTCACTTACCAACCACATAAATATGAGATTTTTCTCTTTTCTTTATGTATAACGATCCATGATTTTGGTATAATACATTAAATTTATTAGTATATGTCATTTCAAAATTGGTATATCAAAATCGATCCTCATATACAATAAATAATATATATATATATTTCGTTTTACAGTTATTGTAATTTTCCGTTTACCAAAATTGCGTGTTTTATAGTTCTTAAAATGTAAATTTTAAGCATTTAACATAATCTTATATCACATCTCTGATGCGTTCAATAGGAAATGTTTTTAAACCACTTAGTGGAAAATGTATTATTTACAACATTGGAAAATGTATATGATGTGTAGTGAAATGGAAATCCACAACGTATTTTCGTGGAATTTACATGCATCATATAATCCCCAGAGAATATTAGATTTATGTTCAAAATAATCTTTAGAGACTAATACAATAACAACCTCCAGGAAAACGAGAGGTTCTCATAATCCATTAATGCTTGAAATAATGCATCCAAGAGGTACTTTCTAGATCTCTAAACAAATTTTATTCCATTAAAATGTAATTAGTAATAGTTTTCCAGTTAATATCTTAATAGAAGTATATTGAATGAGTTTGTACATTTAGATAATACGTGTTTATCGATGTTGAAATTTTGCAAAATCTAGCTTGTTTTCATTAATGTATATTATTTACATGACTGATTGTTTTAAAGAATATAAAGGTAGCTCAAAATTTATTATTTTAACTGTATTGTAACTAACATATATTCCAGATTTAATTTAATGTCCATTTACGTCAGTACATTACATATAAGTCAAAGGGCACAAATATAATAAAATTATTAGTTAAAATAAAATTATTTTTATGGAATAAAAATACGTGATTACATAAAAAATTAAGAAATTCATGAAACTCATATTTCCAGCTTGTTAAACCCTTAATCTTACAACTTTTTAGCAATTAGAAACGGAGATTTATCAATTATTTAAAAAATGCAATACATGATTTCTAATATTGAGTATATTTAAAAATAATTTTATCGTTTTAATTTATTTAGATTAAAAATTTATTCTTCACACCATAACTCTGAAAAAAAATATATTACCTGGATTAAAACCAATCAGATATTTCAAAAGATTCACGTACCTAAAAATAAAATAAAAATAATTTAAGTACCACAATTAACGATAAAAAAATGCATTCATTCTATAACACATTTAGATTATAAAACAAACTGTAATTTGAAAAAATATATTTTGGAATAAAAAAGGTATATAATTTATTAGAATAATATTGTTACTAATATTTACATGCAATACGATTAAAATTTAAATTATTTTCTGCTTTTATTTAAGGGTGTTTGTTCTCAACAAGCGCAAAAGGTTTTAACACTTTCACAAATTCATTCTTCAACAGAAAGATATAAAATTGCAAAACCTGACCATAGAAGCGATTTAGAATAGAGCTTAGTTTTCCATTTTTTATCAATAAATTACCTATTGAGTTATTAGTCCAATCAAAATAGTGATAATCATCAATGCATGAAAATGCCAGTAAGTTTTAGGATCTATCAGATTTATAAAATCACAGCGTATAAACTGTTAGTTATGACAAAAGGGAAAATGAGTGAATTAACGCTAAATCACTTAAAAAATGCACTTTCATTTTTTGTCATTTTTTTTTTACTTTTTTTAAAAATAAAATAATGCCATATTGATTCTGACAGTCTTGCAAAAGGACAAAATTGTAATGTTGTTTTCTCAGAATTTTGTTTTAATTGCTAAAGAAATATGATTCTTTCAAAATTACAGAAAATTCTTATTTACGAATATGAATGTTATCCTTGAGCGTGTTAGTCATTGCACAATGTATTAAAAATACATTAAATCAACTGAGTTATATCATTTTAATTATTGCTTGCATTGCAGTGAAACCCGGAGCTTAGGGAATGTCTATAGACGGGCTTGTCAGTGAAAGGGTTAAAAAGAAATAATAATAAAATAAATTTTTGCATTTTTCTCCATATTTTATGTAAAAAATTCAAGTAACTTTTAAATTCAAGCAACTTTTGAACTTTAAAAAATTTAAGTAACTTTTGAAACTGATAAAAAAATATACATAAAAACCAAATACTTTATATACAGATAAAACTATTCTAAAACTTAAATTTCAATCAATTCTCTCATAAAAACAACATTGAAAGTGTAAGTTAAATGCCTATTTTTAACGTAACTGCAGGTTCACTTTTTTTCTTAATTTTTTCAGGATATATCTCTTTTTAATATTTTTTTTCACGTTCGAAAATAAAAATTAACATCAAGTGGATATTCTATTCCTTCATTTTATATTTAACTTTCTCTTTCAAAGTCAGATTGCGTATAAAAAATAAATAAATACAAAGAACATATTTCTGCATGTGTTAAAACAAAAAATATATGTTTTTCTGTAAAAATAAAACTGGAAGTGCAGAAAAAGTATTTTTTTATTTACTAGGAGTAAGAGATTTTAATTAAGACTCCTTGCACAGAAAGAATATGCAGATTTGCTTAAAAAATGAATACCTAGACAAATATTTATTTATGTATTTGCTTTTGGTATGCAAAGTGAATACTATTTTAACGTTCTTTAAAAACATAATGAATAAAAATGATTATTTGCATTTTAGAATAAAAGTGCGGGAGCATTTTTTTTGTTGTTATCATAATGTAAAAAATGAGTAATTTTTTTGAATTATGTTTGAGATTCAAATTTTCTGTCGTTTTAATTTACTGAAAAAACAACATTTGAAAGAGTTATTAATATAAAAATAAAAGTAATAAATTATTTAAATATTTTTATCTCATATATATATGAACATATATATTTTATTTTATTTTATTTTATTTGAAAAATGTGTCTCACGAATAGCGAGAGATAAGGGAAAATATTGGATATTGTTGTTTCACTACGTTTGAATAATTTTAAATTTAATTTGTGTTTTATACAAGAAATACCTTATTTAAATATTTACAAACATGATTACATAAAAAGTTAAGAAATTAATAAAATTCACAAATATATAAAAATATTAAAATTTTAATAAATAATAAGTAAATAGTTATATATTTTTAAATATTTTTTCAATATTAAATTTCTAAAAAATATAAAATTTATATTTCTTCGTATATATATCTCAATTTCATTTTTTTAAACATCCAGTTTTGAAAATAGAATGTTTTAAAAAATTAACTTGACCATATACAAATCATCTACTGTTTTATATATGAAAAGAGTTTTTAAGCGGCTTAATTCGGAAATGCATTAGTTACTACATTCGAAAACGTATATGAATTGAAGTGAAGGGAAAATGTGCTACTTATTTTCGTGGTATTTTCATGCATCACATAATCCCCAAAGAACATTAGATTAATATTCAAAATAATCTTTAGAGACTAACACAATAACAACCTCTGGGGAAACACGAGGTTCACATAATCCATTAATGCTTGAAATAATGCAACCAAGAGGTAATTTCTAGATCTCTCACGATATTTTATCCAATTAAAAGGTAATTAGAAATAGTTTTCTAGTTATTATCTTAATAGAAGTAAATTTAATGAGTTTTTACATTCAAATCATGTGTGTTTATCGATGCTGAAATTTCGCAGAATCTATCTTGTTTTCGTTGAAATACAGTCGACTCTCGTTAATTCGAAATCGGATAATTCGAATCTTCGCTTAATTCGAACTAAACATGAAGTCCCGAAATTTTCAAAGGCAGAATAACGTTAAAAATTTTCATTAATTCGAACTCATTTTCTCTTGACTTCGTTTAATTCGAACAAACGATAATTCCGATTTCTTTTCTTTCTCATAGATTTCAGAACATTTGAATATCTTTCTTTCTTTCATTTTTGTGAGAATTATTCCGAACGAGTATACATATAATCCCATACATTTGATGTCCACTTTCTTAGTACCCTGTATTTCCATCAGTGACGCTTCAAATGTTTATTCCATTGTGCTTATTTCTAATCTTTTAATTAGTTAAAGTATTTCTACATTCTTATTTAATATTAACCCTTTCCGGCATGGGCAAAATCTGTTAGTAAAATATGAAATTGTCGACTGACACCGGAATTCACAAACGAATTTTTTTAGATATTTTGAATCCCCAAATTTAAGCTTTTATTGTAAAAGCCAAATTTTACTAAAACATTATTGTTGCCTTTTGCAAGTTTGGAATTAAAATTAGGTATCCCAGACCGGGCACAGTGTGCCGGAAAGGGTTAAGTCATATTCTAATGATAACAGACGAAAGAAATTTCAAAAACACTATAACATCAATTCCTTTGTAATGGTACCATATTAAGCAAGTTTTCATTTCATAATTTCCATAATTCGAACTTCGGATAATTCGAACATTTCTTGTGGTCCCGACACGTTCGAATTAACGAGAGTCGACTGTATATTATTTGCATGCCTGAATGTGTTGAAGGATTTAAAGGTAGTTCAAAATTTACTATCTTAACTGTATTGTAAAAAACAGATTTTGTCGGTTTAAGTTATTGTCCATTTAGAAACATATGAGTAAAAGGGCATAAATATATGATTTAATGCAATAAAAGTACATGATTACATAAAAAATTACGAAATTTATGAAATTTATAAAGATATACAAATACAAATGTTATAATGAATAAATCAATGATAGTTATGCTTTTTAAGTTTATTGTATGAATTATTTTTTATAATGAATATTATAAATAAAAAAGGTATGATTTTTAATACGTATAATTCTTAGTATATTTAAATTTTTGTCATTTTCCAGCTCTGTAAATATGAAATTTTTCTCTTTTACTTGATTATGTTTCTTTACATATAATTATCCATTATTTTGATATAATACAAGAAATGTATTAGTGTTTGGCATTTCAAAATCGTTCATCATATACAATTACTATACATAATAATACTATTTACTATATCGTATAATAATTACTATACTATATAATAATTACTCTATATAATATATTTTTTATAGTTATTTTAGATCTGCGTTTACGAAATGGCCCTATTTATAGTTTTTAAAATGCAAATTTTAAACATTAAACATAACCTTATTTCATAACCCGTCTTAAACTTAAACTTTATTTCTCTACTGCGTTTGATCTCAAAAGTTTTTAAACCACTTAGTGGAAAATGAATTAGTTACAATATACGAAAATGTATATAAACTGCAGTGAAGTGAAATCCCCTACATATTTTCGTAGTATTTACATGCATCATAGAATCCATGTAGAACATTAGATTAATATTCAAAATAATCTTTAGAGACTAACACAATAACAAACTCCGGGAAAACGAGAGGTTCACATAATCCATTAATGCTTGAAATAATGCATCCAAGAGGTGCTTTCCAAATCTCTAACCAAATGTTATTCCATTAAAAGGTAATTAGATATAGTTTTCCAGTTATTATGTTAATAGAAGTATATTCAATGAGTTTGTATTTGCAGATTATACGTGTTTATTGATGGTGAATTTTGCAGAGTCTAGATTGTTTGAATTGAAATATATTATTTACATGCCTGTTTAATTTGGAGAATTTAAAGGTAGTGCAAAATTATTTATTTTAACTGAATAGTAACAGATTTTGTAAGTTTAAGTTATTGTCCATTTAAAATCGTATAAATAAATAGGTTAAATTATATAACTACTTGGAATTACATGATTACGTAAAAAATTGAGAAATACACAAATATAAAAAATATAAATATTTAAATAAATAAATGAGTAATAGTTATGTTTTTTTAGTTTATTGTATATATTAGCTTTTTATGATAAGTAAAATTAATAACAAAGGCATGACTTTCCCATATTAAACCTTCTTTATGCTTCTAATTTTTTGTCACTTTCCTGACCCGAAAATATGAGATTTTTCTATTTTACTTGAATTATATAATAATTCATGTTTTTCATACAATACAAGGAATTTATTACTTCCTGACGTTTCAAAATCGATACAATATTGCTAAATACTTTTTTGTGGGTATTCGTTTTGTAAATAACCTGTAGAAATCCTATAAAATGGATTTTCATGCAAATTAATAAGAATTTCTGATACTGAGCACACTTAATGTTAAAATATTTTAATTTTTATTTACCAAACTCTTTAATTTTTACTATTCGCAAATACAAAAACTATTGTTTTTATACATATAATTTGCTCGATAAATTTAATACATATTATCACTAAAAATAATAAAATTATTTATTATGTTCTGCATTCATTCGCATATTTTCCTTTTTCCTTTCCTGTCTTATTATACATTTTATTACAATTCATAATTATCTTTCCGTTTTGTTTTTTTCTGATTATCACTTTCTGACTAGCTGATGCCACTTCTGATTTCTTCTGTTTTTCTGCTAGTTGTCTCCATAAACCTCAACTTTTCTCTTACATTTATTTTCAGTTTTGTTCCTGTTTTCAGTGCTTTAGCACGCCTTCTTTGTGCCAGGTGAAGTGCCATTCTTTGAACAGACGTACGGCATAAATTTTGAATACATACATATGTTTTCTTTTAAAACAACTACTTTATAAATAGAAAAGCAAAAAAACAAAATCTGATAAAATACTTTGTTTGAATTTTCTAAATGAATAAAGTACAATTTTATGTTACAAAAATGTTTATTAATTATCCATCATACGCTGTATAAAGTAAGTCTCGCAATCATTTTGAAATCAGATGTAAATTTATGATAAATTTACACATTTCAGAAACTGGAGATTCCGAAAAACATATTTTTCAGAAAAAAATGATGTTCGTCTCTCTGTTATTCTATCAGTGTGTCTATAAATGCTCTATCACCCAATTTGGTACGTGGAATTTGGTACGTACTTAGTATATAAGAATAAGAAAAACCCTATTTAATATTATTATCGGAAATTTTTTTTCGGACACTCGAAATATTCGTTCGAATGAAATTTTCATAACATTTTCGATTTTTTTATTTTTTATTTCAAGGAGAGAATATAAAATCAAAAACAAAACATAATTTTTTCATAAAGAATGAAATCGATCGGATAATTAATTATTGAGATATTTGTAATCATGTTTTCCACATTCTGTGATTTTTCATGACCCTGTATTTCATTCAAATTTCAATTGAAAGATATATTTTGATTGGAAATGAGACGCTTTATATAAAGCAGTATACTTTTTATACTAGCAGTATATTAGTTCATCATTTTTTTTGTCTGTTTGTTATAACGATGGGACTTTTACGCAATCCGATATTACAGATTTTCATTTCATATTTTGTAGTACGCATATCCATGATGGATAAGTATTACGGTGCGCCCCCCCCCAACAATCTGATGACTAGTTTTTTTATTTTTAGTTATATCAAACACGTTTAATCAAAATAGTAATAATTATTTATGCATGAAAATTCTTAATTTTTGGATTTATCAAGTTTTAGTTAAATCCCAGTTTATAAAATCGGTGATAAGTTATGACAAAATGAAAAATGGAATGAACTGCACTAAATTAAAAAATGCATTTTCATTTCTTGCTTCTTTTTAAAAATAAAATAATGCCATATTGATAAAAGAATCTGCAATTGCATTCTGGTAAATTTTCTCCATATTCCATGAAAGAAATTCAAGTAACTTTTAAAGAAATGTTGCTTATGAAGACTTTTGAAATTGATAAAGAAAATATACATAAAGGCCAAATATGTAGGTAAAAGAGCCTAGTCTATATCTTAAATTTCTTTACCTCTCATAAAAACAGTGGAACTTTGAAAGTTGAAATTAAATGCATATTTTTAACATAACTACAGATTCCCTTTTTCTCTTAAATTTGTTCAGAATATATATATATATATATATATATATATATATATATATATATATATATACTTTTTTCTCTTTCAAAAATAAAAATCGACTTCAAGTGGATATTCTGTTCCTTTATTTTACATTTAACTTTCTCTTTGAAAGTCACTTCACTTAAAAAAATATACACAAGAACATATTTTTGCATGTGTTAAATAGAAAAAAAATCTCTTTCTGTAAAAATAAAACTGAAAGTACAGAAAAACTAGTTTTTTATTTACTTATGTAAGATATTTTAATTAAGACTGCTTTCAGAGAGGAATATGCAGATTTGCTTTAAAAAAAACGAGTACCTAGACTAATATTTATTTATATGTATTTTCTTTTTGTATGAAAAATGAATACGATTTTGATGCTCTTTGAAAACATAATGAATACAAATGATTATTTGGATTTTAGAAACAAAGAGCGTGGACATTTTTTTGTTGTTATGACAATATAAAAAATGAGTAATTTTTTGTGAAATATGTTTAACAATCAACTTTTCTGTCGCTTTACTTTGCTGAAAAAAAATTAAAAATGTTATTCATATGAAAATAAAAATAATAAATATTTATCTCACTCTATACATTTATATTATTTTATTTTACTTGAAAAATGTGAGTCACGAATAGCGAGAGATGAGTGAAACATTGATATTCTTGTTTCACTTTGTATGAATAATTTTATACTTAATTTGCGTTTTATCTAAGAAATACCTTATTTATCTATACAACAATTTGCGTACATGATAAAAGATATATATGATTACATAAGAAATTAAGAATATATAAAAATATTGGTATTTTAATTAATAAATAAGCAATAGTTATGTTTTTTTTTCTTTTTTTTATCTTGGATTTTTAAATAATATTTAAATAATATTTTTTTCGCATATTTATTTCAACTATTTTTTTATAAAATTCCCAGTTTCGAAAATGGAATGTTTAAGGGTGTATTTCGATCCAAACTGCTTACTTTCTGATATATTTTTGAATTTATTTTTGCTCTCAAATGCATCAAACTGGCAAATTGTCTTATTTAGAAAGTACACAAGGTGCCGTGATTGGCGAATATTTGATAAATGCAGAAAACATTGCAAAAAAGCAATAAAAAACGGCAATTTAAACCAATTTTTCCGAAGCGGGAGATCTGTGGACGAAAAAAGGGTCATACTGAGAAGGTAACTGTTTATAAATCAAATTCTAATGAATTAAGCATAAAAAGACATCACACGGCACCTTATACGTCTCTTCAAAAATCACCTCAGCAAGTTTCATGTTTCTACTTTTAAAAATGTACCTGAAATTGAATCGGAAAATTTCGAGCTGTTGAAGGTGGAAAAGCGTTGTTTTCGAATACACCCTTAAAGATATTAATCTGACCATATACGAATTATCTACTGTATTATACTGTATTACTGAAATGATTTTCGAAACCGCTTACTTGGAAAATGCATTAGTTATTACATTCGAAAATGTATGTGAATTGAAGTGAATAAAAATGTGCTAGTCATTTTCGTCGAATGTACATACATCACATAATCCCCATAGAAGATTATATTACTGTTCAAAATAATCTTTCGAGATTAACACAACAACAAACTCTGGTAAAACAAGAGGTTCACATAATCCATTAATGTTTGAAATAATGCAACCAAGAGGTACTTTCTGGATCTCTAACCAAGTTTTATTCCATTATGAGTTAATTAGAAATAGTTTTCCAGTTATTATCTTAATAGAAGTATATTCAATGATTTTGTATATTCAGATAATATGTGTTTATCGATGTTGAAATTTCACAGAATCTAGCTTATTTTCATTGAAATATATTATTTACATGCTTGATTGTGTTGTAGATATTAACACTAGTTCAAATTTACTATCTTAACTGTATTGTAAATAACAGATATTGTCGGTTTAAGTAATTGTTCATTTAGAAACATATGGGTAAATGGGCATAAATATATGATTTAATGGCATAAAAGTACATGATTGCATAAATAATTACAAAATTCATGAAATTCATAAATATATACAAATGTAAATGTTTTAATAAATAAATCAATAATAGTCATTTTTTTAAGTTTATTGTATACACAGTTTTTTAATGATAAATAATATAAATAACAAAGTTATGACTTTTTAATACTTAAAAGTCATAGTATGTTTCAATTTTTTGTCATTTTCCAGCCCCGTAAATATGAGATTTTTCTCTTTTACTTGACTATATTTCTTTATATATAAATATCCGTGATTATGATATAATACAAGAAATTTATTAGTATTTGACACTTCAAAACCGATATAATCGAAATCGATCCTCATATACAATTATTAAGTAATTTATAAATATATTTCTTTTCATAGTTATTTTAGCACTGCGCTTACTGAAGTGGCCCTTTTATAGTTCTTAAAATGCAAATTTTAACCATTTAACATAACCTTATTTCAGTTCTCTAATTATGTTCGATCTCAAAAGATTTTAAACCACTTAGTGTAAAATGCGTTAGTTGCAATATTCGAAAACGGATATGAATTGAAGTGAAGTGAAAATGTGCTATTTATTTTCGTAGTATGTACATGCATCAAATAATCCCCACAGAACATTAGATTAATGTTCAAAATAATCTTTAGAAATTAACACAATAACAAACTCAGGGAAAACAAGAGGTTTCCGTAATCCATTAATGCTTGAAATAATGCATCCAAGGGGTACTTTCTAGATCTCTAACGAAATTTCATTTCATTATAAGGTAATTAGAAATAGTTTCCCAGTTATTATCTTAATAGAAATATATTCAATGAGTTTGTACATTCAGATCATACGTGTTTATCGAAGTTCAAATTTCGCAGAATGTAGCTTGTTTTCATTGAGATGTATTATTTACATGCTTGATTGTGCTGAGGGATTTAACAGTAATTCAAAATTTACAATCTTAACTGTATTGTAAATAATAGATTTTGTCGGTTTAAGTTATTGTTCATTTAAAAAGATATGAGTAAATGGGCATAAATATATGATTTCATGGAATAAAAGTACATGATTACATAAAAATTACGAAATTCATGACATTCATGCACTGTAAAACATTTGTGTAACGTTACTCCATACAATTGGTGGCAGCCTTGCTGCCTCTAATTTTGTGGAGTACTTTGTCCGATATAACTGATGTAACAGTGCGAAGTTACTCCAGTAATATATGTTAAAATTACACCATTCAAAAGTGAAAAGTTACCCTTTAGAATGGAAGTCGTAGCTGAAACCAATTTTATGGAGTAACGTAACAAAAATGTTTTACAGTGTAGATATAGAATTATAAGTGTTTTAATAACTAAAGCAATAACAGTTATGTTTTTTTATATTTCTTGTATGATTTTTTTATTATAAATAATATGAATAACAAAGTATGACTTTTTAATACTTAAAATTCGCAGTATATTTCAATTTTTGTCACTTTCCAGCTCTGTAAATATGAGATTTTTCTCTTTTACTTGAATATATTTCTTTATTATCTATGATCTTGATATAATACAAAAAAATTATTAGTGTTTGAAATTTCAAAATCGATATAATCAAAATCAATCCTCATATACAATTACTAAATCAAATATAACTATATTTCGTCTGATATATATTTTAGCTCAGCGTTTACCGAAATGGCCCTTTTTATAGTTCTTAAAATGAAAATTTTAAACATTTAACGTAACCTTATTTTAGTTCTTTACTGTGTTCGATTTCAAAACTTTTTAAACCACTTAGTGGAAAATGCTTTGTTACAATATACAAAAATGTATATGAATTGTAGTGAATTAAAAATCTGCTACAATTTTTCGTTGTATTTACATGCTTCATATAATCCCCACATAACATTAGATTAATGTTCAAAATAATCTTTGGAGATTAACACAATAACAAACTCCTTGAAAATGAGAGGTTCATATAATCCATTAAAGCTTGAAATAATGCATGCAAGAGGTGCTTTCTAAATTTCTAACCATATTTTATTCCATTAAAAGGTAATTAGATATAGTTTTCCAGTTACAGTCGACTCTCGACAATTCGAAATCGAATAATTCGAATCTTTGCTTAATTCGAACTTAACATAAAGTCCCGAAATTTTCAATGGCAAAATAACGTTAAAAATTTTCATTAATTCGAACTCATTTTCTCTTGACTTCGTTTAATTCGAACTAATGAGAATTCCGTTTTTTCATTTTTCTTTTCTTTCTCATGGATTTCAGATCATTTGAATAACTTTCTTTCTTTGATTTTTGTGAGAATTATTCCGAACTAGTATACATATATTCCCATACATTTGATATCCATATTTTTAGTGCCCCGTCTGTCCATCAGTGATGCTTTTGAATTTTTCTTCCATTGTGCTTGTTTTTAATCTTTTAATTAGTATATGTATTTATACATTCTAATTTATTATTAAGTTATATTATATTTATAACAGACGAAATAAATTAAAAAGACACTAGAAGGTTAATGTCTTTGTAATAGTACCATATTAAGCATATCTTAATTTCATACATTCCACAATTCGAACTTCGGATAATTCGAACATTTCTTGTGGTCCCGGCGAGTTTGAATTAACGAGAGCCGACTGTATTATGTTAATAGAAGTATATTCAATGAGTTTGTACACTGTTAAAAATTTTGTGCTACTTTTAACCGAAATTTGGTATTTAGTAGCTGCTACCATAAGATGGTGAAATCTTGTTCCAAGATTTGGAACTTCGGTTGAACCATAGTACCATTTTTTCAAATAATATGGTGTAAACTCGTTCCAAGATTTGGAACTTCGATTAAACCATCCTATGGTGGCAGCTGGTAACAGCTTCGAGCACCAAATCTTGGTTCAAAGTAGCACGAATTTTTTAACAGTGTATTTTCAGATCATATGTGTTTAATGATGTTAAACTTTCACAGAATTGAGATTGTTTTAATTAAAATATATTATTCACATGCCTGTTTATGTTGGAGGATTTAAAGGTATTTCAAAATTCATTACTTTAACTGCATTATAACAGATTTTGTAGGTTTAACTTATTGTCCATTTAAAATCTTAAAAATAAATGGGCATACATATAATGGAATGCATTATTATAGTTGGAATTATAGTAGGAAATATAGTTGGAATTACATGATTACATAATAAAATATGAAATACACAGATATATAAAAGTATAAATATTTAAAGAAATAAATGACTAATAGTTACTTTTTTTAGTTTATTGTATATATTAGCTTTTTACGATAAATAATATAAATAACAAAGGCATGAGTTTTTAATATTAATCCTTCTGTATACGTCTAAATTTTTGTCCATTTCCAGACCCGTAAATTTTAGATTTTTTCTCTTTTACTTGAATATCTTTCATTATATATAACTATCCAGGTTTTCGATACAATACAAGAAATTTATTTGGTTTTGCTGTATCAAAATAGATATAATATTTCTAAATACTTTTTTATGGGTTTTTAAGGTCATCTGTAAAAACCCAATAAAAAGGGATTTTCATGCAAAATAATAAGAATTTCTGGTAATCTGCATAGGTACATTTAATGTTAAAATTATTTTCATCTTTATTTCTCCAAACTCTTTAATCTTTACTTCTCACAAATATGAAAACTAGAGTTTTTATACACATAATTTGTTCAGCAAGTTTAATATATATTGTCTCTAAAAATAATAAAATTATGTATTATGTCCTGCATTCATTAGCATATTTTCCTTTTTTCTTTTCTGTCTTATTATATCTTTTATTACAATTCGTAATTATCATTCCGTTTTGTCTTCTCCTGATTATCACCTTCTGACTAGCTGATGCCACTTGTGATTTCTTACTTTTTTCTGTTAGTTGTGTCAGTTAATCTCAACTTTTCTTTTACATTTCTTTTCAGTTTTGCTCCTGTTTTTAATGTATAAGTACGTCTTCTTTGTGACTGGTGATGAAAAGTGCCATTCTTTGAACAGACGTACGCATAAATTTTTCATGGTGTATTTAGACGTTGTTTGTCTTCCTTCGTCTCAATTGGGATAATTATATTTTGAAAGTATCAGTGTTTTTCATACATTTTTAAAACTGCATTAGTAAGTAAAATAACTACTTAAAAAGAAATACTAGTCATATTGATTACATACATATGTTTTCTTTTAAAAAACTGCTTTATAAATAGAAAAACAAAAATATTCGATGAAATATTTTAATTGTATTTTTTAAATGTATAGAGTATGTAATGTATAGAGTAATGTATTTATGTTAGAAAAATGTTTTTTAATTATCCATCATACTTAGTATAGTATAAGTCTTGCAATCGTTTTCAAAATCAAAGCAAATTTTTGAGGGATTTACACGCTTCAGAAATTGGAGATTCCGAAAAACATACATTAAGAAAAAAATTCCCGTCCGTCTGACTGTCATTATATCTCTGCGTCTATAAACACTCTATCTCCAAAACAAATTAAGATACAGACTTTGGTATGTACGTAGTATGTAAGAATAGGAAGAAGCCTATTTAATATCATTATCGGAAACTATTTTTTTCTGTCACTCAAATTATTCGTTCAATTAAAAAATGCATAAATTTTCGATTTTTTTTTTAAATTTTAAGGAGAGAAAGTAAAATACAATAACAAACCATCAATTTTTCATAAAGAATGAAGTCCTTCGGATAATTAATTATTGAGATATTTGTAATCATGTTTTCCAAATTATGCAATTTTTCATGACCCTATATCTCATCCAAATTTTAATTCAAAGATATATTTTAATTGTAAATGGGACGCTTAATCCAACACTGTAAAAAAATCTGTAAAGGTACTAAACATTTTCTAGGAAACTGGGATTCCAAGAACTTTTCATGTAACGATAACAGGAAAAATCTATGTAACCGATTCTAAAACTTGAGTTTTTGCTGTTACCGTTACAAAAAATGTTCTTGGAATCCCACTTTCCTAGATAAAGTGTAGTACCTTTACAGATTTTTTTTTACAGTGAACGCAGTAAACTATTAATTCATATAATTATCTTTTTTTTTCTTTTTTTTTTTTTTTTTGGGGGGGGGGGTATAACGTCCTTTACGCATTTCGATATTACAGATATTATTTTCATATTTTATAGTATGCATATCCATGATGTGTAAGTATTACGCTGGCCCCGAATGTGATAAATAGTTTTTATTTATTTATTTATCTTAGTAACATCAAACACGTTCAAGCAAAATTGTGATAGTTAAATTTGCATGAAAATGTCAGTAAATTTTAGGATTCATCATATTTTAGTTATTTAAAATCATATTTTATAAAAACAGACCTATTAGTGTCACTTAGTATATTTTTGTCACATAATTTTTGTCACGTTCCAGCCCCGTAAATATGAGATTTTTCTCTTTTACTTCACTAACTTTCTTTTTATATAACTATTCATGGTTTCGATATAATAAAAGAAATTTATTAGTATTTGACATTTCAAAATCGATATAATCGACATTGATCCTCATACACAATTACTAAATAATATATAAATATATTTCTTTTGGTAGTTAATTTAGCTCAGAAATTACCGAAATGGGCCCTTTTTATAGTTTTTAAAATGCAAATTTTAAACATTTGACATAAATTTATTACAATTTTACTGCCTTCAATCGCAAAACTTTATAAACCACTTAGTGGAAAATGCATTAGTTACAATATACGAAAATGTATATGAATTTCATTGAATTGAAAATCCGCTACAAACTTTTGTATTATTTACATGCTTCATATAATCCCCACAGAACATTAGATTTATGTTCAAAATAATCTTTAGAGACTAGCACAATAACAACCTCTAGGAAAACGAGAGGTTCACCATAATTCATAAATGCTTGAAATAATGCATCCAAGAGGTGCTTTCTAAATCTCAAACCAAATTTTGTTCCATTAAAAGGTAATTAGATATAATTTCCCAGTTATTATCTTAGTAGAAATATACTCAATGAGTTTGTACATTCAGATCATACGTGTTTATTGATGTTGAAATTTCGCAAAATCTTGCTTGTTTTAATTGAAATATATTATTCACATGCCTGTTTATGTTGGAGTATTTAAATGTATTTCAACATTCATTATTTTAACTCTATTGTAAAAAAAATTGTAGATTTAACTTATTGTCTATTTAAAATCGTATAAGTAAATGGGCATAAATATACAATTAGTTAAATTTACATGATTATATAAAAAAATAAAAAAAAATGTGAAATTCACAAATATATAAAAATATAAATATTTAAATAAATAAATAAATAATAGTTGTGTTTTCTTTTAGCTTATTGTATATATTAGCTTATTATGATAAATAATATTATTAAAATTGGTATGCTTTTTTAATATTAAAACTTCTTTGTGCGTCTAAATTTTTGTTACTTTCTACACTTGTAAATATGAGATTTGTATCTTTTACTTGAATATCTTTCTTTATATATAACTATCCAGTTTTCGATACAATACGAGAAATTTGTTACTTTTTGTCGTTTAAAAATCGATAAAATATTGATAAATACTTTTTTTATGGGTATTGTTTTTGTAAGTCACCTGTAGAAACCCTATAAAATGAATTTTCATGCAAGTGATAAGGATTTCTAATAAAGTGCATATGTACACTTAGTGTTAAAAACATTTTCATTTTTATTTACCAAACTTTTCAATCTTTACTATTGGCAAATATAAAAACTAGAGTTTTTATACATATGATTTATTCAATAAATTTAATGTATATTGTCACTAAAAATGATAAAATTATGTTATATGTTCTGCATTGATTCGCATAATTTCCTTTTTCCTTTCTTCTCTAATTATATCTTTCATTACAATTCGTAATTATCACTGCTTTCCATCTTCTTCTGATTATCACATTCTATCTAGCTGATGCTATTTCTGATTTCTTCTGTTTATCTGATAGTTTTCACCGTTAAACTCAACTTTTCTCTTACATTTTTTTCCGTTTTGCTCCTGTTTTCAGTGTATTAGCACGCCCTCTTTGGGCCTGGTGATGAAAGGTGTAATTTTTTGAACAGACGTACGCATAACTTTTTTTTCGTGTTGTATTTAGATGTTGTTTGTTTTTCTCCGTCTCCATTGTGATAAGTAAATTTTGAACGTATCTGTATTTTTCATACTCTTATAAAACTGCATTAGTAAGTAAAATAACCACATAAAAATGAAATACCAGTCATATTTATGACATACAAATGTTTTCTTTAAAAGATTACTTTATAAATACAAAAACAAAATCCTTTTGATTGTATTTTTTAAATGAATAAAGTACAATTTTATATTACAAAATTGCTTATTAGTCATCCATCAGACGTAGTATAGGGTAAGTATTGTAATCATTTTGAAAATTAACGTCAATTTTTGAGGGACTTACACGTTTCAGAAACTGGAGATTCCGAAAAACATATTTTCAGAAAAAAAATTCCGTCCGTCTTTTTGTTATTGTATCTGTGTGTCTATAAACGCTCTATCTCTCAAACAAATTGAAATACAGAAATGAAAATTTGGTATGTACTTAGTAAGTAAGAATAAGAAGAAGCTATTTTTTCGGACACTAGAAATATTCGTTCGAATGAAAAATGCATATACTTTTTTTATTTTTTACTTTTATTTTAAGGAGAGAATGTAAAAACAATAAGAAAACATAAATTTTTCATAAAGAATAAAGTCGATCGGTTAATTGTTGAGATAATTGTAATCATGTTTTCCACATTCTACGACCAACACGTGCAAGGAAAGGAGTTATAATCATTAATGCATGAAAATGCCAGTAAATTGTAGGATTCATCACATTTCAGCTATTTAAAATCATACTTTATAAAAACAGACCTTTAGTTATGACAAAAAGGAAAAAGAATAAATTGACGCTAAATCACATAAAAAATGCATTTTTATTTCTTTTCTCATTTTTTTACTTTAAAAAAATAAAATAATATTATATTGATAAAGGAATTAAAAAAAACTGCAATTGCATTCTGGTAACTTTTCTCCATATTCCATGAAAAAAAATTGAAGTAACTTTTAAAGAAATTTTGCTGATGAAGGCTTTTGAAATTGATAAAAAAAATATACATAAAGACAAAAGATATAGGTAAAAGAGCCTAGTCTAAATCTTAAATTTCTTTTTCTCTCAGAAGAAAAAACGAAAAACATTGAAAGTAAAATTTAAATTCATATTTTCAGCATAACTACAGATTCACTTTTTTTCCTAAATTGGTTCAGAATATGTATTTTTAGTTTTTTCCCTTTCAAAAGTAAAAATCCTTTTCAAGTGGATATTCTATTCCGTTATTTTATATTTAACTTTCTATTTCAAAGTCAGTTCGTTTAAAAAAAACTAAATAAATACAAAGGGCATATTTTTGCATTTGTTAAATAGGGAAAAAAACTTTTTCTGTAAAAATAAAACTGAAAGTGCATAAAAAAACTAGTTTTTTATCTACTAGCGTCAGAGATTTTAATGAAGACTGCATGCAACAAAGAATATGCATATTTGCTTTAAAAAGTGAATACCTAGACTAATATTTATTTATGTGTTTGCTTTTTTGTATGCAAAGTGAATACGATTTTAATGTTTTTTGAAAACACAATGAATACAAATGATTATTTGCATTTTAGAAGCAAAGTACGTATTTTTTTTTTTTTTTTTTTTTTTTTGTTCTTGTTACTATGATAATGAAAAAAAAATAATTTTTTGTGAAATATGTTTGAGATTCAAATTTTCTGTCGTTTTACTTTACAGAAACACCAACATTTTGTAAAGTTATTCATATAAAAATAACAGTAATAAATTATTTAAGTAATTTTTACTTCATATAGATATATATATTTTTTTATTTTACTTGAAAAATGTGAGTCACGAACAGCGAAGGATAAGGGAAAAATTTGTGCATTCTTCTTTTCTTTCGTATGACTAAATTTAAATTTAATATACGTTATATCTAAAAAATACCTAATTTAAATACGTAAACTATTTGCATGCATAGTAAACGATATAGTATAACCAGGAAGTTATCTTTCGAGTTAAGAATTTATTGCTAAAGGCACTTTATAATTAGAAAAGTCCAAAACTATATGCTATTTTTTACTTCATATAGACATATATATTTTTTATTTTACTTGAAAAATGTGAGTCACGAACAGCGAAGGATAAGGGAAAAATTTGTGCATTCTTCTTTTCTTTCGTATGAAAAACACGAAATCACTTTCTGAAATGTGACCATTGTTTAGCTTTATTTATTTTAATATAGTTAAAATATCGTTAATTTATTGTTATTTTATTTAAATTTTTATTCCCTCCTTTCATTTTATTTTGCTTATTCTTTAATTTTATTTTTAGGAGCGTTCATAATTATTTAAATTAATAGCACCTACAGCCGTCGCGTCGTTTAGTCTGTCCGTCTGTGTGTTCGCTTGTCTGTGCGTCCGCATATAACAGAGAAAAAAATACCGAACCAAATCGTTTGAAATTGAAAATATATATTTGTAGCATACTTTTGTCGAGTCGTTTCAAATTTTGCGAAAATCGAATTTATAGTTTAGTTACAGGGATAATCAAAATTATTCCGTTACTATATGCTTAAATGGGAAAAATAATTCCAATTGCATTTAACTGATGCTACACTCTTTCGAACATAAAAAAATTGATATGCATCTATAGAGTATGCATTAAAATATGCATTCTGTACAACCTGTGATCCAAAGAATAATCATTATTTATTTACAGAGCCAGACAGAAATATTAAATTACACAATTGTATATGGGTAAACATTGTTTGATGAAACAATACTTCCCGTAAAACAGAAAGCAGATAGTGTTTATAAGACACACAAAATACTTCATCTACTATACTGTATCCAACGTACTGTATAGTATTACAATAAGATCTGGATATTTAGAAAAACTTCGTTCTAGTACGAACGCACCTCATTTGTTACGTTTGATGTGCAATTTCCAATTCGTTTATTTTTCTCTATCATCGCGTGAAACCCTTTCCTCTTCTGCATGTGCTTATCTGTGATTGGTGTTTACCTTTTAGTTTGCGACATCTATCGCTTGCCTAACTTCTACTTCATTCATATTTCTATCTTCTAGTTCATTAATTCTCTTATGGACACATGTTTACGAAGACTTTAAACGGATACTTAAAAAAGAAGTTACTTTAAAAAGACACTTTATTTCCTTTGATTTAATTATTGTTTTATTTTATTATTTTCTTTAATTTGATACTTTCATTTTATTTTGTTATTCTTTTTACTTTATATTTATTTTTTTCTGTGATCTTGGCAGCCCATTCGTCTTCAGCTTGTGCTTACCTGTGACTTGTGTTTAACTTTCAGTTAACAACACCCATTGTTTCCTTTTATCGCTTGTCTATAGCTTTAATTGTAAGCTTTACTCTCCATCTGCTAGTTCATTTATGACCTTGTACCCTTACGGACACATGTTTACTTCAGCTGATGACTTGCTGTTAAAATTTCTTTAAATAATGCGTGCTGTGAACGTTTATATTTCTATGATGATATATACAAAATTTTATTATTTAATTGTGTTTTCTCAAATATTTTAGTGCATTTTTATCCAGATTTTTAGTGTGTCAATATTTTTTTCTTTTAATTGTCTCTAATAGTTTTCGACTGCTAAGAATTTTCAATTAATCATTTTCATCTGAGTATCTGAATATATACATCCTAAGATAAGGGAATAATTTAACCGTTAATATTAATTATGTTTATTCATCCTGTATACAATAACACGAAATCATGTTTTTTGAGCATGAAAAAGATTGCTTGAAAATAGTAGGCTTTAAATACCATGCACCAGGTTGTGAAAAATGTTTAATAAACTAAAAGAGTTACATCGATATTTTCTTGAAAATTAGTAGCAGCTAAAAAAATCTTGTGTTTTAAAAATAATGTTGTGTTTTAAAAATAATGTTGTGTTTCTAAAAATAATTATATATTGGTTTTCGAAGTTTTTAAATGAAAAAATGGACTTTGAAATCTTTGTTTATTCGGAATATTTATAGTTTTATTATTACATATATTATATTTATTATATTATAGTTTATCTATCTATCCATCTATCTATATCTATATCTATATATATATTAACAGTTTTCAACTGCTAAGAATTATTTTCAACTAAACATTTTATTCTGCATAAATTAATATATATATCCAAGAATAAGGGAGCAATTTTAACGTTAATGTTAATTATGTTAATGCATCTTACCATATGTTAATGCATATTATCTCTCAATCATGTTTTTTGATCACGGAAATGCTAACTTGAGAACTGTAGACATCCAAAAAAAAACCTTCTCCGGCTTGTAAAATCTGTTTAATACACTAGAAGGTCTACTTCGAAACCTTTTTGTAAATCAGTATCAGCAAAAAAAAAAAAAAAAAAAAAAAAAAAAAAAAAAAAAAAAAATGGAATTTTTAATATATATATTTTTTTGAAGTTTATAAAGATGAAGAATGGTTTTCGGAATCTTTCTTTATTTATAGTTATTTATAGTAGGTTATTTATAGGTTTCTTTGTGGTCCCAATGATGACGATAATAATAATAATAGCACAGGAATGAGAAACCACCCGACTAGTCGATTGACCTACCGTTTTTACAGATTTAATCACGATGAAGAAACAACTTAAACAACTTTAACAACAACAATATTAACAACGATAATAATAACAGTAATTATTATATTTACTTAGTCTGCATTCGGAAAAGGCAACCCTCTTACAACTGTTTATATCTAAGTTAGACAATGTGGTTTTAATAAAATGTATTTAAACTGTAATTTACTGACTTCGGTGCATGATTAAATACAAATGTCGTAAACCTGTTACTTTAAATAATAAGAGCCTAATGCATATTAAAAATAAATTAGTACAAAGAAACCGCTTGTTTACTAAGCTTATTAATAGTAATCCAGGACAACCTTCAACGGCTTCTGAATAAGAATAGCGTATGGTAATGTGTTTCTATTTTCATTTCACTAAAATAAAACTATGAATCGTTAAACATGGAAATACGCGATAAAATTAACCATAAAATAAATACGTACGTAATACATTTAGAGATAGATTATAATATTAGTATGTAATTCGAAGTGCCATCAAATCAACAAAAATAATTTATGCACTTGTAAAACAGAAATATTAATCCTTGGTATTTCCGATTCTTTTTTTAAATAAGAATAAGCTTACTCTGTTGAGACAACAGTAAAATTTATATATATATATAAAAAAAAGATAAAATAAAGTTAGGTTTGTAACTGCCTATTTCAAGCATCTGGAAAGATAATTTCATTTAAAATATATTTAATAATATAATGCTTTACAATAATTAAAATCAGCGTTTAACACACAATACACAAACACACACCACATACGTATACGTTTCGCGAGCACCAGGGATCGCTTCCTCAGTGTATAAAAGTTAAAATGTTAAAAACAGAAAATCCCCCCAACTGACAGCAAGTCAGAGACCCAAATGATTCCAAACATAATACCAAAATACTCACAAGCCTCAGCAACCAATAAGATTAAACCGGAAATGAGGTGTCATGACATAATAAAAAACTAAACAGAAAGTTGAGATGTACGGTATACTTGAAAGATCATTAACCAAGGAGTTTTTTGTTTTATGTATATGGAGTGCTTCGAAAAAGGTTTTTCTGTTTTTAACATTTTAACTTTTATACACTGAGGAAGCGAGCCCTGGTGCTCGCGAAATGTATACGTATGTGGTGTGTGTTTGTGTATTGTGTGTTAAACGTTGATTTTAATTATTGTAATCTTCCACACAAGGTTTTAGCTATTAATATAATGCTTTCACTTATTTCGTTTATAACTTTAATTTGAAACTGAAAGGTATAAAATTCATGATTTTTATTTATTTTTTTTAAGCCGATAGAATAAAAAGCAATACAAAAATAACGATATTTTAAAGCTCCATAATTGCAGCGAAAGAACTTTGGACGTTGCCATTAAGCAATTAAGAAATAACCATGATTTTTGTCCCCCATACATTAGCGTAATATATATATAATTTTTTTTAATTAAACAAAGTACGACCAAGCGTCAATTTCTTCTTTAATTTATATATATATATATATTATTTTAAGGAATTTTTATGTGATGCTAAATTATTATTATTTTAGAGATTAAAAGAATAAATATGTTTTTTAAAAATTAATAATTTTTATTAGAACATTTTAGTAAAAAAAGTATAATATTGCCGTACAAAGGTATGAATTTCTATTATTGTCATTAATAGTTTCTATAAATTGATCCAAGTAATTTTCTTACTCTTATTCTTTTAAATAATTTCAAAGAATGAAATTTAAAATTATTACCATATTAGGTATCTAAATAATTAAAAAAATTTTCATATATATTGATTTATCATTTTTAACAAAAAAGTTACAAAAAACATAAAAGTATAACAACTTACAAAATCCATGAAGGTCTAATTTTATTTCCCATATACTGAATTCCTATGTATTGAAATATATACATTAAAGTTTGTGGATAATAAATTAGAAGTATAGAAAGTTTGTTTAAAACCGAAAGCGTGTTCTCTAATTATGATATATTTTGAAATAATAGCTGTCTTATGCTATCTTTTCACCCCGCTGAATTATTAAAGTATAGTTGTACTATTCAGCAAATGGCAAAAGTTTAAAGTTCAAAATCAATTCAGAAAAGCTAGTTTGCATACCTAAAATTCCTTAGGGTATTAAACTTATTGTTCTAGTTATAATAATAATCTAATGTCAAGTACACGAGAAAGTTATTACGTAACAGTTGCTTTAATGAATTCAGATATTTTTTCTCATAAAAGATAATCCTGATAAAACATTCTTCAAATATTTTATAGAACATTGAAAAGCAGATTATGTAATATTCCTACGCAAAGGAAAAAATTTAAAAAGAAATATAAATTTAATCTGTTTTATTATTTTACTTTGGGAAATGGTATTTATAAATATATATATATACGAGTAATATAATTCATATCAACAACTTGTGTTACTTGGCAAGCAAATTTTATTGACTTTTTATATTGTAATGTGAGTGTGAATTTTCTAACGAGGAATGAAATTTTAACACACAAATAAATAATTTTGGGATAATTGTATAACTAAAATGCCGAATTTATTGCCATAAAGTTGTAGCAACCGCTGTATGTCAAAATGTGCTATCGGCGATCTTTTTTGTTAAAGTCTCTGTAAATTTTCATGTATTATACTATATCAAAAATTATGAACCGTCGAGCCTTATTCACTCTTACTGCCTCCGTCTAATTCATCTGCTTCAAACCTTATCTATTTATATATATGTATATAAAAATATAATATGTATGTATACATATGTGTGTATGTATGAAAGGATAAGAACTAAAGCATTTTAAAACAAATTTAAAATTCTTTAATTCTGAAGCTTTAAAGGTATTTTTCAAATACTTTCTTTCCCAACGGATTCTTTCAGGTATCATTTTTGGAAACTCCTTAAGATTAAAATTGATGATTTAAATGTTTTTTCAGGTACTTGTGATCATGGCCTGTTACTGATCCGGGAATTGACCACATATTAATAAAAAGCTAATAAACAAATTAAATAAATGTTCCCCCAAATTCACAAATGTGCCCTCTGCTGGAATATTTGGCATGTTAAACGATATCAACAACAACGCGCGCGAAAAAAGAGAGATTTTTTTCAGTTTTGAGATGCCTGTTTCACTAACGACGATGTAATTCTTATAAATCAATGTAGACGAACTGGACGACTCCGGACGGACTCGCAGATTCAGCTGTAAGATGAGCGTTTAAATAAAAGCTTTAGATCTTCCAAGAGGTTCCCTAGTCCAATTCTTATCGCCATTCATGACATCCCAAGACTTTCTTATATGTATGTATAATTTTTCTGTAGATAATTTCTCACGCCCTGCATCGAATTGCATTTCAATTTTTAATTGCTTAAAAAGGCGTATAGCCAAGAAGCCAGAAAGACAGTTTTACTGTTCGGGACGTAGGTAGGAGTCGTGGACGAGGATGGGTCGCTCACTGTTCACTAGCCTGGCCGGTTACTCGCGGTTGACCTTCCTGCCCACACCCAACCACCGTCCGAGGCAAATATATTTGGGATGTAGGTTAGGATGATCGCTAGTTTCACCTCCCCACCCACCCACTAACCGTTTTTTAGTGTATTTACCCTAATAGCATGCATGGTCACAGTGACGTCACTGTGAGTCACTTTGGTCACACACATCACATCTGTGACCAAAATGCTACATTGGGACTAAGATGTGACTTTCTTAAAAATCTTTAGAAATTTATAAATATCCTTCAAAACATGTTATTTACTTTAAAAAACATGTTTCTGGCAATTTAAATATCGTCGCTTTTGTCACAGTTTCGTCACAATGTTAATGTCAAATTTGTCACAAATGACACATTTTTCACAAATTTGTCACATTGTGACCACTTTGTGAAACGTCGCAAAAGAGCTCTAAAATGGCCATAACGACTTCACATTTTAGTCACTGTGACTTTACATCGACGTCACGTGACGTCACATTTAGAGTCCAAGGCATTCGGGTCGCAAGTATAGAATTTTGACGCTATTCGTGGTCGCTAATCAGCGACAGCTTTTCGCGCAAGAGGTTACAATTGCAGTACACAATGGAATATTTTTCCGCGAGCTACCACCTTTAAGACAAACGAGAATCTACGAAGAATACATCCATAACCGCAGCACAAATCGGTGGTGCGTGAAAAAAATATTCCAACCGCTGTTGTACTCTCTTAAAAAGTCAGCCAAAAAATAACTCAAGTTGAGTTGAAATCCACTCATCTCACGTTTTTAAAGGCAGCTTCTCGTGTTGAGCTGAAACAACTCGAGTAAACGAGTTGTTTTTAACCAATTTAAATGAGGTTGAGCTATTTCAATACCCAATTTAAATCAAGAAGATTCAGTCGTTTGAAAAACAACTCATTTATGACCGAAAAAAATTACAGCTCTTTCCCGAGAAGCCAAATCAACTCTTTCGTTTTAAGAGTGTAGACTTTCCAATATATGATAGTGAGAAGAGTCAGACTCTGGGCGGAGATTCTTTTGAGAAATTGAGTTGTCAATAGAGTTGTTATTAAGTAGTCAATTTAAAAGAATATTCAAATTCATTTGCATAATTAATGGATTTAAAAATCATATTTATTATATTTTGTGAAAAAAAAAAAAAAAATCCGTCTATTTATTCTATAAAAAAAATTCTATGAGAAATCTCGTGCTAATTTGAGTGAAAAGATATGAAATACAGCAGTATAAGTAAATACAAATGCAATATTAATATGTAGTATCTTCAGCAAAATTTTAAAAATATTGAAATATTAATGATTGAATATTTGAAAATTGATATTTTTAAAACGCCAATTTCGTTATTAAAATTAAACTAACTAATACAGCTAAATATATATATTTCAGTGTCTTTTTAAAACGATTAGTATTTTATGAAAGCAATAAAAAATTTGTATTACATTATTTCGTTTAGAAACTACAGAGATTTTAATAATGGTCAAACTACTGTCATTTTTCCGCCTGATTATTCTGATCTCTCCCCTTAAGTGAAATGGCATTAATCAAATAAATCTGTTAAATATTGACACAGAAGTTTGTTTTATACGATGACATTTGTACAAGTTAGAAGATGAAAACTTTCGTACCTTACTTACATTTTCATTGTTGTTTAATAAAACACGAAATCTAAGAATGCCAGAAAGCATTATTATTGTTTTTCTTTAACTTATACAGGTGGAAGCAGCATACAAATCTCGTGAATGTTGTTTTCTGTGACATGGTGTTTTATTTACATTCAAATAACAATGCCAGAGTATATTCCGTTGGAAAAACATTTTACTTCCTCACTGGTTTTTTAAAGGTTGCTTTACTATTTTTTATTTTGTTACGTTGTAATTCAGTTCATTCAAATCTTAACAGATTGAATGGCAACCAGATCTTCTGAAAAGTAAACCACAAAATACCCTATTTAGGGATTAAAGAAATAAATTATATCTAGAGCGGACCGTAGTTGGTACACGCAGATCAACAATTTTTCGAGCTTATTTGTTCAAATATAGCTTTTATTACAAATATCAAAATTAATAACTTTAGAAAATCTAATTAAAATAAATTACAAGCAAACCAGTTTCGGTAGCATACAGCTTACCATATTCAGTGCTAAGGCAGGTAGAAATTTTTTAATATTGATAGGAGATACGGGGGATTCAAGTTGAAGGTTTAATAGCCAATAAGACAAGAATTCACAAGATAAGAACACAGAATTGCATTGAATTGATATTAAAACATCAACTTTAATTCTCCATCTCTCATATATATATGAACAAATTTACAGCTTTCTTACCACTGATGACGGTAAGTTATATTCTACCGAGACCGGTTTGCTTGTTATTAACTATAATCTGTGCGTCTAACGTTGGTAACTTTTATATTCCTATTATATTACACTAAGCTTCATCACAATAGTTATAGCTTTTATTATTGAATTATAATTCATATAAGACCAATGCTCTAGAAATTTCATTTATATTTCTAATAGAGTGATAGCAAATTATTCAACCAACACATTAATTTCCTTTACCAATCATTTGCATTGAAGATGTATTCAGATATGTAAATACTTGTTCACAAACGCAATCTAAAATATTATTTCTACTGGTGATAAATGATGTAATCGTATGCATCTTTGTATATATAAACCTTATCTGGGATATTTGATTTGAAATTGCAACATTCTGGTTTAGAATATTAAGATTATTCAGCAAATAGTCGTAAATTTGATGAACAACATATTCCTCAGTTAAATGCTAATGAGAAGCTGCTATTGCAAATGCGAGAGTATTATTTTATTATAATAACGTTTGCACTTAGCAAATTTGCTTTTTATGCAATTAAAAGACTTTCAACTATTTAAGTATGAAATAATTTTATTGTTTATCATAATCATTTTAGAATAAAATTACTATTTCATACTGAAATTTTTAGATAAAAAATCCTCTCAACAATTTTAATTTAAATTAGCAACTAACTATCATGTTTGCGTTAGCACTAGTGTAGCAAATCTAATACCAGCTTTTCATTAATATACGTATATACAAGTAGATATAAAGAAGTGCCAAGAAGTCAATCTCAACTTTAACTACATTTATAAATTTAAAAATAATAATAATATTCTTCTTAGTTATTTATTTAGAGATTATTTAGAATTAAAAGAAATAATAGACATCTATAAATTTTATATTTATACACATTCCATTCAACTAAAACTGCCTCTAAAATAGGTTTTGCTTTTACATTAAATACATTTTCATCATAAATATTTTTCGTTAAAAGTACATTATCGATGGCCTAAAGCATATTTAATTTACAGAAATATTAATCTGTATTCAACATTTTTTTTTTCTAATGTCATATTAGAGATTAATTTAGACGAACAAGATGATAACAAAAAAATAAAACAAATCATTATCGTTTGTGAAATTTTTAAAAACTTGTTAAATTTCCTAAAACGGCCTCTAAAATAAGTTTCGTTTTTACATTAAATATATTTTCATCATAAATATATTTCGTTAAAAACTGCATTATCGATGGCCTAAAGCATATTTAATTTACAGAAATACTAATCTGAATATAGCATTTTTTTTCTAATGTCAGACTACGGATTAATTTAGACGAACAAGATAATAAAAAATAAAAAAATAAAACAAATCATTATTGTTTGTAAAATTTAAAAATATGTTAACTCAGTATTCAATGAGCGAAGAGAAATGAATATTTCAAAAGAGAATTTATCCGAAAATTCAAACATTCATCACACTGATTAAGCTGTAAGAATTTTTTTTTATATATATTGTATCGATTTATCAGCTTAGGAAAACCAATATTCTTCAAAAGATCTTAAATCTTTTATATTGCATATTATTTTCCATTCATATAGTTAGCTCGGAAAAGTTGGCAAATTCTCAGACGCCTCAGGGAAATCGAATCGAATATTTTTATTCTAAAGATAAATGATTCAATCTCCGCTTTAAAACTTTTTCATATTCTTTTCAGTAATATATAGAAGAATTTTTAAAAATGAAATTTTCCCTCCTTACAGGATTTTCACAGATATGATATAATGTTAGTAAGTAAGGAGTTTGTGTTCCGCCTTTTCTCAAGTTATTCGGCACTTGAGAATCTCAAACTTTTATCGAATATTTTTCTTTTGGGTTGGATATTGGAAATAAAATATATCGATTTCTGCATTTGAAATGTTAAAGCGATTTCTTTATTTATCCAAAATAATTTTTAATATGCATCAGTGGAGAAAAAATCCTTTTTCAAATCCAAATTATTTGATCCAGTGAATTTTTATTTATTTTTCTATTAGGAAAATTTTGATGAAGAAGAAATGAAAGTATTCTAAAATTTAAAATATTCCTCAGATTAAATTTCATTTTTTTTATCTTAGTGGTATGGTGATTTTAAATATTCGCAATTTGTCCAAAAACATCTATATCCCGGGCTGCGCAGCTGGTAGCTGACCATAGTCAGTGCTGAGGGAGGTAGAAAATTGTTAATATTTATAGGAGATACGGGGAATTCAAGTTGAAGGTTTAATAACTTATAAGACAACACAGAATTGCATGGAATTTATATTAAATCTTTAACTTTAATCCCACATCTATCGTATATATATAAACAAATTTCCACCTCTCTTAGCACTGAAGACGGTAAGCTAGATGCTACCGAAACTGGTTTGGTTGTAATTTAATATAATTTGTACTTCTCAAGGGGGTTGATAACTTTTATATTCCTATTATATAGCACTAAGCTCCATCACTATAATTATACAGTGCTCAGCAAAAGTTTAGACACTGGTGTTTTTTAACCTTTAAATAAAAAATACGAACACGTGAGTTTTGGAAATGGCTATACTTATTTTCAAATACATTTTAAACAATGGACAATAAAAATAATGGTTGTAATGTAAGATAACATATAATTTAACTGAAAAAAGTAAAATTTGCATATTGCAAAAGTTTAGACACTTTTTTGATTTTTAGCCAACTGTTCATGGATAAATGCAAATTTCCAAGTTATGATGTCACATGTCTGAAGTATTTAATTATACCTCGATATAGCATCAGTTAGTGAAGATGCCGCGAGCTAAAAGTATTCATTTAGATGAGGTGATTGAAGTAGGGAAGCTGAAATGGAAAGGGAAGACAGTTGCAGAAATTTCAGCAGCACTGAATCGTCCAAAGTGGTTTGTCTAGGAAGTATAGTCTAAGGATGACTCCTTCAAAAAAAACATAATCTGAAAGACCTTGTGTGACAAGAAAATGCGATGACAAAAGGATCCAGAAAGTGACATTTACACAAATAATGATTGTTAATCACATTAAAAGTAAGTCAGGAATTTCTGTGTCGATGGACATGATGCTTAGATGATTAAAGAAACAGTAAATCAATTTACATGACAATAATAAAACAATCAGCTTTAAAATTTCGCTATAAATTGTCCAGAATTCAATTAACTTGCAAACATACGTCATATGGACCCAAATGGTACGCTATGCTATTCAGTAACGAAAAAAAAGTGGAATTTGAATGGCCCAAACACGTGGGCGGACTATTGGAATGAGTTAAGCAAATATCCTGGGACTGTATTAAGTCGACAAAAAAAAGAAGGTGAATTTTAAACAATTTGGTCCTCACTTAGCTTTAAAGCTCGTGCATCTGTGAAGTTATTCATTGGTTACCAAGCAACACAAGACTACGTACATACGTTGGAGATTAATTTATAGTCATTTGGGGAACTTTTGCTGATCTAAAATATGGATTTTAGCATCTATTCATGTTGCATACAAAAGAAGAACTTCTTCTAACTCTGAAAATACTATTGATCTCAACTGGCCGGCGTGTAGTTCTGTTCCGGACGCAATCGAAAACTTTTGTAACATCATATGTCGTAATGTTTATGCAAATTTTTGTTATAGTTTTCTTTTAATGAGTTTCGAGCTGCTGTTAAACATGTTTGGTACAAAATAGACCCCTAAGTGACGCAGCATTTAGTTTTTTCGATGAAAAGTCACATTCTTGCACTAACTGCAAACAATGCGGGTGCAACTCGATTTTAATTTGTAGTTATTTTTTCTGTAAATACACAAATTGTCTATACTTTTGCCACAATGATAATTTTATTTTTTGTCATTATATTTTATGTAAAAGGTAAAATTCAAAATTTATTGTGTGTGAATAAAGGAAAAGTCACAAGTAATATTTGACAGAGGAATTACAAACTTTCGGTACATACTTCAGAAAATTGAAGCATAATCGATTGTCTAAACTTTTGCTGAGCGGTGTAGCTTTATTATTAAAATATAATGCATATAAGACTCAAGTTCTAGATATTTCATTTATATTTCTAATACAGTGATACCAAATTATTCAACCAACACATTAATTTCCTTTATCAATCATTTGTATTGAAGATGTATTCAGATATGTACATACATGTTCACAAATTCAACCTGAAATACTATTTCTATTGGTGATAAATGATGTAATCGCATGCATCCTTTTATATATAAAGCTCATCTGGAATATTTGATTTGAAATTGCAACATTTCGAATTAGAATATTAAGATTATTCAGCAAATAGTCGTAAATTTGATGAACAGCCTATTCCTCAGTTAAATGTTACTCAGAATCTGGTATTGCGAATGCTGGAGTGGTAGTTTATAATAATGATGTTTGCACTGAACAAATTTGCTTTTATGCAATTAAAAGACTTTCAATTATTTAAATATGAAACAATTTTATTGTTTATCATAATCATTTTACAATAAAATTACTATTTGATACTGAAATTTTTAAATAAACAAAAAAAGCACTGAATATTATTACTTTAATTTAACAACTGAATATCATGTTTGTGTTAGCACTAGAGTGGCAAATATGATAGCAGTTCTAGAAACAAAGCAAATCAAATCGAACTAAAGATTTTCATTAATATCTATATAAGTAGATATAAAGAAATGCTAAGAAATCTATCGCAACTTTAATTACAGTTATAAATAAAAAAATAAAAGTATTTTTATTTTATTTATTTAGAAATTATTTCGAATTTAAAAAAATAACAGACATATATAACTTTTGTATTTATACACATTCATTTCAACTAAAACCGACTCTATAATAAGCTTTGTTTTTACATTAAATATATTTTCATCATAAATATTTTTCGTTAAAAACTGCATTATCGATGGCCTAAAGCATATTTAATTTACAGAAATATTAATCTGTATTCAACATTTTTTTTTTCAAATGCCATATTACGGATTAATTTAGACGAACAAGATGACAAAAAATAAAATAAAATAAATCATTAACGTTTGTAAAATTTAAAAATCTGTTAACTCCTTATTCAACGAGCGAAGAGAAATGTGTTTTTCAAAAGAAAATTTATCGGAAAATTCAAACATTCATCACACTGATTAAGCTGTAAGAATTTTTTATATGTATTATATCGATTTATCAGCTTAGGAAAACCAATATTCTTCAAAAGATCTTAAATCTTTTATCTTGAATATTATTTTCCATTCATATAGTTAGCTCGCAAAAGTTGGCAAATTCTCAGACGCCTCCGGGAAATCGAACCGAATATTTTTATTCTAAGATAAATGATTCAATCTCCGCTTTAAAACGCTTTCATTTCTTTTCAGTAATATATGGAAGAATTTTTAAAAATGAAATTTTTTCTCCTTACAGGATTTTCACAGATTATATGATATAACTTTAGCAAGTGAGGAGTTTGTGTGCCGCCTTTTCTCAAGTTATTCGGCAATTGAGAATCTCAAACTTTCATCGAATATTTTTCTTTTGGGTTGGATATTGGAAATAAAATATATCGATTCTTGCATTTGAAATGTTAGTATGATTTCCTTGTTTATGCAAAATAAGTTTTTATATGCATCAGTGGAAAAAAAATCCTTTTATTAAATCCAAAGTATTTGATCCAGTAAATTTTTATGTATTTTTCTGTTATGAAAATTTTGATGAAAAAAAAAATAAAATATTCTAAAATTTAAAATAGAAAGCAGATTACATTTTTATTTTTTTATTTTAATAGAATGGAGATTTTAAATATTCGCAATTTGTTTGAAAACATCTATATCCCGGGCAACGCCGGGTCGATCAGCTAGTAGCCTACAACTGTCAGTTCTAAGTGATGTAGAAATTTGTTAATATTTATAGGAGATATGGGACATTCAAGATGAAGGTTTAATAACCAATAAGACAACAAAGAATTGCACTGAATAAATATTAAACCTTCAACTTTAATCCCCCATCTTTCGTATATATATGAATTTATTTCCACCTCCCTTAGCACTGACGACGGTAAGCTATATGATACTGAAACCGGTTTGCTTGTAATTTTATATAATTTGTGCCTCCAACGTTGTTAACTTTTATATTTCTATTATATTGCACTAAGCTCCATCCACATAATTATAGCTTTATTATTGAAATATAATGTAAATAAGACCCAAGCTATAGCTATTTCATTTATATTTCTAATACAGTGATAGCAAATTATTCAACCAACACATTAATTTCCTTTATCAATCATTTGCATTGAAGGTGTTTTCAGATATGTACATACTTGTTCACAAACGCAATCTGAAGTACTATTTCAATTGGTGATAAATGATGTAATCGCATGCATCTTTGTATATATAAACCTTATCTGGAATATTTGATTTAAAATTCCAACATTTTGGTTTAGAATATTAAGATTATTCAGCAAATAGCCGTAAATTTGATGAACAACGTATTCCTCAGTTAAATGCTAATAAGAATCTTGTATTCTTATTATCCATAATTTATGTGTATTATTAATGTATGTTCGCAATAACTGCCTCGCAAATATGCTTTGTTTTTACATTAAATATATTTTCATCATAAATATTTTTCGTTAAAAACTACATTATCGATGGCCTAAAGCATATTTAATTTACAAAAATATTAATCTGTATTCAACATTTTTTTTTTCTAATGTCACGTTACGGATTAATTTAGACGAACAAGATCATAAAAAAATAAATCATTATCGTTTGTAAAATTTAAAAATATGTTAACTCGGTATTCAACGAGCGAAGAGAAATGAGTAATTCAAAAGAGAATTTATCGGAAAATTCAAACATTCATCACACTGATTAAGCTGTAAGATTTTTTTATATATCTATTATATTGATCTATCAGCTTAGGAAAACCAATATTCTTCAAAAGATCTTAAATCTTTTATCTTGCATATTATTTTCCATTCATATAGTTAACTCGGGAAAGTTGGCAAATTCTTAGACGCCTCAGGGAAATCGAAGCGAATATTTTTATTCTAAAGATAAATTATCCAATCTCCGCTTTAAAAGGCTTTCATTTTCTTTTCAGTAATATATGAATTTTTTTTTAAATGAAATTTTCTTCCTTACATGGTTTTCACAGATAATATGATATAACTTTAGCAAGTGAGGAGTTTGTGTGCCACCTTTTCTCGAGCTATTCAGCACTTGAGAATCTCAAACTTTCATCGAATATGTTTCTTTTGGGTTGGATATTGGAAATAAAATATATCGATTTCTGCATTTCAAATGTTAGAGCAATTTCTTTATTTATCCAAAAGAATTTTTTATATGCATCAGTGGGAAAAAATCCTTTTTCAAATCCAAAATATTTGATCCAGTGAATTCTTATTTATTTTTCTATTAGGAAAATTTTGATGGAAAAGAAATGAAAATATTCTAAAATTTAAAATATTCCTCAGATAAAATTTTATTTTTTTTCTGTTTTAGTGGAATGGAGATTTGAAATATTCGCAATTTGTTCAAAAACATCTATATCCCGGGCTGCGACGCTGGTAGCTTACCATAGTCAGTGCTGAAGGAGGTAGAAAATTGTTAATATTTATAGGAGATAGGGGGAATTCAAGTTGTAGGTTTAATAACTTATAAGACAACACAGAATTGCATGGAATTTATATTAAATCTTTAACTTTAATCTCACATCTATCGTATATATATGAACAAATTTCCACCTCTCTTAGCACTGAAGACGGTAAGCTAGATGCTATCGAAACTGGTTTGGTTGTAATTTAATATAATTTGTGCTTCTCAAGGTTGTTGTTAACTTTTATATTCCTAATATATAGCAGTAAGCTCTATCACAATAATTATACAGTATTCAGCAAATGTTTAGACACTGGTGTTTTTTAACCTTTAAATAAAAAATACGAACACGTGAGTTTTAGAAATGGCTATACTTATTTTCGAATATATTTTAAACAATGCACAATAAAAATAATGGTTATAATGTAAGATAACATATAATTTAACTGAAAAAAGTAAAATTTGCATACTGCAAAAGTTTAGACACTTTTTGATTTTTAGCCAACTGTTCATGGATAAATGCAAATTTTCAAGTTATGATGTCACATGTTTGAAGTATTTAATTATACCTCGATATAGCATCAGTTAGTGAAGATACCGCGGGCTAGAAATATTCTTTTAGATGAGGTAATTGAAGTAGGGAAGCTGAAATGGAAAGGGAAGACAGTTGCAGAAATTTTAGCAGCACTGAATTGTCCAAAGTGGTTTGTCTATGAAGTATAGTCTAAGGATGACTCCTCCAAAAAAACATAATCTGAAAGACCTTGTGTGACAAAAAAATGCGATGACAAAAGGATCCAGAAAGTGACATTTACACAAATAATGATTGTTAATCACATTAAAAGTAAGTCAGGAATTTCTGTGTCGACGGACATGATGCTTAGATGATTAAAGAAACAGGTAAATCAATTTACATGACAATAATAAAACAATCAGCTTTAAAATTCCGCTATAAATTGTCCAGAATCCAATTAACTTGCAAACGTACGTCATATGGACCCAAATGGTACACTATGATATTCAGTAACGAAAAAAAAGTGGAATTTGAATGACCCAAACACGTGGGCATACTATTGGAATGACTTAAGCAAAGATCCTGGGACTGTATTAAGTCGAAAAAAAGAAGGTGAATTTTAAACAATTTGGTCCTCACTTAGCTTTAATGCTCATGCATCTGTGGAGTTATTCATTGGTTACCAAGCAACACAAGACTACGTACATACGTTGGAGATCAATTTTTAGTCATTTGGTGAACTTTTGCTGATCTAAAGTATGGATTTTAGCATCTATTCATGTTACATACAAAAGACGAACTTCGTCTAACTCTGAAAATACTGTTGATCTCAACTGGCCGGCGTGTAGTTCTGATCCGGACCCGATCGAAAACTTTTGTAACATCATATGTCGTAATGTTTATGCAAATTTTTGTTATAGTTTTCTTTTAATGAGTTTCGAGCTGCTGTTGAACATGTTTGGTACGAAATAGACCCCCTAAGTGACGCAGCATTTAGTTTTTTTGATGAAAAGTCACATTCTTGCACTAACTGCAAACAATGCGGGTGCAACTCGATTTTAATTTGTAGTTATTTTTTCTGTAAATACACAAATTGTCTATACTTTTGCCACAATGATAATTTTATTTTTTTGTCATTATATTTTATGTAAAATGTAAAATTCAAAATTTATTGTGTGTGAATAAAGGATAAGTCACAAGTAATATTTGACAGAGGAATTACAAACATTCGTACTTCATACTTCAGAATACATACTTCAGAACATACTTCAGAAAATAGATGCAAAATCAATCATTGTCTAAACTTTTGCTGAGCGGTGTAGCTTTATTATTAAAATATAATGCATATAAGACTCAAGTTCTAGATATTTCATTTATATTTCTAATACAGTGATACCAAATTATTCAACCAACACATTAATTTCCTTTATCAATCATTTATATTGATGATGTATTCAGATATGTACATACATGTTCACAAATTCAACCTGAAATACTATTTATATTGGTGATAAATGATGTAATCGCATGCATCCTTGTATATATAAAGCTTATCTGGAATATTTGATTTAAAATTGCAACATTTCGGATTAGAATATTAAGATTATTCAGCAAATAGTAGTAAATTTGATGAACAACCTATTCCTCAGTTAAATGCTAATGAGAATCTAATATTGCAAATGCTGGAGTATTAGTTTATGATAATGATGTTTGCACTGAACAAATTTGCTCTTATGCAATTAAATGACTTTCAATTATTTAAATATGAAACAATTTCATTTTTTATCATAATCATTTTACAATAAAATTACTATTTGATACTGAAATTTTTTAATAAACAAAAAAACACTCAATATTTTTAATTTAAATTAACAACTGAATATCATGTTTGTGTTAGCACTAGTGTGGCAAATATGATAGCAGCTGTAGAAACAAAGCAAATCAAATCGAACTAAAGATATCCATTAATATCTATATAAGTAGATATATAGAAATTCTAAGAAATCTACCGCAACTTTAATTAGAGTTATAAATAAAAAAAAATACAAGTATTTTTATTTTATTTATTTAGAAATTATTTCGAATTTAAAAAAATAACAGACATATATAAATTTTGTATTTATACACATTCATTTCAACTAAAACCGACTCTATAATAAGCTTTGTTTTTACATTAAATATATTTTTATCATAAATATTTTTCGTTAGAAACTGCATTATCGATGGCCTAAAGCATATTTAATTTACAGACATATTAATCGGTATTCAATTTTTTTTTCTAATGTCATATAACTTATTAATTTAGACGAACAAGATGATAAAAACAATAAATAAAATAAATCATTATCGTTTGTAAAATTTAAAAATCTGTTAACTGAGTAATCTACGAGCGAAGAGAAATGAGTATTTCAAAAGAGAATTTATCGGAAAATTCAAACATTCATCACACTGATTAAGCTGTAATAATTTTTTATATGTATTATATCGATTTATCAGCTTAGGAAAACCAATATTCTTCAAAAGATCTTAAATTTTTTATCTTGCATATTATTTTCCATTCATATAGTTAGCTCCGAAAAGTTGGCGAATTCTCAGACGCCTCAGGGAAATCGAAGTGAATATTTTTATTCTAAAGATAAATGATTCAATCTCCGCTTTAAAACGGTTTCATTTCTTTTCAGTAATATATGGAAGAATTTTTAAAAATGAAATTTTTTCTTCTTACAGGATTTTCACAGATTATATGATATAACTCTGGCAAGTGAGGAGTATGTGTGCCGCCTTTTCTCAAGTTTTTCAGCACTTGAGAATCTCATACTTTCATCGAATATTTTTCTTTTGGGTTGGATATTGGAAATAAAATATATCGATTCTTGCATTTGAAATGTTAATATGATTTTTTTATTTATCCAAAATAAATTTTTATATGCATCAGTGGAGAAAAAAAACTTTTTTTATAAAATCTAAATTATTTCATCCAGTGAGTTTTTATTTATTTTTCTGTTATGAAAATGCTGATGAAAACCTTTTTGTAACATATAATGTAATTGTTAGAATATGGTAATAATATTATAAATCATACTGAAAATTCAGAAACTTATTACTTGTGTTATTTATCTATGACGGACGATTATCTCTATGAGGGATGTATTCACCAGGAGTAGTTCCCTCCGTGGCGGTCTTTCTAAGGGAACGAAACCCGCATTTATGCAAGATTTCCCATGGTTCGATGAAAACAATAGAAATTTCCAAACGTATACGTTGACGTGTTTGATGCAATTGGGTTCGAACCCAGCCGCTACAGTTTATCATATACATCATATATCAGCAGTACCTCTCCGCCATTTGTGAAGCTTGAACTTTAGAAGAAATACTTGTTTTGTATACATACAAAATACTGTTTAGAAGATTTAAGATTCAAAGGGTATTTGGGTATTAAAGTGAACTTTTTTATTTCATTACTTTACTTATATTGGCATTCAAAACAAAACTTTCAGATCATAGTGGAGATAATGCTTTTTTAATAAATTAATCATCTTGAAATTAATATTACACATAATAAATTATTTTGAAAATCCCAAGATTTAAAAGAACACTACTTTTTTATAAACATAAAAAATGGTATTATAAGGTTGCGGTTTATTCCCAGACAATAAAACGTGCCTAGAGTAGTTCTCAAACCTGAATACCCTGAGTTATGGTGACAGTAATTCAATTAGCCGGGCGGTATCTTGCTGACGTGTAGAGGTCACAGTTACAACTGGTAAGAGTCAGTGGTGTAGTCGTAAAAACCGCAAATACTATACGCTCTAAGCAGAGGGTATATGCTCAAGGGCAGATGGTGTACCATAGAGTATGTATATTATAGCTTTCTTGGAAAAGAGGGGGTATACGATGTTCTTTTAAAAATCCCAGAGGGTATACGGCATATACCCGCGTATACCTTCCACTACATCCCTGTTATTAATGCAGTAAGAAGTGATGTCTATCAAGTAGAAGTGCGTTATGTCACACAGTTACTATCCGGATATCAAAAATGGTAAATATTTGGAATGACAAGCCAAAGTATCTAGGTTTGGGTGCTGGTCTAGATATTTTTATTTCTTTTTAAATAAACCTCAGCAGTGCAACTCAAATTTTGAAGGGTACTTTCAGAACTAGACATTTTATGATGCATCGCAATTTATTTTATATTTTAAAATCGCTTATAGTGTATCCAACTAATAACACGTCATTGGGATATCACAAATTTTCACAAACATCATTGCGACAAAAATGACCAAGATGTGACAGGTATTCCCTGTCAAGTCAAACCATGAATACAAATTGTGACTCTTTTGATACCACCACTTTATAACCACGTATACCGCTTCGACGAAATCGACTTTATTATTAAATGATAGTTATCGATTTTTGCGTCATTTACCGTTCGTCCCTCCAAAAACTATTTTAACTTTATAGGTATCAATACATGGTTTCATTTGCAACGACATCCCTCAATAATGCGGAATGGTGATTTAAGTTTATGTCTATGTTCTTCAATGGGTTTGTCGATTTTCTTCAAAAATGATATACTTAGAAATTTTCCTTTCCGTGATATCTTAAAATCTAAAATATGGCAGTTTTTTTTTTTTTTTGAAAAACTATTTTTAAGCAAGTTTAGAATGCATCTTCAAAAATTATGTTGTGTAATTAAAATTTTATAAATTGCATTCACCATGCATGTATGAACATGTATGGTGATGCAGTAATTGTACCTTTCGTGTGTGTTAGTAGAAATTATATGAAAGTTATCCAAAAGTGATCTTTTAAATGTTAAAAATGTCTTATATTTATTCAAAGTAAGTTGTATCAGCCCTCCAGAAATTTTTTTTGTAATTATCTCTAAATTTCAATAAAAATAGTATTTGATATTCTAACATTCATTATATACTCTAGAAAAGGAAAGAGTTGATTTGGGTGCTCGAGAAAGAACTTTAATTTATTGGATCGTAAATGAGTTGTTTTTTAACGTTTTACTCATCTTGATTTTAATTGCTTATTTAAACTACTCGTCTTGATTTATGTTTGATAAAAACAACTCATTCACTCGAGTTCTTTCAACTCTTTACGAGAAGCTGTGAAATGAATGGATTTCGGCTCAGTTTGAGTTATGTTATAGCTGAAGTTTTAAGAGTATAACTTTATTTTCCATGTAAACTTTATTAACGAAAGAAAATGTGTCAATACTATTAATAGTTTCACAAAAATAAACAATTAATGCCATTTATATAAACATATATATTGATTCGTTTTATCTCTATTTAGAATTTAAAAATTACGTTTTGAATGTATGTGTGTATGCAAGAAAGCTTTTTTTACATAAGTTATGATACAACATGAAAGTAGTTAAAAAGTACTTTATTACTGAGGAGTTATAAAATTACTGAATATTAAAAAGGCAGTATTTATGAGCTGATCTTTCTAATGCCTATTGCGTGCAAAAACACACGAAAGAAACGATTCGGAAATATGTTTTTAGATTGATCGTTTCCTTTTTAAAGCAATTTACATTGCTTTCTAATTATCCCTGAAGGTATACTTAAGTATATGCTTTAAAATTTTATTTTCCATTAAATTTCCTTAATTATTCTCTTTTGTATACATTTTTTAGAACATAGTTAACCGCAGCAGAACATGCATAATTGATGATGTATAGCTGTAGAATAAAAAATCATCTTATTGGTCTATTGTTACATTTTATTTGTTGTCTCTTTAAAAATGTAAATACTATATTCTAATACTGATACATAAATAATATTATTAGTCTATTGATACATTTTATTAGATATTGCTTTAGAAATATATATCCTTTATTCTAATACAAATATATAAATTATCTTAATGGTCTATTGATACATTTTATTAGATATCTCTTTAAAATTATAAATACTCTATTCTAATGCTGATTCATAAATAATATTATTAGTCTACTGTTAGATTGCACTAGATATCTCTTTAAAAATATAAATCCTCTATTCTAATACTGATACACAAATCATATTACTGGCCTATTGATACGTTTTATTAGATATCTCTTTAAAAATAAAAATCCTCAATTCTAAAACTGATACATAATTCATATTATTCGCCTATTGATGCATTTTATTAGATAGCTCTTTAAAAATATAAATATTCTATTCTAATGCTCATACATAAATAATGTTATTAGTCTATTGATACATTTCATTAGATATCTCTTTACAAGTATAGGTCCTCTATTCCAATAATCATACATAAATAATATTCTTAGTGCATCGATGTAATTTTATTAGATATCTCTTTAAAAATAAAAATCCTTTATTCTAATACTGATACATATAACATATTATTAGTACATTGATACATTTTATTAGATATCTCTTTAAAAATAAAAATCCTCTATTCTAATACTGATACATAATACTGATATATTTTTCATAAATTACTTGATACGCCTGAAACATATTTTCATATTTATGATGTTATTGGATTATTTCAAAGGTTATTCATTTTGAATAAAATTAATAAATATTTCTATGTGTTAAAAAAAATCTTTAAAGATAATAATAAAAGTCAAACTATGACAACAGCCCATCATCTTATGATGAACCATCATCTTATGGCTTAGTGTTTATTTATGGTTATGCTTCTATTAAAGAAAAAACATTACTTCTCGAGTAGATAATATTTAAACATGAAATCTTTATTTTTCGTTTTTTAATGTATATTTTTTAGTCAAAACTAAAGATTATATTTATTTAATTTTATTGCAATATTTATTTTTTTTATTTAAAATTAGTTGCGGAGTTTACTGTCATAAATTACCCAAAGTCATTTTCTTACATACAGTGTTATTAGGATTATTTTAAAGATTATTCGTATTTTATTTATGTTAGCAAATATTTTTAGGCAATATATGTACGTATATATTGTACATTTAATATATGCACAGTATTTGTACATTTAATATATATACAAATTAAAAGCTAGTAATATCAGTCAGTGTCTAAAGCTTCATCTTCTCATGGTGATGACCAAGTCTCTGAAGACCGCCCCTAATGCCTATCCTTTCATGATGGATCACCATCTTTACGGCTTAGTTCTTTCTCGCTTAACAAGCTTCTATCAAAGAAATCATTACTTCTCAGAATTTAATGCCACCATCTGAAGTCGGATCACGGTGTTATTTGTCAGATATTTCTAGCTGTCTAGAAGCATCCCAATTTGTGGAATTAAGCGGATAATCATTTGTTCTCTCCCAGTCGTTAATGTATATTCATTAAAGAAGAATTATGTGAAGGTATTGAGAAAATTTAAATACATTTACAATTTGGAATGAGTGATTCCTTATTTGCATTAGTAAATGCATCACTGTTGTGCTCGCAATAGCTATTTTTCAATTTATAATAAAAATATCCGCACTTTTAAATTATTTTTACGCCCTTTTAAGTTCCTAGCATTTCTAAGTATAGGAACTTTGAAGTTAGTTCCAAAATCTCAATAATAGCATTAAATTTTCCACGGGTAGAAACTTTTATTTTTCGGATGTATAAATAAAAAAAAAAATGGTTTGATGTTGATTTAAAGTAGTATGTTTACGGTTTTATTCCTTAATATTTTCATTTCTTCTTCCTTTCTTTCTTTCTTTTTAATTTTAAGTAAATCGAGTGAAATGCGTGCATTAAAATATACATAATAGTATGGATAAGTACTAGCGGGCTTCGCCCGCTAGCGGTATCCTCCTTTAATACGTAAATCTAGAAGCGAAAGCACGTTGAACCGTATCCCTGCTGCCTACGGCACCGTATAGCATGCGTGAAGGTGCACACGCGCACTTCCCCTTCTTTTCGAACGAAATTCGAAACATGTCGCTAATTTAGCGGATTTTTTCGAGACATCCATTTTCGCGTGTACCGAAAAATTAGCTTTTTTTTTTTGGTATATTTCGTGTTTTTTTGCGTCGAATAGGAAAAAAACTTTTTGAAGCTTCATGGGAGTTTTGCGCACAGATAGACAGACATTTACCACTATTAATAGATGTGATATGTAATGTACATAAATATCACAGGTGAATCTAAACTCTTGGGCAAAACTTTAACGAATGATAATACACTTCAAGACAAACAATATTTAATAAGAAATTAAGGGTCTTAAATGTCTTTCAAAGGAGATAGGCGCCATTAAACGTTTAGGGTTCAGACTGTAGCAATTAAAGTTTACGGTTGAAATAATTATAATAAGCGGGAAAATTGTTTGATTATTTTTGCAATTTTTGCTGAAACTATTATTAATGTTAGTATTTTCTTGAAAAAAAAACTTTAAAGAAAAGGTTTAAAAAATTCCGAGGTGAAAATGCGCGATCACTTCAGATTTTAGAGGTATTTTCCACCGAAAAATTCCGTATCTCATTAAATGCTTTCAAAAGCTTAGACTCAAACTTAAATTGTGAGCTTAAAATCTGAAACGTTGATATGTAGCGCAAACTTATGTGTTTTTCAGGAGGGGAGGAGTCGATGTTGATGTATTCCTCGATGAGGAATGTAAAAAGAAAATTGTTGCTTTGTTTATTTATTAAATGTTTATCCTTAATTACTTAAATGCACCAATGTAGTGATATAGGCATGTTGCTGCGTTCAACATTGAGTTCTAAAAAGGAAGCATAATAAAAAAGTGAGTAAAAATTAAAATATTTTTATTTTTATTCACGTGTAAGTGGCAACATTTTTAAAATTGTAATTCATTTAGATTTTAATTTAGTAGAAATATTATCTCTCGATCAAGATGCAAACGAAGTCCTTCCATTATCATATTTTCCTGAAGACGCCCGCAGAAGACGGCGCGAAACGTTGAAAGTTTTATTTTATTTTAATTGTACAACTGTATATTAAAATTCCGGTTTTGTGCACCACTGAGCAATATGCTATTATTAGTTAAAATATTTTTTTTAATCATGAAAGAATTAAAAAGACATTTATCAATATAAGCTTTGAAATTTCATGAGTTGCACCATTGTGCAATATACTTCTACTTCAAATTAAACGTTTAATTGGATATTACAGATTTCATTGTTTTAACATTTAACGATTTCATTAAGAGTTTATTTTGTATAGATTCTTGTATATATAAAAAAAACATATCACTAAGAAATGAATACTTCAAATAATATTTTTATAGTGAAATGCAAAGATTTTAATATGAATTTTAGTATTAATTTCAATTAAACCTTTTATTACTTTAAAGGTGCATTTTTGATATTTTTCAGTAGAGATTTACAGATATATTAAATATAGTTTGTTATCGTATCTTTCAAAGCTTTATGCAAATACTTTAAAATAAAGGAAAATTTAATGAATATATTTTCTTAATAAAATGTAATATATCAAATACTTGTTCGTAGGTTTTTTCCTAACCAAATGACAGAAAAAACATATTGATCCTATAGGTACTATTGAATTAGATTTAAAAATATGGATTTAAAACCACAAATCCCCTTACAACATCAATTTAATAACCATTAACCTAAATGAACACAATTAAAAATTTAAGAACTTTAAACAAGTTAACAATCTGCAAATCTTCAAAAACTTTATTTGAAAAATATTTAAGTTAAATACTTATGAAAATACACAATTTTCTAGACACGCTGTGTTTTGGAAAATTTTAGGCATTTTTTTAACTTACATGAAAATAACATTTATTTTACGAGGGATTCGGCTTTGTTACATCCATTTATTTGTTTGCTTTCAATAGAAAAAGCATTCAGATATTAAGAATCAATGTGAAAATGTAAGAAAATCGGACATTTAAGTTTTTATAAAGAAAGTCTCCGAATAGGGACCCCGGAACGAAAGAGATTAATATTTAAATATTTGCGTTATAGACAAACATTTTGAAAATAATTAATAATTTATTATATTAATAATCTCTACATAGCAGCACATTTATAAATGTTATAGTACATTTTTTCGAGAATAAAAGAACATTTTACTTGAAAAAAATCTTGTTTCTCTTTTTTAATCTTTATAAATTTTTGTATGATAAATCTGAAACATAAAAAGTATTGAATTCTAGGAAAATGGAATTCGTCTTGAAATATAAAGTTCGAATTACTTTTCTTTTTCCTTAATCTATTATAAAACATATCCAGTAGTAGCGAAGAGAAATTCAATTCAAAGAATACAGATGATAAAATTAAATGTCAATTCGTATCGCAATGGAAATATATTTTCGCACAGACTTCAATATTTTAACAAAAGTTATTTTCAGATTTTAGAGTTTCGAACTATTTCATATCTCATTTTTAATATTCTTCTATTGATTTAATGTAGTTACAACACTGCAATATATCATTTATTTCAATTTCCTTAAAACTCAGAACTCTATGACTGAAAAGAGTATTTTTCTATTACAAAGAATTACTTATATGAAAGATGATTAAGCTATACATCCAAATTAGATATGGCAATATCTCAGTCAGTTACCATGGAACACATACTCTATTATTCATAACAGATTTTACGGTCGAATAACCCAAATCTAAAAATAGGTTGAATAATAATTTGAAAGCTTATGATTACTGTAATATTTTCAAAGGTACGATATCGCATAGAAAAATAATATTGAATTAAATAAAGGGATACGTCGTCTGGAAGACTTATAAGTATATTAAAATATATGAACGCTGTAGAACATTTTATTAGTGTAGAGAAGGCTTTTTTTGTTTTTTAGTGAACTGAAAAAAATGATAAAAAAAATCGTTCAGTGCACAGTTAACATTTCACGATGTGTTGAATCCGGTATTATTGCATAAACCATAAAAAGGTGAAAATGTTAACCTCTTTTTAGAACCTTACATGAACCATGAAATGAAGCTATTTTGAATCATTTATTTCTATTTAAACAGTATAAGTGCTTAACTTGAATTATTTACTGAAAGAATTTTGAACCATAAACTAGAAATGTTTTGAAAGGTACAATATAGGATAGAAAAATAATATTGAATTAAACAAAGAAATACGTCGTTTCGAAGACTTATAGGTATATTAAAATATATGAAAACAATACAATATTTTTAGCAGTGTACAGAAGATTATTTGTAATGAATTTTAACAAAAATAGAAATATTTCTTTCTAAGTGTGTTTTTTATAGTATTTGAAAAAGTGATAGAAAAAAATGTTGAGTGTGGAATTTAAAACTTCACGATATGTTGAATCTAATATTATTATCCAATACAAATCATAAAATGGTGAAAATGTTAGCCTGTTTTTAGTACTTTACATGAACCATAAAATGGAACAACTTTAAAACATTTTTTTTCAAATAACTAGAATTATGTTGAACCATAAACTGGTAAAATTTTGAACCAGAATTGGGCAAAATGTCTACAAATAACCTGAAAAAATACTTAACAATAGAAATTCTTTAGGTATTCTTTTAAAAATAACAAATGAAAACCGGAGCCTTCTAATGCACACGCATGAATTGGGATTCAAGTGTTGCACTTTGGGATTCTCAGATATCGTCACGGCAATGTGTATCAGGAATGGTCGGACGTAGAAAATTGCATAAGAAGACAATTTAACATAGGAAAGAATATGTGCAAAAGAAAAAAGCATTTACTGAAAAAATTAATTAAAATTGAGTAAATCGATGTACTAACATCGAATTGAGTATGTTGGAATCAAAAATGAACAAATTGCTTTCTGAATTTTGAAAGATCATATGTTGTGAAATCTGAACAAACGATAGTTTTGTATGCTTTATTGATTTATTTCATTCATGGCGCCATAAAACAAACTCATTAATATACATATAAAATTATACATAATATTTTAAAATATTTAAAAGTGCACTCGAAAATAAATGCTCTTATTATAAAAATATCCAATTTGGGTATTTTACTAAAAATTTTGCTATTTTTCTTAATAAATAATCAATTAAACTTTTCTTGTTAGTAATTTGAACAAAAAATGTATGTAAGTATATTTTTACTTTAATTTGTAAATTCAGGAAGCAGGCCACAGAAATTTATATTGCAACACAACCATGGAATCAAAAATGAGCACATTGTTAAAAATTTGAAACTTATGCTGCATCGCCACCCGAAGGCCTTTATAGAAAACGATTATTACAATGTATTATGGAGTATTCTCAATGGTCAAAATAGGGATAATCTGTAAAATCGGTGTAGCAGAAGTTTCAAACTTTTAACAGCGTACATGTGTTTCTCAGTTTTCAGTATATTTGGATCGGAGCTATTTTGAGTACGGGAAGTAATTAAAAGTGACTACATTTTACTAAATGTTGAGAACCCATTTTTTGGTGTTTTCGTGTAAAACAAAATAACAATCTACGCATAGGCCACATGCTCAGAATGATTTTTTCAGAACTATGACATTTTTCTTATTCGAGTAAGCAGTGATATTTTTTTCGAAATTTCTGTTGCATGTGAAAATGCATTAACTTGGAAATGATGAGTTAGTTTGTCCAAACTATTTTTGTCGAAATTTTTCGATCAATGAAATGGTATTGCTTGCAAGACGCCACTCTTCTAAACAAAGATGTTCTAAATAGGCAGCAATTTTTAAAGGAAGAAAAAAAACGATGACCACTTACGCCCAAATCACAGGTGTTGAACACGCTTTGAGTACGTGGATGTAGCAATTCTTTGAAAACTGATGATTTTAAATATATCAAAGACGAGTTTTTGTGATTCATATTTGCAATGGCAATAATATTTATAATATTGACAAATCACGGATTTCAAAAATAAGTTTTTCTATGCTTCATATTATATAACAGAAACCTACTTAAACAGAATTTTCGTATACCTAAATAATTTAAAAAAATAAAAACTTGTTCAATGTTAATACTTGTAATAAACATTCCAATTGCCTCTATGTAAATTTGTATGTGAGTTATTCTCAAATTTTCAGTTTGGAAAATTGAAATCATTTTATGCTTTAAAAAAGCAGTGGAACTGAACTTTCTCCCAACATTCCCAATCTTTATATAAAAAGCTATAATGAGTATAACTGACATAAATGTTTAAAAAACACCTGTTTAAAATTATTTTAGTAAAATATTAAAACAGAAAGTTAGATTTTTAGCCAGTTCTCTATGTAAATTTGTATGTGAGTTATTCTAAAATTTTCAGTTTGAAAAAATGGAAATAATTTTCTGCTTTAAAGAAACAGTGGAACTGAACTTTTTCTTTCAACATTCCAGCAAAAATTCCTGATGTACTGAACATAACCAAAAATAACTTAATATTGAATTTTTTTTTCAGTTAACTGTACATTGATGAGATTTTAATTCAATTAGACTAAAGAGATATATTTATTCAAAAATAAAAAAAAACAGCTTTCAGACAATATTTAAAATAAATAGTAAACGATATTAATATAGTATATTAATATAACGATATAACATATTAGACACATGTTAGAGTTTGCTAAAAACTTTCATTATGTACTTCGTTTATTATTATTGTTTATCATCAATTCAGTGCTTAATGTTGTAGTTTAATTAAACTTGAGTTTTTTGTATTTATCTTTAGTGAAGTTTAATTTTTCTTTCCGTTGTCAGCCAGGGGAAACAAATACTAAAATATTTGCATTGTTTCATGTACAAGCGTTTCATTTTTCTGCAATATGTTTATTTTGATCCGGTAGATTAAATCATATGTATGTTTGAAAATTGTTCTAAAAGTTGTAAAAGTTTATGTATGTTTAAAAAATATTCTAAAACTTAATAAATTGATATGGATCTTTTAAACAAATCGAATCTGAAAGAACATTTTATTTTAATATTTTTTGATGCAAAAGTTAAAATCATGCGACTTTTGTAATTTAATATATATATATGTGTGTGTGTGTGTATATATATATATATACCGGGCGTCCCAAAAATGACTGATGGATTTTAAAATTCAATAACTTGCAAACGGTGACAACTATTTAAAAAATTTTTGCAGGAAGGTTATGTATAATGCCAGGAGTTTTTTTACCGTAATTTTTTATTTTAGTTCGCATCTCAAACAACAGGTGGCGCTGACGGCGATTGAAGACCTGGTCGACGCTTCACTCAGCACTGATCACTTGGCCTTCAATCGCCGTCAGCGCCACCTATTGTTTGAGATGCGAACTAAAATAAAAAATTACGGTAAAAAATCTCCTGGCATTATACATAAACCTCCTGCAAAAATTTTTTAAATAGCTGTCACCGTTTGCAAATTATTGAATTTTAAAATCCATCAGTCATTTTTGGGACACCCGGTATATGTATACTTTTTATAAATAAATTTAATGTAGCATAGATAATTACTTAAATTTAAAACTCAGTAAGATCAATAGATAAACTGTATTTAAGCATATAAAATAAACATGAAAAAATTAAGTTCCGATTTAAAATAAAGAAGACAGATTACCCATTTGAATTGTGTAGCATTATAAATAGAGAATTGAAAACAGTTGGATGAAATACAACAGTCAACTTATATTGAAAATCGCTCGTCAGGGGTACATAATTTACAAATATAAGCAATAATTCAATCAGTTTTGATAATTGGTCGAGCAATAAGCTAAGAAATTTGATCTATTATATACTCTACTCATTAGATGACAAAAAACCAAACAAAATAGAAAAACAATGGCATACATGAAAAGTATTCATGTGGAATAATAATAATAATAATTTATACCGGCTTTGTCTATAAAATAATATAGTTGTAAAATCCATCATTAGGAAGCGTTACATTTTACAAAATAATGTACATTTTACCAATAGCAAAAATATTATCGGTTACAGTTACTAAAACAGAAAATAAAATAAAAAATAAATAATATTTAAATGACATTTATTGCTTAGTTCGATACTGAAGGACATGGATACTTCTTTATAATAATAATACACTTATTTTTATGACATTTTTTTGTACAATTTTTTTTATAAAACCGTTTCAATGCAGCATACGTGTAAAGGTATCATTTAACTATCTATGTGTAGCGTAGTTTTTATTGCGTAAAAATGTACTATTTTCGTATAAGAAACCATCAGCATGGTTTCTTTTATTACTTGAAATGCGGCGAAGGTAATGCAGTAGTACGTGACTTGCCATCCATATGGCGTGTCATTCATCATTTTCTTTAAATTAATTTTTTCATGCTATTTACCAAACCATGATACGGAGTGGCAGCATGTATTGAATTAATAATCAATATATTGCTTTTTTGAGACAAATTTTATATTCCAAACAGTTACGGAAAAAGTAACTTTTTTCCTTATACATATTTTTTCTTTTCAGAAATAGTTTCAAACTTTGGGATATGAATAAAAAATCATGTTTTATAGATAAAATGCGATATATTTTACAGAAGATAGGGCCTGAAAAGACTGTTAATATTGCAAGAAACAATTTAATATCTTATTAAATTTGAAAAAATAAATATTTTGTGTTTCTATTACATTGAAAACGTTTAATGATCGTAGCTCTTATAAAAATATAGTTTTTTACAGAGTTTTTGAAGCATAGAAATTGCAAAAAGAGCACATGAAATGATAATAATAATATCTCAATTTCATGTTTCTGTGGTAAATTTGAAAAAAAAAAGTATAATCTGCAGTATGCGACGGAAAATTATAAAAGTACATTGTTCGGTGAACCGGATTGTACTTAACCTAATAATTAAATTTTTTGAAATAATTAAATATTCACTTTAGAGGCTTTTATTCAATAAAGGACTTTGTTTTACTTTTTCACACATTTAGTATAAATATATTTAAACTTACAAAATCAAAAGTATTATTTATTATTACTAAAAATTTACTAAACAAATAAATATCAGTTTTCAAACATGGAAAAAAAATCACTAGTTTAAATATCATACATTTGATTGTTAATGTTTAAATATTGTTATATTATCTCAAGGTGAACACGACGTTTTAAAGTTATAGTTAAAATATTAGTTATAATTAACACATTTAGTATTTTATTATTATATATTTCTTAACCTATTTCCATTAAAAGATTCAACATCTTCACCTGAGTCGCGTTTTTCTATACAATGTTATTTGTCGGCACTCGGTCTTCTTGCCGCCGGACAATCCGGCATACAGAAAATGTAAAATCAGAAACAGTCTCCCCTTCATATTTTAATATTACATTTCAATATAGTTATAAATTCGTGGTTTACTTAAAACTGTGCATTTTATTCTTCGAAATTGGAATAATGGAAAAAAAGAGAAATATAATCTGGTATTTGAGATCATATCGCGGGCTTTTTTATCAGTTTCAACTTTGCCAGTAAAAATATACCTGAAGGAAAAACATAGACGTCTGGTTGCTTCACTATGGAAGTGTAAAAGCATTTCATGCAGCTACATGGTTTTTCTGTTTTGTATTTCCAAAAGCATATGAGTAAGGAAAGATGGTTTATATGGGCGGTAAAAAAAAACCGCCATTCGATTACTGACATGTTAATTTAAATTTAAAAGAGATTTTTTTGTCGGTCTAAGCCATCATACGGTTTTATTTCTACTTCACAAACATGTAAAGCAGTAATTGAAATTGAAAACACATGGAAATCAAGTACTGTTTCATGTCAGTTGTGAATGGCACACATTGTGAATGACAGAATGCACCCTGTATATGTCAAAGATTTTCAAGCTTTTGTAATCATCATAATGCTGAATTGTGATTGAAGAAAAATACTGTTTTCAAAAATTTCTAATAAAGAGCATAATTGAAAGTTAGGTAATTTTTTGTAAATTTTCTGTGGTAAGCGATTATGGACTGATATGTAAAAACATAGCATTTGTGAACATTTAAACTAAATGAAGCATTTGTAAAACAGGCTTAAAATAATTAGAAAAAATAATAATGTAACAATGGAGAATCTGCTGAAGTCATTGCACATTGAGAGTAAACCTTGTAATGATAATTTATCCTATAGCATATAAAAAATCTGGCATAACACCATAAAGTCTTAAACAAATATCTGTATTTGTTTGCAATATTATAGTTTTTTGTAGTAAGTGGATGGCAACATATTCAAACTTTTGATTCATTTCGATTCTATTTTATAAAAAAATATTCTTTGATATTCACTGGATGTCGCCATTACATCGTTGCATTCATATTATTGGTCAATATTTGAGAAAATGTGTGCACGAGAATTGTCTCTCGCTCAGAAAGCATTCATCTCTGAAATGTTAGTCATTTCACAAATCGTTTCTGCCTGAAGATAGTTGCAGAAGATATTCGAAACCTACATTTTATTATTATATATTATATAATTCAAAACTTAAATTTTATTTTATTTTTAATTGTATAAACTAATTTTAAAGTTCTTGTTTTTGTGTACCAATGATCAACATTATGTGTTTTTAACATATATTTTAGGAACAAACTAGGGAATCATCTATACACATAGAAAGAATATTCTGTAAGTAACCTAAATAGATGAATGAAATACATGACACAAATGTAGGTTAATAACTATCATTTTTCAAACATTGTGCACTCACCCCCCAAATTTATTTAAATCTAGGGGTGTGCTTCAAACAGGAGTATTGGGTATATTAAAGAATCCTTTCTATAGATCGCTGAAAATAATTGTTGCTAAATAATTTATATATGAAAAAGTCAATTGTTGTCGTACACTCTAATATAATAACCTTAATAACCTTAGATCTGAAACCCCATGTTATATCATATATAATTTTCATTTTTTTATAAAAAATTCATTAAATATTTGTAAAATATTCCAAATTTTATTACTACTATTATCATTAATTCGCAAATTAATAAGAGTCGAAACACTATATAAATTTTGCCTTATTTATAGTATAATATATTACGTAATGCGCTGTTTGAGTAAAACACTTATTTTATAATAAAATACTTATCTTCATCGTGCTGCATCTAGCGAGTATTTTGCTTGCTTATGATTTGAACAGTCTTCAGAAATCTCAGAGAATAAATGATTAACAGATTTACGTCATTTTATTAACAAAATTCTATTTCATGAACCACCTCAAATCGGTTAAAGGGTTTAATCGGTTAAAATTCTGCTTGAACAGTAGCTCTTGTGTTGATAATTCTAATCACGGTATAAAGTTAGATATTTTCATAATAATTGCTTAAATCATTTGAAACACTTTAAAATAACTTAGCTAATAATTTATTTTAACCAGGAAATAGATAAATGATTTTAGATGAGAAATACAAAGTAATGAGTTATTTCATTAAAACAGTAAATTAATGCTTCAAGTAAAATTTTTTCACAAACATTTCGTTAAGTATTTGCAAAATATTCCATATTCTATGTAAATTTTATTATTAATTCGCATAATAAAAAGCGTAGAAATAAAGTATAATTTATGTAATTATAAAATATTACATAATTCGTTTTTCGGATAAAACGCTTATTTCATAATAAAATATTTATATGCATCATAATGCATATAGCGAATATTTTATTCGATTATGATTTGTGTAATCTTCAGAAATCTCAGAGTATAAATTATTCGCAGGTTTATGACAATTTATTACCGAAATTCTATTTCATTAACCATCTCAAATCTGTTAAAGGGTTGCATTAAATGAAACTTTGCACCTCTCATCGCTTACTGAATAAAGTGATAAACATTATATATGACAATAGCTGGACAAAACAGTTTTGTGTGTTCCATTGTCTTCTTGAGTAGTAGCTCTTGTGTTGATAATTCTAATCACGGTATAGAAATAGTTATTTTCATCACTTTGATGCACTGTAATATTATTTAACTGATAATAAACTCTAAGTATAATCAGTTTAATATTAAATAAACAGGAAATATTAAATAAATAGTAAATATTCAGTTTAATATTAAATTAAAAGGAAATAAATAAAGGGTTTTTTTTATGAAAAATATAAAGTAATGCACTATTTTATTGAAACTATTAATTTAAGATATAAGTTTTTTTTTCTATTTTTGTTACAAAATTTCGTAAATATTTGCAAAATATTCCTTATTTTATTAAAAATATTGTTAATACTTCGCATAATAATAAGAGTAGAAGTACTGAATAAATTGTGATATTTTTGATCTATAATACATAATTCGTTGTTCGAATAAAACACTTATTTCATAATAAAATATCTATATTCATCTTATTGAATATAGCGAGTATTATGTTTGCTTATGATTTGTATAATCTTCAGAAATCTCAGAGAGTAAATGATTCACAGCTTTATGACAATTTATTACCGAAATACTATTTCATGAACCTTCTCAAATCGGTTAAAGGGTTACATTAAATGAAATCTTCATCCACTCACCGCTTACTGAATAAAGTGATAAACATTATATGACAATAGCTGGACAATACAGATCTGTCTGTTCCATTGTCTGTTTGAACAGTAGCTCTTGTGTTGATAATTCTAATCACAGTATAGAATTATATATTTTCAAAATAATTGCTTAAATCATTTCATACACTGTAAAATTAGTTAGCTTATAATAAGTTCTAACCAGGAAATAAATAAAAGGTTTTTTGAGAAATATAAAATAATGCGTTATTTGATTAAATCAATAAATTAAAACTTCAATTAATTTTTTTCAATTTTTTTTCACAAACATTTCGTTAAATATTTTGCAAAATATTCAATATTTTATACAAATTTTACTATTAATTTGCATGATAATAAAAGTTGAAATACTGTATAAATTATCCTTTTTTTAATTATAATATATTACCTTATTAAATGTTCGAATAAAACACTTATTTCATAATAAAATATTTATATTCATCTTACTGCATATGGCGAGTATTTTATTCGTTTATGATTTGCATAATCTTCAGAAATCTCAGAAAAAAAATTTCGCAGCGTAATGACCATTTATTACCGAAATTCTATTTCATGAAACATCTCAAATCAGTTAAAGGGCGATATTAAATGAAATCTTTATCCACTCACCGCTTACTGAATAAAGTGGTAAACATTAGATGACAATAGCTGGACAAAACAGTTCTGTGTGTTTCATTGTCTGCTTGAGCAGTAGCTCTTGTGTTGATAATTCTAATCACGGTATAGAATTAGATATTTTCATCATAATTGCTTAAATCATTTGATACACTGTAAAATTAGCTTATAATAAGTTCTAACCAGGAAATAAATGAAAGGTTTTTTTGAGAAATATAAAGTAATGCGTTATTTGATTAAATCTATAAATTAAAACTTCAAGTAATTTTTTTTTCAATTTCTTTCACAAAAATTTCGTTAAATATTTTGAAGATATTTGATATTCTATACAAATTTTACTACTAATTCGCATAATAATAAGCGTAGAAATACCGTATAATTTATGTTTTTCTCAAATAATAATGTATTACATAATTCTTTGTTTGAATAAAACACTTATTTCATAATAAAATATTTATATGCATCATAATGTATATACCGAATATTTTATTCATTTATGATTTATATAATCTTCAGAAATTTCACAGAATAAATGATTCACAGCTTTATGACCATTTATTACCGAAATTCTATTTCATGAACCATCTCAAATCGGTTAAAGGGTTACATTACATGAAATTCTCATGCACTCACCGCGTTCTGAATAAAATGATAAACATTATATGACAATAGCTAGAGAATACAGTCTTTTGTGTTCCATTGTCTGTTTGAACAGTAGCTCTTGTGTTGATAATTCTAATCACGGTATGGAGTTAGATATTTTCATAATAATTGCTTAAATCATTTGAAACACTTTAAAATAACTTAGCTAATAATTTATTTTAACCAGGAAATAGATAAATGATTTTAGATGAGAAATACAAAGTAATGAGTTATTTCATTAAAACAGTAAATTAATGCTTCAAGTAAAATTTTTTCACAAACATTTCGTTAAGTATTTGCAAAATATTCCATATTCTATGTAAATTTTATTATTAATTCGCATAATAAAAAGCGTAGAAATAAAGTATAATTTATGTAATTATAAAATATTACATAATTCGTTTTTCGGATAAAATGCTTATTTCATAATAAAATATTTATATGCATCATAATGCATATAGCGAATATTTTATTCGATTATGATTTGTATAATCTTCAGAAATCTCAGAGTATAAATTATTCGCAGGTTTATGACAATTTATTACCGAAATTCTATTTCATTAACCATCTCAAATCTGTTAAAGGGTTGCATTAAATGAAACTTTGCACCTCTCATCGCTTACTGAATAAAGTGATAAACATTATATATGACAATAGCTGGACAAAACATTTTTGTGTGTTCCATTGTCTTCTTGAGTAGTAGCTCTTATGTTGATAATTCTAATCACGGCATAGAAATAGTTATTTTCATCACTTTGATGCACTGTAATATCATTTAGCTAATAATAAACTCTAAGTATTATCAGTTTAATATTAAATAAACAGGAAATATTAAATGAATATTAAATATTCATCTTAATGCATATAATGAATATTAAAATATTCATTATATGCATTAAGATGAATATAAATATTTAATTATGAAATAAGTGAAGAAACAAGACAATTCGAACAAGTAATAAGGTGATATATTATAATTTAAAAAAGCATAATTTTTACAGTATTTCAACTTTTCGCTTATGATTTGTATGATCTTCGGATATCTCAGAGAATAAATGATTCGCAGCTTTATGACCATTTATAAGCGAAATTCTATTTCATGAACCTTCTCAAATCGGTTAAAGGGCTACATTAGATGAAATTTTCATCCACTCACCGCTTACTGAATATAGTGATAAACATTATATGACAATAGCTGGACAATACAGATCTGTGTGTTCCATTGTCTGCTTGAACAGTAGCTCTTGTGTTGATAATTCCAATCACGGTATAGGAATAGATAATTTCATAATAATTGCTTAAATCTTTTGATACACTGTAAAATTAGTTAATAATTATTATATATTCTGAATCTCAACGGGAAATAAATAAAATTATTTTATGTGAGAAACATAATGTAATGCGTTACTTAATTAAAACTATAAATAAAAGCTTAAAATAACTGTACCTGAAAAAACAATTCATGCAAACAATATTTAAAATGAAGAAAGGAAAGTTTTATTCATAAATATATATGCATATTTTTGTGTGAATTTAAGTTATTCTATCATTTTTCTAAATGTTTAGATTTGAAATGTTTTACTTTTAAATTATTTAGCTTAAATTTTTAAGTTAAGAACGAACAAGAGCTTTTTATCATTAAAATAACTATGTTTAAAAAATCAAAATATTGTTGCGTGCATTCTTGACAAATTGTAGATTATATATTTTCTAACCTTTAAGTATAGCAATTTGCTTTCCACTGAAAATATTTTATTCAAATAAAAGTCATTATCGTATGCTTGGTAAGTAACATTTTGACGTCTTTTAGATTGGCAATAATATTCCTTATTAAGTCAAATTATTCTTCATTACGGTGTTTCTATACTACGTAATATGATGGTTTCTATTTCTTAATGACCTTATATTTTTGCAGTAAAACATTGATTGTTACCTCACTGGCGAGACTAATGAAGCTATAAAAGCCAGTGATAGGTCTTTAACCTCATTATTATCATTTTTATGAGCGTTATGTAAATACGTAGCAACTTTAATCGGCTTTCTGTTAAAAGAATCTTAATGGGGCGTGGCTTAAGAGCGTGTGAACCGGGATTTTTTAAATTAATTAATTACTCATTTATGGAATTATGGAGGGAATGCTAGGTACGTAAATATTGTTGATTGATAGTATAGCTCTCTGAAAAATATTCAAACAAAACCATAAAGTCATAAATATCAATAATCAGTACAAAAGTATTCAAATGTCGCAACTAATATGGGAGAGAGGGGGGTATCTTTTTCTAAAAAAATAACTATATAATTGTTTTGATTTGTTCCAATTTTCTTATGCAATGAATAATTATTCGTACTGATAAGACCCTGCGTGTAGCTTGGCAAAACGTTTACTTTTGCATTTTTAAATGTTTTTAGTGTCTTATTTTTTGTATATAAATTGTTTTATTTTTCAAAATGTATTTAAGTCTGTGTATTAGTTTATATTGTTCAATGTTTAAATAAAAAAATTCATTATTTTTCCGATACTAGCCATAAATACACACTTTTAATATCACATTATGTATGCACAAATCAAATGTTTCCAAGAACTTTTAAAATAAACTAAACGCTAATCATATTCATAGTTCTATACATCTCCAGACAAATATTCTTTCTCTATGAATGTTAAAATCTATTTTATTTATTTTTGCTGTGTGGTCAATTCATCATCAATTTATTTATTTTTTATTATACAACACGAATATATTAAACACAAACTCATTTTAATATCCCCGACTTATTATTTTTTTGAATAATTTATGAAAAAATCTCTATATGAATAAATATGAAAGATATTTATACTTTTTTATTTTCGTTTGAAAAGCATTTAATCAATAAACCCGGAAATATACGCAGGCACGTAATTGAAAATATTAGAACTTGTATTTGAATATCTAAGTCAATATTTTCAATTATTTATTCTGGAGAGGAAAAAAAAACGAGAAGGTATTTCCTTACACTTCTGGAAATAAAATTTTACTTCGAAATGAAAATCGGAACTTTCTTAAAAGGAAATTCTACAGTTTTTTAATATACTTCCCATTTTTCAATATGTAAATTTTTAATTTTTTTTATTAATATTTTCAGAAAAAAGATACATCTTCTGCAGTTTTTCGAATGGTATATTTTCGATTACGCAGAAATTATTCTGTTTCTTATTAGAAAAAAAATGAATTTCTTTTAGAAAATATATTTATGATGAGATGATAAAATGTTTCAAGTTTTTTTTATAACAATTTTCTTATTCGTGTTTTTAGCCATATTTTCTCTGAAATTAATGGAAATGGAATTATTTTTTTGCTAAAAATATTTTCAAAATTTTACATTCTGAGTATAATTTTCCATTTTCTTTTAGTTAAATTATAATGAATAAAAGTAAATGCAGGATGAATCAAAACCCATTAGTCAAATTTTGAGAGCGGGTACAGCATATCATAGAAAACAATTATTGTTCATATTACGGGGTTGTAGCCTGCTTATGGAACTAAAAACACAGTGACACATTTTATCAGGCTAAAGACATTATTCGAATTAAAATTCAAGTTTTTTTACGAACTTTAAATTTAACAAGTTGGAAATTGCACGTGAAGCGTAGCAAATCAGGTGCGTTCGTACGATAATGAAATTTAAAAAATATTACTCTCATATATCAATCTCATAAAATTTTAAATAGTGAATTACAATTAAAACGCTCATCAAACAATGTGTTCTCCCTATACCATTATGTAATGGAATACTTTTGTGTGGCCTAGTAAATCAGTAACAAATTTTCTTTGCACCACAAATTATGTAAAATGTATATTATAATATGTTATTTATTGTTGCATATAAATTTTATTAAGTTCGAATGAGTGTAACACCACTAAAATGCATCTGAAACATTTTTCCCCATTGACCGTAATGTAACGGAATACTTTTGATTGTCCCTGTAATTGATCTATGCATCCGATTTTCATAAAATTTGAAATAACGCGACAAAATTATGTAAGAATTATGTATTTTAAATTTCAAACGTATAAAATACATTTGAAACTTTTTCCCCATTGACCATAATGTAATTGAATACTTTTGATTGCCCCTGTAATTGATCTGTGCACCCGATTATCAAATATTTTGAAATAACTCGACAAAATTATGTAATAATTATGTATTTTAAATTTCAAACGATTAAAATGCATTTGAAACTTTTTTCCCCATTGACCGTAATGTTACGGAATCCTTTTGATTCTCCCTGTATTTGATCTATCCATCCGATTTTCATAAAATTTAAAATGACTCGACAAAATTATGTAATAATTATGTATTTTAAATTTCAAACGATTCGGTCGGGTAGTTTTTGCGTTGTTATATGCGGACGGACAGACAGACAGACAGACGGACAGACAGACAGACAGACGGACAGACAGACAGACAGACGGACAGACAGACAGACGGACGGACTGAGCGACAACAATAGGTGCTACGTATTTACATAATTACGAACGCACCTAAAAAACTATACATTGTATGTAATGAAGTCACACCACCCCAAGCAGTGGAAGATTTTTTAACACTGTGATCACATTTGATACTATGATCACATTGTTAAAATCACATTTGAAAGTATAATGCACCTAATCTAACTATATTTGGACGTAGATGTTGTCCGCTATATCTCATGATATTATTACGTTTTTAACTATCCGTTAAGAAAACTATCTATTAATTTTTTTGTTAAAATATCTTTATTATTAAAACTTTACGAAACAAATTATTGATTAAAAATGCAGTCAAATATCCTACATTTTGATAGAAAGAATAATTTGAGGTTAAATTTTAGATTACAAAAATTGAACATGTCCAAACAAATACTATTTTATTTATTTTTTGCGAGCTATAGATTCATAATCAATTTATTTATTTTTTATTATTCAACACGAATATATTAAACGTAAACTCATTTTAATTCTCCTGACTTATTATTATTTTTTTAATTTACGACAAGATCTCTCTATGAATAAATATGAAAGATATTTATAGCTTATTATTTTCGTTTGAAAGACGTTTAATCGATAAATCTAGAAATGTACGCAGGCACGTAATTGAAAATATTAGAACTTGTATTTGGATATGGAAGTCAATATTTTCAATTATTTATTCTGGAGAGGGAAATATGACGAGAACGTATTTCCTTACACTTCTGGAAATAAAAATTTTACTCCGAAATGAAAATCGGAACTTTCTTAAAAGGAAATTCTACAGTTTTTTAATCATACTTCTTATTTTTCAATATGTAAATTTATGATTATTTTTTCTTCGGTTTATATTTTGTAACTTTTTCAGGAAAAGGATACATCTTCGGAAGTTTTTCGTATGATATTTTTTCGATTACGCAGAAATTATTTGGAAAAAAAAATAAATTTATTTTTGAAAAAATATAGTAAAGAAGAAATGATTAAATGTTTCAAGTTTTTTTTAATAACAATTTTCTTATTCGTGTTTTTACCCACATTTTCTCTGAAATTAAAGGAAATATGCGTTTACAGAATTATTTTCCTGAGAATAATTTCAAAATTTTACATTCACAGTATCATTTTTCGTTTTCTTTTAGTTAAATTATAACGTATAAAAGTAAATACAGGATGAATCATAAGTTATTAGTCAAACTTTAAGAAACGGTACAACATATCATATCAAACAATTATTGTGTAAAATACCGGGATTATACCCTGTTTAAGTAGCCGAAAATACAGTCTCTCACTCTAATAAGACAACAACCATAGTTCGAATTATCACTCTAATAAGACCACAACCATAGTTCGAATTACAATTCGTGTATTTTTTACGACCTTTTAATTTTAAAAATTATGCCTTGTGTGTAATGAAGTCACATTACGGAAAGCGCTGGAAGTATACACTATGCAATGTTAAAATTACATTTCAAAGTATAACGCGCCTAATCTAACAATAATTGGACATAGATGTTGTCCGCTATTTTTCATGATATCGTTACATTTTTAACTATCAGTTAAGAAAAAAATGTGCATTTATTTTTTCGTTAAAATATCTTTATTATCAAAACTTCACGAAGCAAATTTTTGATTAAAAAGGGAGTAAAAACATTCTACATTTTCATAGCAAGAAAAAATTGTGGTTAATTTTACATTGCAAAAAATTTAACATACCCAAACAAATACTCTATTAATACGAATGTTAAAATATATTTTATTTTTTGCGTGCAATCGATTCATCATAAATTTATTTATTTTTTATTATTCAACACGAATATACTAAACATAAACTCAGTTTAATATCCCTGACTTACTATTTTTTTGAATAATTTACGAAAGGATCTCTAATATGAATAAATATGAAAGATATTTATAGCTTTTTATTTTCGTTTGGAAGGCATTTAATCGATAAACCTAGAAATGTACGCAGGCACGTAATTGAAAATATTAGAACTTGTATTTGAATATGGAAGTCAATATTTTCAATTATATATTCTGGATTGGAAAAGATGACGAGAAGTTATTTCCTTACACTTCTGGAAATAAAAATTTTACCCCGAAATGAAAATCGGAACTTTCTTAAAAGGAAATTGTACAGTTTTTTAATCATACTTCCTATTTTTTCAATATGTAAATTTATGATTATTTTTTCTTCGGTTTATATTTTGTAACTTTTTTAGGAAAAGGATACATCTTCGGAAGTTTTTCGTTTGATATATTTTCGATTACGCAGAAATTATTTTGAAAAAAAAGGAATTTATTTTGGAAAAAATATACCGTATTTACTCGTGTAATATGCACGCGTGTATAAGGCTCACCCATACTTTATAAATAAAAATGGCGATTTCGTAAAATCTCGTATATAACGCGCACCATAAATTTGATACGCTAATGAAGAATGACCAAATGAATTTCAGTAAAAAAAAAAAAAGTCGAAACAAACATTACACCAGACCAGAAGACAAGACTTAAATGCATCTTTAGACTTCGGGTTGTAAGAGAATGATGGGAAATAGGAATGAGTGACGGTTAAGAGAATTTCTAATTAGCATTTAGATAATGGCATTAGCTCTGTTGTATTAAACATTGCAAGGAATGAAATAAATATGGAGTAATACTTCAATTAAGTAACATTTTCCGAGTTTTAATGTCTTCTTTGAATAATTTTTTGTTTCATATGTATATCGTTCGACTGCATCCAACAGTAAAAAATTATTCCGTGTATAAGGCGCACATAGGAGTTTTGCCCTAATTTTTTGGAAAAAAAGTGAGCCTTATACACGAGTAAATACGGTAGTAAAGAAAAAATGATTAAATGTTTCAAGTTTTTAATAACAGTTTTCTTATTCGTGTTTTTACCTATATTCTCTCTGAAATTAAAGGAAATATGCGTTTACCGAATTATTTTCCTGAGAATAATTTTAAAATTTTACATTCACAGTATCATTTTTCATTTTCTTTTAGTTAAATTATAACGTATAAAAGTAAATACAGGATAAATCATAAGTTAATAGTCAAACTTTAAGAGACGGTGCAACATATCATATCAAACAATCATTGTGTAAAATACCGGGATTATAACCTGTTTAAGTAGCCGGAAATACAGTCTCTCACTCTAATAAGACAACAACCATAGTTCGAATTATCACTCTAATAAGACCACAACCATAGTTCGAATTACCATTCAAGTACTTTTTACAATCTTTTAATTTTAAAAATTATGCTTTGTGTGTAATGAAGTCACATTACGGAAAGCGCTGGAAGTATACACTATGCAATGTTAAAATTACATTTCAAAGTATAACGCGCCTAATCTAACAATAATTGGACACAGATGTTGTCCGCTATTTTTCATGATATCGTTACATTTTTAACTATCAGTTAAGAAAAAATGTGTATTTATTTTTTTAAAATATCATTATTATCAAAACTTCACGAAACAAGTTTTTTGTTAAAAAGGGAGTAAAAACATTCTACATTTTCACAGCAAGAAAAATTTGTGATTAATTTTACATTGCAAAAAATTTAACATACCCAAACAAATACTCTTTTAATACGAATGTCAAAATATATTTTATTTATTTTTTGCGTGCAATCGATTCATCATCAATTTATTTATTTTTTATTATTTAACACGAATATGCTAAACATAAACTCATTTTAATATTCCTGACTTATTATTATTATTTTTTTTGAATAATTTACGAAAGGATTTCTATATGAATAAATATGAAAGATATTTATAGCTTTTTATTTTCGTTTGAAAGGCATTTAATCGATAAACCTAGAAATGTATGCAGGCACGTAATTGAAAATATTAGAACTTTTATTTGAATATGGAAGTCAATATTTTCAATTATTTATTCTGAAGGGGAAAGATATGACGAGAAGGAATTTCTTTACACTTCTGAAAATAAAATTTTACTCCGAAATGAAAATCGGACATTTCTTAAAAGGAAATTGTACAGTTTTTTGATCATACTTCCTATTTTTTCAATATGCATATTTATGATATTTTTTCTTCGGTTAAAATTTTGTAAGTTTTTCAGGAAAAGGATACATTTTCTGAAGTTCTTGATATGCTATATTTTCGATTACGCAGAAATTATTCTGTTTTTTACTAGAAAAAATAATTTATTTTAGAAAATATAGTAAGACAGAGATGATTAAAAGTTTCAATTTTTTAATAACAATGTTCTTATTCGTGTTTTTAGCCACATTTTCTCTGAAATTAAAGGAAATATGCATTTACATAATTATTTTCCTGAATATAATTTCAAAATTTTATATTCACAGTAATCATTTTTCATTTTCTTTTAGTTAAATTATAATGTATAAACCTAAATACAGGATGAACCAAAATGCATTAGTCAAACTTTAAGGGAGATATTGCTATTGTGAATTGTAAAAAATGTAGCACAGTAGCATAACCTGTCTATCTATTTATAGTAAAATAGGAAAAAGAAAACTCAATTCATGTCAATGACTAGATAAATCTAAAGTTTGATTGAAATCCGTGCACTAAATCTTGAGATTAACGAATTGTGATATTGCTGCATAGCATCGTCATCCGTTAAGCTATTTACGCCAAAAATACATCACCTTCAATTTACTGAGGAACTAACTGAATATACTTTTTTAATAAATACCACTTATTGGTTTGTGAGATAAAACACCCACAAAATTTATGTCATATGAAGACAGACAGATAAAGTCACAGATTCACTAATTGAGAGGACATTTTGTAGAAAACATGCTTTGTGGCATATCTGACACATAAAACGTGTAGATCCGCTGAAAACCGGATTTCGAAAATTTCCACGAATGAAGTACATTCTTCATGTAAAGATAAAAAAAAGATAAAGAAAACAACAAAAAGATGTTTATGATAGGAATAATATTGTAATATTTATTATTTAAGTAAAGTATTCAATATAAACATCGCATGTTTAAACTGGTTGAATGTGCCAATCCGTAACCTTTCTTCTATCTCATACGAACATTTTAATATTTTAAAAAATAGTTATACATGTTAATGCTTTTATAGTTTTAATTCAATATTATACCAACTTTGATTTTCATCTTAAATTTCTGCTTCTGGCAATTAAGTAAAAACGAGCTTCCGTCTCTGCACGAGCCGATGAACAACATAATGCTTGGCAGATTTTTCAAATTCAGGGAGGACCTACTTTCCATACCCAAGAACTATCATAAACAAAAATTTTAGTTCAGTTCTATGCATAACTTCACACACTTTTTCTTTTATTATAAAATAATGAAAATGGCATAGACATCGTGATTATAGCGCCCCCTTCCAGCGGATTTTTTTAAAATTCAGGCAGGACTAACTAGCTATACACTTTCACAAAAAATTGGTTCAATCCTATGTATAACTGCATACACTTTTATTTGGTACAATATTGAAAATGGCACAAAAATCGCTATTTCAGTGCCCCCTTTCGGCGGATTTTTTTTCAAATTCAAAGAGTCCCAACTAGCCATAGCCATGCACTTTCACAGAAAAGTCGGTTTAATTCCTCCCATAACTTCATACACTTTTAGTTGGTACAATGTTGTAAAATGGCACAGAAACCGCTATTACAGTGCCCCCTTCCGGCGGATTTTTTCAAATTCAGGGAGGACCAACTAGCCATAGCCATACACTTACACAAAAATTTTTTTCATTCGATGCACTCGGTTCATTTCGATGCATAACTTCATACACTTTTAATCGGTACAACATTGAAAATGCACAAAAATCAGTATTGCAGTGCCCCCTTTGGGCGGAATATTTCAAAAATGAAGGAGGAGCTGCTTGCCACAGCCAGAAACATTCACAAAAATTTGGCTCAATTCTATACATTTTTTGATGATAGACTGGCGACATACGGACACACAGACAGACAAACACACGGGCACACATTTTGTAAAAACATTTTTTGGAATCTCTGGCCCCTAAAACGTGTAAATCCGTCGAAAACCGGAAATCGAAAAAATTTCGATTACAATACTTTCTTCTGTTGAAGATAGAAGAAAGTAAAAATGAAAACATTTTAATTCTGATTTCAAATTGTTAAAAAAATAAACAAATATTCTTATACATATAAAAGTTTCAAAAAAATAATCATACTTCGAAACTGCCCTCCATCTTTTACATAAAAAAAGAAAAAATCTAAATACACTTAAAAATAAATATCAGAAAATCAAATGTATTTTTCTCATTATCACTTGAAATGAGAATAAAATTTTCGATTCGCCGATCAGAAGTTACGCTTTATCGCACTTACTAAAAAGTGACGGCACAAACAACATACAAAATCAATAACTTTGAAATAAATAAATAATTCCATCAATTTACCATGCAGACAACTGTTAGAATGAAACAGAACAAATGAACTTTAAAAACAAACGAATAAAAAGAAACAAGAACTGTTTTTAAAGTTGTATCAGTAGAATTGATTTCATTTGTTTTATCTTGGAAGGGAAAGGTCTTTTTTTAATTATGTACAAAATGAATGTATGTCAGAGTGTACTGAATTAAGCGAATTCTCTTTTTTTCACAACTCAATAGATTACATTGAAATTATTTTTCTAATACAATAAAAGAATAGGAGGCAAGTAGGGAAAAGGGTCATCGTAATAACAATCAAATCAAACGTATCTCTTTGTTTAATTGAAAGGCGGACAAGAATTATGATGAATTAATTATCCTTGTTCGGTTATTACAAAAGATTTGGACTAAAAGAAGAATGGAAAACTCGGGTATAAAAAATAATAGAAATGATTTAGAATAATTGCACATTTTCCTTACCGTACATATACTTGCTTATAGGTCAGGCATTTTTGACAATTTTTCGCAATCAAATTGGCTAGAGGAGGTCTACTTATCGCAAGTCAGTTTTAAAAGGAAAAAGGAAACCTTTGAATATAAAATTCTGACTTTTTATATACATAAATACTAAAATAATGTATAAAATATGTAAGTAATAATAATTTATCATAAAAAAAAATTCATTCATTTCGTATTAATTACTACCTTTTTGCTTTGGCAAGTTTAATCGTTTGTTTGAATTTGCGCTGAAATGAAGTAAAAATTAGGGATTTTATTTATACATTTTTTTTTTCAGGTTTTGCATTCAAAAGTAAGAAAATCGATTTATGCGTGAGTGGACATATACGCGAATATATTCGGTAACATGTGCTTTGAGAGTTCAACCCAGTAGATTAGAAAAAATACTGCTAAAGCCGATATTCCCGTGTCCGAAACCTGTTATCTCTGACCATTGGTTCATGACAAACATTTTACCAGATTTTTCTCGTTATAAAGTTGTAATTCAGTTACAGTTCCCTTCTGTATTTCCTTAAGGGTCAGAACTGACCACCATTTTTACATATTACAATCTCACCACAATTTACAATAGAATTTTTTGTTAGATATCTGTTGGAAAATATTCTATCGTATATATATGAGTGACATTATTTGTAAAAAAGTGTTTGAAGCTGAATAAAATAATAGCCGCTGGAACATACAATGTGCCAATCCCGTAATCAAAAAGTAACAAGTTTTCCCTATAGACATTCCTACCACAGCAATATTTCGACACATCTTCCCCTAATTCACATAAGATTAAATTTAATTACCTAAAAAGGACTTCTTAGACTAATATCTAGTATATTGAGCATACTATCTCTCATAATGACCATCATTAAGATTTAGAAAATTACAAAGAAATGGTTGAAATGTTCAGATAGAGCTGTTCCCACCATTAAACGCGACAAGCGGCATTTTTTAAAAGAAGTTGTGTGTTGAAATGAAATAGTAATTACAAACTGTGGTTAACCCCTTAACGTGCAGTGTTGCCGGGTCGGCAACACCTAAAGTTCTCCCTGTTTAGAGACACAAAAACTCCGTGAATATTTCAAAAACTACTCTAATGGCTACTTTAAATATTTCTTATGAGTTCTAGATGGCAGCACCACAGAGATCAAACTCTACTGTTTTTAAAAAATAGGTAAAATGTTTTACTGTAATACGCGCTTCACAGCAATGCTCTTCTCACTGCGCTTATCAATGCTTTACTTATGGGAGGTTACCACTTCGGCAACAACTGTATAATTAAAATGGTTAGTGCAATCTTTACAAAACAATACCTGTGTACTCCTCTAGGCCTAAAAATATTGCCTAATTTTTTTTTCTTTAAATTTCAACTTTAAAGAGTAGTGCGCCGGAAAGGGTTAAAGATCCGATTGCCTACGAGGCGACACTGCCAAACCAGAATCTCTCAACGCGACATGCGATAGAGATTGAGAAGAAGCCCTTTATTGAGAATTGTAGCTGAGGGTTATTAGGCAACGTTCGATAGATCTCCCAGGAAAAAATATATAAAAAAAAAAATTGACGATTAAGGATATTTGGAATATATTCTTTAGGACGAATGACAGGCTTCTTAATATGCTAATGTGCTGTTGAAGTAGCAATGGGAGAGTGACACCACTGCGCCACACTAGCAAAGGAATGCATCTACAAATTTAAATTTCTGGAGGCAACTTCGATAAAGCCAATTAAGGCCCCACGCTAGTCACTTAAAAAGACCCGGATGATAATTTAAAGTCTATGGAAGCGTTCTTTTCAAATATCTCGCTCAATTTTAATATTTTTCATGTTTTTTTGCATACGATGGTTGAGGACGATCTACAATCGGCCTACTCTTTATTTTTCCAATTTTCCTTATATATTTTTAGATTATGATAGTTTCATTTTCAGAACCGGTTTAAACATTCTTTGAAATTTTAAGTATTTTTTTTTAATCTGAAGCAAAAATTGAAAAAGTAAAAATTGAGTCGATTGTGGATACTCCTTAGTTACCATATGCAAAAGAAATCATGTAAAAATATTCAAATTTGAGCGAGATATTAGAAAAGAACGCTCCCATAGATTTTGCATTATCATCCGGGTCTTTTTCTGTGACTAGTGTTGCGCCTTAAAGATATTGAAGAATAGAATTTATTATTAATTTGAATCAAATTACACATATTTCAGCACCCACATTTGTGGAATGCGTACGTAGAAATTATTCATGACTAGTTATTAAATTTTTATTTTTGGAACAAAAGTTGTTTCTGGTGTTGGAACTGTGACTTAATATACATCATTCTATAGTTTAAAATGCATACATACACTGTAAAAAATGTCAAATGTTTCAGAATGTATAAAAATGTACTGTAATCAAAACGAAAATATACAGTAACTTCTTCTAACTCACCTAAGGTTTCTAAAACCGTTCCTTTATCTTTAAAAATCCCTGAGAACTATTTGTTTTCGAAATTTAAAGAATTTATAAAAATTTATTTTTATTAGCTGCCCGTCCTTTTCGGAAACGTTTCTAAGTAGCTTTTACAGTACAATAATCGTTTTCTCAAATCAAAATATCACTTTTTCAGATGCTACCAATTCTCAAGTAAACAATTTCAACTGCATAACTGATTTTGTGCATGCAATTGTAGCAAAATAATGTTAATTTTCATATTAATGTTAATACTGTTAATATTGTATGTTTGTTTATTAAACATGTTCTCTGAATATCAAATTATTTTCGCATGAATTGGTAGCATCCGAAAAAGTGATATTTCGATTTGAGAAGAGTGATTATTGTACTGTAAAAGCTACTTAGAAACTTTCCGAAAAGGATGGGCAGCTAATAAAAATAAATTTTTATAAATTCTTCTTTAAATTTCGAAAACAAATAGTTTCTGGGATTTTTAAAGGTAAAGGAACGGTTCTCGAAACCTTAGGTGAGTTAGAAGAGATTACTGTATATTTTCGTTTTTGATTAGAGTAGATTTTTATATATACAAAAACATCTGATATTTTTTACAGTGTAGTAGTCTATGCCTTAAACAGAATGATTTGAAAATGCCCTTGATCAAGCTAAATGAATATCCAGATAATCTAATTTAGGCAATTCTTGACTAAAATTTTTGAAATAAAAAACATACAATGTATAAAATATTTACCCAGTAGTACATTAATGATTAAATAATTACAAAAGAAAATGAACTTGAATTTTAATGTTAATTAGATTTATAAATAGTGTAATAGCAAAACTAGAAATGTAGTTTTGTCCTCTGTGTTGTGAAGAATGTATCGATGGAAATGTGGTATATTTTTTCATTTACATTTCGCCGCATTTCGCTATGCAAATTTTTCAAGATCATATTTTTCACCAGGTGTGCTTTTATTTTCTTGTTTTAAGTAATTAAATTACTAAAAAGTTTATACTAATGAATCACTGTTACTTGATTTTTGATGAGTAATTTGAATATTTTCTTATCGCTGTTTTTTTTAACCTCCCCATTGCCGCGACCGGATCTATCCGTTCACTAGGGTGCAGGTTTCACCTAAAGTTTTATTTAAATTAATATAATTCTACAAATAAAATCCAGTTTTAAGAAATTGACTTATGATTGATACTTTCAAGGCTTATAAGCATATACGTAACAAAAAAATTGCATGATGATAGAAAATCCCTCTTTTATTAACATTTAAAGTAAATTGAGGAGAAAAAAATTACAATTTTGCCCTTTTGCAAGGCAGTCAGGGGGCCATAAGTGATACTCGCCAAATATCATCGTCACATAAATTTTCTAAAATTCCATTTTCGAATTTTCGTTAAGCAGTGCAACTTTTGGATCAGAAATTTCTAATGTTAGAATTGTGACTTAATATCAATCAGTCCATTGTTTCTCACGTACAGTAAAAATACAGTTTAATTTCAAAATATAATTTAATTACTTTTACAATAAGACCTATTTTTCAAATACTACGAAGTGAAATGAACTTAATAAATGCTTTATATCTAAATATTTTGGCCCAAATTCATGTCACATGCCTCCCGGAGGCGATTTACAGAATACAATGTATTATTATAGATTAACCAGGATGGTTGAGAAAGGCCTTTTTCTGGATAAGTGAATCTCCAGAATAATCAAATTTGTAGAATTATTGATGGCAAATTTTAGAAAAAGCATAAAAAATGCTCTGTAAATCATTCGTGTAGCGTTACTTCATAAAATTTGAGGTATCCTTGCTGCCTCTAATTTTATGAAGTGCCATCCAATTTAACCAATATAACTGGTGTAACATTGTAATATTACACCAGTAATATATGTTTAAATTCACCGTTATATAAGTGAAAAAATTACCCCATAAAATTGGAGGCACCAGCTGCCATCAGTTTTATGAAGTAATGTTACATAACTTTTACACTGTGTCATGAAATTACAAAATAGGATATAAATAATCTAATTAATACAACAGAAAGAGAATGAACATGCATTTTGATGTTATTTAGACTTACAATTTGTACAACAACAGAACTAAGAAATGTAGTTTTCTTATCTGTTTAGTGAAGAATTAAACCAAATAAATATGCTTTAATTTTTCCTTACATTTCGCCAAATTTTGCTACGTAAATTTCAAAAGATCATTTTTTCAGCAGGTGTGCTTTCATCTTCTTGGTTTAAATAATTAAGTTACTAAAAAGTTTATACTAATGCATTATCGTGAATTAAATTTTGATGAGTTACAAGATTTTCTTATCACTCTTTCTTCTGATTATCAAGCGACATGCGACACAATATCATCATCACTTAAAATTTCGTAAATTTCTAATCACGAGTTTTCGTTAAACCATTGTTGTATTCCTTTTTCTTCCACTTTTTTAGAATAGTTTAACTTTATGAAATATTCTAAGATTTTTCTGTGCATTTCAATATTAACATCGTATTCTATAAGAATTTTATTGAATTCTGCAATCCAATATTTTTTAACGACAGTGTTTTTTACCAATTTCCATGCAGCATTAATACAGTAAAGCACATCCAATTCTGAGGGATTTTCGGTTTATTCTGCACCCGGATTATCAAATTCTGGTTATTCAAGAGTCAACTGTAGTAATTGTCTCGATTTATTTCAAAGTTATATATTAAAGTGACACCCAGAAATATTTTTAATACCATCTATGTAGTTTGAATACATGAAGAATAGGTTAAAAATTTACTCCATTTCGCTTGAGCAAAGATTAATTTTAAAATATAATTTAATTATTTTTACTATAAGACCTATTTTTCAAATACTACGAAGTGAAATGAACTTAATAAATGCTTTATTACTAAATATTTTGGCCCAAATTCATGTCACAAGCCTCCCGGAGGCGATTTACACAATACAATGTATTATTATATAAATATCTTTATTTTAAATAGCTCTGTATAAATATTGAAACTATCTTTATTAATCAAAATATTTGAAAATGTTTAGGATTTAATCTAAAATAGTAAATACGATGAAGATTAATCTGAATTTGTAATTTATGTAATTTCAACATGAGTTTATTTAAAAAACTTATTTTATCCAAATGTAACATTTTTTACTTAATGATAATTATTTTAAATTGTTATCAGCGACAATTGTAAATACATATACAAATGAATTGTTCTTTAATCCATTAATGTGTTGTAACATATATTCTATAACAAGAGAAAAATTACAACGAAAAATAAAATACAAAATCAAATTCTTTGTCCTATTCTTCTTTCTTAAATTTTCTTTCTCATAATTTATTCTAAAACATGTCCTAAAACTATTTCAAACCATAATGTTATTATAAATTTCTCCTTAAAAGAAAACAATAATCATTCCTTAAGTTACTACGCAAGTTTAGCAATATTAGGAACTGTTTTAAAATAAAACGTGGATAAAATATGCACTCTTGCATAAATATTTCTTAAAACTAATGCTGTTGATGTTGCTTTTTCCTGTAAGTGCTCTTCGTGGAAAATAATAAAATTAAGCTTCCATAATTCCTTTCACTTTTAGTGCCGTGTAAAATTATTCGCAAATTCGAGAGAAGTTCCCTGTTTATAAAAAGCGGCATAACATTCTGATCAAATTTCCTTCAAACAAAAATGTTTTCGTAAAAGTTTATACTTCTTTGTTAGATGATGCATCTTTGCTAGTGTTATCCTTAATGATTCTCAGGATCATAAATCATTTATTGATTTCGAGTATGAAGAGGAAAAGTTATATCTATGCTGAATAAAAAAACATCTATCTCTACGTTTTCTAACAGTTTTCCAATGTTCTACTCTGTTATAATGTATCATCAGAGATCTTCATCGCAGGAAATGATGACATTTGTCTAGTCGTTTACTTGTTTATTGATCTAAAACTCGATCTCATTTACTATGATGTCTTAACGTTGAAAAGAATTTTATTTAAAGATATAAAATTCGTATGTATTGGATTTAACATTGGAGGAAGTTTCTGCGAGTTAAAATTTTCGTCTTTGAGAACGTTTAGTGTGTTTTTTTATGCTACTTAATGAGATTTTAATTATTTGTATTATTATCAGATTATGTATGAATTTATGAATTATGATATTATTCTTCTTTTAATGCGAAAAATGTGATGTTGGTGTTGCAATAGCATATTGCAAATAATGGAGAATTTTACAAAAGTTTAAATATTAAAATAATAATAAAAAAGCATATGAAAATTTAGATGTTGTTAACATTTTTCTATTATCTATTTAATGCATATTTGATGGGGTTTTTTTGCAAAAATTTTTATTCAAGAAAAAGGAAAAAAAAAAAAGTAAGCCATTATATATTTTTTCCAATCGATTCGATATGTTGTTTATTTAAATTATGTTTGAGTACAGTGGATTAAAGTTTCACAGATTTTATTTTTATTTTGTGTTAATAATCTTACATAGAACTACTTCATTTTTTAAAAGAAAAAAATTTTACTACAGCATATGGTTTTATATTGATTCACATTTTTTATCAAACTTTTCGAATTTTTTTAAGTTAAATAATTCAGAATATATCTTAATGGAGTCTGAATATATGTATATATAAATCTATAAGATATAGAATATATATAAGATAATCTATAATATATATATATAAGATATAGATTATATCTTAACCTATGTTATTAAAATCTGGCTAACAGTTTGTATTTCATAACCACTTCATCTTAGATTTTGAGACATAGGTATTGTATTATATAGGTATAGTAAATGAAGGAATTATAATAAACTTGGCAATACTGTAGGTGACATGGAGAGTGTGTCAATCATAAAGTTGACCTTCAAAGCTTCCAAATTATTACACATAATTGAGAAGCTTGATTAATCTTACAAAGAAAGGTTCTTAAGTAGAAGCCAAAAGAAAACTGCAGGATTACACTGCAGTTTTCACCGTAGGCACCATCATTTTCTTATACAAAATTCCTGATTAAAGATCCCCTGATCCCTTCCTATGAAGCGTAAGAACTTGGCATTATCAGCTGGAAACCTCATAATTTTTTTTAAGATACATTAATTGAGTTATAAAAACATTTTATAGGCGCATATGCATCTAATATATAATAGTGCAATCTTAGTAAATGAATTACTTGATTAGATAAACAATTAATCTTAAAAATAATTCAAATTCTATAGTTTTCAATTTATTTCAGAATAAATCATCTAACTTTTATAAATCTTTATCATTTCTACAATACAAAACTGTTTTCAATGCGATATTAAATCTCTACATATGCCTAAAAGACAATGACTTTTGCTAACTCATACAAATATAATGAGAAGGGATGAACTTTTTTTAAAAAAAGATATAATAATCTACACTGACTTTTCCTTTGAATATCTCTAACAATCGGAATTAACAACTGCCGTCAAAGTTCCCCCACCCACGTATTGTCAACAAGCCTTCTTATTGTTCCCCTCTCTGTGAAAGGGTGGAGCCGAAGAGGCATGTACGACATGGGACAAAAGACCGGTAGTGTTTCTCGTCTACAACTTAGATGACACAGAGATTGTTATGAAAAGATTTTTCGTTATAGATTAAGAAGTGAATAGGAGATATACTGATGCTCATAGAGAATTATTTTTCTTATTTCTATTACGCGGATTTTCTTCAGTACTAGCATTTTCTTATAGAAAATACCTGATTAAATAAGGCGAAATTTCTCGAGATTAACATAGATTCACTTCTTAATTTTAAAAAAAATGCTGTTATTACTTCTGGACAATTGCCTGAAGTATACGCACCCAGGTATTATCAGTTGGAAACTGTATATTTCTGCAATACACATTAATTGTGTTACATAATAAAAGCATTTTATAGACGCCTATGGAATAATACAAACTTGATAAATCCTTTATTTGATTAGGTAAACAATTAATCTTAATAGTAATTCAAATGCTATAGTTTTCAATTTATCTGAAAGTAATTAGAAATCTCTATCATTTCTACAATACAAGTCTGTTTTCAATGCGATATTAAATCTCTACAGATGCCTAAAAAGACAAAAGACAATGACTTTTGCTAACTCATACAAATATAATGAGAAAAGTTGATTTTTTTTTTTTTTTTTGAGAAGATATAATAATCTGTACTGACTTATCCTTTGAATATCTCTAACAATCGGAATTAAGAACTGCCGTCAAAGTTCCCCCACCCACGTATTGTCAACAAGCCTTCTTATTGTTCCCATCTATGTGAAAGGGTGGAGCTGAAATGGCATGCACGACCTGGGACAAAAGGCCCGGTACTGTTTCTCATCTACAACGTAGATGACGCAGAGATTGTTATGAAAAGATTTCTCGTTATAGATTAAGAAATGAATAGCAGTGATACAAATGCTTATCGGAAGTATTTTTTTATTATTATTTTTTTCTCCGTAAAAATGTATGAATATCAGCTTTTATTAGAAGGAAACCTTTTATTTTCAAAAGTAATATTAATACATGCATACATATATGCATATATACAAACGTAAATGCATGATTATATATATATATTTGCATGGGACATATACCGGGTGTCCCAAAAATGACTGATGGATTTTAAAATTCAATAACTTGCAAACGGTGACAGCTATTTAAAAATTTTTTTGCGGGAGGGTTATGTATAATGTCAGGAGTTTTTTTACCGTATTTTTTTATTTTAGTTCGCATCTGAAACAATAGGTGGCGCTGACGGCGATTGAAGGCCAGGTCGACGCTTCACTCAGCACTGATCACCTGGCCTTCAATCGCCGTCAGCGCCACCTATTGTTTGAGATGCGAACTAAAATAAAAAATTACGGTAAAAAACTCCTGACATTAAACATAACCCTCCTGCAAAATTTTTTTAAATAGCTATCATCGTTTGCAAGTTATTGAATTTTAAAATCCATCAGTCATTTCTGGGACACCCAGTACAAGTACACTGCAAATTCAAATAAACCGATTTTAGAACAATTTTTGTAACCAAATTTACAAAATATTAATTTGTTGTGCATTAGAAAACTTTAACGTTTTCTAATTCTGTTATTGTGTTTTTAACATATCGCAAAAAATGTGGCTATCTAGAAGTGTGTTTTTAATATGTTGCAAAGGTGAGAAAAGTGTTATTAATATGTTGCAAAAGTGTTGCTATCTAAAAATGTCTTCTAAAGAAAGTGTTCTTAATTGTATTGAAATACAGTTGCAAATAGTGTTGATAAAAATATTTTCTTTCCATAGTGTTGTACTGATCATCATTTTGTTACAAAATTAACAACACACTGTAAATACTACACAATTTAATACACCATTAAACAACGCATGTAAAACATTTTCAAAACACTTTCTATATGGTACAATCGGCTCTCGTTAATTCGAACTCGTTGGGCCCATAAGAAATGTTCGAATTATCCGAAGTTCGAATTATAGAAAATATGAATTAAAACATGCTTAATATGGTACTATTACAAAGGAATTGATGTTATAGTGTTTTTTAAATTTATTTCGTCTGTTATCATTAGAATATGACTTAATAATAAATTAGAATGTATAAATACATAAAATAATTAAAAGATCAGAAACAATCACAATGGAAGAAGAATTTAAAGCGTCACTGATGGACACACGGGGCTCTAAGAAAGTGGATATCAAATGCATTGTATTATATGTATACTCGTCCGGAACAATTTTCCCAAAAATCAAAGAAAGAAAGTTATTCAAATGATCTGAAATCTGTGAGAAAGAAAGGAAAAATGAAAAATCGTAATTTTCGTTAGTTCGATTTAAACGAAGTCAAGAGAGAATGAGTTCGAATTAATGAAAATTGTTAACGTTATTCTGCCATTGAAAATTTCGGGACTTCATGTTTAATTCGAATTAAGCGAAGATTCGAATTATCCGATTTCGAATTAACGAGAGTTGACTGTACCTTTAAAATTACACAATTTTAAAAAGAAAATAAAAAACAGTTTGCTTTATAGAAAAAAAACTACATGAGATTACTGAGTGAGTTAACTAATTTTAACAATAAATATCGATAACTGCATTTCTAGAAAAATTATATAATTTTTAACAACAATTTTTGCACAATATTTTCTCTGGCACAATATATTCATAGACAATCAAAAACTATTTTTAATTTAATTGTTATTTATTATAATTAGTTAGTCTTCCTAAAGTGTTTAATGAATTTGCAATGCATGAGGTCATATTTCCAGCGGACAACTAAGCATTTTTCACCATATTTAAAAATGTCAGTCTTTCGCACATACGAAAAAATGTTTATATTATTTCTTTGAATATTTAAAACACTGCCAACAATGTAATAAAAAATTTTGATATTTTGCATAAAAATAACAAGAATTAAAAAAATGTTTATTTAAAAAAATAATAATAAAGACTAAAAGCGACATTTCAAATCTCCACTTTCATAAAAGAGGTTTTTCTCGTTTTAGAATTAATTATGACACTTTTTATTGCCAGTCCTTTTACACAAAGCAAAATCTCTAAAGTCTTAAAAGAAGACAAATATTTCATGAAAAATTACTATCTGCAAAACAGTAAACAAAGCTCTTTTCTCAAGAGATATAATAATTATTTCTAGAAAATCTCAAGCAATTTGAGTATCAAAAACAAAAAAATAAACAAAATTGTCTAGGGAATCCGTCATTCTGAGGATATTATTTAGACATTTTTATGCTTATGTACGAATAAAATGTTGAATTTTCAAATTCTAAAAAAAAAAAAAAAGAAAAAAAAAAGTACTGGTGATACTTTCTGTCAAAAAGTGAAAACACATAGAAATAATAATAAAAAAAAACATTATAACTGAATGTCACAAATATGCATATGGAAGATGATTTGCCACACCCTATCTTTCTTATCGCTTGTTCTTTTTTCTAAAAAGAATGAGCTTAGATTTCACTTTGACGAAACCTTTTTGTACTGAACAAACCATGTATAAATTATAATTAGAAACACGCTGTAAGTTATATTTACATTTTCAAATACTACATGACATGTCGCCAACTGCTATTTACAAATAAATTTATTTTGGCACTAACTAGATATTTCGATTTTAGCGGAGAATTGACGATTACGGAGAACCGAAAAAGTGTATATCTAAGGTTTTCGAAAAGAAACCAGTGATGTACTTCATTTTGCAATATCTCATACTACTAGGTGGATGTTTTTGCATTTCCATTTGTTTTTTTATCTGCACTGTAAAAAAAAAATAATAAAGAAATAAATTAAAAAAAAAATCTGTTACATTTTCGGCAAGAACTGCTGGCAGCAATGCTGCCAGCTGTTTTTGCCGTAAAATTTCCAGAAAAAAATAAGTGTAATAAAAAAATTAATAAAGAATATTAAATTCTTCCAGATCACACTTTATTTTAGATTACAAAGATGAGACAGTCTTTAATTTTCCATTTTGAAAACGTGTTTTGAAACTTCATGACAAACACTATCCACGCCATTTTTAATAGTGACAGACACCATTGTGACATCAAATAACATTGAATTTTATGAAATTCCATACCAGAGAATCTCTGAGTTTTGTAAACACTTATAATAATTATAATACTGATAATAATCATCCTAGTAATATATTTCACTTTTTAATACATCATCCAAAGAATTTCATTCAGGTTACATTTTATTATGTTTTATGAAAAGTAAATATTATTTAAATTTGCAATTCGGAAAAAGAAAAAAGGTTTAACATTAGGATAAAACACTACAGATATTGTCAAACAAAATTTTATCATCATACATTAAGTATTGAATAGTACATCCCTAACGTTGAATGCATTTTTGTATTTATGTTGCATATTAGTTTTCAACTGAAGTTTCGCTCTTACAGCTCATAAAAAATATTTTATTTTCACATTTCCTTTTTTCATAGCAATAATGCCTTTAGGTTTAATTTCATTTTTATGATAAAATTCTCTAGACACACATTTAAATTCTTTAGCAGTTTCTTTCTGTTTTTTATGTGTATTTCTAATATGGGCGTAAGATCATAAAAGGATTTTGCACTTTTGGATAAAACAAACCGAAAAATTACAAGAAAAAAAATCTATTCTTAGGTGGATAAGTTACTGATACGATACTATTTTTTTGTTATATTATTATGTAAAAAAAAGAGCTTTTAAATATGAAATTCTGCATCAACATAAAAAAATAGTCTTATTTTTAAAATGAAAGAACTGTGAGACAATATCGAAAAATGTGTTATTAAATACACATGTATATATCCGTATAAAAATTAAACAAATATGTAGTAACTCGGAAATTATAACTGGTACTGGATGGACTTTAATAAATTTATTATTTTAAATGATCTAAATTAGTTTATTTTCACTCATCGTTTTAGAAATATTATGCTCAGATTTTAAATTAATTACATAAATGTGCAATTTAATTTTTGCTATGCATATGTAAATGATGGCGTGAGAAATATAAGACAATGTCGAAAAACACATATTCCATTATGTATATATAAACGAATAAATTAAAAAAATAATAATAAGTACCAAAAAAAATAATAATAACTACCAAATTTTAATTGATTTTGGATAACCTTACATTAAGTAATTACTCTAAACATTAACAGCCAAATGAACTAGTTTTCTTTTTTCTAACATTTTTTTAAAAATATTACACTTATATTTTAAATTAATTATATGAACATTCGGTTATAGTTTTCGTTATGCATACATTAACTGCAACGTAATATTGAACGCTTTTAAAAACAGAACAAGAAACACATTCGATAGAGCAATTTTTTATCCGTTTTAATTTGTCAAATATATTGTCATATGCCTGTAGGTCTACCGCAAATACTGCGGAATATTTATTGCAATTTCGCTGTTTAATGTACATGTTTCGTTAAAATATGCGGCCTTTTATTACAAATCACAAATCTGAGTTCAAAGTATATCATTTGTATAAAACATTAACATACACATTCAAACTGTCATAAAATTTTATCCTAAACTGTTAACCCTATTGTGAATAATTTATAAAAACAGTATTAAACACTATTTTGTACGTAAATGTTTCAATAGGTATTTCTACTTTTTCTATTATTATTCTGCATTTGGTTAAAAACTTTAGATACTTTAGCAAATAACAAAGGCGGTTAGAAACGCTTTGAAAATATTTAAAAATTCAAACCATTGAAAAGCCTTTAATTTAATAAATATTGATTATTTTATTCTTCTACACATATTTTCTTCGAAAATGAAAAAAAAATGCGATGGCAATTAAAACTTGTGCATGTATTAATTTTAACTACATTAATTATTATACAAATCATTACAAATAATCTCATTTACCGGCAATTTTATCAATAAAATGAATAATGCATAATTGATTAAATCTTCATTATTTTATTAGAAAATTTTCCCTACATTTACTCTTTTTTTGTTTCATTATTTTATATGAGCTTAGTAATAATAATAATAATAATGATAATCAAGGGATTCAACAAATTTCAACACGTGTCTAAATATATGCAGTTAAAGTTATTTATTGCGGACATAATGAACAATAATTAGGCTTTAAAATATTTAATTGCTATAAAGGACGTCAAATACTAATAAAAACATTAAAAGATCTTAATAATTTTTACATGTTTCGATTGAATTTACTCAATCATCATTAGAAAAACAAAATACAAATAAACACAAAGATGGAAAAAATTCAGAGAGAATAAAAAAGATGGAAATTTTTTTTCCATCTTTGTGTTTATTTGTATTTTGTTCTTCTAATGATGATTGAGTAAATTCAATCGAAACATGTAAAAATTATTAAGATCTTTTAATGTTTTTATTAGTATTTGACGTCCTTTATAGCAATTAAATATTTTAATGCATATTTTTGAAATGTTTTTAAATGGAAGTATAAGAAAACTTCTATTTATAATTAATGAATAATTAGGCTATTTATTTAATAATTGCTTAGCAATGACTACGTTAATAAAATGTTGATTTTACAATGAAAACTTAAATTAATGAGGTCTTAAAATCTAAAAAAAATGTCGTTTGTAAATTCCAGTGTCACTCAATATTTTCTCATTTTACGAACGGAACTTGTCTGTATTTGAAAGGGTTAACTGCTTTCTCAAAACTTTTTATTAATATTTTTATTTTTTTTCTCTTTTTAAGAAGCTAAATATCTATAGAGATATATATATAGAATTATTTTCGGTAGATAGAGGAAACGAACAGACGTTTTAACAAAAAAAAATGTAATTTTTTTTCTTACAATACTCCTATTTTATCTCATTTTTCAATATTACCTCTGACAACCACCAAAAAAAAACTAAAACGTAGTTCACATGTGGTTCAAAATCATTATAAAATCATGTTTAATCTTTTTTTTTTAATTATTTTTTTAAAATATAGAATTTATTTAAAAGTTTTAATTTTTTAGACTTTGAAAATTCATTTTCAAAATGGTCGTTGTAATTTGTTAAATTAATTTTTTTCTCGATTTTTTTTATTTTAATTAATTAATTATTATTTTATTATTATTTCTTTTAAATACTTCCATTTTACTCATTTTTTTAATATTGTCTGTCTCAACTCTCAGAAGCTAAAAAGCATTTCAAATATGTCTCGAAATCTCTGTAAATATCCAAAATGCAATATAACCACTAGTCATTTATACTGAGCTGTTCGCAAGTATCACCCCCTCCCCCCTTGTGACTAATGTACTGCGTTCTTTATTGATGGGATACTGAAAAGCGCGCTTTTTTTAGCTCTTTTTTGCGGTATCAAGGGACTCTTTAGTATTTGATTTCACTCCTCCAACTTATTTAAAATTCTTTCTTATTTCTCTTCACATTTAGCGAGTTAAACATTTTTTGTGAGTGAAAAAGCTGCTATTTCTTCAAAGAAATCCTAATTTATTTTAAATTTATTAAAAAAATGTGCATAATATTTTAAAAGTTTCTAAGAATCGGTGTAAATAACCACAATCTAATATATAAACATTTATAGTGAGATTTAGTATAAAATCACATGATAATTTACGTAATAATTTGTTATCAAATTCCTATTTTATTATTTCTATTACCATGGTGATTTTCACATACAGTAGCATTTTATTCGTTTTCTGATTGGTCAATGTTTCATCCATGGCGTAAATAATATATGTTAATACGTAAACCATGCTTTGACCATTATAAAAATGTTTTTATTAATATAACTTTTGATGCCACGCTGACAATAAAGAAAGAAGAAAAAAAAATAAAGAAAATAAAGAAAAACAGAGAGGAAAATACAGTTTTCAAACAAATTGCATTTAAAGTATATGTTTTCCCTATACGTCGGTACAAAAATTAAATATGTGCGATGTTTAGAAGTTTAAAAATTTGCAGTGCCGCAAATTGTAAAACTGAAATTCCATTTAAAATCTGCTTATGATTGATCCAGGAATATTATTGTTTAATACATGGCATGCGTTGTTTTGCTATTAAACATGCAACGTTTTGATATTTATAAAAATTATGTTCTTAAATTATTTTTTATTTCATTTTTTTAGATATTATCTGTTTCAATCCTAAAAAACTAAAAAGCAGTTCGAATGGGTCTCGAAATCTGTGCAAATATCCACAATCTAATATCACCAGTCATTTATACTGAGCTGTTCGTAAGTATCAACTCCCCTATTGTGACTAATGCACTATGTTCTTTATTGATGGGATACTGAAAAGCGCCCTTTTTTAGCTCTTTTTTGCGGTTTCAAGGGACTCTTTAGTACTTGATTTCACCTCCCACATTATCTAAAATTCATTCTCATTCCTCTTCACTTTTAGCGAGTTCAAAGATTTTTGGTGGGTAAAGAAGCAGCTATTTCATCACAGAATATCTAATTTATTTTCTATTTATTAGAAAAAGATCCAAAATATTTTTAAAAGCTTCTCCGAATAACGGTGAACAACCCCAAACCAATGCATTAGACATTTATACTGAGATTTAGTATAAAATTACATGATAGTTTGCTTAATAATTTGTTAGCAAATTCCTATTTATTATCAATATGACCAGACTGATCTTTACATATAATAGCATTTTATTCGTTTTTTGATTGGTCCATGTTTAATCCATGGCGTACGTGATACATGGCTCTGTTATTGCGTAAACCACGTTTTTCGCTTTCATCATCATAAAAGTATTTATATTAATAGAATACTTTGTTGCTACACTGAGGAAAAAATTGACTAATAATAATACTTAATAATACTGAAAAATAATAACTGAAAAATTAGATACTGCTTTCAAACAAATACCACTTAAGGGGACGGTGGACGTTAATTTTTTTTTACTCAATATTCATAATAGCAATTTGAAATGTTGTGCATATATAAATTTCACCAAAAGCACATATAGAACATCTTCAAAAAATTTCCAATCTTATTAAAATTCTTTATTTAAAAAAAATTAAAATTTTTAAACGAAATTTTAAAATGATCCTCGTGTCTTAATTTTTGAGATATTTTCTTGCTTTTGCATTTTTATCTTTTAAAACTTTATTATAAATAAATTTGTGTAAGATTTTTTTTTTTTTAATCTCTTGAAAAGTTAATATTTTATAGATTTTTTTTCTAAATTTCATATCGATTTTCATCAAAATTTTGCCTTTTAAAATGTAAAAAATAAAATTTGACTATCTTAATGAAGACGAATTTTAAAAAAGCTTACACAATTTCTTTCTAAACAATATCAGGATACTTCCTTATCAATTTCATAAATATTGATCAAAAATTACGTCGCAAGGAACATTTCCAAAATCTAAAATCACTGAAAAATTAGTTTTGAGAAAAATAGATTTAAAGTATATAAATACACTTACCTTCATTAATTACTTCTTAAAACCTTCATAAATGATATTTTAACAAGAAAAACAGTTTTGGTACTATTATACCAAAGAAATAGACCTTTTTTGCGACGACTTTGCTATAGATTATTTTGCTCAAATAAAGGTCGACTGTCCCTTTTAACGTGCATTTTCTTTCCCATGTACGCTGGCGCAATAATTGAAAATGTGCGATGTTTAGATGTTTTCAAAATTTGCAGTACTGAAAGTTGCAAAACGGAAATTTTATTTAATTTTTTTCTTTATGATTGGTCCAGGGACGTTAATGTTTAATCCACGGCATACGTAGCTCTGATGTTATGTAAGTCACATTTTGATCATTAACAAAATCATGTTTTTAATATTTCTTTTTTTTTTAATATAGAATATTTTTATAGGTCATCAATTTTAATATTTAAAGAAATCATTTTCCAAATGGTCGTTGTAATTACATTATTTTTTGCTTATTTATTTATTTATTTTTACAATACTCCTATTTTTACTCTTTTTTTTTTTAATATTGTCTGTCGTAACTGAAAAAGCTATAAAGTAGCTCGAATGTGCCTCGAAATCTGTACAAATATCCACAATCTAATATCATTTGTCATTTATACTTAACTGTTCGTAAGCATCAACTCCCCCATTGTGACGAATGCACTGCGCTCTTTATTGATGGGATACTGAAAGCGCCCCTTTTTTTTATTTCGTCTGCGGTTTCAAGGGACTCTTTAGTATTTGATTTCACCTCCCACATTATTTAAAATTCTTTCTTACTCCTCTTCACTTTTAGCGATATCAATATTTTTGGTGATCGAACAAGCTACTATTTCTTCACAGAATACTTAATTTATTTTCTGTTTATTAAAAAAAAGTGCACAATATTTTAAAAGTTTCTTAGAATTTAAAATCAGTTTATGATTGGTTTAGAAATATTAATATTTAACCCATGGCGTGCGAAGCTCTGTTATTACGTAAGCCAGGTTTTCATCATCATAAAAATCGTGTTTTTTAATTATTTTTTTTTCTTAATATAGTATTTATTTTTAAATATCTTCACAAGTCTATTTTACTCTTTGAAAAAGTCATTTTCGAAATGATCATTGTAATTTGTTAAATTATATTTTTTCTTGCTTTTTTTATTTTAATTTTTAATTTTCACTTTTTAATACTTCTATTTTTATCTGGTTTTCTTTTATTTATACTGAGATGTCATAATCCTAAAGAGCTAAAAAATACTTCGCCTCTAAATCTGTGCAAATATCCACAGTGTAATATCCCTACTCATTTATACTGAGCTGTTCGTAAGTGTCAACTCCCCCACTGTGACTAATGCACTGCGTACTTTATTGTTGGAATACTGAAAAGCACCTTTTTTTTAGCCCTCGTTTGCGGTTTCAAGGCACTCTTTAGTATTTGATTTCACCCCTTCCCCCACGTTGTTTAATATTCTTTCTTATGCCTCTTCACATTTAGCGATTTAAACATTTTTGGTGACCGAAGAAGCTGCTATTCTCTCACTGAAATCCTAATTTCTTTCTTAATTTTTTCAATATTATTTATTTATAATAAATTAGGTCTAAAATATTTAGAAAGTTTCATAGAATCAGCATAAATAATCATAACATAATGCATTAAAAATTTATGCTGTGATATAATATAAAATAACATGATAGCTTGTTTAATAATTTGTTAATAAATTTCTAGTTTATTATCGCTATTACGATACTGATCTTTGTATATAATAGATAAATAAATATATTTTATAGAAATTGCTATTTCCTTTCTGATTTGTTCTATACTTTATACTTACATTTGGTTACTTTAATTTTGGGGAGTAAAGAAGCTGCTGTTTCTTCAAAGAAATCCTAATTTATTTATAGTTATTAGAAAAAAAATCCAAAATATTTCAAAAGTTTCTCAGAAGGAGTGTGAATAACGAAAATCTAATGCAATAGACAATTATACCGAGATTTAGTACTAAATTACATTATAGTTTGCTTAATAATTTGTAAGCAAATTTTTATTTTATTTTCGCTATTACCACATTGATCTTTACATATAATACCTAAAGAATATATTTTATACTTACTTTTAATGTCTAAAAATAGTTTAACATTCTCAAAATCAGTCTAAATATGTACATCCACTTTCATTAATCATTTACTTTGAGATTTTATGTAACATTAAATGATATTTTGCTCATTGCTTTGTTAGAATGTTTTTAATTTTTATTTATCTATGTTATACGTCGATTTTCAAAGAACTAAAAACCATTTCATTGCGTGTATAAATATCCATAAACATCCAAAATACCACCTCTGTCAATAAAGTTCGGTGAATAGTCCTGTAGCAATAATGTAGATGAAATATTAACGACAGTTACCATACCATCCTTCAAAATATTCATCTCCTATAACTATGCACCTCTGAGATCTGCTATACATGTCCTGGGAAATTCGCAAGAAGGCTTATCCTGCGATGAAGTTCAAAAGCTTCGTCACGTTTCGTTGGATGTCAGCAGTATGGTCAAATCGCTTTCAAAGAGAGTTTGAGTCGTGAAACTAAGAAGTCTGGAGGACTGAGATCTGGCGAGTATGGTAGGTGTTCAATTTACACCATTCCTCATGAATTTCTTTCGGTGTCTTGCAAAGCTTAAAACCAAAATTTAAACTGATCTTTTAACCCCCTGACTGCCCAGCCAAAGGGTAATATTGTAATGTTGTTTTCTCTGTAATTTATAAAAATAAAAAAAAAGATGTTTTTTCCAAACTGAAGCAAAATACGTTATTAGTATCGGTGTATAATCTTTGATAGCATCAATCCTAACTTAATTTTTCAGAACTGGGTTTTATTTGTGGAATTATACTAATTTAAATATTGCTTATGTTGCAGTGAAACCTGCAGCTTAGTGTGTGAAAAAATCAGCCGGCGGCAGTCAGGAGGTTAAACGTTCATTTTCATGTTCTCAGTTAAGAACCAACACACTGAACAAACACTTAGTAAAGCACGTTTTACACAGAACATAACCGACGCTCAACTGAACAACGTTGGGGGAAGATGGTCTATACTCGCCTCTATGCAGGGGCAGCGTTTTGTTTCCCTACTGTAGCCAGATCGTTCGTTCTGAATTCCTTCAGCGAATTTTTTTGTCAGAGGTAGAACAACACCACTATCTTATGATACAAAAGCTCTTCGTAAATACCAACTGCCCACCAGTTACGAACATATTGTACTAGTTATTGATGAGATACTGGAAATCACCATAGTTTATGCTATCATCTGCTGCTACTAAAGTCTCTTAAGTATTATATTTTATCTCCCTCTTTTTTAGGCGTAATTAGTTTAATACGCAGCACATACAGTCGTTGTTCAGTCCGTCCGGCTATCCGCATACAGCAGAACAAAAACTACGCAACCGAATCATTTAAAAATTAATATATTTTTTTTTGCATAATTGTACTCATTTATTTTGAGTTTTAGAAAATTCGGACGCATAATTTAATAGCAGGGTCAATTAAACTTATTCCGTTACATTGCAGTCAATTGGAAAATGTGTTCAAAAGCATTTTAATGGTTTTACACTCTTTCGAACATAATGATATAAATGTGCATCCATGAAATATATATTAAAATATACATTCTGCAAAATCTGTGGTGCAAGAATATTTTTCTATTAATTTACAGGGCTGCACAAATGTATTCCATTACATACTGGTATAAGGGAGAACATTGTTTGGGGTGCGTTTATTTAATATTAAACTATTTCATATTTTATAACATTGATTTACGTTACGGAGGTTTGCTACAAATTACATAATGTATAATAGAAAACAGATAAGATGTAGAGGAACACAGAAAAGATTTCGGCTATTATACTGTATAAGAAGTAGTGTTATAATTACACCAAAATTAAATATTTTTAAAACATTATTATAGTACGAACGATCATACGTACAAACGTTATATGGTGTTATAGAGGAAAACATAGTTCGGGGAGCCTTTTAACAATATTATAATATTTCAAATCTAACATACTTTGCTGAGGTTTCCTACAAGATACTTACTGTATAACAGAAAACAGATAGTACTCACAACAGATAGTACACACATATTATACTGTAATGCAGTAGACTATTAACCAAGATCTGAATATTTTTAAAACTTCCTTATAGTACGAACGCACCTCATTTGCTATGCTTCACATGTAATTTATAATTTGTTTAAAATGCTTTAATATTACCTGCCACCCTAACTGACTTAAACAACTTCGGTGAGAGGAGTTGCTTCTGTAACTTTATAAAAATCCTTAATTATTTTTTTTATCATTTTTCCCTTCATTTTACAATTACCCTAAAAGGTCCAAAATATTTTAAATGCTCCTCACAATTAAATTAAATGACCGCAAAACACGCCACTTGTAAATAAACTAAACCTTTTTGTAAAAATCACCATAAAATGAAAAATTAAGCAGAATTTCAGAAAAAGAAATCAAGCAGAATTATGGTGATCTTTGCAAAGTGTTTTAGTTTATTTATCAATTTATCGCCAGTGATTACGGTGTTTTTCACGCCACTTGTAATTTATACAGACATTTTATTATAAAGTTACAGATTTTTTTTCAAATCCTTTTTAACCTCCTGACTGCCGCGTCTGGATTTTTTCACACACTAAGCTCCAGGTTTCATTGCAACATAAGCAATATTTAAATTAATGTAATTCTACAAATAAAACTCAGTTTTGAAAAATTAAGTTAGTATTAATATTTTCAAAGATTATACACCTATACGTAATATCATATTTTGTACCAGGTTGGAAAAAACATCTTTTTTTTTTGTATTTTTAATAAATTGCAGAGAAAACAACAATACAATATTACCCTTTGGCTGGGCAGTCAGGGGGTTAATAAATGTTTTTCTCTATTATAATATAGAGATTCAGACTTAAACCAAGTTCAGCGGCAAACTTAATAATTTTACAGATTCTCTGTTCTTACGGCATATTTTTTTAAAAAATAATTGTATATAAATTTTATGCTTCATATATAAACATAAAAGCAAAAAATAAATAAATACATAAATAAATAAAAATAAAATAAAATAAAACCGCACTAATTACATACAGTATTAGGTCCGCATTGTTAAATTTTAATTCCCAGAAAGAAATTTAAAATACATGAGTATATTAAATTTACACATCACCTATAGTATACATTAGGAATAAAGGTACATTATGAAAATTAATATTTCTTTCTGCTGATTAGTTAAAACACTTATTTTACGTTTAAAAAAAAAGGCACAATTAAATGTGCATAAGGCTGCGCGCGAACAGCACTAGTTTTTATTACACTAAAAGAGCAATCAATCAATCTTTGTTTAAGAAGGGAACAAAGGTAAAACCTCTTTAAATGATTTTTGAGGGAATGACCCTACCAAATTGACAAAGGAAGGGGAACTTTTATCTACCCAATCTTCAGTTGTAAAGCTGTCAACTGATTTCGAGTTCAATTTTTCTCTTGAAGTTCAAAAAAAGTTCACTGAAAAAGCACTTTATACATCAAAGTGCCGACATAAAAGATAAAAAATAGCGACACCTGACCGCAAGAAGTTAGTTCTATGTGAGTGGACCTTAAATATCCACAATCCAATACCACTAGTCTATTATACAAAGCTGTTCGCAAATATCTACTCCCCCACTGTGACTAATGTACTGCACTTTTCATTGATGGGATACCGAAAAGCGCGCTTTTTTATGCTCCTTTCTGCTGTTGCCAGGAGCTTTTTGTATTTGATTTTACCTCCCACATTTTTAAAATGCTTTCATATCATCTGTCATCCTTATGACTTAAACAACTCTTATGAGTGAAATTACAGCTACAACTTTATAGAAATCCCTAATTCATTTTCTTCACTTTTTTTTTTCCATATTATACAAGTATTTTAAAAGATCCAATATTTTTTAGAAACACTTCAGAATCAGACTAAATAACCGAAATTCAGTTAGATAATAATGCAGAGATTTTATTATTAAATTACATAATGTTCTTTGAATACTTTTTAGATGCGTTCGTAATTATGTAAATACGTAGCACCTATTGTTGTCGCTCAGTCCGTCCGTCTGTCCGTCCGCATATAACAACGCAAAAACTACCCAACCGAATCGTTTGAAATATAAAATACATAATTATAACATAATTTTATCGAGACATTTCAAATTTTATGGAAATAGGATGCATAGATCAATTACAGGGACAATCAAATAAATTCCGTTACATTACGGTCAATTGGGAAAAAAAATTCAAATGCATTTTAATCGTTTGAAATTTAAAACATATAATTATTACGTAATTTTATCGAGTCATTTCAAATGTTATGAAAGTCGGATGCATAGATCATTTACAGGGACAATCAAAGGTTTTCCATTACATTACGGTCAATGGGAAAAAAGTTTCAAATGCATTTTTATGATGTTACACTCATTCGAACATAATAGAATTGGCATGAATCTATGAAGTATATACTAAAATATGCATTCTGTACAATCTGTGATGCAAAGAATTTTTATTATTAAATTACAGCGCCACACAAAAGTATTCCATTACATAATGCTATACGGGGAAACATTATTTGGGGCGTATTTTAATTATATTCAACTATTTCACATTTTATGAATAAGATATACGTTTCTGATGTGCAATAAAAATTAATTTCTGTATATTTACAGGAACACAAAAAAATATTTCGACTACTATGCTGTATCCGAAGTACGCTCTACTATATCAGCAAGATTTTAATATTTTTAAAACTTCGTTATCGTACGAACGCACCTCATTTGCTACGTTCACCTGCAATTTCCAACTTGTTTATTAAATGTTTTGTTTTTTCTAATACAGTATCAAAATACAGAGACATAATTCTGCTAAACTATGAAAGCTGTTGCTTCTGTGCTCTACCGGCAATTGTTTAAAAAATATTTATAACTTTATATATAGATTTTCACTTGACATATAAATTAAAAAAAAAATGTTTGTTCTGTACTACTTATTTATTAAAGTCACTTATTTTATGTCTATCATCTATCGATTATCAGATAGCTAAAAATAAATTAATAAACAAAATGAATTTAGCTATAAATATGTATAAATATTCACAATCAAGTGCCACTAGCCTTTTATACAGAGCTGATCGCAAATACCAACTCCCCCCACCGTGACTAACGCACTGCGTCCTTTATTGATGGGATACGGAAAAGGCGCTTTTTTATGTTCCCTTCTGCGGTTTCCAGGGACTCTTTAGTATTTGATTTCTCCCCCACCCTATTTAAAATTTCAATTACATCTTCCTTATCACGCGTCAAATTTAGAGACATAGACACCTCCGGTGGTGAAGCAGATGCTTTTCATAGTGTCACAGGGCGTTGTCAGTTATGTATGTGATGCAACTCATTTTGTATGAGTCAGTAAAATGTGTGCGTGGAATATTAATTATTTAAAAGTAATCTAAAGTGATTTTTAATAGCCCTAATTTGAAAACTTTTCGTAAAATATCCATCCCGTAATCGATAAGTTTTCTCATTAGACTATTTATTGGGAAGCAGACGTTAATCAATGCTAAAGTTTTAAAGTTTTTAAATAATATATTTTATCATAAATATTATTATGTTAAAAAATACATGATTATAGGTTATAAGAGTAATAATGCAAATTTTACTTTATAAGAGTCGAGTAAAAATAAATGAATCATACGAACTCTCAAAGTTAATATTTTACGATTTACTTATCAGTATAAAAGTCTCACAAAAATATATACTAGTAATAACTAGAATAAATGTAATTTTTTAAAGCCAAAAGAACATAAACTATTAATAGAATGTGTGGAACTTTTCAGAAGCCAATAATTGTTATAAGCAGCAATAAAAGTTTTTTTTTTTCATTTAACTCAAATCTTTCTTATCTCAGAAAATGTCCTGAAAAGCTTTGTATTATAACAACATTTAACAGAAACAAATTACATTTTACTGAAAACAATTTGAAAATCCTAAGAATCAATAGAAAATAAAGGAGACAATCAGAGTGTGAGATATTTAAAGTTTTTATTTTCTTTCTTTTGCATATAGATTTTTTTCTATTTTGTATGATTTTTTTATCACGCGTCGGATTTAGAGACATAGACACCTCCGGAGGGTGAAGCATCTGCCTTTTATAGTGTCGCAGGGAGTTGTCAGTTATGCATATGACGGAACTCATTTTGTACGAGTCAGTAAAATGTGTGCATGGAATATTAATTATTTAAAAGTAATTTAAAGTGATTTTTAATAGCCCTAATTTGAAAAATTTTCATAAAATATTTATCCCGTAATCGATAATTTGTCTCATTTAAATATTTACAGGAAAGCAGACTTTAATCGATGCTAAAGTTTTGAAACTACATAATGTAATTTTTTCATTAATATTACACTATTAAAATAATAACATTAATAATAATAATAATACAGATTTTATATGATAATATTTCAATAAAAATAAATGGGTTATAAGAAGTCTCACAAAAAATATTTTACGTTTTACTTACCAGTATAAAATCTTACAAAAATATATGTAAATATTAATAAATAGAATAAATATAATTTTTAAAACTGAAAAGATAACCTATTAACAAAAAGTGTGAAACTTTGCAAAAACCAATAATTGTTTTAAGCAGTATTTTTTTTTCATTTAACCCAAATCTTTCTCATCACTGAAAATGTCTTGAAGAGTTTCGTATTATAACGACATTTAATAGAAATAAAGTATGTTTTGCTAAAATCAATTTAAAAATTCTAAAAATAAACAGAAAATAAAGGAGATAGAAAGTTTCGGAAATATGTTGTTTTTCTATCGTTTGCAAGTTATCGTTTTATAAAGTTTCCTTTATAAATTGTTTTTGTTTGTGAATTTCAAATAATTTTAAAAATAGAAAAGAACAATGAAAAAAAGTATAATAAATTACATTAGTTAAATGCATACCATTAACTATACAACAAGAAAATTTAGGAAAAACAAAATAGAAGATAAAATTTGATGTAAATTATATTTGCAATTGTTAAGTTATTGTTCATAAATTTTGCATTTCTTTATAAATTTCCAATTTTCATCTTTCAGTTTTATTTAATATTTTGTCAGATTTGCGTTTAATGAAAAAAAATATATCATTTTTATCACCATTTATTGATTCCCTTTTCTGTTTTAAAGCATTTTAAACATATAAGCTAAAAACAGGATTTATTTGAATAAATAAATAAAAACTTTAGGTTTGCAAGAAACAACGTAATTATTTTATATGAAACTTTTAAATTCTAAGAATAAATCCGGAACAGAGATCATTGATCTTTTATGATTTGACATATAACGACATATGTAAGGTTTCCTATGCGATACTCCCTTTAATAAATGAATAAAAAGAAAACGTAAGGTAAAAGAGAAAGAAAAAAAAAAGATTCTTCAGCAAAACTTTGAAAAGAATGAACAATTCATCAAGAAAATGGATTTAATTTTTAATTAAATAAAAGTAAAAAAAATCGTCCTCGTTCGCAAAAGAAAGATATGACTTGCATTAAAGAATAGAAATTTAATTAACTTTTTCCAAACAATGCTTTTTAACTTTTAAAATTATTTCTTATATAGGGTTTATTATTATTTTTTTCAATAATAAAACTATTCGTGCTCATATGTGAAATTTCTGTAAGAGAAAATCAAGAATAATTTAAATTAATATAAGACACAGAATTTACCAACGCATTTTAAATTAAGGTATCTAATTTAATCATCACTCTATAACATTTAAAATGTCGATTGAAGAAAAATTTTCAATACGATGCAAATATTGCTTTAAAAAAGCAGAGGTCTTTAAGATTAACATATTTTAAAACAAATTTTAATATCATTAAACGCATTCGCATGAAACTTGAAATTGGATTTGATGAATTTTACGAATTAATTCCGACTTAAACTGCGTAATTTTATTATTATTATTATTTTAAGTGCGTTAACTATAAGTTTAGAAAAAAATAGAAAACTCTTTATATATCCCAAAACTTTCACTTAGATACGTTACACACATACAGATTGTTCAGCAAATAAGATCCCAATTTGAAAATTAGATTTATCAAAAACAAAGATTGATAGAGTCATGCGGTAAACGGTTTGTTTAATAGGTAATCTGTAAAACTCTTATAAGGAAATTTCTAACGGTGAATTTTTTGAAAAGATTGTGTCGTGATTGCAAAGAATGCTTGATTTGACATTTTTCATGTTTTAGATTGCTTGCAGAGAACGAGTTTTTCAGGTTACTGTGCCATATTTTAACAATTTTTCTAACTAATGTTTTGTAATTTTGAAATTACAGAAATTAAAATTTAAAATATTGTTAAAATATGGCATTGTAAGAAGAAACACCTGTTCTCTGCAAGCAATCTAAAATAAGAAAAATATCAAGTCAAGCATTCTTTGCAATTAGAACACAATCTTTTCAAAATATTCACCAGTCGAAATTTCTGTATAAGGATTTTTCAGCTTGCCTAATAAATAAACAGTTTACCGACTAATTCTATTCGTCTTTGTTTTTTGAAAATGTTTATTTTGAAATCGGGGTCTGGACATCATGTATATTTAGAATATTTTATTAATCTAACAATGTAATAATAGTATATCACTGCACCGTGTCATCTGCTACATTATTACAAATGTATTGGCACGTTAACAAAAAGTATTTTGTATTTTTTTATATATTTTTGTACATATTAATGTAATACCTGTATAATAATACAGTAACTATAATTAAATAAATTAAAAGTAAAATATAATTTAACAACAGTTACTTAGGTTCAAAGCTCAATTATCTGATTTCCGAAATCATTAATGATATATGTAAAAAGAAAAATAACAAATTGGTATTTAAAGTACGATTTATTTGGAAATTTTAAACAATATGTAAAGAATATCCTCGACGTTTCAATTTATCATTAAAAACACCCTCAAGAGTTAATTTTGTAAAATACAAAAGTTATTTACATGCTAATTTGTATTATTATATGTAAAATTATTTAAATATTTTAGAAAATTAACTTTAAAGTATGTCATAAATTAAAACCAAAATGTCAAGTATAATTTTTAATTTTGTGATTTTAGTTTTTTCATCTTTGTTAAAATGTAGCTTTGATAGCAATTGATTCTTTTCGTTCTCATATTCATCGTTCAGTATACAACTTAAGTATTTTATCATTAATGTTAGTAAATAAATATGCCTAATGATGTAGTAATCGATACAGTAAGTACATAAGAATATTTCCTAAGATATTATATTTAACAGGTAAAGGAAGAGAGAATTCACGAGAAGCTTTTTGGTATTACAGTTAATCCATAAAGTAATCACATTTCCACGAGTTATTTTCATCAAAGATAAAAAAAAATGATGCACAAGCAAATAGGAAAAAATATATATACGTATCCATTAAAATGTTCTTTAATAGTGTATCCATTAAAAAAAACATTAATTACTGTATTAAACACGTAATTCTCTAGAACAAAATGGAAATTTGTTAGCGTTGGATTTAAAATAAACTGTTTGTATTTTGAAAATAATAGTGAAATGTTAATAAATATACTTCCTATGAATATTTTCAAAAACTAACTTAGTTTTTTTTTCGATTTTGAAAAATATTACTGATATTTTATGCTATGAATGCACAATGCTTATATCTGGGTTTTAAATAATATTATGTTATATCATTATAAAGTTCATATATATACATTTCCCCCCGTGTTTCAACGTGGTTATTTTCTATTAAATTCAATGGTTCATATATTGTAATACAATTAATGCTTATATATATATATATATATATATATATCAAGTATGTTGTATAAATTTTCATGATATTTATGGCATTTCAACTTTTTGATTATTTAGTCAAGCACCGATACTGATAACGAAAGTTTAAAGCTTTAAATTATTATTTAATTTTGTAAAAAAAGGATAAAAACCATAAAAGTATAATAAAAAAAAATAAAAAAAAATAAATAAATAATAACCTTGAAAATAGAAAAATTTATGAGAACGAATATATAATATAACATGTAAAGTTATACCAAACATTCTGAAAATCTTGATGTATTTTTGAAAATTCAGAAAAAAAACAAGCTATGATTTTTTTAATAATAATTTATTAAAATTGTGCATTTTTTTCGCTCTGATTCTTCCCTGTAAATATCGAAAACGTTTCTAAATAACCTTTAATGTGTTATAAAAATTCTTTGAAACTAGAATATAATTTTACAGATTTTTTTAAATTCTCAAGTAAACAATTTTAGCTGTTGAAATGAAATTTTGGAATCAACAGTAAAAATTAACATTAAATTTAGTGTTAATATTATTCATTTTTGATTACTACAGCGCTAGAAAATTATTTAGGACAACCAACAGAAAGAAAGAAATCTTACATTAATGAAAAAAATAATAACATTGCATAATCGTACACAGAAAATGTTACAAGTTTTGTTATTTGTTTTAAATTACAATAATGTATTTTTCAAAAACATACACACAAATTTATTTCAAGATAATATAATATCTTGAGAAAATGCTTAATACGTTTGCTACCGCTTACGTGAAGATGTGATGACAATTAATGCTGCACTGTAGAAGTGGGTTTTTCCCAGAAGCCGATGTACTTTTTATAACAAAGAATCAGTGAAAGATTTTCCCGCGCCAGCGCGTGACTGGCTATTGGATATCACCCACATCACGCACTGACGCGTGAGTGGCCCCTTAACGTTGGCGCCATATCACGCGCTTTCGCGTGAGCGGCAGCGAATATGTTAAATCCAATATATTTAAAATTTTAATTACAGATATAAATGACTTATACATAATTTTTTAGTCTTTTTTTTTTTTCGATTTTCCCTGAACTAAAAAACGCTTAGGAACAGATTTAATCAGATTTTTACATATGAAAATGTGTATTTGATTCCATATTTTTGAAATTGCAACCATTAGTTCAAAAATCAAATAAAACTGCTTTCTTTTGGCATAATCTTGACCTACCAAGTTTCACCACATGTTTGCTGTAGAATTTATGTTAAGACATTTAGATGGAATACCTAAAATTTTTAAGTTTTTTGCAGATAACCAATTTAAGCTTGACGTAGACTTGCGAATAGAAGCGATACTTTGAAGCAAGGCCAAATTTTCATGCATCAGCTCATTTTATAAGAAAAACTAAATAATTACTAAGTACATCTTCATTATCAAAACAGTTCATTATTGTCTCAGTGAAAACCAAATTTGTTTTTCATTTGGATTAACTACTGTCAAAACTACAACAGAAACACCACTTTGAATACGTTTTGAAATCGAATGTTCTGACTTGGTAAATCATGTCAGTTATATCTTATATCATATGTATATTAAAGGGTTATTTTGTCTTGTTATTGAAAACCAGTTTGCTTAACAAATAGAATTTGAGGACATTGGAAAATTTGTATTTTAAAGTTACATAAATATGATGCTTTTGTAGTTTTGTTTTAGTTTTTAATTTAGCTTAATTTAAACATTCGGCACTTTCTAACATATTTTTGATAATCTTGGACGCTATTGAATGTTTTGGAGTATATTTTATTATAGAAGAATAAGCACAACATTGAACTTATAATAACGTTTCGTTTACACCGTTCTGAGAATAATGGATAGTCATAATTTTCTATTTCTAATAAAATGTATTGAATCAAAACGAAAATTGTACACAACTAAAGAAAATACGTTGAAACAGGCGTGAATTATATGAAGAGATGAGAAGATGAAGTTATGAACGCACCATAAAAACTTCTTTTCACCTGACAATGAAAGATCCAGCTCTTTTGAAAGTCCTTGCGAATTTCATTTTTTTATGATGTGTTAAAGAAGTTTTTATCTCTTCATTGTACACAACCGTTTTAATTTTTTTTATGAAACATCTTGCCTTTCAGTCAACTTGCAATCTAAAAAAAAAAAAAAACCATATTTGATCCTCTTCTTTAGTCAGAGATTCCACGGGAATCATGCTAAAAGCAGCAATTCTATTTTCTAAAACTTCATATCTAGCGAGTACTATTTTATAAACATCATCACAGATGAGAAAATGAACAGATGAAGATAAAATACTTCAGTCATGACATATTTTTACTGTAGATTTAAGAGAAAATACTGGTCCTAAACTTAATCAATTTATTAATATTACAAGATTTTAGAATTTGTGGCAAACAATATTCCTAAATTTTACAACTGAATTAAATTTACATAATATATCAGTTATTTATTCTTAAATTAATGTTCCAAAAATAACGCTTCGTCACCTTAGAATTATATGATTCTATCAGTCTTTAAAAAATGACTTTTTAATACAGTTTGATTTCTTTCAACGATTTCTGATAAAAACTACATTGTTCTTTACTGGAAGTCGAAATAAATTAGATTTAACATTATTTCAAAGCAATAATGCCTTCATGATTAAAAATGGAATCATACTATCCCAAAGTCTATTTTTTTTAAAGATTGTTAGAACCTTATTATTCTTTAGTGACGACTTGTCAAATTTATTCTTCAAAAAGAAAAAAAAAGTTTATCGCTTTAAATTTTATTTTAGCACTGAATATTTCTCAATTAACACGTTGAGAATAACTCAGTCACTGGTGGCTGACACTCAACTTTCCGTTTAAGGCCCCACTATAGTCGCTGAAAAAGACCCGAATGATAATATAAAGTCTATAAGAGCCTTCTTTTCAAATATCTCGCTCAAATTTTAATATTTTTACATGATTTTTTTCTACAAAGAATAGCTAAGGATGATATACAACTGGGCTAGTTTTTACTTTATCGATTTCTGTTTATATTTTTATATTATGATTACATGTATTATTATACATATACAGTGAAACCTCTAAATAAGGGACACTCCGAATAAGGGACACCTCTTTTTAAGGGACAAAACTTCCGGTCCCAGTCCCTTGATATAGGATGTGTAATGTATTTACCTCTGAATAAGGGACACTCGATTTAAGGGACACTTGAAAATGAGATTAAAGGGACTGGTTTTTGCATTTTATGTAATGAAGAAGTCTGTGGTGAAAATTAAAATGCAAATTTTTGTGAACTTATCAAACAGATAAACAGTCATGTTGATACAGAGCAAATACGACACAGTTAACGACAATTTATGTATCCACAATTCTGATTCGACATCAGTGAGTTTATCCGAATTGAAAGTATTGCTGAAAACTCTGAGGATTATTCTGAAAGTGGAGAATAAAAGAAAATTGTGAAACAAAAACAATACAAATGCTTTTAGACTCTTCTCAAATCCTAAAAAAGCAACTTTTAAGACATAAATTTTAATTTATTTTTATTCGGAAATGTCTGAAACTAGGAAGTGTTGTTGTTCAGAAAATATGTAATCGATCAGTTTTTTCTTTCTCTCTTTCTTTTTAGATTTTTCAAAAAATATTTTCAAAGTGGGCGTTTTGAACCAAATTTCCACGTGAAAGAAGAATAACTACTTAAGAAAGGGTAAAAAACGTCTTTGTCACATGATCAAAATCGCTTATAACTCAATAGATAATTTACTTAACGAAAAATTGATAACGCAGTTCAATTCCAAATCGCTTCCACAGTCATGCATATGCATTTTAATTTGAATTGTGTCAAAACATTTTCCATTTTCTGAGCAGAGCAGTCGAGATTTGTTGCTTAAAAATATGCAAAACAATTGAATACCTTTTTTCTTGTAAATACTGCTGGTAATGAAGAACTAAAATTTAGAAGTATGGTAAATGAACACTTGAAGGGTTTGTACTAAAAAATTGAAATTTGCAAAACAATTCGTCTTGGCTGATTATTTCAAATAAAATTCTTTCAAATTTTTTATACTTTTTGCATTTACACAATTTGAAGAAAAAAAACAGTAGTTCTACAAATTATTTAATGATTTAGTAATTAATTGAAAATTTTAATTAATTAATTCTCTTTTCTTACTTTTGTCTGATTAACGTAATTTATACATTTAGGGTACATTTAAATTTCATCTTTAATGCTTTGTTATCTTTATATCCTTCTTAACGATTAATAAAAAATAATATAAAAAAAACTCCGAATAAGGGACACCTCTTTTTAAGGGACAAAAGTTCCGGTCCCATAGGTGTCCCTTATTTGGAGGTTTCACTGTATTATGATATACATTTGAATAAACAATTTTATTGACCGTGAAACGCTTTGTATTTTTATTTGTTATTTTACAATGATTATGGATATTATTAGATTGGAATCGAAACATGTCAATAATATTTGTTTTTAATTTTTCGTTACAACTCTCTCAACTAAAAAAAAAATTGTTTATTCAAATGTTTTTGTCATTCATTTATTTTTTGTGCAAAATAACTCTACACCTTTATTTTCAGATTAAGCGATACTTTCAGTCTTCATGTAAAATTTTATGGAACTTTTATGTTTTTTTATGTGTTTTGTACTTTTATGTTTTGCTATGTTTTTTTTAATTTTATGTTTTTCTGCAATAAACTTGCAGAAAAACATACCTAACTTCATTATGGAAATCTAATAACAGTCTTTCATATTATAATGAAAAAGCCTTCTACTGTATTATTATCCATTTATCTTACATTATTTTGATAATCAGCCTTCTATTTCACTTCAAACTTCAACTGTTTTCAATAAGTTGATTGGAAAAATACTAGTTTCATTGGTTATTGTATGGTAATATATGAATTACTCTGGTTATATAATGTCTATTTATCCATATATTTCTTAGTAATTTGGTAATCTGCCTTCTATTTCTCTTCAAACTTCAACTGTTTTTAATAATATGATTGGTAAAAAGACTGGTTTCATTATTCTATTTAATGGTATTGTCTAAATAACTTTGGATGTATTTATAAAAGTATTTATATATTGGGAATAAATATATTTAATTTTCTCAGGATTCACTGATTACATAAATCGATAATAGTGTACAAATAACTATTTGTTTAAACTCTAAATTATTCCAGTAAAAAAAATCTCAAAGTAGATTAATTAACCAGTTTTCTTTTTCTATTAAAAAGACATAGTACAGAGTTCCTAGTGTTCCATAGTGTTCATAGTGTTTTAGATGTTTTCGTACCAGAAATTTCTAAAAATACTCTATACATCTAAAGACAAATTTATTTTTCATTAAATAAGGCAAATCTTACTTTAAGACGAGTCTGATATAAATTGATTGAAAGTCTTTGACGCGTTACTACTACATTATTTTATTAATCCAAAAAAGTATTGATATAATGTAGGTTTATTTTCAAAATGTACGAATCCCGTAGTACTGCGTTATTTTAATAATACTAAAAAAAGTATTAATATAATGCAGGTTATTTTTTTCAATTAAATAAGTACAGATTCTGTGCCACTACATTATTTTAATAATTTTAAATATACTAATATAATATGGATATTTTCAATTCAAAATAAATTGCGTATTAATACATATATTCGTTTAAGGAAAGATGTAATTTTTTAAGCGTAAATTTTTGTTTACGAAAATAATCAAATAAACCCGTATAAAAATTTTTATTTGAAGCAAAATGTACATTCTAGCGTACTTCAAAATGTATTTTATTTTTATTTACAAACAGATTAACTTATAAAAATTTTAAACTAAAAAAAATTCTGCATTTAAATTAATATTAGAAAATGTTTATAAAAGAAAGTTTGTTGAAAATTTATACATTACATTTTTTTGTGGGGACATTAAAAATTAAATGAGACGCAAAGTCAGACGTTTCTTAAAAACTTTTCAGACAAAATAGCGTTGATTTACGTCTCAGTTTGACAAATTTAATTTTCCAAAACTAAAACTACCCGTGGAAATCAAATCACATACTTTATATGGGAAGTAGGTCAAAATGTGGTTCAAAAATTTTAGAGAAATAAAGAGCAGAATACAAAAAAGAGCCATCTGGAATATTGCCAATATTTTGTTTGGTCTGTTGTATTTTTCCACAAATTTCAAGTGTTTTCACGATGAATAAACGATTTCAGAACTGGAAACTTTTGAAATCAAATTTTGTTCAACGTACAAAATTTTTTTACTTGCATTTAAACTGTTTTATGCTTATATTTTTTGATAAATTTTTGTCTAATCGTAATATTTCGAATATTTTATAAAATATAAAGATAGTATTTGTAAAGATACTTATATTAAAATATAACTTAGCATTATATTTTCTGTAATATTCAGATTTATGCATGAAATATTTATGTTGTCCATTATTTGAATATTCATACTTTATATATATATGACGCAGAATACTGCAAGTATATACTACATGTATAGAATACTATAGCAGTATTGAAGCATTCAATTGGTATATGAAATATGTTATATTGAAAAATATGAATAGTTAATTTCCTTTTTCATAATTTATAATTATGATAATTGTATATAAATTAGTCATTTGCATAGATTTTTTCCTATTATCAACGTTTCTTTTCTTGTATATCATTTTAAATGCTCGATATTATGTGATGTATGTATAAATTTTATAATGCTATTTCTTTAATATGAAATAAATACAATAATAATAATAATGTTTCTCGCTTTTTCAGAAAGACATAAGAGGAATTCAACTACGCAAAATAACTAATGAACAATTACAAGGAAATAGTTCATAAAATCTTAAAAGTAATTATAACAGTTTTTTACACATTAATACATATATTTATTTAAATTATACGTTAGCGAAGATTCTTTTTTCTATTAAAAAATTATGTATACGCCATAAGTAAAAGAAAATTGCTCTTTGATGTGATTTCAATAATTGCCTTTGAAGAATAAGGAAGTCGCAAATTTATTTATAAAAATGAATAAAATTGAAACTTTAATATTTATCTGAAAAATCTGCAATGATTTCTCTTTTTTTCTGACTAAAATAGAAAATAACTTTTGCTTAAAAAAGTAATTGCGGATGTGGTTAACCCACTATGAGCATCTTGCAAATTGGTTGTTGTCAATAATCAATAATTGATTAAATCTGTATAATTATATTATCTTAAATATAGCTTATATTGCAGTAAAACCTGGAGCTTAGTGTACGGAATATTACGTTCCAAACACTTAGAGGATTAATTATCATGTGTTAGTTAAAGAAAATTATCATTTTATTCCAATAAACGGACTTTTTAACACATTTTTTCTTTCATATAAATTTTAGGAGCTAGACTTTGTAATTAAATTACTAGATATTTTCTGCATTCGATTGTGGTGCAATGTGTGGTAGAAATTTAGTTCTTCGTCTAAAAAAAGTAAGCTGTAAATATACATTTATATAGATATATATGCCTTAATAATTTCTTGAAAATTACCAATTGCTTTTAGCTGCTTATTGAATCAGAGATACATAATTGCTTGTTAAAATTTTAAAAACCTAAATCATGCTTTTCAGAAATCGCTTGCACAAAACGATATTTATGAGGGTTATCAAAATATGTACATTGAGTTACATTTGATAGGGTGTACAGAAAAAAGTAAAAAATAATAATTTTTATTATATTTTCTTTTTAAGTTGAATTTCGAAGTGTTTTTTTTAATCAAATAATCATTTATTTTCTTCATTAACTTGTATTGTAATATGCAGTTGAAATGCTAATTTCATGAAAAATATGTTAAATCATCAATTAAAATCGTTTGTTCAGAAAAAAGTAACATATTTCTCAATCTTTTCGTGAAATTTACAATTTTTTTTTTTTTTTTTTTTTTTTTTTTTTTTCGTTACTAACTTAATCAGCGTATAATTGCATATTAAAATTGAGAATGTCTAAATCAGCTTTTACGTATATGTTGCTCCTGAAAAATATTTATAATCGGGATCAAAGGTTTTTCATTGCATAAAATGTTATAGTAAATATAGAAATAAACATAGTATTTTTTTATTACTTAAAAAGAAAATAAGTGGGAAAAAATAATATTAAAAAATTTTTTTTTGTATTATACTTTTATAATTCCTAAAAATAATAATATAAGAATTCTATTTAAAAATTACTTTATAAAATCTTGTACTACGATTTTTTAAATCAAGTAGAATTATCGTAAAATAGAATTATAGCTCCACAGTTGATTTGATGAAATTCTTAATTTATGCATCAGTTAAAGTTTTAATTAAAAAAAAATCGATATTTTACAATTAATGATAGAAATCTGAAGTATATATAAATTTAGTAACATAAATTTAGTAAATGCCTTTATTGTTATCTCTATGTCACTGTTGTCAAATATTGAAAAAAAAATATTAGAATATGAAAGTAACCTTATGCTTTACCAAAGTGCAATTAATGCAAAAGAAATCTGTTTAAAAAATTCTGTTAGTAAAATAGATATTAGAGAAAGTAGGTTACTTCTAATTAATTGAATTAATCACCATGAATATAATAAATTCGAAAACAATAAATTTGCATGTTTCATATATTTTTTAAAGTAATAAATTGGAAAAATTAAAAATAAATAAGTAAATAAAAACATTTTGTTTTTTAATTTAAAGGTAATTTTCAAATAAATAAATAAATAAACAAATAAAAATGTTTAGTAATATTAACTTAGCTAGAATGACACATTTAAGATAACAGCATACGAAACACTTTCGTAAAAATTCAGAAACAGGAATTTTTTTTATGAACACTTCAAAATATAGAAAAAATAATTATTCAAACAGTGCTTCATCCATAAAATATTAGTGTTGCAATAATATTTAAAACGCATATTAAAACAGCCTTTTTTTCATTCCTTTTAGGTTTAAGATAATATTAAACTTTGATACATGTTTTTAAAACTAATTTTTAACTTTATATATGGAAATTACTGATTTTTTTTAAATTATTAATCTTTGCATAAATCAAATAACAAATAATGTTAGTTCATAAAAAAAGTAAATAAAAAAAATAATAAAGACTATTGTTATGAATTTGCAATACATTTTTCACCGATTATAGCTATTTTATATAAATATTTAATACATGTTCTTAAATTAAATTATTATAATTCTTTCAAAACAAATATTATCAATAAACATAATATATTACATCTGATAAATTGCCACTTAAATATCATATCTGTGAGTATCGTATGACATTCAACAAATGATTTACTGACCTTTAATAATCCAATTAAAATTGCATAACATTTAATAAATGTGAAAACGATATCAACACATACATGAATTAAAAGATACCACTCACTTAATGACCTTATAAATAACACAAACAAACTCAAAACAACGTTATAACACAACATGCAGAAATAGCTAAAAAAGAAACAGGTACACATGCGAATCCGAGATACAGAGAAAATCCATAATCCACACGTACCATACAGGTGCACTTATTACGGAAATCACCCCTTACCTGAAAGAATTGTACTCCAGTCCGACTGGATCCCGTAGGAATGGATTGCAGAAAACAACACCAGGGATAGAGTCAAATGCAAAAACGTTGTGACCGATGTTTGACACATCGTTTCTTTATTTAAAATAAGAAATCCCACAGTGCAGATATAATCAACAAAAGTATCCACCACGCGGTTTAAATAAAATAAGTTCTCACCAACTCACATTACACATCATTAAGTCTGTTTATATTCCGGTGACAGAATGGGGCAACGAATGCCCCCGGTGGCGGGCCAGGGCTTTCCTTTTAACGCCTTTAACAGAGTAGTCTCACAATTCCTTTTATTATATGATTAGCTCCAGGGTGAAAGAGGTTTAATATACATTTATTTTCCTATGTAGTGGTGGTGAGGGATTTGTTTTTACTAGAGGTGAGCCCAAGACGCAAGAATTCCGGGATACCTCCGATACTAGTACTCTCAAACACAGTCTCTGCGGCGATTTCTCTTCGACCGCAGAGCCCCTGGAAGTAGCGACATCTACCTTGTGACGGAATGGATCGACGAAGTTCGATAAGGGGTCGTTTGCACATCGCAGTAGAGAAATAATGGACTGCTTCCCGGAGAAAACACATTTACGTATTTTATTTGTAGGATATTGTTTTTCTGTTTGGCTTCTCTTTTAGGGATTCGGTTAGCAAACTACAACAGGTTAATTGGGTATAGAGATTGAAATGAAATCTTGGAATTTAAAAAGAGCGTCGATTTTTTTAGAAAGTATATAGATAAAAAATAACCAAAAGATTAGGTTAACAAAATACAGTAGTTTAATTGGTTATAAGTTTTGAAATATAGTCTTAGAATTTAAAAAGAGAATTCAATATTTAAAAACGTATTCAAGTATTGAAAATAAAAGAGAAGTAAAAACAGAAAAAAAGACTATTAAAAAGAATATTCAATATTTTTATATTACTATTATTTGTGAAATATTAGATTTCATATCAATTTTGATTATTCTTTAAATAATAAATTGTCTTGTACGACATTTCTCGATTTAAATTTACAGCATATTTTCGTTGGTTTTTTTTATATCCTTATACTTCAGTTGTTTGTAAAGTGCTAATTTTAATTAAAAAATAATGGATTATTTCGATTTAATATATATTGATATACAAATATGTCACATTATTGTTTTTCGTAATATTCCAAGGAGTTCTGTAGGAAATCAAATATTCAGTGAAAGTTTAATTGATTTAACCACAATATAATGATTAATTCTGAAGTTAGCTTAATGCTGATTTATTATCTCGTTTAATAAAAAATTAATTAAGATATATTTTAATTTTTTTATTTATTCTAAACATAGAAAACCTTATGCATTTATCTAAATTATTTTTGAAGTATCATTTTTTTTTCAAATACATAAAAATTATTTTAAAAAAATATTGACTGCTTCTTATTTATTATTGCATATAGTGACAATTTCTGGAATCTTGTTTTTACATCATAATATAACCCAAAATTGTATGAGAATGCAATTAATTAGCTACAATTAATGTGTCACAATTTTCCTTTTCGTGATATTTTAAATAATTCTGCAGGAAATCAAGTATTTGTTTAAAGTTTAGATTATTTAACAACTCAATTATTAATTATGAAGTTAGCTGAATTATGAGCTATTAACTCTTTCATTAAATAAAAATTAATAGAAAAATATTTTGAAATTTTCATTTACTCTAAATATACAAAATCTTTTCTAAATTGTTTTGAAAGTTTCAATTTTTCCACTACAGACACAAATATTACACAAATATACATATAATCATATATCATATACAAATATTCTCAAAATTGCTTTTGAAGTTTCAAATATTTCACTACATATAGAAATTAAGAAAATTTAAAAAATTGGCTGCTTTTTATTCATACACATACTGTGGTAGTTTCTGGAATATTGTTTTTCCTCATTACATATACAGAAATTATGCGAGAATGCAAGTATTTATTTACGTGAAGATTGATAATTTAGTAAAAGAGTGCGGGAATAAAAAATTATCTCTAATATTTTGCGAATTTTGTTTTATACGCATTCTTTTTCATTTAACTTTTATAACTTTAGAGGTTGCAATTTTCAAAAAAATATATATATATTTTAGATTTACCCGTTGCTTGTGATACAGTATTTTTCAACTTCGGAAGCATTTTTTTTTATGTTTTTGAAATGTTTCTTTGTTATCCATTCTTTATAACGATATTTATTTTAAAACTTTGAAAAAAATATAAAAAATTTAGAAATTGCCCTGAAATATTTTTTAAATAGTAAAATAGTCAAGATTATATTAAAAATTGGCATTTCCACAAAACGTAATCACAAAAACATAAAACAGTTTAATAACATTTTATAAATTATATAATAAACAGAAATTATTTTAATAGGACTTAAACTATATACGTTATAATAGCATCTTTACCTCAGATGATATGACAGTTAAAGTACTAATGAAATGGAAAAATCGCAAAATTTGTCTCAAGTTTGTTATTTATACCAGTGTGAATATAAAACGTTTTACTATATTATCATGAGTGTTGTCTATTCTCTCAAAAGACATTTGTAAACAAAGTATAGAAAATTTCATGATATTTCATGCATATTTTTTTGTTTTGAAAGATTTTGCGTACAATAAAAATCTAAAAAAGTTAATTTTGAAAAAGAGCCAAAAAAGAAAACTTTAAAACAGATATCAAAAGCTGTAATAAATGTAACCTGTAACTCGGGTTCTGTTTTAGATACAGACAAAATGTAAGCATATTTGTATAAATGTAGCAACAAGGTTGCTAACAGAAGTAAATTTTCCATGTGGGTGAAAAAAGTCCGGGCCAGGATTTGAAGCAGGGATGTATTGCCTGAAGCCGACAATGTTCTCCCAACTGAGCCATCCCGGACACGAACACTGGAGGACTATTTCACCCAAATAGCATTTTCGATCTCATTATTTGGTCTGATACTATGGATTAGTTTAACACAATCAATCGAAAGTCAATATATGGAAACTGCAGAAAATGTTGCATATAAAATTATATTAGATAATCTAACAAGATTGCTCTTTATTGGCACATTAGCCCAACTTCTGCTGCGGTGGCGTTAATACATAAGTACCATCAGTACTTACAGTCGGTCGGTATTTACCATCGGTAATTGGTCGAGATATTAATCTTTAAAAACACGGACAGTATGGACATACATAATGACAGGGGCAACATACTCTATATACAATTGGCTTTTAAAAGTCTAAATAATAAATTTGCGATATACAATGCTTTTAGCAGGATAAGATTAATAAACTTTGAATTTTTATAAAGAGAGTAGTTTAAATAGAATTTATCACATAAGTAGTATGAGATATGCGACTAATTTCCACTGACTGGATCTGTTAATACGCTTTCCGTGTCTTTAAGAGTTAATTAAAAACATATTTGGAAAAAACGCGGTAAAGAAGGTGGCGTTACAATTTTCGACCTCTTTTCGAAGTGAGCTTAGCACAATGTCAAGTTTAAAACATGAACAAGTATTTTATTTTAGCTACAGCGTAAGAGAATATCTGTTATTTCGCTAAATTTAGTTTATAAATTGCCAAATAAAGTTTATATATGCAAAACATTTACTGTCAATACCGAATTAATTTCATAAATGAAAACAGATATAGATAAAAGAGAACAGTTGAATTTATAGTCAAGTAGAAGAGTAATATTTTATGTTATTTAATTTTCATATCTGTTTGATCTTTTATAGTACACCCATTTCATACTCTTCAAGTATATACAGTTATACCCAAGACTACATTGTTTAGTTTTTTTTTATTATTATTATTTATTTATTTTTTGTCTTACATTTCTTTTAGCAACAACGGTCTCAACACGAATAATGCTCTCACTTGACATTTTTTTGTTTTTATGTAAACGTTTATTATTATTTGAAGTACAAAGACAATTCAAAACATTTATTTTTTTAAATAATTAAAGAGAGATTATAGTTTAATTGGTAAATACAATCATTAACCTAAGTTTTCAACATTTTATTTTATTTAGTATTTAATTATAGTTCATTTTGGGATTAAATTTTTAATAATGCTTTGAGGGGTTTTTTTTTTTTAATATTAGAGATTACATTTTCAATGTTGGGAATTGTCATTTTGATTATTTTATTAATTTTTATTAATCATTATTATTAATTACATGTGTTAAATATTTTAGCACACTTTTTAATCGTATTATTATTATTATTATTATTATTATTATTATTATTTTTATTTTTATTTTTATTTTATTTTTTTTTTTTTTTTTTTTTTTTTTTTTTTTACCGATTTTAAACCAGCGTATGTTCCAGTCTATGTAACTTTAAGGATTTTAATATCTGAGTCATTTCATGGTAACTTACGCTACATTTAGCGTTATTTACTGCAGTGAATTTAATATTTTAACACCAAAAGATATCCAAAGATAATGTGTGAATGAAACCTATCCAAAGTTCAATTTGGAGAAAAATTATCTAAAAGTTGAGGGTGAAAATTACATTTTTATAGTAACTTACATTTCTTTTTTGAGAAATGTCAGTTACCAAAAAATTTCAGGTGCCAATGTTTATAAAAATCCCACAAAAGTTCGGAAATTTTCATCTAATCTGTCTTTTGAAATTGTTTACTGATTGCCTACAAATCATGTCTGTGTTAAAATTTGAATTCTGTTTTTGATAATAACTTGAATAGATTGGCAGTTAATTGAAAATAAAAATTAAAGTATGTGGTTTTAAATATAATATAAGTTATCATGGAATGGTACAACTTTTGTCGCATAATCAGAATTTAAATCAAATGGATTTTTTTTTTTGTTTTCTTAGCAATATTGTTGCATATTCCGTAATTCAGAAATTACAATTTGAGTCATAATTCTTATAACTCACGTACGAAATATTCTGGCTTGGAATATTATTTCATATTTCTCTAAAACAAATATTCTCAGGTAATTAATAGAGAAAAAAAAGCTAACAATTATCTTAACTAAAAGAGGCGATGCTAATTGTTCATCAAAATTATCGTTAAATAAAGAAAAGCTACAGTTAAAAGAAGATCATTCAATATTGAAATAGAGATAATGGAATCCGTGCAATTAAAATCATCGTTAAATCAAAGTTTTACTATAGATGCATTAAATTTGGCATTTCGCCATTTTGTCAAAATTGGAAACTTTTAAAAATACGTCGAAAAAAGACTATACTAGAATAAATATATTCAATTTTGAATTTAAAATTAATTCATTGAGAGTATACACTGTAAAAAATATCCGTTAATATACAGAAATTGTTCCGTAAAATTCTACGGAATAGTTCCGTTTTTCCGAAAAAACAGCAGAATTTCCGTTATTGATATTTTAAGATTATACAAACAGTAAGTTTTCCGTAAAATTTTCTGAAAACAGAGGAGTTCCGTATTAAAATAGCATAAATTCCATAAATAACTCCAGTGTCGCCATCTATATCTGGTATAGAGAAACATTATAAAGTTGTTTTATGAACAACTTCTATAATAATTTTCTTTATTTCTTTCTGTTTCAATAATATAAAGCATATTATTAAAACTAACATATTTTTACAATATTAAAAAAATAATAAAAATTATAAAATGTTATTAATCCCTTTTAAGTTTGAGATCAGTTAGTTAGTTTATTTCCATTATCATTTTTAAATAATGTTTAACACATTTATAGCATATTTTAAAAAATGTGCATATGATAATGGAAAAAAGTTCTACTTTTAATTTTAATATATTTTAATAAAAGTAATAATACAATATTAATAAAATAATCTTAATTTTAATATATTTTAATATTACTTTAAGAATATCCTTTCAAAAATAAATAAGTAAATAAATATGAATAATATTACAATAAACTTTTAAAAATCCCCTTAAAATGAAAAAAAAAAAAAAAAAAAAAAAAAAAACTTTTTGATGCATTCAACTCTTAATACATGTAATATTTTAAAGTCTAAAATTTACTTTTTATAGAACTGAAATTAAAAACTAAATATTCGAAATTATGGAAATAAAATCTGTTAAACATTTAGAACCGTACACTCATATAGAAAACAATTCTCAACAAAAATTAATGCCGCGTTCAACATAAGGCCTTTACTTTATAAAATCATTCGAAATAAGTAAAGATATTTGCAAGCACTGTATGCGTAACTGTAGCGTAATGGTATTACACCACTGCAAGCTGTCAAGGGACAGGTGCTAGGTTCGATCCCCATCGAGGGTAAGTGACATTTATTCACTGTTGTTTAAATTAAATGTTTGTGTCCTAATTTGATGCGTCTTTGTCTAAAGAATAAAAAAAGCCAGTTTGTCCTTGAAAATTCTTTTTTGACTTTCAAATAAAAAATTTTATATAAAATAAAATGAAAAAAAACGGAAATATTTTGTAAAAAAACGGAAATATTTCTGGAAAAAACGGAAAATTTTTTCCGTTAAATAACGGAAATAGTACTGGCGTCTAGATTACCAGAACTATTTCCGTTATTTAACGGGAAATTTTTTTACAGTGTAGTTGACTTTTATAAAATGCTACACACAGAGAAAAAGCATTTACAAGCAATGTTTTGAGACTATCAAAAGGTTTCTTTATATATTTAGATAACACAATATGCAAATGAAATTTTAATAGCGTTCACGCATGCGCAATGAAAAACTATTTAATAAACTTGCTCATTTTTAATACAATTTGAATAATTTTTATTTTTGATTGCAGGGTATTGTGTATAATGTTGTTGGCTATATTCTGGAAAAAGAACATTATTTTTATTTTAAGAACTTTTCATATTTAAGCAAAAACTATAATTTAAATAAATTATATTCTTAATTATGTAAATAAATTATAAGTAAATTATAAACAAATTTGGGAATGTTTCAATAAAAACCTTAAAGGCTCTACGACTATATATAGTATCCTAAAAAATGAGCACAATTTATGAAAATAAGACAATTTATCATAATCTAAAATTTAAATGCTTTTGCTGCATCAGCTTTGACAGGGATATCCAAAAGATATTCGTTATTTTTTTATTAGTTGACGGTTCCCTATGAGGTTTTGGGGGAAATTCCTTGTGGAAATGTACAACCTAAAATATTATGTTTATAAACTTAGAGTTTCAGGAGAAATCCACACGTACTTTATCTAGATATTTCATGAAACCTCGAAAATCAAAAATGGCTGGTCATCTTTGGCCATATAGTGTATCCGAGTGGTGGAAGGTGTAATTAAAAAAGAAAGTACTCATAAACCAAATAAAATGAGCCAAATTCCTTTTAAATCAAATCCATGTAAATCGAGATATGAATGCGCACCCTACCGGTGACAAATTGAATGCAGACAAACATCATAAGAATAATGTTAAGTTGATTTAACCATTTCCTTATAAATCGGGCCTATCGTATGCGAAAAAAAATGCGTCATTAATGTTTGAAAATGGTTTAACTGTAGTCTAAAACTAAATTGAATAAAATAAATCCCTTTAAAACAGGGCTCGTAGAGTATTAGAAAATAATCAGTGCAACATTAATTTTCAGTTAAGTTGACACAACATTTTTAAATTATACATTTAGCGTTTATCAAGGTTTAATAATTATTTACTGTTGTATACCAAAATAGAAAGCCAATCGACTTATTTGCTGAAATATATGTTTTTATTCTGTTTTTAATAAAAGAATGCCACTATCTGGTTGTTAATTTTATTTCTACTGTCGCTTTCATTTCATTTTATTTTTTTAAAGTACTGACAATATTTGGAAAGAAAATAAATATTTAGATATTATTATTTTTATTTAATTTTATTTATTTATTTATTTATTTTGCAATGGAAATTTGAAATCAATATCTTGTGTTTGTTTTTCGCTTTATGCTTTATTATTTTCTATTATTTTTTTTACATAGAATATTTAATATTATTTTACAGTAAATAATATGTTTTCTATCGCAATTAGCGCATATACATACATAATCGATTTATTACAGTTAAATTTTACAAAAAAAAAAAAAAAAAAAAAAAAAAAAAAAAAAAAAAAAAGACTAACTATTTTTTTTTAAGTGCGATGACATAGTCACTATTGAAATCAAGCTTCTGATTAGTCGAAAGTGATAAAGCAAAATAAATTTTCATTATATTTTCATTACATTCATTAATAATTCAAATTCTGAACTGATTGCCAGCATTTTGAAGAAATGTCGTAAAAAGATTATAAAAATAAAATATAAAAATGGATATAGATTTAAAAATAGCTAGAATGGTCTCAACTTGAAATGAAAAGCTTTTATATAAAAAAAAGTTATTACGAAAATCGGTTTAGTAGAAAGCTTATGACTAAAAAAACATCCTGGTCTTTTAAATATGTAGATTATGAACGAAATGCTTCATGATTTTACTTCTCAATAAAATTAACTGAAAATTAAATATGATGGGCTTAATCATTAATACCCTTCCTTTCCCCACCTCTCTAAAACAAAACATCCGTATACAATATCTGTGTGGAAATTTTATGGAGTTTCGTAAACAATATTAATTCGGATGTAGATTTGTTGAAAATTTCCATTTCGCTTAAAAAAAAAAAAAAAAAAAAAAAAAAAAAAAAAAAAATTAATTTTATTTCTAAAGATTGTAAGGAAAATATTCTAAAAGATTTATGTTTCTGGAATCCATTCAAAATCTTTTGCAAATAAGATAAAATTATTGCTTAAATTTAATACCTCCAAAAAAGAGAGTTTTCTTTACAGGATAAAATGTTTTTAATTATATTTTGTAGTGAATATTTCACAACGAATTCCTTTATCTAAATAAACAAAGGATTATTTTTACACATCCACTAGAAATTTTATTTACTTCCGTCTCATGTAAATGTATAACTTTATAATAATAAATAAAAAATCTTAAAAATTCAATTATTTTTATTTATATATTTAAATACTTTTTTAGGGGATTTTATGATTAATATTACCAATGGAAACAAAGTATAAAATATTCGCAAAAAACATTAAAGACATTTTAGAGCATTTTGGTATTCGTTTTAATTTTAGAAAAGGCAATAGATTATTTATATTATTTTCAAAAACAAAACAAGTTTTTTTTTTCTCATGCATATATTTTTTTAATTATTGTTGCTGTTTAAATTAGCATTGACCTCTCTATTTAACAACGGTTTTCGTATGGACTTCTAATTTAGCATATTGTACAATTTATTTGCATGTTTTTACTATTCTCAAACAAGTTGGACATTGCAAGTGAACGTAGCAAATGAGGTGCGTTCGTACGATAACGAAGTTTTAAAAATATTCAGATCTTGCTGATATAGTAGAGCGTACTCCGGGTACAGTACAGTAGTCGAAATCTTTACGTTTCTGTAAATATGCAGGAAGTAATTTTTATTACACCTCAGCAACGTATATCTTATTCATAAAATGTGAAATAGTTGAATATAATTAAAAAACGCCCCAAACAATGTTTCCCCGTATAGCATCATATAGTGGAATTCTTTTGTGTGGCCCTGTAATTTACTAATAAAAATTCTTTGCATCACAGATTGTACAGAATGCATATGTTAGTATATATTTCATAGATTCATGCCAATTCTATTATGTTCGAATGAGTGTAACATCATTAAAATGCATTTGAAACTTTTTCCCCATTGACCGTAATGTAATGGAATACTTTTGATTGTCCCTGTAATTGATCTATGCATCCGATTTTCATAACATTTGAAATGACTCGACACAATTACTCAATAATTATATGTTTTAAATTTCAAACGATTAAAATGCATTTAAAACTTTTTTCCCTATTGACCGTAATGTAACGGAATCCTTTTGAATGTCCCTGTAATTGATCTATCCATCCGATTTTCATAAAATTTGAAATGACTCGACAAAATTATGTTATAATTATGTATTTTAAATTTCAAACGATTCGGTTTTGTAGTTTTTGCGTTGTTATATGCGGACAGACGGACAGACAGAGAGACGGACAGACGGACGGACTGAGCGACAGCAATAGGTGCTACGTATTTACATAATTACGAACGCACCTAAAAAGAAAAAAAATAGCCATTTACATGATAATCACCACCAAATTTAAAAAATAAATGGTAAACCTAAAACTACTAGATGTGTCTAAGAAAATTTAAGACCAAACATGCAGAAAAAAGCAAACTTTTTTTTTTCATTTTATTTGTTGTATTACGTTGAACTGGATGACCAAAATATAGAGGAATGTTAAAATGAATAGATTTCTATTTTTTTATAAGCTGCAAAGCATGGGACAATTGGTAATGACATACATGAGATGAAAGATAAATTAGTTTTATTATTTGATGAAAACCTTATAGATAAAATGAAAAAAAAAAATAAATAAAAGGATTCTGGGCCTAGTTGAAAAAAAAGACTTTCATATTTTAAATCTTATTAAAATGAGAACAAAATATAATTCATTCCAGCAATTTATTTTAAATACCTTGTACTAAAAAATATATTAGTACAAGAGCAGACTGCACAGAGCATTAAGTCATCGTGCACAAGAAAATATACTTTATAGTATGGAGGAGTATTCATAGGGGAATCTAATGATATATGTCTGCCAGAAGGGAAGTGGTGCATAAGCCAAAAATGAATACCACTAGTAATTGAATCGTAGCATTATGTTTTCTTGCATGTTTTCTCGATGACTTAGGGTTTTCTGCGGTCGGCTCTTGGACTATATGATCTTATGATTAGGAAGAATGGGAATGCGCAAATCCGAAAAGAAAAAAAATCTGTGCGCGAAACACGTTCGTCTAATACGAATTGAATATTTCCAGCTGAGCGAAAAATTGGCCAGGCCGTTGCAAGTCCTGGCCTGGGCAATTTTTCGCTCAGCTGGAAATATTCAATTCGTATGATAACTTTACCAATCAGTTAGATTGTGTCAAAATAATAGCATATCTACGTATCCATCTTTCTATGGAGTTCCATTACCTGCGGCTTATTCTGCCGAGCTGTCTAAATGACTGACCAGATGTTAAGACCAATAAGGTTATCTGAGCGAGAAATCCCAGCCGGTTATCGCCCGGTTAGCTTAACAGGTAAAGCATTGGCCTTGTAAGCCAAATATCCGGGTTCGATTCCCGGCCTGGGCAAATGTTCGCTCAGCTGGAATTATTCAATTCGTATGATAACTTTACCAATCAGTTAGATTGTGTTAAAATAATAGTACGTTAGTCTAAATTTACTTATTTTATGTTCAACGAACGCAAAATGGAGCGACGATCATAATCTGACAATGGAGCCTAAAAGAAAATTTAAGGATTTAAACCCTGAAGAACAAGTTGGAAATTGCACGTGAAGCGTAGCAAATAAGGTGCGTTCGTACGATAACAAAGTTTTAAAAATATTCAGATCTTGGTGATATAGTAGAGCGTGCTTCGGATACAGTATAGTAGTCGAAATCTTTGTGTTTCTATAAATATGCAGGGAGTAATTTTTATTGCGCCTCAGCAGCGTATATCTTATTCATAAAATGTGAAATAGTTGACTATAATTAAAACATGCCCCAAACAATGTTTCCCCGTATAGCATTATGTAGTGGAATACTTTTGTGTGGCCCTGTAATTTAATAATAAAAATTCTTTGCATCACAGATTGTACAGAATGCATATTTTAGTATATACTTCGTAGATTCATGTCAATTCTATTATGTTCGAATGAGTGTAACATCATTAAAATGCGTTTGAAAATTTTCCCCATTGACCGTAATGTAATAGAATACTTTTGATTGTCCCTAATGTAAATGATCTATGCATCCGACTTTCATAACATTTGAAATGACTCGACAAAATTACGTAATAATTATATGTTTTGAATTTCTAACGATTAAAATGCATTTGAAACTTTTTTCCTTATTGACCGTAATGTAACGGAATCTATTTGACTGTCCCTGTAATTGATCTATACATCCGATTGTCATAACATTTGAAATGACTCGATAAAATTACGCAATAATTATATGTTTTAAACTTCAAACGATTAAAATGCATTTGAAACTTTTTCCCCCATTGACCGTGATGTAACGGAATCCTTTTGATTGTCCCTGTAATTGATCTATCCATCCGATTTTCATAAAATTTGAAATGACACGACAAAATTTTGTTATAATCATGTATTTTAAATTTCAAACGATTCGGTTGGGTAGTTTTTGCGTTGTTACATGCGGACAGACGGACAGACAGAGAGACAGACGGACAGACAGACGGACGGAATGAGCGACAACAATAGGTGCTACTTATTTACGTTATTACGAACGCACCTAAAAAGAAAACGGGACTCATTCACATTGGAAGCATAGCATGAAATTATTTCGATAGACATGAAACCAACTGTCCCCTTAATTCGTATGACTGATAGGACAAATATCAGATATAAAAGATGATTGCCTGTCAAAGGGAAGGAGGCTCTCCCAATAAATCCAGTGATGAATCGCAACCGAGACGGTTCCTTTTCTGAAATGAAATCATTGTGGATAATAATGTTTAAGAATCAAGGGATGGTCAAAAATTGTCCTGTCGGCAAAAATACAATATCAAATGAAACACATTTTTGAAAAACTGAAAGATAAATCATATAGAGCAAATAAAGAATATGTCGTTGTTGGCTGTTTTAACCCTTTCGGGTTTAGTGAAATATTAATAATACATGTCTGCGCATCAAATATTATTTTGTATTAGTAATTTCTTAGATACTTTCTAGTATAGTATATGACTATGTCTTTTTTATTATGACTTCGTTTATGTTTTGACATTTAGTAATAATAATAATATTTTTTTTTTTTGAAATCTCTTTGCACCGTTAGACATTCTTTTAATTTATACATTATTTCAGTATGTAAATAAAAAAATATAAGTTACTTTTCTGAACGAATCATGTGTGATAAAAAGAAAAACAAAACATTAGAATGTGGTAATATTCTCTTAAATACTGTTGTAATACGCTATTTTTCAAATGTTTACAAAAACTCTTCCTTAGCCTATTTTCACATTAAAATGCATTGAATAGTACACAAAATTCGTTAAGTTTCAGTTAAATGAGATGATCTTTAAACTTCAGTAAGTCTTACATGGATAGCTACAGTTAATTTTTATTAAAATAAAAGTAATATTTATGAATTGGACAATTGCACCATAAATTATACTAAAGATATATAATAAAATAAATACAGATTCCTAAATGGTACATTTATAAAAAGAATATATTTAAAATACACTTACAAATTATCAACGTTTTATTCGCTTCTGCGAACGTCGTCAGGCTATATTTATAGTACTATTATTTTAACACAATGTAACTGATTTGTAAAGTTATCATACGAATTGAATATTTCCAACTGAGCGAAAAATTGCCCAGGCCGGGAATCGAACTCGGATACTTGGCTTACAAGGCCAATGCTTTACCTGTTAAGCTAACCGGGCGATAACCGGCAGGGATGTTTCGCTCAGATAACCTTATTGGCCATAACATCTGGTCTGTCATTTAGACAGCTCGGCAGAATAAGCCGCAGATAATGGAACTCCATAGAACGATGGATACGTAGATATACTATTATTTTAACACAATGTAACTGATTTGCAGTTACATTTCTACGTATCCATCGTTCTATGGAGTTCCATTACCTGCGGCTTATTCTGCGAGCTGTCTAAATGACAGACCAGATGTTATGGCCAATAAGGTTATCTGAGCGAAAAATCCCTGCCGGTTTTCGCCCGGTTAGCTTAACAGGTAAAGCATTGGCCTTGTAAGCCAAGTATCCGAGTTCGATTCCCGGCCTGGGCAATTTTTCGCTCAGTTGGAAATATTCAATTCGCATAGTTATAGTATTTAATATCTTTATATTGTATCCTCACGACGACGTTCGCAGAACGAATGAAACGTTGATAATTTGTAAGTGTATTTTAAATATATTCTTTTTATAAATGTACCATTTAGGAATTTGTATTTATTTTATTACATATTTTTAGTTTAAAATAAAAGTATTTTTGTTCTGAAATTGGAAAAAAAAAATAGTACCCGAAATGTTTATTCGATTCAAACATTGGCGTGATTCAAATACCATTTCATATTCTGAAGAGGAAGTAAATGCTCATAAAGGAGCAGCCTTTACATTTACCAACTATATACAGAAAATAATAGAACAGTTTCCCTGTTTTTAATGTTAATGAAACAGGGCTTTGTGGTAAACAAAAATAAAATAATAAAAAGGGATTTCAATTTATGCAAAAAGAAAATATTTCCTGGATTAAAAATATTATCAAAGTTTAGATTGACCCTGCTTTTTGTCGGGGCAGCCGAAAATTTAAAAACTAAAGAACCTCCCTGATTCATCATTTAGGTAATACAAGGGATCTTAAAAAAAACAAAAGAGAACGCACGATGAAAATTGAAAATCTAATTCTTTGGTTATTTAGATATCAAATTCCAAAACTTCGATAACTTCATGGTTCACTCAAAATTTATCCCAGAAGCTGAGTTTAAAGATAGAAAACCAACGATTATAAATGCACAAATAAAGTAAGAAAAGGTAGCAAACAGCCGTTTCGTATCTACTATGGAGATTCTTCATCAGTGCAAAACTCAGCGAGCTAGAAAAAGCAAAACTGAGCAAAGAGACAGAGAGATGCAGGCTTATATATCCTCTACGGTAGCGATCCCGCCTAAAGGAGAGCAACCAATGAGAAGAAAGCAGCCTAACAACTGGATGGACAAGTAGCGACATCTACCGGAGAATAAACAAAAAAAAAACTAAAAAGCGAGAAAAAAAAGGTTTAAATTAAATTAAAGATTTCCAAATACTAAGAAAATGAGCTAGAAGCTGAGTGTTGTTGCATATGCTAAATTTCCAATCTAACTATCGATAATATAACCTTGGCATTCACAACAAATTTTGAATTCTGATCCAAAAGTAAAAGTTGAATTTTTGCATCTAAACGCAATGTTTCTATACTTCAACTCTTGTGATCGAGATGTTTAGAGCATATTATATAAAAGCCAATAAACAAAATAAAAATAAAAATAAGTAAATAATTGAAGCAAAATAAAATATAAATAAATAAACTTTCTTGAAAACGGCTTTTTTCTGTAAAATAATAATGATAAAAATCCCCTGAAAAGTACAGATTATTCACTATGCATAAATGCGTAATTTAAAAAAAAAATAACATATGAATTAAATCTCCTTCATTTCACATTTCATGTTTAATTAAATAATGTGTGATTAGGATTTTGGGCTGACTTGAAAAAATAGTTTTTTTGATTTTCCAGGATTAGCATTAATGGTAAAGATATTCATAAATCTTCAACTCCATGATTATTTAACAACGAATTCTTTAACTAAAAAAACAAATAAAGCTCTTTTTTATAACTTCATATGAAATTCTTTTAATTCATATCATGTAATATTGATATTATGCAACAAAATATTGAAAAACCACCCGATAATCTTAGAATATGCCTTTTTAATTTAAGATGATTGATATTTTATGGTAATTTCTGTTACGATAGATATAAAAAATGTTTGAAACTGTTTTATTTTTCAAGTTTTATAGAAGATGGAAAATCCTTTTAATTCTAATACTGTCATATGAAATTTTTTTATTTTTTTATTTCCCTTCAAAACATCTATTTCAGTTTTATATGAAATTCTTTTAACTTATATCATGTAATATTGTTATTATGCAACTCAATGTTGAAAAACCTCCCTATATTCTTAGAAAACACATTTTTACTTTAAGAAGATTGAAATTTACTGGCAAATTCTGTGGGGATAGATATAAAAACTCTTTGAATTTTTTTTTTATTTTTGCTAATTTTATAGCAGATGACAAAACATTTTAATTCTAATATTGATATATAAAATATTTGTTTTTCATTTCCCTACAAAACAAGCATTTCAGTTTTATTTTCTCTTTAAATCCCGTAATTAAATATTTTATCAATAAAAAGAACAAAAAAAGGAATCTTTATCATTTATGTTCTTGGAAACGATTCAAATAATTTTGGAAAAAAAGGAATATTATTACTTAAAAGTTGCAGTTCGAGATGAGAGAAAATGCTCTGCTGGCTAAATAGCTTCCTAAAACATTTTTCAGGAATATTTAACAAATATTTCTTTTTCGATATAATTTTTATTATTTCTAGAAAAATTGGTATTATATTAATACAGAATTTAAAAAACCTCTTTCTAGAAAAAGAATATTTTTCAAGGAAATTTATTGTCAAATAAGATGGGTTTAGTGATTAATATGATCAATTACGCAACAGAAGAAATTAAGCATACATAAAAATGATTATGATATCGAAAATTGCTCTTATTCCTTCATACAAAACATCGTTTTAAATTTTTATGTTATGGAATTTTATTTTTTCTTTACGATGTTCGAATTTGTTTTCATTGTCATTCATATAAATGTAGATACATTAAGAGATCAAAGAATATTATTGTTACTATTTATACTGTCGTTATTATTATTTCAAAAATGCTCTTCCTGATAGAAATAGTTTTGCTCTACAATATTCTGGCAGAACTGAAAATTGCATGAATTTTTGTAGCATTTTGTTGAAAACAAAATGAAAAATGAATGAATGAAAGCAATTGCGATGCTAAAAAAATATCTAATTTCTCTGGTCCGGTTTTTACTACTAATATTTATAGTATTTAATGTCATACATGTATTTATTAAAATATTTCTGTTACTGCAAAAACCACTTAAAATTATTGGCAATAAAATCATTTCCTCTTTCATGTACATTTTACTTTATAATAACTATTTAATATTTGTTATACTCCGTTTTTAAAAAATCCTTTGATTTACTCATATTTAAATTCGATATATTTTTTAAGCTAAAGGAAGATTTGATATCCCAATTCTAGAGAATTAAGTACATATATGAATATGAAATTTTTTAACAAATACATGATTTAAGATATAGAATGTATTCTTCGGATATAAAAATATTTTGCATCCATATGCATTTAAGAAAAATCAAGCTACAGGACAAAAAGAAATATTGAAAGACTTTTCAATACTGTACGAATGCTGATAAGTACATTAAACTAATACCTAAAAACAATTAGAAAAACCATTACACAATTCATGATACACACTCCAAAAATAATAGTCTATAATGACTATAGATTGAATATATCTTTATCATTTTCGGTTCCCTGTTTGTTTCTGATATATACTTGGTTTTATGCACCTAATAATATAATACAGTTTAATTAAATTTCATATTGCGCAAGATAAATAAAAAAGAACTTGAACTGAATTTTACTTTCAAACGGTTATACATTTATGCACCCTTGTATCTAAAAAAAGGGTGTCATGCTCCATAATTATGAATATGAAATAGAACAATGAATAGTAAACATCATCAAAAATTAATAATGATAAAAATGATAGTTAGGATACATTTGAATATAAATGACTACTTGGTTTTTCATTAATAAAGATTAAACTAGTATTAGAGATATTTTGAAATTAAAAATAACTACCATACGAATTAAATATATATATATATATATATATATATATATTTCGAATTTTGCGCTTTATTAAGCTATACTCGGCTGAGCTATTATTTTGATTTGAAAAATAGCTTTCGAGTTTTGATGGGAAACATTAACGGTTTGGGATAAAAATGAATTCCTACTTGTTAAAGACCTTCACAAGTCTATTCTTTCGTAAATATTTAACAACTTTTTTTAAATAAATGGAGCTCTAATTTTTACATAATCATCTAAAATTCTGTTAATTTATTTTATATAATGTTGCTATCTTTCAGCTACGCTTTTAAAAAGCTTCTAGTAACTGTAAAATAAATGTGTTTTTACATTAGGAAATTTAAAATTCTATGGCAATTTCAGAGGATAATTAAATAAGAATTATTTGTAAAATATTGTTTTCGAAAATTTTATAAGAGATGGAAGATTATTTTAATTCTAATATCGATATATGAACGATTCATTTTCTCTTTTCGATCAAGACAACTATTTTAATGTTTTATTCTTTAAGATATCGTTGTTAAATATTTCATCCATAAAAATAAGAAACAGAAAAGCTTTAAAGATTTATGTTCTTGGGAACGATTTAAATGATTTTTTTTAAAGAGAATATTGTTGATTAAAAATTGAAATTCTAGAAGAAAGCAAATTCTTAAGACGATAAATAACATGTTAAAACATTTCTTTGTGGGATATTTAAGGTAGATTTTTTTAAATGTTTTATTCTTTAAAATATCGTTGTTAAATATTTCATCCATAAAAATAAGAAAGAGAAAAGCTTTAAAAATTTATGTTCTTGGGAACGATTTTTTTTTTTTTTTTTTTTTTTTTTTTTTTTTTTTTTAAGAGAATATTGTTGATTAAAACTTGCAATTCTAGAAGAAAGCAAATGCTAAAGAGGATAAATAACATGTCAAAACTTTTTTGGGGGGATATTTAAGATAGATTTTTTTAATAGGTAAAGCTCTTTTTTATATTTTAATTTAAAATTCTGTTAATTTATTTCATGTAATAGTGTTATTATGAAGCTACTCCTTTAAAGAGCTCCTGATAACTATAAAAAACATATTTTTACATTTGAAAGATTAATATTTGTTGATAATTTCTCTGGAGCAGTAAAAAATAAATATTTGTAAAAATATCATTTTTAGAAATTATTTAAGAGATGGAAAATATCCATTTATTTATTTTTTTTATGCATTAACGTTTTTTATTTTCTTTTGTGATCAAAACAAAAATTATTTTTTTTCTTTAAAACACCGTTTTTAAACATTTTATTTATAAAGGTAAGAAAGAGAAAAGCTCTAAGGAGCATATAAAGAGAAAAGCTCTTTATATGTTGTTGCAAACGATTCAAATTACTTTAAAAAGAAGGATATATTGTTACTTAAAAATTACAGTCCTAGCAGAGAGAAAATGTTTATCAGGTTAAATGAATTCTTAGAACGTTTTTCGGAAATATTTGACAAAGATATTTTTTCATCAAAAATTTCGTTAATTTATTTCGTTTAACAGTGTCATTAAGTAGCAAGACATTAAAAAAATTCTTGATAACTATAAAATAATGTATTTTTACTTAGGATGAATAAAATGTTTTAGTAATTTCACTTGGAATGAAACAAGAAATATTTGTAAAAAACATGATTTAAAAAAAAAATATATAAAATAAAAGATGCAAAATTATAATTCCTATTTTGACATAGGAATGTAATTTTTCTCTTTTCGTGCTTAAAGCAAAAACATTTGCATTATTATGATCTAAATAGCGTTGTTAAACATCTTTCTTATTAAGAGAAAAATAAAAAAAGCTTTAAGGATTTATGTTGTTGGAAGTAATTCAAATAATATTAAGAAGAGGAGAATGTTGTTACTTAAAAATTACAGTTCTAGAAAAAAGAAAATGCTTACCACGTTAAATGAATTCTTAAAACGTTTTAGTGGGAATATTTAAGAAAAATCGATTATTTTTTTAAATAATAAAGCTCTTTTTTATATTTTCATCTAAAATTGTGTTAATTTATTTCGTTTTACAGTGTTATTATGCAGCTAAGTATTTAAAAGCAAAATAATGTATTTTTACATAGGAAGAATAAAATGTTTTGGTAATTTTACTTGGAATAAAATAAGAAACATTTCTAAAAACATCATTATTGAAAAAAATAAAATAGGCAATGCAAGATTATTTTAATTAATATTTTGATATAGGATTGTTATTTATCTCTTTTCCTGTTCAAAATAACAATATTTTTATTATTATTATCTAAATAGTGTTTTTAAACATCTTATTTATTAAAAGAAGAAAGAAAAAATGCTTTAATGATTTATGTTGTTGGAAATAATTCAAACAATTTTAACCCTTTAAGCGGCCTAACCGGGGTTTCCCGTCATGTAACTTTTAGAAACAATGGCTGATTTAACACAAAATCAATATTAAAATTAATTTTTTGAAGTGAATAAGATAAATAGATATGTAAGTTTGTCAAATAAAAGTTTTCATACCAATATTTTTTATACATACTATTTTATGAATTGTTAAACATGAATGGAATATTTTACAGGCCGCTTAAAGGGTTAAGAAGGAGAGACTATTTTAAAAAAGCAAATAAAGCCTTTGTGCAAAAATGTTAAAAGATAGAAAACCAACGATTATAAATGCACAAATAAAGTATGAAAAGTGAGCAAACAGCTGTTTCGAATCTACTATCGAGATTCTTCTTCAGTGCAAAAACTCAGCTACCTAGACAAAGAAAAAAATTGAGCAAAGAGACAGAGAGACGCAGGCTTATATACTCGCTACGGGAACGATCCCGCCCATGGAGCTAAGAAGGTATACCTTCTTAGCTCCATGATCCCGCCTAAAGGAAAACAACCAATGAGAAGAAAGCAACCTGAGCATTTGGGTGGACAAGTAGCGACATCTACCGGAGAACAAACAAAACTAAAACTAAAAAGCGAGGGAAAAAAGAGAGAGATTTAAATTAAAGATTTCCAAATGCTAGGAAAATAAGGAGTACTTAATAAGTCACTGACTAAGGAGTGAGAATTTTTAATAATGTGGTAAGCTTCCCAAAATTAAGATCAAGAATGGAAGGACACTTATGGATGATGGTAGCAGAAGAAAAGTTAAATTTATGTTTTGAAGGCCAACAATGTTGAGCAATAGAAGAGCGTTTATACTCATGATTTTTGACCAACCTTTTATGTTCAGTTAAATGAAATCTAAGATCACGTTTAGTCTGACCACATTGGCAAGAGATTTGGTAAATACCCCAGTTATCTAAGCGATCAGTGGGGGTGCTTAAGATTTGAAAAAGCAATTTTATTACAGTTAATAAAATTGCTTTTTCAAATAAGAGAATATTGAAGAGAAGAAAGAATTAGAGAATATTGTGACTTAAAAATTACAGTTCTATTAGAGAGAAAATGCTTAATAGATTAGGTGGATTCTTAAAACATATTTTTCGGGAATATTTAACAAAGATTTATTTTTTTTTATTAATAAATAAAGTTCTTTTTTATATTATCATCTAAAATTATATTAATTTATATCGTGAAATAGTGTTATTATGCAGCTAGACATTTAAAAATACTCCTGGTAACTGTAAAATAATGTATTTTTACTTTGGGGAGAATAAAATTAGTTTGTAATTTCAGATGGGAATGAAATAACAGATATTTGTAAAAACATCATTTTATAAAAAAATTTAAAGATTCAAACTCATTTTAATTCTTATTTTGACATATGCACGATTTTCTTCTTTTTCTGATCAAAAACAAGAATATTGTTTTTTTTCTTTAAAATATCGCCGTTAAACATTTTATTTATAATGATAAGAAAGAGAAAATCTTTCAGAATTTATTTTATTAGGAACGATTCAAATAATTTTAAGATGAATAAAATATTATTACTTAAAAGTAACAGTTTTAGAAGAGAGAAAATACTTACAGGTTAAATGGGTTCTTAAAAAGTTTTCTCGGGATTATTTAACAAAGTTTTACTTTTATTTTTTTTTAAATAAAATTCTTTTTTTATATTTTCGTCTGAAATTATGTTAATTTATTTCGTGTAAAAGTGTTATTACGCAAGTAGACATTAAGTGGTTCCTGATAATATTTCTTTTCTTTTTTTTTTTTTTTTTTTTTTTTTTTTTTTGCTAAAAAGAATAAAATTTGTTGGAAATTTCTGCGTGGATTGAAATAAATATTACATAAAACATCATTTTAGAAAAAAAAAAATAAGCGATGCAAAATAATTTTAATTCTTATTTGGCATATGAACGATATTTTACTTTTTGTTGTCAAAACAAGAAAACTATTATTTTCTGTAAAATACTGTTGTTAAATACTTTATTTATAAATATAGAAAAGAAAGAAGCATTAAGGATAGATTTTGTTGGAAATGAAACTAATTTAAGAAGAGGATATTGTTACTTAAAAATTACAGTTCTAGAAGAGAAAAAATACTTACAGGTTAAAAGGGTTCTTAAAAGGTTTTTCGGGAATATTTCACAAAATTTATACATATATATATTTTTTTAATAAATAAAGCTCTTTTTTATTTCCATCTTAAATTCTGTTAATTTATTTCGTGTAAAAGTGTTATTACGCAGCTATACATTAAAGAGCTCTTGACAAATATAAAATAATGTTTTTTTTTTCGGTAATTTAAGTGGGAAATGATATAATTTTTTTTTGTAAAAACGTCATTTTTGAAAAAAAAAGTAGGAGATGCAAAAATAATTTAGTTTTTATTTTAAAATGTGAATGATTTTCTCCTTTTTCGGACAAAACAATTTTTTCCTTTAAAATGTCTTTGTTAAATATTTTATTTTTAAAAAGAAGAAAGAGAAAAACTTTAAAGACTTATATTGATAGAAAAGATTCAAATAATTTTCCGAAGAAGAGAAAATTGTTATAAAAAAAAATCTGGAAGAGAAAAATGCTTACCAGATTAAATGGATAAATAAATATAGTTTTCATATATTTTCATCTAAAATTATCTTAATATATTTCATGTAACTGTGTCATTATGCAACTGGACATTAAAAAAGCTCTTGATAACTATAAAATTATGTATTTTTACTTTAGGAAGATTAAAATTTCTTGGCAAATTCCATGGTAAATAAAATAAAAAATATTTGTAAGAACATCATTTTTGAAAAATTATTAAGAAAAGAAAAGTCATTTTAATTCTTCTTTTAAAATATATGAATGATTTTTTTTTTCTTGTCAAAAGAAGAATGTTATTTTTTCTCTGAAATACATTTGTTAAGTATTTTATTTATGAAGATAAGAAAGAGAAAAGTTTTAGGGATTTATGTTATTGGAAACAATTCAAATTATTTTAAGAAGAACAAAATATTTTTACTTAAAAAATTACAATTCTAGAAGAGAGAAAATGCCTACCAGGTTAAATGGATTCTTACAATTCTCGAAGAAAGAAAATGCCTACCAGGTTAAATGGATTCTTAACACATTTTTCGGAAATATTTAATAAAGATTTATTTACATTTAATTTTTTAATAAATAAACATTTATATATATATATATATATATATATATATATATATATATATATATATATATATATATATATATAATCTGAAATTACGTCAAATTATTTCGTTTAACAATGTCATTAAGTTGCAAGACATTTAAAAAGCTCTTGTTAACTAAAAAATAACATATTTTTACTTTAATACTTTGAAATAAATTACAAACTTTGATGAAATCTGATTCTTGCCACTGTTACATTGCTTCACAATGGAAAAGTAAAAAATGGCAAGTAGTAGTTGCGTGAATAGTTTAACTACATTACCGAATATTTTCTGATAACTTTAGGCAGAATTAGAAACCTATTTTGACTAAAATAATCACATGGTAAGGGACTTGACGAAAAGTGAGGTACAAAATATTTTTTTTTTTAATTTCTTAAGAAAATATCTCTTGTAAACAAATTTTTTCATTTTTATGGAACACTAACAGTTCATATTTAAAATAATTGTATCTTTTTATTTAAAAAAAGTTAAATTAGATTTTTTTAAAAGTAACAGTCAATAACATAAAATTGGGAATGGGACAGATATTTTTGCTTAGAATCACAATTTTAAAGATTTATATCTCCAAAATTCTTCTTATTATTTTTTTAATTTTTCATGTTAGAAATGTTTAATATAGTCTTCTTTAGCTAATGAATAGCTAAAATCAAACTTTAAATATTAATTTATGTTTGAATTTATTTCTTTTTACTCTTGGACCCATATTTTTTGCCCATATATTTTTTTCTGATCAAAAGAAAAATATTATTTTTTTCCCTTAAAATTTCGTTGTTAAACATTTTATTTATAAAGATAAGAAAGAGGAAAGCTTTAAGGATTTATGTTGTTGGAAAAGATTCAAATAATTTTAAGAAGAAGAGAATACTGTTACTATTAAATTTAGAAGAGAGAAAATGTTTAGCGGATTAAATGGATTCTTAATACTTTTTTTCGGAATATTAAGAACGATTTTTTGAGGATTTCATTTTTTATAATTTCCAGTAAAACTGACATTATACATCTATATGATTCAAATAACCTCCCCTTAAATGTAGAATGCTTTTAATTACACTGCACTGAAATTGATTTGTAATTTTAAAACTCTTAGCGATATATAGTACTAAATACAAAACAAGATATTCTAAGAAATATTCATAAAAAGCGTCATTTTGATAACAAAATTGTTTATATTATTATATGGATGCATTAACGGCTAATTTATCAAATAGAAAATTATTTCACAGATCCTTTTGTGTAAAAAGGATAATTTTTCAGTTTTCAATATATACGGCAAAAATAAAAATACAATACCTAAGGGTTTATGCTGTCGCATTTCTTTTACAATAATTTGGAAATATGTGAAAATTGTTGCTTAAATTTAATCGCACTAGAAAACGTAGAATTTATATCCGGTTAAAATGATAGTTAAAGAAAATTATAATGTTGTTAACAATTAGCAAATAATTATAAAGGAATACAATTTTTATATTTTCTTTAAAACTTGTTTTTTTTTTTTTTCGTCAAAAATTTGTATGCTCAGATATATTATTAAAGAAGGTACGATTTCACAGCGATTTCTTTGAGAATTTCATTTTTATTATTTTTAATAAAATTTACATTAAGCAACTACATTATTCAAATGACCCCATCTTAAACGTAGAATATTTTAGTAGGGGAGAGTAGCCATTTGTGGATTACTGCTTGAAATGGACCGTTTACATTTTACCATAAGTTACAGAAAGAAACGCCATCTACAGCTGATATCTAATTCATCCGAATGATGTCAGCAGTGTTCTCGCTGTTGCTCGCCATTGAGCCAAATTGCGACTAATTTCTTCATTTGGCGAGTAAACAAGCGATTAGATTTGCCAAACTGCTAATGCTCAATTTTTGCTTTTTCTTTCTTTTCTTTTTCGTTTTTCATACATATTTTAAATATATTTGTAGAGATTAATAACAATCGCTGTCGCAATTATAAAAACTTTGGGTTTTTTTTATTATTTTTTTTGTTTTAAACACATTGAAAAAAAAAACAGAGTACATTAAAGAATTAAAGATAACTGTTTTTGTGCTACATGCGAATCTATTTTGCTAATACTTTTTTTCATTTGGCGAATGTTTTTTATTTTTAATTAGCCAAATTACGAACGTTGGTCAAATGTCAGTGAGAACATTGGATGTCAGTAAAAATTTAGAAGTAGGACCCACCTTCCGCTATTTTCAGTCAATTATAAAAAACATAAAATTAACTTTTTTGGTATATTTTTTTTCTTTTTAAATCTAAAACAATTTTTCAAAAATAAGTTACGTTTTAATACACAGATCTAAATACACATGTTTATTACGCATGTGTTTCACGCAGATTTGTTTGCTTTCGTTTTTGTTTATAGTCTTCAGATTATCTATTTTAAAAAATAGCGCAATTGCTTCATTAGACAAGTTTGAGTTGCTGAAATTAAACCAAGATATACTATCATAAATTTGAAAAGTAAATAAAAAATTTCGAGGGCTCAACGCTTTGGACGCAATTTATTTATTTATTTAATATTTTGTATAATGGATTTTGTGCAAGTTTATTAATATTTAAGTTTAATTTGTTTTATATATCTGAATAAATTTATTTTATACAGTTTAAGTTTATAGAAATTTCTGAAAGCACAAAAGAAATTGTAACACCAAATTAAAAAAAAATAGGTGTAATTACATTGAAAGAAAAAAAAAGATTGAAAAGAAAAGTAACAGACATAACTTAAAGAAATCTTCTTTTTCCAAACAAACACACAAAAAAGTGTGTTAATTCAGAATAAAAAGAAAAAAAAAGACATAGAGGGAATAATGAGGAGGTTTGCGTTTTTTGTAAGAAAAAAAAATCGTAAATTAGTGTTTTTATTGACATAGATAGTTGTTCGTTCTGAACGCTGGAATAAAAAAAGAACGGACGAAATTCATGTATAACCATTGTTTCACGTTTTACATAATATTTTAGTGACAGGAAATTTGTGCCATAAATTCTATTTTTAATTTCTTAGTAACTTTGATTTTTATTTTTAATAAATTTTGATTTAAAATAATTTTTCTCACTTTCAGGCATTTGGATTTCTTTAGATTTCATTGCTGCCGTATTACTTTATTGTTTCATTAATCGCAAACTTTGCTTTTTTATAAAATTAGTTGATTATGATTAGTTAAAAATGAGTTGAAACTTGAGCCCCAGCCTTTTCCTCCAAACACAGTTCAAATTTATGTTATTTAACGGCTCCCAACGATTCAGATTTTGAACTTAAAATTTAAGTTTTAAGTGTATGTTTTGAAAGTATTTAATGAGGTACAAAAAATAACGGTAAAATTATAGTTGTTCTCTACTCCAAAGTCTAAAGTGCCATCTATCGGCATTTTTTGAAATTTGTCTTTAAAAATTATTTTTAAGAAAGTACTGACATAAAGAATAGTTTTAGTGAAAACCATAAACGAATCGACCAATTTTTTTTTCATTTTTTCAAATCATATGAAATTTTTAATCCTAAACTTTAATTGCGCCTTTCATCTTTGGAAGATGTTTGAAAACGTTAGTTTCCTATTTAATATTGTTTTTTTCAAACATGTACCCTTTAACTTTTGCCCAAGAGTTTAGATTCACCGCACTTATAAAGAAGACTTGCTGTTTGACTGTGGTATTGGAGAAAATTTGATATCAGTTTCATGCAGGTTTTTCCAGTTACTTGTTATAAGTGATTGCCTAGAAGAAGAAAATGAACTTTAGGCTGGAAGAAAATCAATATGCCTGATTAAAAAAAGAAACATTATTTTCAGGTGTATCTTAAACATTTTTTTAAAAATATCTATAGAAATTAAAATGAACTAAAGTTTTCTTCGTTCTATACAGTTGTTCATTAATTCCTGCTTAAAGGAAAATTTGTAAAATGCGCTAAGTTTGAACAATTTTCAATGAAAATTTTGCTTCATTTCAGCGCTTTTTACTCCTTAAAAATATAGTCTGCTTTTAATTTGTATTTCTTCCTTTATGTGTTCGTAACGGTTATTATTAGTTTTATAATGTAAAAATATAACTCATTTCATTATAAAATCATATAAAAGTATTTAACCTAATGTTGAAAAAAAGTTATGTCATTACAAAATATAACCTAATTTATAACATCATTTTACATAGTTTCAGATTAAATATAAAATCAAATATAATTAAATCCATTATTAACGATAGTCATTTAGTAACATGGCAATCCCAAAACTTTCCTCTATTTCATACATGCCAACACTTCCTGAAAAATTAAGCTACATTTGGTGATTTGCACCAAAATCTAATCCGCAACAACTTATGCCAAGTTCTAACTGTATTTGAAGTTTATTGAAAATCTGTGGATTACTTTTTTAGATATATCTACTAAAGAAATTGAAATAAAATCTGCATTGAAGCACAATCTCTTGAGCGCTTTATTCGAAAAACAAAACAGCACGAATTTCTATCATGGACTAGCTCAGTATGAAGTTTGGGGGAAAATTCATGCATTTTGAAATTGAGCTATTGCAATGAACATGAATAATATGAATTATAGTACCCCCTGCTGCGCGTTTTACACTAAAAAATAATCACAACTATACTGTATGAAAGAATAACGGAATCTCAAGTTTTATGAAAATCTGTCAATTATTTCTTGAGATATAGCTATTGCAAAAATCGTGAAAAGCCAGCAAAGCAGCGCAAACCGTTGGGCAATTTCCACTAAAAAGTAAAAAGAACACGTTTGTATCAGGAACTAACTGTATATAAAGTTTTATTGATTTCCTTTCACTATAATTTTCGAAGTACAGCGCCCACAAATTTCTGTCACATACATACCGGCAGACTTACTGATATACATGTAGTAAAAACGTGTTTTTCCGCTTCTCTTACCCCTTAAACTTACAAATCAGTCAAAAACTGGAGTTCGAGAATTATCATTAATGCAATAATTTTTTTTGTAAAGATAAAAGAAAATAATCAAAAAATGAAATCTCTAACATTGTCAAAAAATTATAATTTATTCCATTAATTTTCTTCATAATTATTATTCATCGGTTTCTATTTAAAATAAAATCATATATTAACAAAAAGAATTCGCATTAAATTTTCTGAAAAATATTCGGATTTTTCCCGAAAGAAAAGGAAATAGCGTTTACTAAGTACTTCCCATTCACGTTTTATCAGTCTTTTATTCACGATTCAAACTGGCGTTGAATAAATTTAATTTTGGTGACGTCTTTTCGTATCTCATGTCACCTCCATAACTTCCTCCTTAGAACTCCATACCATACCAACTTAAATGTTCCATTAAGGACATTTTAATAGTCTTTTTTCGCTGCTTAGTTTGGGGAAAATAATAAAATAGAATTGATGTTTCGAGATTTTTGGTTTCTGTTCAAATCACTGTATTGGGGGAAAAAAATCAATGATGTCTGTAAAGGACATTATATAAAAATATGGTTTGTGTAATGGTTTGTGTAAATTTAAACTAACTGAAACTATTTTTTTTTTTTTGTTAATTCTTTTCATTAGTTTTTGAGATTGAGTGTCCGCAAAATTTGTGTCACATGAATACAGACTGGCAGTTTGTAAAAACATATTTTTTATTTGTTTGTAAAAACATATTTTAAAAACATCTCTGAGTCCTAAAACTTTAAAATCAGTTGAATCAGTTGAAAACCGGAGCTTGAAAATTTTCACGAATCCAATATTTTTTCTTGCAAAGATAAGAAAAAAAAAGATAAAACAAAACAAAGAAGGAAAAGAAAAAAAACAAATTGCCAACGTTATAAAAAATTATAAATTATTCCTTGCATTTTCTTTTATTATGAAGCTTAATGTTCGGTTTCTGCAGTTATTCATTGGTTTCTATTAAAATGAAATGAGATATTGCAAAAAAAGTTTTCGCTTAAGGATATATTTCGATTCAAACTGCTTGTTTTCCGATTTATTTTTGAATTCACTTTTGATTCACTCTCAAACACATGAAACTCGCAGATTCTCTTATTTAGAAAGTGCACAAGTTGCCGTAAAGGTCAATTCTTTGATAAGTGTACAAAATATTGCAAAAAAGTAATCAAAAACGGCAATTTGAACCGATTTTTCCGAAGTGGGAGATAAGGGAACGAAAAAAAGGGTCTTCCAGAGAAGTTAATTGCTTATAAATCAAATTCTAATGAATTGAGCGTAAAAAGACTTCACTCGGCACCTCATACGTCCCTTCAAGAATCCCCTCAGCAAGTTTCATGATTTTACTTTTAAAAATATGTCTGAAATTGTATCGGAAAATTTCGAGCTGCTGAAGGTGGAAAAGCGTTTTCTCGAATACACCCTTAAGTTTTCAGAAAAACATTCAGATTCCTACAGAATGAAAAGGAATCAATATTCACTAAGTTCTTCCCAACCACACTTTATCAGTCTTTTCTTCACGATTCACATTAGCGTTGAATAAATTTAATTTCAGCGACATGTTTTCGTATTTGGTGTCACATGCACTAGTTTGTCTTATGGATTGATGCCATAACAAGATAAATGTTCCAGTAAGATTACTTTTGAAAACCTTTCTTCATTGTTTATTTCTGCAAAGATAATAAATTAAAAAATTTTGAAATTTGGTTTCAAAATTTTTAATTTGTGTGGATAACACTGCATGTAAAAACAAATAATGTCTGTAACGGCCATTATATAAAACAAGTTGGAAATTGCACGTAAAGCGTAGCAAATTAGGTGCTTTCGTATGATAACGAAGTTTTAAAAATATCAATCTCATATATCAATCACATAAAATTGTAGTTAATTATAATTAAAATGCGCACCAAATAATGTTCTTTCTATACCATTAAGCAACGTAATATATTTGTGTGGCCTTGTAAATCAATGACAAATGTTCTTTAGACCACTGATTATTGAAAATGTATATTTCAATATGTACTTTATAGATGCATATCAATTTTATTACGTTCGATTGAATGTAACACCATCATTATGTATTTTAAATTTCAAGCGATAAAAATGCATTTGAAACTTTTTCCCCCATTGACCGTAATGTAACGGAATCATTTTGATTGTCCCTGTAATTGACCTATGCATCCGAGTTTCATGAAATTTGAAATGATTCGACAAAATTATGTAACAAATATGTATTTTAAATTTTAAACGATTCAGTTGGGTAGTTTTTGCGTTGTTATATGCGGACAGACAGACAGGTAGACAGACGGACAGATGGACTGACTGAACGACAACAATAGGTGCTACGTATTTACATAATTACGAACGCACCGAATAAAGTCAGATTTTCCCAAAAAACATTCGCAACAAATTATCAGATTCCATGAGAATAAACTGAAATAGCTTTGACTGAGTATTTTCCAATCACGCTTTCTCAATCTTTTGTTCGGCATTCACATTAGAGTTCAATAAATTTAATTTCGATGACGTCTTTTCGCATTTTGTGTCACCTCCATAACTTTAGCTTAGGATTTCGTAAACCACCATAACACGGTAAATCTTCCGTTAAGGAAACTTTGAAAATTTTATTCGGAGAAGATGGTAAAATAGAACTTGGTTTCGAGATTTTTGATTTCTGTGGCAACTAATGCATCGGAATAAATCGATACTGTTAGGACATTATATAAGAAAAACGTTTCTTTAATAAGAATGAAAATTTTTTATATTTTTCATTTTGTTTACAATAATTTAAGCTAACTGTGTCTATTTTCTAATTTTTTTTCTAAATTTCGTTCATCAGTGCCTGAGATTGAGCGTCCACAAAATTTGTGTCACATACATACAGACAAAAATTTTGTGAAAAGATGTTTTTCGGTCTCTCTGAATCCTAAAATTTAAAAATCAGTTCAATCAGTTGAAAATCAAAGTTCGAAAATTTTCAAGAATCCAATGTTTTTTTCTTGTGAAAATAAAATAAACGATTTAAAAAAAGCAAAATAAAAATCAAATCCCCAACAATATAAACATTTATGAAATATTCAATTCATTTTCTTTTAGCAGGAAGCTTTTTAATTAATATTAATTCATAGGTCTATTAAAAAAAACAGAAATTCCCAAAAAGCATTCGCATCCAATTTTGAGAAAAACACTCAGATTCCTTCCAAATGAAAAGGAAATAGCGTTCACTAAGTACTTCCCAACCATGCTTTATAAGTCTTTTGTACCCGACTCACATTAGCGTTGACGAGGTTCTGACCTCCAAACTGGTAGACGTAGGTGCTGGGTTCGAAGCCAATCGCGACCGTCGGCTTAACCGTTCGGAGTTTTCCGTGGTTTTCTTCGAACCTTGCGTTAATGCGGGTTAGGATCCCTTAGAAAGACTCCCACGGAGGGCATCCCACCCCATAGGGCCTATATCCCATAGCGTAGATTATTAGCTGACATACATATAATACACATTAGCGTTGAATAAATTAAATTTCAGTGACATCTTTTCGTATTTCGTGTCACTTCCACAACTTTCTCTCAAGACTCCATAAACCACCATAACAAGGTAAATGTTCCATTAAGGACACTTTAAGAATTATTCATTATTACTTCGGGTAAGCTGATAAAATAAAACTGTGGTTTCGAGATTTTTGATTTGTGCGGCAATCAATACATCGGATCAAATTGATAATGTGTACAATAGACATTATATAGGAAAAAGTTTTGTAAAATGACAAATTTATATATTTTTTCCTTTTGTTTACGATAATTTAACCTAACTGTATCTATTTTCTATTTTGTAAAATATTATTCATTAGTTCTTGAGACTGAGCTTCACAAAATTTGTGTCACATACATACAGACAGACATTTTGTAAAATGCTGTTTTTCGGTATCTCTGAGTTCAATCAAATCTGTTCAATCAGTTGCAAACCGGAATTTGAAAATTTTTACAAATCCAGGGATTTCTTCTTGTAAAAATGAAATAAAAATAAAAAACAAAAAAAAACAAAAAACCAAAAAAAAAATCAAATCTCTATCAATATAAACGTTTATAAAATATTCCAATTATTTTCTTTTAACATTTCCTCCTTTTAACATTCCCTCCGAAGGAAATAGCGTTGAGTAAGTACATACCAACCATGCTTTATCGGTCTTTTGTTCGTGATTCACATTAGCTTCGAATATATTTAATTTCGATGACGTCTTTTCGTATCCCGTGTCACCTCCATAACTTTCCCTCGGGACTCTGCACCATAACAAGGTAAATGTTCCATTAAGGACACTTTGAAAATCTTTATTCGTTGTTTAATTTGAGAAAAATGATAAAATAGAAGCATGGTTTCGCGTTTTTTGATTTGTGGGGAAATTACTGTATCGGAAAAAATCGATGATGTCTATAACAAATATTATATAAGAAAAAGGGTTGTGTAATATGAATGATAAATATATGTTATTTTTTTATTTTTCTCGTGATAATTTAAATTAATTAAATGTAAATTATTAATGTTAATATTAATATTAATATTAATAATAACTTTCTCATTGTAAAGATACAAAAAACTTATTTGCTTTTGGCAAGACATTTTTTTGTTAATATTCATCATTTTTTATTAAAATAAAATCAAATATTGCCAAAAAGCAGTCACATCATGTTTTAAGGAAAACATTCAGATTCCTTCCGAGTGAAAAGGAAATAGTGTTTACTGAGTACTTCCCAAGCATGCTTTATCAGTCTTTTGTTCGCGATTCACATTAGCGTTGAGTAAATTTAATTTCGATGACGTCGTTTCGTATCCCATGTCATCTCCATAACTTTCCCTCGGGACTTCGTACCGTAACAAAGTAAATGTTCTATTAAGTACACTTTGAAAATCTTTATTCGTTGTTTAGTTTTAAGAAGAAAATAAAATAGAGCTGTGGTTTCGAGATTTTTGATTTGGGTGGAAATCACTGCATCGAAAATAATCGATAATGTTTATAGTAGATATTATATAAGAAAAATGTTTGTGCACTATGATTGACAAATGTATATATTTTTATTTTGCTTAAGATCAATTTTTATTTTATATAAATCAAAAATGTATTTTACGTATGATTTCAAATTTATGATTTTAAAGTATAGATTGTACAAGTAATTTATTACTTTTCTTCCAAAATTTTTTTCCGTTTTCTTTTAATGAAAACAATAGGCGTAGTTTACACCCGCAAATATTGAACTTTTATGTATGTAAAATGACACAAAATCTAGAGAAAAAACTGGAACAGAGTCAACAGATTCTTTAGAGAAAATGATTGCTTTATAATAACAGATATGTGAATGAAAAATTTCAAAACTCGTTTAATGGATTTTTTTTACAAACACTTTCTTGGATATTAAACAACTTTTTATATCTGAAATCAAAGATCAGAAATTTTTTATTTCTTCACTGTAAGGTATGAAAGAATATATACTATTCTAAAAACATTTAATCTAACCCTATATTTAGTTTTAAAAAATGTATTTAGTTTTAAAAAGGAATATTGAATTTTTACATGTATAAAATGACAGGAAATTGAGAAAAAAAATTCTGGACTCGAATCAAAAGATTCTTTTGAAAAAGTATTGCTTAATAACAGCAATTATGTAAGAGAAAAATGCACAACTCGTTAAACTGATTCTTTTTTTTATTATTCATCCTTTCTTGGATATTTAACAATTTTTATATCTGTACCCAGGTCAAAATGTATGCTTGTACCAGCAACAAAAATATGCTAGTTATTGCTAGGTATTGCTATGTCTGCTAGATTTCCATGCTATTATATGCTAGCTAGCATCACATGGTATATCGCTAGCTTGCACAACAAAAGCATGACAAGCTATATGCAAGCATTTCATGCGTTTTTCCAGCAAAGTGGGCCAATACACACCATGAATTGCTGGAAAATTCTGCTGGTACCAGCAATGTGTAATGCTAGTTTATGCTATTTTACTTGTTGGGTTATAGCAGTTAGTGCATACAAATTATAGCATACAAATACCAGCATGAATTTCGACCTGGGTAATAAAAGAACAGATAATTTTAAATTCCTTTTATCCAGAATAATTTCTTCATTGTAAGATATTAATGTGTATCTACTATTCTAAAAACATTTAATCTAACCCTATAGCGTTTTGTTTATGATTAAGTTTTAATTAAGGTATCCTGAAGTCAATAACACCACATTAAGTTTTACCACTTTTCACTGCTTAGTTTTAATTTTTTCAAAGAAATATAGAATCTGATGCAGGAACTTATTGACCATGTATAGAAGAAGGAATATTTTAGAAGATATGTATACATAAAATGTAATGGTTTGTTTTCTTGACCAATGCTGTTTGATATTATTACACACGTAAATGGATAAAAACCGCCGTGATTAAACAACTGTAACAACACTATAAAATGAGATCTGATAATAGCCTGTATATTGTACAATATTAAAGATACAAACTTTACAGCCCTATAACTTCCCAAATATGAAAAAAATAGTAGCATTTAGGAAAAATTTATCTTTATACTTTTTTGTTTTCAACAATTACTCTCTGCAGCAAAAAATAAAAAAATAAAAACTCTTCTTTTGTAGTTCCAAAACTGAAAGGAATCAACCGGGGTAATTACTCAATTGAATTAACATGGTATGAGATTAAACACGGTATACATTTTGGTTTTCAACAATTACAATCATACTTTCTGCAGCAAAAAATAAAAAAATAAAACCTCTTCGTTTGTAGTTCCAAAACTGAAAGGAATAAACCGGGGTAATTACTCAATTCAATTAACATGGTATGAGATTAAACACGGTATACTTTTTGCGCAGCATACATTGAATTGCAAACTACCTTGCGAACACATCCAAAATCTTCCACAATATTTTGAAAGTACTTAAAATACACTGCATATTTATTTATTAAGCAAAGTATGTCCTAACAAATGTATAGCCTTCAGATCATAAAACTTATCTCGTAAATTTTAGGTGTGACGTTGATTTTTACGTGCTTTTTTCTAGCGATAATATCCACAAAGAGAACAAATTCTCTTTAGCTGTTGTTTGTGATTTAGATAACTCATAGTCTTTCTTGTCCAAAGCTTATCCATTTCCCAAATTCCATCCTGAAGGATACGTTAAAATACATAAATCGAAACAAAAATAGATTTAATTATTTATTTATTTTTATATACTTTACATATATTTATATTATTTTTATATATAATTGTATAAGTTTTCAATTTTATACCGGAAATTTTGAAAGAAAATTATTTACTTTAAGTAGATGATGGACAAACTCAATCAGGTACATTTAACCAAAAAGCCGTGTAAATTTCAAAGAGACTTTGTTTTCATTTTGTGTTTTTACAGAAAATTTTAACAGTGTATATATGATTTTTTTATTATGATTTCATTTATTCTTTGCATATAGTAATAATAATAATAATAGTAATGATACTAGTTTGCATAACTCTGTTTGGATCGTTTACAGTTTTTTTTTTTCAAAAACGTATTTTCAAAATAATAATAATAATAATAATAATAATAATAATAATAATAATAATAATAATTGGTATCTTCTCTGAAGGAATCCGAAGGATAAAACGCACAAAATATTAAAAATTGTAAAATTTGAGTTTCTGTTTTTTGTATCCTGTAAAATACCGTTGTTTCATATTTTATTGATAAATGAGAAAAAAAAAATACTTTAAGGATTTATGTTCTTGGAAACTATTCAAATAACTTTCAAAGAAAAGAATATTGTTGCTTAATATTACAGTTCTTGAAGGCAGAAAATGAATTCGAGGGTAAATGGCTTCTTAAACCATTTTTTCTGGAATATTTAACACCGGTTTCTTTTAATCATTTCCAGCAGAATTTGTGTTATACTAGTATATAAAAAAAGCAATTTTCTAAAACATGGAATACTTTTAATACATCAGTGAGAAATGTATTGTTAATTTTTTCTAGTTTAGCGATAAATACTTCCAATTCCAAAATGTTTTTTTTTTTCTCAAAAATATCGTTTGATATCAAAATTGTTTTCATTCTGGACATTGACGCAATAATGGCTATTTTACCATTTTAAAGTGAGGTTTTTAAAAGTCTTTGTGTAAAAATGAGAATGTAATTGTAAAATAGATGCAGCAAATATTATAACTATAATAATCTCGAAAGATTTATGCTTCTGAATTAAATTAACAGTATTTTGAAAAAGAAAATGTGAAAACTATTCCGTAACGTGGTCCAATGCAATTTAAAGTTTCAAAATAATCCGTGGACGTATGTGTTTATATTTTGAAACTTTAAATTGTATTTAACATCTTTATATTGTATCCTTACGACGTTCGCAAATGCAAATGAAACGTTGATAAATTTTTAAGTGTATTTTAAATATATTCTTTTTATAAGTGTACCATTTAGAACTCTGTATTCATTTTAATACATATCTTTCATATAAAAATCAAAAATAAATAAAAAATGTTGTTTGATATGAATTTTTTTTTCATTCTGACATTGACGCATTAATTGCTATTTTATTATTTTAAAATGAAATTTCTTTGATCTTTGTATAAAAAGTAGAATGTAATTGTAAAATAGATGCAGCAAATATTATAATTATAATAATCTCGAAAGATTTATGCTTCTGAATTAAATTAACAGTATTTTGAAAAAAGAAAATGTGAAAACTATTCCTTAACGTGGTTCAGGACACAAAAATCTTTAAATGATCTAAAAAAACTTTATTGTATTAAAAAGTTCTCTATCTTTTAATGCGTAAAATGATATTTAAATTGCGTTTCTATGCTAATTAGAAGAGAAAATGTTATTTTTTTTTTCGTTTTTGTTTGTTTTCAATATCTAGCTTTCTTGCAATGTTTGCCATGGAAATGACTTTTTGTCAAAATAATACATTTTTCTTCAATATGGGTTTTTACAAAAGTACACGTATTTAATTTGTTATAACTGAAGAACCGTTAAAGATAAATGCTTTAAACTTAGAGCTTGTATTTTTTTTCTAATTAATTTTAATTTAGTAAATAAATAAATAAAACATTTATTTTGGACTTTTAAAAAAATAAAAGTTACATAACTATTTAAAAAAAAGTATTTAATTTTTGATTTTCTTTTATTAATATTTTTAAAAATGCTGAATCAACATTTAGACATTTCTGTTTATTTAAATGTAAAAAGAATTAAAAAAAATTAAATTCTACAAATAATATTTTGAGTTATGACGGTTTTAAATTTTCCCACTTTTTAAATAAATTTTTATTATTATATTTTTAATTATGAGAAGTTTTATCACGTGATTTTGTTTACAAATGATATGATTAACTTTCACATAAAATTAAAAATTTTAACTCAATAAATAAAAATTAACTTTAAAATATGTCCCGGACCTCCTTAAAGTGAATCGTACTGGTGGATATAGAATTTATTGCCAGTTAAAGTATTACTTAAATTAACTATGTTGTTAATATTTAACAAATAAGAATAAATAAAGTTTTCTTTTACATTTTCATCATAAATTGTTTTATTTTTTTATGTCCAAAATGTATACCATAAAATTATTTAATTCGAAACGATATGTTAAAAAGTACATATACAATACAAAAAAGTATAATTAAGTATTTGTTTTTGTAATATATGTTTACATAAAAATACAAATATTACAGCACATAGAATTATGTAATCCGAACCTTTTAACTATAGAATCATTTTCTTATTCTAGAGAAATTGTTTTTTTTATGGTAATTTATTTCGAATTTTATCATTGATACTACCAATTACGTAATAGAAGAATTAAACACTATTTATAAAATTTAGCATAACAGAAATATTTTAGAATATTGAGAAGAGTTTTAATTTTAATATATGCATATAAAAGATTATTTTCATGTTTAAAAGTAAAATGTTTTTCTCATTAAATATTCGGTTATTAAATGGCAAACGTGACTGCGAATTTCTTTTCTGATTTAAACTGAAAATATTTTAAAAAGAGGAGAATTCTTTTGGTTAAAATAAGTACCAGTAGAAGAAAAGAAGTAATAAGAAGTTAAATAATTTCTAAACTGTTATTTAAATTCCAGAAAAAAAATATTTTTATGCGTTTTTAATTGTTACATAGTTTTCATATTCTAAAATCATTTTCATATATCACTATGGATAGTACTTATATTCTACTGCAGAAAGAAAATTCCAAATAATTAGATTCAACCTGTAAAGAAAAATGAAATAAGGTTTTCATCGGTATAAATGAGTATATGTTCAGTTTTTAGGTATACATATATAAATACCGTAATGTACCACAATTTAGCCCCGATTTAGAAGACTTGAAATATTAATTATTTAAACAGGTCTTGTGATTAGAAGAAGTAGGAAAAGTACAGGAAAATTAGAAATGTATTTAAGAGAGGGGTATAGACATTTTAGAATTTATGAAATATCACAGAATTTTTACAATTTGCAAAATAAAATTAAATCAAACTACATTTTTTGGTTACAAAATTGCCTTAAATATATGATAATAGATTCTATTTATAAAAATAATAAATTAATGTAAGAATTTAGATAAAATAACTAAATTAGGCAAGAAAAAAAAATTTAATTTTAAAATCAATGTAAATATTTGGTGTGTCTTAGTGCATAAATATCAAGCAAAACACTAATTATATAATTCGATAGGAACATTCTTTTGAAAGATCACGTAGCGCACATAACGAACACTGTAAAAAAACGGGCGATTTTAGGGAGATAACACTACAATAACAATAATGTACTGGTAATTGAGGCGCCAGTACAATTTACTGTTTTAAACGGAAAACATCCATAAAATACAGTAAAAAACCGTTAAAATAGAAAAATTTCTGAAATTTGCGGAAAAAAATCCGCTAAAAAACAGTAAATTGTATTTTCAGTGCAATTTCTTTGAAATCGTTACATATAATGAGAGCCCCAGAAGCCAAGGGGTACAAGTGACAAAATTTCGATTTGGAGTGAATTGAGTTTAAAGATAATTGGTGTTAAATTGGAACATGAATAACAATTGAGTGAATTGAAATAGGAAATTTCTGCTTGTTGCATTCTGGTCTTTAAACTCTTATTTCAATAACTGTTAAAAAATAAAGTACAATTTTTTTTAATGTATAATTAATCAATATTGTTTGTTTTTCGAAAAAAGTGGTTTGCCTCTATAACTCAGCAAATAATAAGAAAATCACTTATATTTCTTTACCTGAAATGAAAAAAGTATATTTTTAGGTCGTCTGCGTATTTAGTTTATTTTTTTCAATTTTGTCACATATACCCCTTGGCTTTTGGGGTCCTCATATATAAAGTGAGGTACATCGTTTCGATACAATGTATGTAAAGAGATTGGAATAAAATGAATTGTATAAAATAGATTCATTTAAAGATACAGAAACCAAAACAAGAAGCATTAAAGGCTTCAGAAAACAAGACTTGAAGAAGAGAACTTAAAAATAACGATTTTTCAGAAAAGGAAAAATTCACATATATGAGGGGCCTTATATTCAGATCTTGGGATTCATTTCAGTACTTTACGGCAAGTGTTTGACAAAAATAGCGTAAATATGGGTAATTAAAGCCAAAAAATTTCCTATTTCGCTTGTTCTCCAAAATCATACAATAACAGTTTAAAATTTCTGCCAATGGTTAGTCGTTTAATACTTTATGAAACAATTTTTACCCTATTTATCGGTTACGGCGAAAACGAACTCACTTTTAAAATTGCTCATAGCTTCCAGGTGTAATTTGTACAATTTGTATAGTATAAGTAGAAACTAAAACAACCTATTGTTTTTAAAGATAGAAAACCAACGATTATAAATGCACAAATAAAGTAAGAAAAGGTAGAAAACAGCCGTTTCGAATCTACTATGGAGATTCTTCATCAGTGCAAAACTCAGCGAGCCAGAAAAAGCAAAACTGAGCAGAGAGACAGAGAGACGCAGGCTCGCTACGGAAACGATCCCGCCTAAAGGAAAGCAACCAATGAGAAGAGAGCAGCCTAACAACTGGGTGGACAAGTAGCGACATCTACCGAAGAATAAACAAAACAAAAACTAAAAAGCGAGGGGGAAAAAGTTTTAAATTAAAGATTTCCAAATGCTAGGAAAATAAGGCGTACTAGATAAGTCATTAACTAAGGAGTGAGAATTTTTATTGATGTGGTAAGCTTCCCAAAAATTAAGATCAAGAATGGAAGGACACTTTTTGATGATGGTAGCTGAAGAAAAGTTAACCTTATGTTCTAAAGACCAACAATGTTGAGCAATGGAAGAGCGTTTAAGCTCTTGATTTTTGACAAACCTTTTATGTTCCGTTAAGCGAAATCTGAGAGCACGTTTAGTCTGACCAATATAAGTAAGGGTTCTTACCACATTGGCAAGAAATTTGGCAAATACCCCAGTTACCTAAGCGATCAATGGGATGCTTAAGATTTGAAAATGCAGTTTTATTAACAGGAGAAAAAATAACATTGAAATGTTATTTGTAATGTAATGTAACATTGAACATCTACCTTTTCTTGCTTTATTTGCATTTTAACCTATTGTTTTGTTCTATATATTCAGGGTTAATTACTTTTGGTTAGAGAAACACTTGTCAATATTCAGCAGTTTTAGCACTTTCCATAAAAAAAGTTGTTTATTCTCAGCATTTTATACTGTTTAAATGTGTGAATAGTGTTGAGCCGTTTTCGATTTTCACGAGTTTGCAAGCCTCTTTTTAAATTTTATAATGCACAAATATACCTTCCATCCTAATTAAAACATATAAATATATTTAATATAATTTCAGATAAAGGTTATTGTCATTTTATTATTGAAATTTGATTTATTTTATCATTTTACATAGCGTAAAGTATTAAATAAATTAAAATATTATTTATTATTTATCAAGCACACAACGAAAAAAGAAATCAAATCCGTAACAACTTAAAAAGCCTGTAAATAATTCTTTAAATTTCTCTTGGGTATAAAGATTTATATTTTTTATTCATTGTCTTCTATTATAATAAAATCAGCCATAAAGCATTCGTATCAAATTTTCAGAAAATTATTCAGACTCATTCCGAATAATAGTAAATTTCTTTAAATAAATTAAACTGTTAATTAATCCCTTATAAATCACATAACGGAAAATACAAACACACAATTAATGATAAAATTATCAAGAACGTAAATTGACGATAAATTATTCCTTAATTTTCCCTTCCATATGTAGTTTCACATTTATTATTCATCGGTTTTTAGTAGAATACTATCAGATATTGTCAAAAAGCATTCGCATCAAATTTTCAGAAAAATATTCAGATTACTTCCGAATGAGTAAATTCCGCTAAATAAATTAGAATATTATTCAATCCATTACTTAGCACACAAGGAAAAAAAGATCAAATCCGTAACAACATAAAAATTCTTAAATTATTCCTTAAATTTCCCTTGCGTATAACGCTTCTTATTTATGATTCACCGGATTCTATTATAATTAAATCAGAAATGACCAAAAACCTTTCCCATTAAATTTTCAGAAAAACGTTCTGATTCCTTCCGAATGAAAAGGAAACAACGTTCACTAAGTACTTCCCAGCCAAGCTTTGTCAGTCTTTTGTTCGCGATTCACATTAGCGTTGAATATATTTAATTTCGGTGACGTCTTTACTTATTCAGTGTCACCTCCAAAAACAATCCTTCAGGACTTTATACCCAAACAAGTTATATGTTCCATTAAGAACACTTTGAAAATCTTTCCTTGTTATTCTGTTCGGGAAAGATTAGAAAATAGAATTGGGGTTTAGGTTATTTCGTTTCGTGTAGAAATCCTATGCATCTGAAAAAATTGATTATAATTATTAAAATGGATTTTAAGAATTTTATTTTTGAAGAATATGACAAATTTATATATTTCTTACTTTATTTATGAAAAAGTTTCATTTTATGTAATGATTAATGTAATTATGGATGAGCACTAACTAAAAGTTAAAAAAAAATAAACTGAACGAGAATTTTGCTATTACTATAAAATAAATACTAAAATTTCATTTGGATTTTTCCTACAAGCGAAAAGCGGAAGCATATAGAGATATTTACATTATAACTACTCGATGTATATCTATGACCGCATGTCAAAAGTTTTCAAGAACAGTGTGGATAATTATCTTGTTATTCCCCCTTTTTTTTCCTTTTTCGCAAGGAGAGGAGAGGTCTTCAATTTTTTTCTAGTTAAATTTTACAATCTGCACTGAAAAAAAAAATAAATAAATAAAACCTGTGTTGAATTTACAGGAAACTGGGATGTCTAGAGTACTTTATGTCATGGATACCAAAACAATTCATGATACTAGTTTGCTAAGTAAATTAAAGAAAAACTGATAAGGTGCTAAGAATAGTTTTACAAAACTCAGATACCTATATTTCTTTTGAAACAAATAAATTTAATAACGTTGCTCTAAATTTTATGGTTTCTTTTTGTAAAGCTACAGATTTCACTAGCTTTAGAAAAAATTATTTATTGAGTTACATTTTTTTAAAATGCAATATACAGATAAAATTGTAGTAAGTTTAAATATTTCTATAGCTTTATATCTGTAGAACTACATCTCTTTTTACAGTGTAAAAGTGTTCTTATATATATATTTGCATACTTATAATTTCCTGTACAAGAACTAATTATAATTAATTTTATTGAACCTGTAAAATAATATGTAGATATTCTGTTTAAGGACTTTCATCAGAAAAAATGAATATGCATTTATTTTTTGACGTAAGATATACGCATACAAATAAGTAATTAAAAAATTTATTAATTACATAATATATAATTACACAATTACATAATACATAAAATTTAAAATGGACACATACATTTTCCGCTTGTTCTCCAAAACATTACAATAACAGGTTCTTTAAATCCTTCTGGCTTCACTGTGACAAATAATGTATAAAATTCTTTAACATTTCGTAGGAAACAAAAATACCTTCACTGTACAAAAATAAATAAATAAAACCTTTAAAGTTACTAAACTTTTTCTAAAAAACTGGGATTCCCAGAACTTTTTTATATAACGGTAACAGTCAAAATGCATATTATAGAATTGGTTAAATGAGTTTTTGATTTTACCTATACATAAAAAATTCAGTAATCCAGGTTTCCTAGAAGAAGTTTAGTGACTTTACAGTTTTTTTTCTTTTTTTTTTTTACAGTGTAGACCTTTTTATGGAACGGAAATTACAAAAAATCATGTAACAGATTCTGCTACACGAATTTTTGAGTTAACTGCTACTAAAATTGTCTAGGAATTTCCGTTCAAAAAAAAAAAGTTCAGTAATTTTACGAATTTTTGAGTTAACTGCTACTAAAATTGTCTAGGAATTTCCGTTCAAAAAAAAAAAAGTTCAGTAATTTTACGAATTTTTTTTAACGATTCATATTTATTCATTCAGTGCTTTATAAATTAATGTATACTCTATCTACCTGTTATGGATGGAATTTTTTTTTATTTATTTATTACATTCAGGTGTTTCGTGTACAATTTATATAATATAGATAAAATCTAAACTAATTTAAAATTTTGATTGATATACCTACGATTCATAGAGAGGCTGTTCTCAATACTCTTTTGTTTTTGCACTTTTAGTAATAAGGTTGCTCATTTTCTTATCTTCTTATTCATTAAAAGTATAAACTATTTTTTAGATGCATGTTGCTTTCACGAGCATGCAAGGTTTTTTTTTAATGTCTTATAACGCAAAAATGCTTTTTTTCATCATAATTAAATCATAAAAATGTATTTAATATAATTTCAGAAAAAAATACTCTCAATTCAAAATGCAAATTACATTACATTCATCCTTTTACATACACTGTAAAAATAAATAAATAAATAAAATGGATGCTTTCACGGAGATTGTACAGGTAATCGGCACTATAGTACAATTCCCTTTTTTTATCGGAAACCATCCTGCAAATTCCAGAAAATTTTCCCTTTTTAATTTGAATTTACGGGAATTTATCTGTTAAAAAGCAGAAAATTGTACCGGCATTTTGATTACCAGAACAATCTCCGTAAAAAAATTTTCAGTGTAATTTTAAATCAAAATAAATTAAATCATTATTAAATCTATTATTAGGCAAATAACAAGAAAAAAAGGAATTACACCCGTAACTGTGTCAAGAATTTATATGTTATCCTTTACATTTACCTTTAGCATTAAGCTTTATATTTATTAATCGTTACTATAATAGTGAAATAAGAAATTGCCTAAAATATCCGAATCAAATTTTCAAAAAAACCATTGCAATTCCTTTGGAATGAAAATGAAATAATGTTCACCAAGTACTTCCCAGCCACGCTTTGTCACTATTTTCTTCGCGATTCACATTAGCATGGAATAAATTTAATTTCGATGACGTCTTTGAGTATTCAGTGTCACCTCCAAAGTAATCCCCCAGGAATTCCCTTCCAAACAAGTAATATGTTCCATTAAGAACACTTTGAAAATCTTCCCTTGTTATTCAGTTCGGGAGAGATGATAAAATAGAATTGAGGTTTTGAGATTTTTGCATTGTTTAGAAATCCCCTGCATTAAAAAAATGAAAAAAAAAGAAAGAAAAACATACTAACCATCATGATGAATATTTTACAAAAAACAATTTGCGGAATTTGACAAAAATCTATATTTCCTTTTTTTGTTTTTTTTATTTTATTTAATGATAAATATATATGTATTAATACAAATTGAAAGTTTTAAGGAACAGAGTGAACGATTATCGTACTGTTCCTTATTGTTTAAAAAATATAGTTATATGCAAATTACATTTACCTCTTTATTTTACATAGTTTTAGATTCAAAATAATTAAAACATTATTAACAAACTATTGATAAACAAACAATAATGATACTAATAAGTAAATCCGTACTATGTCAAATGTTTATAAATTAGTATCCTTTACATTTACGAAGCTTTATATTTATCATTCATCGGCTTCTACTATTATGATAAATTCAGAAATTGGCAAAAAGCATTAATATCAAATTTTCAAAAATACCTTCATATTCCTTCCGAATGAAATAAAAAATAACCCTCACTAAATACTTCCCAGCCACGCTTTGTCTATCTTTTGTTCGCGATTCACATTAGCATGGAGTAAATTTCATTTTGTTGATGTCTTTAAGTATTCGGTATCTCCTCCGAAACAATTCCTGAGGACTTCATACGCAAACAAGGTAAATGTCCCCTTATAAACACTTTGAAATCTTTTCCTCGATATTCAGTTCGGAGAAGATAATAAATTAGACTTGAGGTTTCCTTAATTTTGCATTATTTAGAAATGCTATGCATTGAAAAAAAAAAAAAAGAGATAATGATTATCATAAAGGATATTATATAAGAAAGAGTCTGCGCAATGTTGCAAAAATACATATATTTTTTTATTTTGTTTACGATAAAGTTTCATTTAATGTATTGATAATGATGCAATGATGTAATGTAATAATGATGTAAATATGTATGAGCACAAATTAACAGCTTAAAAACAGAGTGAACGATTATCTTGCTATTCCTTATTTTTTTTTAAGATACATATTTTTACTTTCACAGAAATTCCTATAAGAAAGTCTTAAAATTTACTCAAGTTATTCTTCAATCTATAGACACCACCATATTGAGACACTTATATTTTAACTATCCGGTATTTTTGTATGAACTCAAGTTAAATTTTTCAAGTATACAGGGAACAGTTATGATACCATTTCTTTTTCATATATAATATAGGTCGAAACAAAAATTACCTAAATGTTTGTTCGATATATACAGGATTTGCAGTGAAGCCCTTGGCAATATTATCTTGTTTTTGCAATCTTGTTTTCCTAGGCAATATTGTCTTGTTAAAAGTTGTTCATTTTCTTTAGTTTTTATTGGCTAAAAATGTAAATCGTTTTTAAGTGATTGCTGCTTTTGCGATCTCGCAAGCTACTTTTAATCTTTATAAAGTAAAAGTGCAGTTCCCTTTGTAAAAAAATTAAAAAATATATTTACCATAAATTAAGGCAAAAAGTATTGTCAGTTCAAAATACAAATTACACGTATTTCTTCATTTTATTTAGTTTTTGACTCAAAATGATTCAAATTATTATAACTCAATTAAAAAACAAATAATAATAATTATAATAATTAAATTAGTACTATTTCAAACGTTAATAAATAAGTATTCTTTACATTTTCTTTTAATGTGATAATTTAGATTTATAATTCATCTGCTTCTGTTATAATATATTCAGAAATTGCCAAAAAGTACTTCTTAATTAATACTCATCGTTTCCTATTAAAATATATTCAGAAATTGCCAAAAAGCTTCCGCATAAAATTTTCAAAAAATAATTCAAATTGCTTCCGAATGAAAAGGAAATAACCTTCACCAAGTACTTCCCAGCCAAGCTTTGTCAATCTTTTGTTCTCGATTCATATTAGCATGGAATAAATTTAATTTTGGTGACGTCTTTACGCATTCGAACCTATAAAACAATCCCTCAGGACTTTCTATCCAAACAAGGTAAATGTTCCATTAAAAACACTTTAAAAATCTTTCTTCGTTATTCAGTTCGGGAAAGAAGATAAAATAGAATTGAGGTTTCGAGATTTATGCATTGTGTAGAAATTCCCTGCTTCGGGAAATAACAAACAGATAATGATTATTAAGAATATATTAGAATATCGGATTATGGAATTAAATTATGAAAATGTATTTACTATAATTCAAGGTAAAAGCTACTGTCAACTCAAAATTCAAACTACATTTTTGTATTCCTTTTACATTTTACTTTTACACTTCCTTTTACATAGTTTTAGTTGCAAAATGAACTAAAATATTATTCATACCATTGATAAACAAAATAATAATAATAATAATTAAATTCATAATAAATAATTCTTTATATTGTATCCTGATGACGTTCGTAGAAATGAATGAAACATTGATGGATTTTTAATTGTATTCTAAATATATTCTCTTTATAAGTGTACCATTTAGTAATTGTTTATATTTTGGTACATATATTTAGTAATTAAATCCGTACTATGTCAAAACTTTATAAATTAATATTCTTTACCCTTTTTTTTAATATGAAACTTTATATTTATCATTCATCGGCTTCTGTTATAATATATTCAGAAATTGCCAAAAAGCATCCGCATCAAATTTTCAGGAAATAATTCAAATTTCTTCCAAATAAAAAGGAAATAACGCTCACTGAGTACTTCTCAGCTAAGCTTTGTCAATCTTTTGTTCGCGATTCACATTAGCATGGAATAAATTTAATTTCGTTGACGTCTTTTCGTATTCGGTGTCACCTCCAAAACTTTCCCTCGGGACTTCATACCCAAACAAGGTAAATGTTCCATTAAGAACACTTTGAAAATCTTTCCTCGTTATTCTGCTCAGGGAAAATTATAAAATAAAACTGAGGTTTTGGAATTTTTACATTGTGGTAAAATCCCCAGCATTGGAAAAAAAAGATATTGATTATCATAATCGTTATTTCAAAAGAAAGAGTTTGCGGAATGTGACAAAAATATATATTATTTATTTTGTTTTTGAAAAGGTTTTATTTTATTTAACGGGCCATTTTCACCTTTGCTTACATTTCAGAATTTTATTTTTACTTTTCAAACTTAATAGTTTCTTTTAAAAATGGAGACAGGTGCTAAAGTAAATGTTTAAGGTACATGAAAAAAAAATTGGTTGTGCATGTTGCCCTATAATATAATATGTAATGTAAATGCTATTTAAAGTTGGCTTGTAAGGAAAATTGTCAAATCCATTACCATACAAAATTACTGAAAATACTCAGCTTTAAATTTATTAAAATTCCTAAAATACATTTACTTATGTCCCTTAATTTCAAAATATGACATTTATCAATAATACTTATTTTAAATTGAAATGAGAGAGTCGTTTTAGCCACAAGATTTTGATCACATAGAAATCTTACTATAAATTTTTCTACTAATTACAGTATACTTTCATGTAAATTATTGGATTTTAAGGAAATTGCATATTTATTTCTTATTTGAGTAAAAAATATAAGTAGAATTTCCAAGGTCTATATTTTATTCATTCCAATTAACTTTAAATAGAACTATTAAATACTTATTTACTAATTTAATACTAAATTAGCTTTCAGGATAGATGGTAAATTAGAAATGAGATTTCTATAATTTTTACGATACATAGAAATCATTGAAGAAAACAAAAACTTCATAAGGGTTATCATTGCAGAAAAAAATATAGGAAAATATTTTGCATTATATGTCATGTAATTTTTTATCTTCTTCTTCAAGAATCTCACCATGTGTGAGGTTTTTTCAACCAAAAACTATATATTTTTTTCGCTTTCACTTCTGTTTTGCACTTTTGCCTCATTCAGTCTATAATTTATCGTTTCTTGTCTCAGGTTTTCAATCTGCTGCTTTCTACGTTCTTCAGATGTTTAATCCAACTTCTCTAACCAATCTTTTTTTTATATATATATTTCTAGAAAGCGATGATGTATTATAAATGTTTTACATTTTTTAAAAGAAGATCAATTATATTATTTATGTTGTTTTAAATAAAATTGTATGCTAATTCTTCTTCCAAAGAACTGCAATTCCGTTTTCTTTATGCGATATTCGAGTACACCGAGGCCACAATTAAATTTTCTTCTCACAGTAGCATGGTTTGATTACAAAGATGGAGATAAATTCATTTACATAATACTTGTTTCCTGATAATAAAAAAATGCTTTTAATGGAAATCTTAATAATTTAAAAATCCAATGACAAATACGAAATGCACAACATGATTTACAGTACTGATTTAAAATTACATTTTAAAATAAATAATAACATTTTTACATTCGCTCCAATTTTACAATCATTATTAATTACCCAATTTGTAAACTCAAATAATAACTGGTATTTGGGGCCTACAGTAATACTTAACCATCATAAATATGCATAATATAAAATATAAAAATAAAACATTTGTAAAATACTTCTAAAACGCATTACAATTTAAAAAATAATAAACGTATACTTAAATATGTTTAATACACAATATTCTCTATTACTTAATTGCGGCTATTACTTGATTATCCTGTCGATCAATTCCGACAAATAATATTAATTGCCAAACAAATCGTAAATTATGCGAATTGCATTATTTTTACTATAAATCACGAAAAAACGAATGCATTTGTAACAGATTAATAAAAATGCACGTAAAACGTCAAATTAACGTCCCTTAATGACGGAACAAACACGTGTAATGTGTTTAATGTCAGGAGAATGTGACATTTACGATAAACCATTATTGGCATTTAATCTTATAGTTAGGCGATAGTTTTTTGGTCAATAGATTAATTAAGTAGTGATACTAAATTACGTAAAAAAAAAAAAAAAAAAAAAAAAAAAAAAAAAAAAAAAAAAAAAAAAAATCTTAGAATTTCAAAAATAGAAATCATATTAACTAACAGGTAGAATATAACAGGTAGTATGTCGGATTAAGCGTCTCGTTTTCAATTAAAATATATCTTTTAATTGAAATTTTAATAAAATACAGAGTCATAAAAAGTCGAAAAGTGTGGAAAATATGATTACAAATACAGTCGAACCTCGATTTAACGTACTTTGATTTAACGAATTCTTCGATTTAACGAATATTTTTTCTGTCCCGACAAAAAGAGTGCTAAAATGCTCTGATTTAACGTATATTTAGCTTTGATTTAACGAACAACAATCGCTGAAAAAAAATCGTATTTGCACATAAATTTAAAATTTAAAATTTTTCGCACATAAAATTTTGAATCTTTCGCACCTTAATCCAAGTATTTTCTAAAGGAGTTAGAAAATATCGACAAAGAACTTGGGAAAGTCAAAACAAAGCACTATCAAGGACGTTTTTCCAAAGTGCCAATGAGTATATATGTATCATATATTAAGTTTTAAAAGCAAATCACATCAAAGAATTTAGATAATTTTAAAGTTGATATTCTAACTTATAATTTTTAAGCTCATATTGAACAATTATCATTCTTTTTTCATATCTTAATATCCAAAAGTATTTTGCATTGATATATTTATACCGTACTTTTTACGAAATTTGATATTGGATTTAACGAATTGCTTCGATTTAACGAACGAATTTGTGGGTTCCGATCAATTCGTTAAATCGAGGTTCGACTGTATCTCAGAAACCCATTATCCGATTGACTTCATTCTTTTTGCAAAAATTATGTTTTTCAATGTCTTTGACATTTATAGCTTAAAATTGAAAATTGCAAAAACTTTCTTACGTATATTTCGAGAATTCAAAAAAAAGTTGTTTCATATATTATATTCGTTTAATTTGTTAATTATCGTCGTCGAAATTCGCTTTATTACTTATTATACATTGTTTTCTATTCAAATAAAAACCGATTTTTTCTTCTTATTTTATTTTTTCCTAGCAACCTCATAAAAATTTAATGAAAATTCTGAATTCTATACAGCCACAGTTTAAATAAAAAGAAAAATTTCGTTCACTAAGTATTTCCAATCTATGCATTATCATTCTTTTGTTGGCAATACACATTAGACTGGAAGAAATTTAATTTCTGTGATCTCTCTCTCTCTCTCTTTTTCATATTCTTTTTTTAGGGGGAGGGGGGAGGCGTTCAGTGTCACTTGCAAAAAAAATCCTCAGGCCTATGTACCCTAATATGGTAAATGTTTCATTAAGGACAATTAAAAAAAATTTCTTCATTATTTATCCCGGTGAAACTAATGGAATATAATAAAGAATTGGGAATTTTGTATTATAAAGAAAAAACTAGTATAGAAAACGGATTAGGATTATCATACAATAAACTACATATGAAATTATGTTAATAATATAAAAGAAGTAGCTACATTTTAATTTGGTTTAATGAAAAAAAAATAGTCTGTGTTTTATAACATGGTAAATGGTTTATTAAGAACACTTTAAAATTTTTTCTTTATTCTTTAGCCAGACGAAACTAAAGTAATGCAATACATACTTAAGATTTTTGTAAAAACATGTATAAAAAATGGATTATCATATAATAAATTACGTATGAAATTATTTTAATAATATAAAATAAACATCTATATTTTTGGTGAAAAAAAAAAGTTTATGCTTTATAACAAGGTAAATGTTTCATTAAGGACACTTTATTAATTTTTCTTTATTCTTTAGCCCGACGAAGCTAAAATAATACAATAAAGAATTGAGTTTTTTGTATTATAAATAAAAAACAAGTTAGAAATTGCACGTGACGCGTAGCAAATGAGGTGCGTTCGTACGATAACGAAGTTTAAAAAATATCACTCTCATATATCAATCTCATAAAACTGTAAATAATTACAATTAAAATGCGCACCAAACAATGTACTCCCTAACCGTTATGCAATGGAATACTTTTGTGTGGCCTTGTAAATCAATAACAAATATTCTTTGCATCACAGATTATGCAAAATGTACATATGTACATATTATAATATGTACTTTATACATGCATTTCAATTTTATTACTTTCGAATGAGTGTAACACCATTAAAGTGGATTTGAAACATTTTCCCCCATTAACCGTAATGTAACGGAATAATTTTGATTCTCCCTGTAAGGTCCGCCAAACACTAGGGAGACATGCGTCAAAAATCGTGCAACATGACGCAGTCAAACCGGTTTTTTCTTTGTTAACAGGGTGAAATTGTCGCATGTCTCATGTTTTTCCGCTCAATGTCTCACAAGTGTGTGGCGGGCCTAACTGAACTATGCATCCGATTTTTATAAAATTTGAAATAACTGGACAAAATCATGTAATAATTATGTATTTAAAATTTCAAACGATTAAAATGAATTTGAAACTTTTTTCCCCATTGACCGTAATGTAAAGGAATCCTTTTGATTGTCTTTGTAATTAATCTATTCATCCGATTTTCATAAAATTTGAAATGACTCGACAAAATTATGTAAAAACTATGTATTTTAAATTTCAAAAGATTCAGTTGGGTAGTTTTTGCGTTGGTATATGCGGACGGACAGACAGACGGACAGACAGACGGACGGACTGAACGACAACAGTAGGTGCTACGTATTTACATAATTACGAACGCACCTTAGTAAAAAAACTGGACTAGGATTATCATATAATAAACTACATATGAAATAATTTTAGAAGATTGTAAAAGAAGACGAAGACGGATTTCGTGAGAGAAAGTTGCAAAAGTCAATGCTAACTGAAAATCTGCCGGTCTTTTTCTCGAATTTAAACAATAATACAAAGTACACTGAGTGTAGTTCATTTGATTACAGACTCTTTATATTTAAACTCATTCTAAACATTTTCTATATTTTATAGTTTATCGATCATTAAATTATGAGTTCTGATGTAGACACAAAGAAAAATCTGTTTATTGAAATTAGCCTTATATATACATAGTATGTTTTCTAATTGTAAAAAAAAAAATAAATAAATAAATAAATAAACGAAAAATATTTAACAAAAAATAAATAAATAAATAAAAAATGAAAAATAAAATAAAATAAGAAATAAGGTATTCCCAACAAGAGTTACAATATTTATTTAAAATATATTTTAGAAAAAAAAATAATGGCATTTTTACATTAGTACCAATTTTACAATCATTATTAATTACTCAACTTATAAATTCAAATAGTAAAAATCTAAAAATACTGCAGAATATTTAATCAAATGTCCAGTCTTAAAAATTTTTATTACTTGTTATAGTTTTTCTTTTAAATTAAAATATGAAATATAAAAAAATGTCGAAATTAATAATAAAATTTTAAATTAAAAACAAAATCCGAAATTAATAATAAAATTTTAATAGAAATGCTGAATTCTATTTAGCTTCACTTCAAACGAAATATAAAATGTAATGTCCTCCACTAAGTACTTCCTAGCTATTCATTATCGTTGTTTTGTTGGCAAATGACATTAGACTGAAAGAAATTTAATTTTTCCTTCTTTTTTTTTTGAAGGGGGGGAGGGGGCGAACTTTGGTGCCACTTCCAAAATATTCCCTAAGGCCTACGTACCCTAACAAGGTAAATGTCCCTTTAAGATCACTTTATAATTTTTTCTTCCTACTTTAGCCTCGTGAAATTAATATAATAAAATAAAGACTCGATATTTTTATAATATAGAGAAGACACTAGTATAAAAATCTGGACTAGGATTTTCATATAATAAAATACATATGGATTCAATTTTGAAGTTTTTAAAAGAAGAGGAATGACGGGATTCGTATGAGAAAGTAGCGAAAATCAGGGCTAGGGGGGAATATGGCATTCTTTTTATAAAATTAGATAATGCTACAGACCACACTGAATCCAGTCCATTTGATTGCAGCTACATTATATTAATCTCGTTCTAAAACATTTTCTATATTTTACAATTTATCGATTATTAAATTATAAATTTTGTTTCAGACACAAAGAAAAATATTATTATTGAAATTAACTATTCATTTACATAGTATTCGTTTCTTGAAAATATTTTTTAAGTGAAATTTTAGTAAATTAAAAATACAATGACAAATACGGGAAACAAACCATGATTTACAGTATATTTCAAAAATAGATTTTAAAGTAAAAATCATTTTTACATTCACTCCAATTTTATACCAATTATTAAAAACACGATTTATAAACACAAATAATAAAAACCTAAAAAAACAAATTCCGTTTATTTAAATATCCTTTTTTAGGAGGGCCCCACCAGTGGCCGAGAGGTTCGGACCTCTCAACTGGTAGACGGCAGGTGCTGGGTTCGAACCCAATCGCGGCTGTCGGCCTAACCGTTCGGAGTTTTCGTGGTTTTCTTCGAACCTTGCGTAAATACGGGTTAGGTTCCCTTAGAAAGAACCCCACGAAGGGCACTCCCCCTTGGTCCTATATCCCTAGCGCAGATAATCGGACGTCAAAAATCAACCATCAACCAACCTTTTTTAGGAGACATTATTATTATTTATAATTCATCATTTTCTATTCAATTAAAATTCAAAATTTTTAAAAAAAGCAACCACATAGAAATTCCATGAAATTCCTTAATTCATATCAATTTCAGTCCATCAGAAACAGGAAATATCGTTCACTGAGTACTTCTCAGTTATGCATTATAATTCTTTTGTGCACCATTCACATTAAACTGAAAGAAATTTAATTTCGGAAACATCTTTTCGCGATTGATGTCACTTCCATAATATTCCCCCAAGGCTCCATACCTTAGTATGGTTAACCTGCTGTTAAGAACATTTTAAAACTCTTTTTTTCATTCTTAACTTCGGTGAAACTAATAAAATACAATGAAGGTGCGAGACTTTTGTATTATACAGGAGTAACTAGTATATAAAAAAGAATTTCTATTATCATGTAATAAACTACATATGAAATAATTTTGTGTAATATAATAGCAACAAATGCCTTTTTATTTGATTTGGTATTAAAAAAAAAGAGTATATTTTAGACATTGAGGAAAAAAATAGCATGCAACTTTAATTTTTAAAGGCTAAAAAGAGAAATTTTGTTTATCTATTTATTCTTAAAGAGTATTCGTCAGTATGTTTTTCTTTGTGCACAAATTCAAAATCTTTTTTTTTCCTTTTTTAACGTATACACTGTAAAACATTTGTGTAACATTACTCCAAAAAATTGGTGGCAGCCTTGCTGCCTCCAATTTTGTGGAGTACTTTAACCGATAAAACCGGTGTAACATTGCAATGTTACCCCAATAATGCATGTTTAAGTTACATCATTATAAGGGAAAAAATTACTCCATAAAGTGGAAGCAGCAGCTGCCACCAATTTTATAGAGTAACGTTACATAAATGTTTTACAGTGTATGGAGAAAACGATAGCAAATAGAATATTAACGAAGGGAACTTAAGTGATTAAAGTTTAATATTTTGTTAGTTATAAGACCCAATACCTCATGTGTTAAAATAATTTACCTTTTCTCAGTAACTACCAGAGATAATCACTTGAAAATTTGTAACTGCGTAATATGAATAATTCTAAATAACGTGAAGTCATCTTTATAAACATATATTTATTCAATTAATAAATTCTTCAAATAAAAAAAGGTTTAAAGTTACAAAAAAAATTTTAATAAAAATTTTCACAGTTGTTTCTAAAAAAAAATTCAACTCACTATGTCGCCGTAATATTCGTGAATGTATAAACTCTGAAGTTATAAAAGACTTTTTTATATAAAAAATTGCAAAAATGTTTGTAATAAAAATTTATCTTACTATTGATCTGTAATTTTCATGAATTTTCACGACATTGTATGTGCATACACATTTTTTTTTGAGCTGCTGTTTATAAATAATTTCTAAATTGCATGAATATTTTTTAATCGTTCGCACATGAGCAGTTAAAAACTATTTCAAACAGATGCTCACATTTTATCCAATGTATAATGTATTTATATTTTAATTCATGTATATTAATTTTAATATACTTCCTTTATTTTTCAAAAATAAGCATTAAGTTTGATGTAAAACTTACAGATTGGGAGCCCGAGATATTGAAGCCCCGTGATTGAAAAATTCACAAAATTGATTTTTTTTCTTTTGTGTGTGTGCGTAAATGAAAGATAAAATGACACACGAATAAAATAACTTAATTCTCACAAGCGAAAATACATTCAGTGGAATGAATTATTATAAAAAGCTATAATGTTTTGCCGTTATCATGAATATTGATTAGTCTTGGATCATTTCATCGAATTTTTTATTCGTACAGTTAAGTTTGGTATGACAATATTTACTTCTCCCAAAAAGTGATAAAATTTCAGCATTATCGTAATTTGAATTTTTGGCGTCATTTTTTTAGTACACTGTTAAACATTTCAGCTAACTATTCAATCATTTTACCGTTTTTATAAAAAAACCTCACCGTAATATTACCGAGTTATATCCATATTATAGCACATATTATTTTCTGAATACAGTTAAATTACTGGGATTTAACCGTTTTCATAAAAATGGTTGGCTGGACAGTTGCAAATTTTTTACAGCACATCTGGACGCTTTTCCAGTTTCGGGAAAGACCATGGAGATGTTAGACTGTCTGGGGTCGCTTGATCAGCTAGTTTCGACAATATTCTGACAATATCATCTGATTATCATATCAATATTTACTGAAAGAGCATAAAATTTCCAATAACATGTTTCAGGAGTGATAATAATAAAACATTTTACCACTTTATAATAGTGGATTTAATTAAACATATTTTTAGGTTGTCAAACCTAGTCACATCTTTCTCATTTTTTAGCATTATTTTTCACTATTGTTTTACATAAAAAAGAAAAAATAATTCCGTTGTCCAGAATTTTCGGGCTGAAAAGCAGTGCAATGAACAAAAAGTTGGCGAAAAATTCTTAAATTCTTTAACTTTTTTTGTTATGTGCTTATACATGTTTTTTTATATGAATACCACCAATTTTACAACACAATCCACATAACTACATGTTAAACGTAAAAACAATTACGAAAATTTTGCGATGAAGAGCAATCACAAATAAAATTATCGATTATTCTATTTCTCTTTTTATCTTCGTGATTAAACGTTCGAAAAAAAAATGAGATCAAACATGTTCTTTACTATCTGAAATTTCTCGTAATGATTTAACTTGACTCTGTTACCCACCCAGGCGTTATTTCTACAAGGCATATTCTTAAGGCGTATTCTTAATATGGTCATTACAAAACCCACACAATGAAAATCTAAAACAGTCAAATCCAAAAAAAAAAACTAGTTGGATGTGCCAATCCCAAAACTTTCTTCTATCTCATTCGTACATTTTCATATTTAAAATAAAAATAGTTACTCATTTTAATGTTTTAATAATTTTAATTCAATACCCTACCAACTTTGATTTTTATCTTAAATTTCTGCTTCAATCAATTAATCGGATTAAAAACGAATTTCCGTCTCTGCACGGGCTGATGTACAATAGAATGATAGGCAGATGTTTTTTTTAATTCAGGGAGGACTTACTTGCCTTAACAAAATATAATCATATACAAAAAATTTAGTTCAGTTCTAGAACTAACTTCATACACTTTTAAGTGATGCAATATTGAAAATGGCATAAAATTCGCTATTGAAGCGTCCCCTTCCGGCGGATTTTTTCAGATTCAGGGCGGTCTAACTAGCCTTAGCCATACGTTTACACAAAAATTTTCGTTCAATTCGATGCATAACTTCTTGTACTTTTGGTCGGTACAATATTGAAATTGGCACAAAAATCGCGATTGCAGCGCCCCCTTCCGTCGGATTTTTTTCAAATTCAGGGAGGACTAACTAGCCATAGCCATACACTTACACAAAACATTTGCTTCAATTCGATGCATAACTTCATATACTTTTGATCGGTACAATATTGAAAATGACACAAAAATCGTGATTGCAGCCCCCCTTTCAGGCGGAATATTTCAAAACTGAAGAACGACCTGCTTGCCACAGACAAAAACATTCACAAAAAGTTTGATTCAATTCTATGCATAACTCCATTCACTTTTTGATGATAGAATGGCGACATACAGACACACAAACACACGGACAGACAGACATTTTGTAAAAACATGTTTTTTGGAATCTCTTACCCCTAAAATGTCCGTCGAAAACCGGAAATAGAAAAAATTTCGATTACAATACTTTCTTCTATTAAAGATAGAAAACAGTAAAAAACGTAAAAAATCTATTAATAATCGCTTACCGTGAATATTCCAATCCGCATGAAGCTTCAAAATTATCATTCACTTGTTTCTATTATAATTAAGTCCGAAATTATTAAAAAGCTTCCGCTACAAATTTTCAGAAAACATTTTAATTCCTTCCGAATGAAAAGGAAATAATGTTCACTAAGTACTTCCCAGCCAAGCTTTGCCAATCTTTTGTTCGCGATACACATTAGCATGAAGTAAATTTAATTTCGGTGACGTCTTTACGTATTCGGTGTCACCTCCAAAACAATCCCTCGGGACTTCATACCCAAACAAGGTAAATGTTCCATTAAGAACACTGAAAATTTTCCCCCTTATTTAGTTCGGAGAAGATCATAAAATAGAAATGGGGTTTCGAGATTTTTGATTGTGTAGAAATCTTATGCATCGGAAAAAACAGATAATGATTATCATAATAGATATTTTAGAAGAAAGAATTTTTGGAATGTATACACCCCTGGACAAAATTATAAACTCAGAATACATCATAATGTAAATAAACTTAGCTTTAAATTAATAAAACAAAGATATATATTTATAATAAGACATCTAAATTTAATATAACAGACATATAAAATGGAGCAAATAATTTAAATAAGAAAATACATTAAAAATACATTACTTAATTAAATAACTTAATGTGAGACCTATACAAAATTATTATAAACTGAAAGTTATGAATTTCTATATTCTGGCATATTTGATAAAAATAAATGCATTTTATGATAAGAAACAAATAAATGGTGTCATTATGTATCAATACATGTTAGTACATTAATACACATTTTAATTTTTCTCATAAAATAACATCATGTGAGACCTGGATTATTATATTATATTATATAAGTTATATTAAATTTAGATGTCTTATTATAAATAATCATCATTACTTTAGTAATGTAAAGCTAAGCTTATTGATATTATGATATAAACAAATTAGAAATTTTCTGAGTTATAATTTTTTCCAGGAGTGAATTTCGCATTTTCTTTAGGAAAAAGTTTTATTTTATTTAGTTTTAAATATATACATGTATGAACATAAATTAAAAGTTTTAAAAAAAGGGTGAACGTTTACAGTACTATTGCTTATTTTAACAAATATAATCTTTTTTCCAGAAATTCCTGTATCAAATTCCTAAAATTTCATTCTGGTTATTCCTTCAAGCTATATGCGGGACCAAATAGAGATATTTATAATACAACCACTCGGTATATATCTATAAGCGCAGGTCAAAAGTTTAAGTAATAGAGTGAACAATTGTTTTTTTATTTTATTTTATTTTTGAAATTTTTTCCACAGAAATTCATGTAAATGTCTTTTACAGTGTTATCACAAAATCAAAATATATTTTAATGTTTGTACTTTTGCATCTCTTAAATTTATTGCGTTGAAGAAAACTAAATGAAAAATCATAATGTTACTGAAATGATATATTTCTTTGAATTTAGATTGATTTGTGAAAATGTAATATACACATTTACAAAGAAATTTTATAACACTAAAAAGCAAAATAATAGGAAATGTCTTAGATGTTTATTTATTTACATTTTTAAAACATTAATAAAGCTCTCTTTTTATGTAAGTTTGTAAATATATAAATACTTAACACCTCCTATATTCCTTGTTTAGTTAATCATCTGCTTATCCATCTGTCCGTCGGCATACAACATAGCATAAACTACTTAACTGATTAGTTTGAAATTAAAAACACATATTTGTTGCATAATTGTAACGAGTTATTTCAAATTTTATGAAAATCGAATGCATAGTTAAATTACAGGGACAATCAAAATTATTCCGTTATATTACGACCGGAGGAAAAAAATTAGCTTCAAGCGCATTTTAGTGATGTTATACGCTTTTGAACAAAATAAAATTGCTATGTATCTATGAAATATAGACTGAAATATACATTCTGTATAATGTGCAGTGCAAAGAACATATTTCATTCATTTATAGGTCCACACAAAAGTATTTCTTTACATAATAGTATAGGAGCTAACATTGTTTGGGGCGCGTTTTAATCTTATCACGCATTTTTAACTTTTACACCATCGTACAGGGGAAAAATGTACTTTTAAATGAAATTTATATGAAAACTGAATCTTAATTTATTTTTGAGTTATTAATTTTTTTGTAGTTTTTTATATATTTTTTTTTCTTATCGTGGCAACAGAAGTACCCATTTTTCTGTTAAAAGTAAAGAGAAAAAGAAATGATTACCGTATCTGTACGTTGCCATTTTGTCATTAAAAGTGAAAAAAAATAATTTAAATACGTGAAGTGTCGAGAATATCATCTTTTATAAAACCCGATGAATTTTGATTTCATATACAAAATTTCATTAAAACAATATATAGTTTAGAAGTTTAGAATTTGTGTCACCTAATAGTATCGAGAATTCAAGTTTGGAATCAAATTGATCAAATTAAATTACCGATTTTTTAAAAAAATGATTACAGATGTGAGTAGTGCAGATGTAGATTTGGTTTGGTTTGGTTTATTTGGTGTCGTCCGATTATCTACACTAGGGATATAGGACCTGGGGGGAGTGCCCTTCGTGGGGGTCTTTCTAAGGGAACCTAACCCGTATTTACGCAAGGTTCGAAGAAAACCACAAAAACTCCGAATGGTTAGGCCGACGGCCGCGATTGGGTTCGAACCCAGCACCTGCCGTCTACCAGTTGAGAGGTCTAATCCTCTCGGCCACTGGTGGGGCAGATGTAAATTTGGAAAATAGTAAATTTGTAAATGGTGAAAATGATGTCGGGTTTAGATTTCATGGTGGAAAAATTCTATAATTGAGTCAAAATGAAAAAAGTTTTTTTTAAATACTAGCACAAGAGCTTTAATTGATAACTTTATCGTAATAACAGACCTTTATTATTTTTACTGATTGCATGTACCATTAAAATTTAATTTTAACAATTTCTACATATGAGTTAACTATCATTAGTTTAAGAGTTTAATATAAGGTGCATTTTTTATTGTAATTAATTTTGTAATTAAAAAATCAATGAAACAGTTCATTTTTAATTTTTTTCGTCAAAATTCGACAGTTCTACCTTGTGTTAATATAATCCAAATTTCTCATAACAGCATCCACATCAAATTTACACAAAAATATTCGCAATCCTTTTTAAGGGAAAGAAAATAATGTTCAGTATGTAGTTTCCAATCATGCTTTACCATTATTTTTTTTTCGATATTCACATTAAACAGAAAGAAATTTGCATATTTAACATGTGAATTATCACTTTGCTTAATAAGCTTTAGAACCAACATGGTGAAAACTTTCTAAGGCAAGATCAATCTCGCAACCTTCGGAATAGCTCTATCATTTAAGCTACGAGGATGATGCCCAATTTGTCTCAGATGTCAAACTTATGAGAGTAAAAAGTGCCAAATAGGGAATCGTTCTCGTAGATTAAATGGTAGAGCACTTGGAGCACTATTCCAAGGGTTTCGGATTCGAACCCCGGCTTAGACATTTTGACCATGTTCTACGATTAGTAAGCAAAGTGATAATTCACATGGTAAATAGTCAATAATTTCAAGCGTAATTTCACAGCTGAAAATTTAATTTTAGTTTTTTTTTTCGTATATGGTGTTAGCTCAGAATTAATCTTTAAGGGATCGTTATACTTATATGTTAAATCTTCCGTTGAGGTTTCTGTAAAAATCTTTCTTCATTGTTTAGTTCGTGAGAGATGGCAAAATAGAAATGAGATTTCGAGATTTTACACAGTATATAAAAATCTCCGAAGAAAATAAATACTTTATTAAGATTATCATTAAAGAAATAAAAACTATGAAAATATTTTGCATAATATACCATAAATATATATGTATTTTTTTTTATCTTCCTCATCCTCATGATTTTTCTCACATATGAGATTTTCTTTTAACCAAAAATCATGCGTTATTATTTTTCCATCATTCACTTATGTTTTTGAGCTCTGCTTCACTCAGTCCATATTTAACCATGTTCTGTTTCAGGTTATCGCTCCAACGTGTTATTGGTCTTCCTCTTCTATTCTTTCCCTCCGGTTGACAGTTAATTAGTGATCTTTTTTTATTTATTTTAAAGAAGGTTTATTTCTAGCAGTGATAATGTATTTTAAATGTATCACAGAATTTTAAGACAAAGTAGATCAAATATATCATTTTATGTTGTTTTAAATAACATATTATGCTGATTTAAATGTCGCAGAAAATCATTAGTGTTATACAGTTTCCATTATGCGATATTCTAGTACACAAGCGGGCCATAATTAAATTGACTTTACACAGAGAGTTCATTAGGTAAGTATGATTGCAAAAATGGAGCTAAAATTTAGACGATTATAAAAGAAGACGGAAATGGCGGAATTTGAGAGAGAAAGTTTGAAATATCAATGCTAAAAGAAAATCTGGCTTTTTTTTTTAAATTAGACAATGATACAGACCGTACTGAATACAGTCCATTTGATTTTAGCCCCATTATATTTAAGCTCATTCTAAAATATTTTCTATATTTTATAGTTTATCGATTATTAAATTATTAGTTCCGATGTGGACATAACGAAAAATCTAATTATTAAAATAACCTATTCATTTACACAGTATTTGTTTCCTGATAATAAAAAATGTTTTGAAACTAAATCTTAATTAATTCAAAATCCAACAAGAAATACCAAATGCACAGCATGGTTTACAGTATAATTATTTAAATTACATTTATTAATTACTCAATTTGTAAATTCAAGTAATAAAAATCAGACAATACTACACATTATTTATTCGACTGTCCTTTCTTAAGGAAAATATTTTATAATTTGTTATTCATAGTTTTCTATTCCATTAAAATCCGAAAAATGATAAAGCAACCACATAAAATTTCCAGAAAAATGCTGAATTCTATTCAGCCTCAATCCAAATGAAAATGGAAATGTCGTTCACTAAGTACTTCCTAGCGATGCATTACCATCCTTTTGTTGGCAACTGACAGTAGACTGGAAGAAATTTAATTTCCGTGACAACAGTTTTTTTTTCTCTACTTTTTTATTGGTGGTGGGGGTGAATGTTCGGTGTCACTTCCAAAAGATTCCCTCAGGCCTACATGCAATAAGAAGGTAAATGTTCCATTAAGGGCACTTTAAATTCGTTTCTTCATTTTTTAGCCCTGTGAAACTAATATAATTCAATAAAGATTTCTGCATTATAAAGAAAAAATTGGTGTAAAAAAAGGATGAGGATTATCATATAAAAGATCACATATAAAATAATTTTAGAAGATTGATTAAAAAAAAGAATCAGGGATTCAGTAAAAAAGGATAAGAAAAAAGGAAAAAGAATCAGTCAGTAATATGGGAAATTCTGCCGCTGTTTTTCTCAAAATTAGACAATGCTACATACCACACTGAATACAGTCCATTTGACTTTAGCCCCGCTATATTTAAACTCATTTTAAAGTAGTTTCTAAATTTTATAGTTTCTCGAGTATTAAATTATGAGTTCTGATGTAGACATAAAAAAAAATTAATTTTTAAAATAAGCTACTCAATTGGAGAGTATTTGTTTCCTGATATTATAAAAATGTTTTGAAACTAAATCTTAATAAATTCAAAATCCAACGAGAAATACGAAATACACAACATGGTTTATATTATTTATTTAAATTACATTTATTAATTACTTAATTTGCAAACATAAGTAATAAAAATCAGAAAATACTACGCATTATATATTCAAATATCCTTTCTTAAGGAAATTCTTTTACAACTTTTTAATCACAGTTTTCCATTCAATTAAGATCCGTAAAAAATGAAGCAACCACATATAATTTCCATGAAAATGCTGAATTCTATTCAGAATCGGTCCAAATGAAAAAGGAAATATCGTTCACTAAGTACATCCTAGCTATGCATTATCATTCTTTTTTTGGCAACTCACATTAGACTGGAAGAAATTTAATTTCGGCAACGTTTTTATTTTTTTAATTTTTTTTTAATTTTTAATTTTTTTTTAATTTTTAATTTTTAATTTTTTTTTAATTTTTAATTTTTAATTTTTTTTAATTTAATTATTGAGGAAGGTCAGGGAGCGTTCAGTCTCACTTCCAAAATACTCCCTCAGGTCTATGTACCCTAGCAAGGTAATCGTTTCATTAAAAACACTTTAATTTTTTTTTCTTTACACTGCAAAAACTCAAAACACAAAAATAAACACATTTTTGAACACTTTTGTCCTCAAATTCACAACACATTATTATGTTGCGAAATGTGTTTTGTGTTGAGATTATGTTCTTAATATGTTGCAAAAGTGCTGCTCTCTAGAAATAACTTCTTAATATGTTGCAAAAGTATTGCTATTGAGAAATGTGTTCTAAAAATAATGTTGTTAATTGTGTAGAAAACTGTTGTAACTAGTTTTGATGAAAATAGTCTCTTAAAATAGTGTTGTGCAGCACAACACTTTGTCCCCAAATTAACAACACATCGTAAACTTTTACAATTTAGTACACTATAAAACAACATATGCAACAAATTTCAGGATATTTTCAAAATGGTGCCTTTAAAATTACACAATTTTAAAAATGAACAGAACCGTGCATAATCGAAACAGCACAATCGAATGCGATGCTAGTCAGAAGTGTTGATTTTTATATTCAGTTAGTGTTGCAAAAGTGTTTCATGCGTTTGCAGTGTTTAGTCTGGCAAAACTAATATAATACAAAAAAGACCTAAGATTTTTGCATTATAAAGAAAAACTAGTTTAAAAAAAGGATTGGGATTATCATATGTTGAACTACGTATTAAATAATTTTAATAGTATAAGAGAAACGTACTATATGTTTCTGAAAAAAATTAAAACCAAATCTTAATGAATTAAATGAAAAATAAATAAAAAATACGAAATGTACAACATGATTTACAGTACTTATTTAAATGACATTTTAGAAAAAAAAATTAGTATTTTTACAATAGCCATAGTTTTATAATTATTATTAATTACTCAATTTGTAAACTTAACTAATAAAAATCTGAAAATACTACATAATTTTTATTCAAATGTCCTTCCTTAAGAAATTTTTTCTTACTTTTTATTCGTCGTTTTCTATTCAATTAAAATTCGAAACTAAACAAAAGTAGAAGCAACTACATGAAATTTCCATGAAAATACTAAATTCTATTTAACGATGATTGAAGACGAAAGATGATATTTATTTAAATAATATTTTTGAATAAATAATTGCACTTTTACATTCGCTTTAATTTTAAATCAGTCATTAACCGCTTGAGTACCACAGGGTTTTGTAAATACACTGCTGAAAAATTCCAAACAGCACGATTGCGCTTTTTTTATTTTAAGCCGAAACAACCGAAGGAACATGGTAGCCTTCTTTTATTTTATATCAGTAAGTGCCAACCGCCGCGCCATTAATGGTCCAAATGCTTGAAATGTGCCGAGATCTCTCTACGTAAACTAGTCGTTGGGGGCCACCGTAATACTTACCCATCATGGATATGTATATGAAAATAAAACATGTGAAAACTATTTATACAATGCATTGCAATTCATAAACAAAATTTAAGCATTGTTAATATACATAGTAATGCTTTATTAAAGAACTGCTGATGTACCAATTTCGACAAATTATATAAAACGCCAAACTACTCAAGTAGTTCCGAACTGCGTAAAAGAAAAATCCTTATAACTCCAAAAATAATAATTCTATTAACTAACAATTAACTGTGTCGGATTAAGCGTCTCATTTCCAATTAAAATATGCCTCTGAATTGAAATTTGAATGAAATACAGGGTCATGAAAAATCGAAGAATGTGGAAAACAGGATTACAAATATCTCGGCAACTAATAATCCGATCGACTTCGTTCTATATGCAAAATGTGTGTTATTTTATTGCCTTTTACGTCCATGTCTTAAAACAAAAAAATTCGAAAATTTTTATCTACCTTTCATCAGAACGAATTTTTCGAGGGTCCGAAAAAATTAGCTCCGGATAATCGAGGTTGCTGATATTAAGTAGGCTTCGTCCCATTCTTACATACTAACTACATACAAAATTTCAAGTCTCTATCTCAATTTGTTCGGGAGATAAAGCGTTTACAGACAGACAGAGAGACGGACGGCAATTTTTTTTCTAAAAATATGTTTTTCGGAATCTCCACTATCTAAAACGTGTAAATCCGTCAAAAAAATTTTTCGATTTTCAAAACGATTGCAAGACTTACCCTATACTACGTATGATGGGTATGTAAAAATGAGCAATTCGATCGAGCTAATTAGGACTCAAACGGTTAATTAAGCAATTTATGAACTCAAATAATATCAAGTTGGAAATTGCACGTGAAGCGTAGCAAATGACGTGCGTTTGTACGATAACGAAGTTTTTTAAAAATCCCTCTCATATATCAATCTCATAAAATTGTAAATATTTATTTACAATTAAAATGCGCACCGAACAATGTTCTCCCTGTACCATTATGTAATGGAATACTTTTGTATGGCCTTGCAAATCAATAACAAATGTTCTTTACACCACAGATTATGCAAAATGTATATCATAATATGTACTTTATAGATGCATATCAATTTTATTATGTTCGAATGAGTGTAACACCATTAAAATGCATTTTAAACATTTTTCCCCATTGACCGTAATCTAATGGAATAATTTTGATTGCTCCTGTAATTGATCTATTCACCCGATTTTCATATAATTTGAAATGAATCGACAAAATTATGTGATAATTATGTATTTAAAATTTCAAACGATTAAAACGATTATTACTACATTGATGAAATTCGCTTAAAACAATTTTTCCCATCAATCGTAATTTTACGGATTAATTTTGATTGTCCCAGTAATTTAAATATTCATCCATTTAAATGTCTCGATACAGTTATGCAACAATTACATATTTTAAATTTCAAACGATTCGGTTGGGTATTTTTTGCGTTGTTATATACAGACGGACTGAACAACAACAATTATTGGTGCTACGTATTTACATAATTACGAACGCACCTAAAAATCGGTAAATATTACATATTATTTATTTAAATGTTCTATTTAAAAAAAAAATTCTAGAATTTGCTGTTCATACTTTTCTGTTCTATTAATAACCGACAAAAAGAAAAAGAAATGCAACCACATAAAATTTTTATGAAAATGCTGAATTCTATTCAGCCTCACTCCAAATAGAGAAAAAAAAACGTGGCTCACGAAGCATTTCCTAGCTATGCATTATCATTCTTTGTTGGCAATTCACATTAGACTGGAAGAAATTTAATTTCAGTGATGTCTGTTTCTTTTTTTTCTTCCTTCCTTCTTCTTCTTCTTTTTTTATGCGGCGTTCGATGTCACTTCCAAAATATCCCCGCAGGCCTACGTATCCTAACAAGGTAAATGTTTCATTACAGACACTTTAAAACTTCTCTCTTTCTTTAGACCGGTGAAACTAATATAATACAATACAGACTCGAGATTTTCATATTATAATGGAAAAAAAAGGATTGGGTTTACAAAAGAATAAACTACATATGAAATAATTTTAGATGATTGTAAGAAAAAGACGTGTATGACTGATTTTGTGAGAAAATGTTGCGAAAGTCTCTTCTAGAGGGAAATTTGGCGTTGATTTTCTGGAAATTAGGCAATTCTACAGACCATACTGAATACCATCCATTTGATTATAGCCACATTACATTTAAACTCATTCAAAAAATATTTTCAATAGTTTTATCGATTATTAAATCTTGAGTTCTGATGTAGACACAAAGAAAAATATCATTTTTGAAATTTGCTCTTCATTAAAATATTATGTGTTTCCCGATAACAAGAACGACAATAATAAATAAATAAATAAATAAAGTTTTTAATCGAAATCTTAATACATTAAAAATCCAATAAAAAGTGTGAAATGTAAAATGTGATTTACAGTATTTATTTACGTTACATTTTATAATAATAAAAAAAGCATTTATACATTAGTTCCAATATTACAATCATTATTAATTTCTCAATGAGTAAACTCAAGTAATAAAAAGTCGTTAGAGGCTGCTGAAATATTTATCCATGATGGATATGCATAATATAAAATATGAAAATGAAACATGTGTAAACTATTTATAAAAGACATAGCAATTTCAAAATAAAATTTAAAGAATAAATAATAGCGATTCAGACAGAGCAATTTAAAGAATAAATGTATATTAAAATACGTTTAATACACATTAATGCACTATTACTGAATTAAGCGTATTATTTTATTATCTGGTCGACTAATTCCAACAAGTTTTATTAATTGCCAAGTTATTCATTAATTATACAAATTGGCATAATTTTTATTTGAAATAACGAAAACAACAAATAAATTAGTAACAGATTAATAAAAATACAAGAAAAAACGTCGAATTAAATATCACTTAATGACATAAATTACACGTGTAACCATGCCAAGTGCATGTGACATTTATGATAAGACATTATTGGAATTTATTCTTGTAATTTGGCGATAATTTTTTGGTCGATGGGAAAATTAACTGAATTGCGTCATAAAAAATAAACATCTTTTATAACTCCAAAAATAATAATCGTATTAACTATCAATTTATTGAGTTGGATTAAGCATCTTATTTCCAATTATTTGAACTGAAATTTGAATAAAATACGAGGTCTTTAAAATTCAAAGAGTGCCAAAAATTTGATTCCAAATATCTCCGGAATTATCTAATTATCGGATCAACTTTTTTCATTATGAAAATTTACGTTTTTTATTGTGTTTTACATTCACTGCTTAAAATTAAAAAAAAAAAAATCGAAAATGCTTATATACCATTTCATTAGAACAAATATTTTGAGAGTCCGAAAAAAAGTTTCCGAATATCGAGGTTACTGATATTCAGCAGGCTTCTTTAAATTTTTACATACTAAATACACAACAAATTTTAAGTCTCTATCTCAATTCGTACGTTAGATAGCATTTACAGACATACAGACACACGGACAGAGTGACGGCAATTTTTTTTCTAAAAATGTGTTTCTCGAAATTTCCAGTGTCTGAAACGTGTAAATCCTTTTAGTATTTTTTTTTCTTTTTCAAAACGATTGCAAGACTATTCCTATACTTTATATGATAAGTAAGTAAAAATCTGAAAATACTACCCATTATATATATATATATATATATATATATATATATATTAAACCTGTTAGAAATAATTTTTTATTCAGTCAAAAACAGAAAGTAATGCAACGACATAAAATTTCCGTGAAAATGCTGAATTCTATTCAGCCTCAGTCCAAATGAAAAAGGAAATGTCCTTCATTAAGTATCTCCTAGCTATGAATTATCATTCTTTTCTTTTCAATTCACATTAGACTGGAAAAATTTAATTTTAGTGTCTTTTTTTACGTCGGAGTCCCTTTTAAAATGTTCCCTTATGCCAACGTAACCAAACAAGGTAAATGTTTCTTTATGATAACTTTATAATTTTTTCTTCATTCATTAGCCAGTTGAAATATAACAACCCAGTGATATAATACAATAAAGACTCGAGATTCCTGTATTAAAAAAAAAAAAAGTATAAAAATGGATTAGGATTGTTTATAATAAACTGCATTTTAACAGTGGTAAAGAATAAATATTAAAATAAATTACAGAAGTACATTGTAACTATATATACAAGTATATACAAGTATGCTTGAAAAAAATATTTGTGATTTTCTGTTGAAAAAAAAAAGCGTATTTTAAGAAATTAGGAGCAGTTATGTAATTGTTCACATTTTTTTTCAAAATTTTTAACTGAAACTCATATGTAAATACTTTTAAATGTATATCGTTATATGTAACAATACGTGTTCTTAAAAAAAAGAAATATATAATTTTGTCATATGACATAATATTCTTTTTATATTATCCGGTATATAATCATTATCAATTTCCTCTGATGCAGGTGATTTGTATATAAAGCGTAAATCTCAAAACGTCGATTCTATTTTATCATCTTCCCCGAACTAAATCACGGAGAAAGATTTTCAAAGTGTTCTTAATCGAAATTTTACCTTGTTATGGGATGAAGTCCTGAGGAAATGTCATGGAGGTGACAATGAAATTAAATTTATTCCATGCTAAGGTGAATCGCGAACAAAAGACTGACGTAACGTGGTTGGGAAATACTTAGATTAAGCTATTTCCTTTTCATTCGGAAGGAATCTGAATGTTTTTCTGAAAATTAGATGCGGATGCTTTTTGGCAATTTCTGATTTCATTATAATAAAAACTAGTGAATTATTATGAAGCTTCATGCGAAAAGAAATAATTACGATAAGGAATATTTTTTATGCATTATTACGTATTTGCGTAATTAAAGGTTTTATAATTTTCGTATTGTGCTTAGTGATGGAGTGGAAATCATCCACCTCAAATTTCCAAGAAAACATCGAGTTTGAGTACAAAACAAAAGGAAATATGTTTCACTAAGTACTTCGGTGCTACGTATTTACATAAATACGAACGCAACCAAAAGAGACAAAACTCTATGCATGTATTTTTTTCATTTCACTTATTGTGAAACTTCATATTTATAATTCATTGTTTTCCATTTTAATAAAATCCAAAATTTAAAAAAATGCAACCACATAGAAATTTCATGAAAACATCCAACCTGAATCCGAAAGAAAAGGAAATATCGTTCACTAAGTACTTCGGAGTTATGCATTATAATTCTTTTGTTCGCCATTCACATTAAAGCGGAAGAAATTTAATTTCGGTGACATCTTTTCGCGTTCGGTGTCAATTCCTTAACATTCCTTGAGTCCGACATACCCTATCATGGTGAACGTTTTGTTGATGACAGTTTAAATATATTTTTTTCATTCTCTAGTGCGGTGCAACTAATAAAATAAAATTAAGACTCGAGATTTTTGTGCTGAAAGAAATAACTTATGTCAAACGAGTCGTAAATCACACGACAAGCGTAGCAAATGAGAAGCTTTCGTATAATAACGAAATTCTAAAAACATTAAGATCTCGGTGCAACAGTATAGAGCACCCGAAATCTTTTATTTGTCCCTGTTAATAGTATATGCTTTCTGTTATTGAAGAAGAAACTTGTAGTATACCACAAAACTGCACAGAAATTTCATAAAATGTGATATAGTTTATTGTAATTAAAACTTAACTTAGACAAAGATTCCTCCTATATTATTATGCAACGAAATACGTCTGTGTGGCCCTGTAAATTAATAACAAGTATTCTTTACCCCAAAAATTTTACAAAATCTTTATTTTAGTATATAATTTATATGCTCATATCAATTTTATATTGTTCGAAAGAGTATAACATTGTTAAAATGCGCTTAAAACAACACTAGTGGACAAAACAAGAGATGGAAGGCATTTTCCCAAATATCTCGAGGAATACTGGATAAAAATAAATGAAAATTGATGTGGATATAACTTAAAGTATGACAAAAATATGTGCAAAGCAAAAATTAAAGTGCCATTCATTGGCAAGAGTTATTGCCAACAGTCCATTGTGGATTGGAACTGGAATTCATGATGTAAGATGGCAATGAAAGTGAGGCTTGTATGGTGTGTGCTCACCTCTGACAGATAGACAGCATGCACAACGAGTATGCATGCTGTTAAGAGAGTTAAGAATTGCTATTGGAAGACTCTCCCACTCTTCCACCAGAGTAGTTTTTAACTCTGGAATGGTTCTGGGTGGGGGTTGGCGTCTTGTAATAGCCCTTCCAAGATATTCCTCAACCAGCCGAGCCCTATGGGCATTGTCGTCCATAAAAACGAATTCAGGGCCAACAGCACCCCTGAAAAGACGCACGTAGGATTGTAGGATCTCCTGCCAGTACCTCTGGGCATTCACGGAGCCAGTGTCAAACACATGGAGCGGTGTGCGGGTATCTTACATGATCCCTGCCCAAACCATCAGTCCTCCACCAGCATAATAGTTCCTTTCCATGATGTTACTGGAATGGTATCGGGTCCCAGTTTCCCTCCATATGAATATTCGCCGAGAATCGGGTTGAAGACTAAATCTGAACTCATCTGTGAACAGAACATTAGCCCATTGGAGCTGTGTCCAGTGTTGGTGCTGTCTGCACCAATGTGCACGTTCTCTTTTGCGGAAGGGTGTGAGTGGGATGCAAATGAAGGCCTTCCTGGGATATAATCCTCTTTCACCCAAAAACTTTGGCAACAGTCTTCCTTGAAACTAATGTTCATGTGGCAGCAGCAAGGTCCCTAGATAGTTGTGTCGCTGTAGACATCCTCTGGCTCTTCGCTGTAAGTAGCAAATAATGGTCTTCCCTGGGCGTTGTTGCTTTCGGACGACCTTGTCCTGGTCTTCTGGACACTGTCCCACTGTTTTGAAATTGACTCCACAAAGTCGAAACAACGCTTAGAGTTACACTCAGTTCCTTAGTAACCTGATCTTGGGTCTGCCCTGCCTCATTTTTACCCACAATTCTCCATCTGAAACCAACGTCTAAACTACGATGTTCACTCATTTCACCTAAAAGTCAACAAAAAAACAGCAAGATTATTAAAGAAACACTATACAAATCACTACGGTGTTGCAGAGTAGAGTGAGCTGAGCAGCTAGCTGCAGACTTTTATACCTCCTGCTGGCTTAGCAACGCCCACGAAAATACATAACCTCATCTCAGTGGCCCCAGCGCCATAGTATCATTATATGACAATCAACTGTCCAGGTTTTATGAGATATTTTCGGAGAAATGTGTGAAAATACCTTCCATTTCTTAACTTTGTCCATCAGTGTATTTTTTTATAGCTATTCCACCATAATCACGAATGCACCTTACAAAGACAAAACTCCACCTATAAATAACAAAGTTTCTTTTATTATGAAACTTTATATCTATAATTCATTTTTTTCTAATAAAATCTAAAATTTAAAAAATCATTCCATGAAATCATCGTGAATAAAAAAAAGTGAAATATCATTTATTAAGTACTTCCGAGATGTGCATTATAATTCTTTTGTTCACCAATCACATTAAACTGTAAGAAATTTAATTTCGGTAAAGTATTTTCACATTCGGTGTCACTTCTAAAATATTCCCTCAGGCCTCCGTACCTTACTTGGTAAACGTTCAGTTAAAGACAGTTTTAAAATCTTTTTTATTCTTTTGTCCAGTGAAAATAATAAAATAATATTAAGACGCGTGATATTTCTGTTGAAGGAAATAAATTGTGTAAAAAAATCGAAATTTGCACGTAATGCGTAGAAAATGAGGTTCTTTCGTTCTTAAGCAAGTTTTAAAAGTATTTACAATTTCGTGTAATAGTATGCAGTACTTCAGATATTGTAAATTATATGAAATCCTTTATGTATTCCTTTAAATTATATCTGTTTTCTATTATACAACAATTAACAAGAAGTAAATCTCACCAACGTACATTAATTTCATAATACGAATTATTCTTCAAAGGGAATGAAAACAGAAAAAGCAAAATAATGGGTAGTGATAAAAATAAAATTACATACTCTGGAAAACAATTTACTATCCAACTACTTATACCGGGTGTCCCAAAAATGACTGATGGATTTTAAAATTCAATAACTTGCAATCGGTGACAGCTATTTAAAAAATTTTTGCAGCAGGGTTATGTACAATGTCAGGAGTTTTTTTACAGTATTTTTTTATTTTAGTTCGCATATCAAACAATAGGTGGCACTGACAGCGACTGAAGGCCAGGTGATCAATGCTGAGTGAATCGTCGACCTGGCCTTCAATCGCCGTCAGCGCTACCTATTGTTTGATATACGAACTAAAATAAAAAATCACGGTAAAGAACTCCTGACATTGTACATAACCCTACTGCAAAAATTTTTTAAATAGCTGTCACCGTTTGCCAGTTATTGGAGCCACTAACCAAAAGTCATTTTTGGGACACCCGCTAAAAGGCACGTGAAATTGAAAGCATTATATTGCCGTTATCTTCGTCAATTTTAAAAATATTGTACACATACTTTTATTTGAATTGCTCAATATAGTTGGTTCTTAAGTGGGGAAATTTTATTTTTTTACATGTGCATATATGTGCACTTATTATAAAATGAAAAATAAAAATGTAGGGTAGAAGTGAAATTTCCATATGTTCTAGTTAATGGTCATTACTAAAGTTTTTATTTTAAGAGTTGTTACAAATATTATAGTTACTGAATGTTTATAACTTAATTAGCTGTGTGTTTAAACCTTTACAGAAAATGTGAGATAAATAGTATAAAGAAACTATGAGATTAAAAGTACGTATATTTGAAAACAGACTTCAACACAATAAATATGATAACCAAACAAAAGTGAAAGAAAAAAAACGGAACCAGGACTTGAATATGGATCTAACCGCATAGCACAATATGAATAATATTCCATCTGTATCGAATATATATTAAAGAATACATAAATTATCGTCTGGATTTAATTACTTATTAATTAAAATGGTTAGATATATGAAGACAGCCTTAAACAAAATTAATACAATAACACAACAGTAATTCAAATTTATTGGCGCCGCGACTCGAACTAGGTCCAGAGTGTACAGTGCTGGTGCTTTACCATCTAAATTATCTTGGAAAAAATCCTAGTCGGGCAACTTCCCATCAATAATTTAGAGTAACGCCATCGGCGGGCTACCTCGATGATGGAAAGTGCTATCAGGACGCTGTGGATGCAATTTCGAATACTAGCTCCAGGTAATCTTTCACTCTTGCAGGCCATCATTAACTGTATTTAAATTTGTAATAATACATATACATATACCTACATATATATACATTTAGTAAATAAATAACTAAACTCCGATATTATTTATTGGATTCTAATATATATTGTGGATCGATGCAATATTAAATATTCAATGTGTATGTATCTTTACTTTCAGTTGTACTAATATTGTTATATTGAAACTCCACTGGCAACAGCGCATATTAAATTCTGTATGCCATTGTTAACTATAAAGTGTTAAAAAAAATTATGATTATTTCTTGATGCTATATGCAAGCAGCATTGGTTTAAAAATTGAAAGTACAGCGGAAAATATAAATTCCATGGATTTTATAAATTCCATGGAAATTCTGTTGTACACTAATCTTAAAAATATTACTCAATCATTAAAAACAAAAATAAATAATACATATACTTCACAGCCTGCAATTGATTTCTATTTTTCCTTTACTGACAAATATTTCAGTTAACGTTACTTTCATCTTTAAAACGAAACCCGTTTTTTATTGTGACCATCTGTCAAAAAGAAAAGAAAAATGTTATTAAATAGTAAATCGACGAAATAAAGGTGAAAAAAATAATCAAGATGTTGAAAGCCATTCAAATTATTTTCTTTATGAGAGAAACGCACTGCGTTAAAATATAAAAAATAAAAGATATCGTACGTATATCTGGTTCAAAATATCTTTAAATCTGCTTATTATTAAACATATAATTATATCGCATTTCTATAAATAAATAGCAAAATTAAAAAAATATATATGTCAATAAAAATTGGAAATTCCTTTTGGTTTATGAAAGAAAAACGTTATTCCCTTTAAAGATTTTTTTTTCATAGATTTAATTTTTAGTCATTAAAAATTTACTCTTCATAATGTAAAAGGAGTGAATACTAAAACATCTTTTAGATTTTTGCACGCGTAATTTGTATAACAGTATAGTCATATGTAAGATAAAATTAAGGCAAGTATCTTACAATTTTATTGTTATTTTTAAGACCGTTGATCAAACTAATTATGAATAACTGACCAGACTTGACTACGTACAACATTATAAAAAATAATTTAAAATATTCATAAAAACATTTGATTCAAAATCAAACATACACAAAAACTAACGTTCATGTATATTTTTTATATATGTTACAGGCCAAACCCGATTTTAGGCCAAACTAGATTGGCCTAGGACAAACCGGTCTATCCTAACGCCCATCGGACAAACTAGTTTTTCCTAGGCCAAACCGGTCAGTCCTAACGCCCATCGGACAAACTAGTTTTTCCTAAGCCAAACTGGTTTATCCTAACGCCCATCGAATAAACTAGTTTTTCCTAGGCCAAACTAGTCTATCCTAAGGTCCATAGGACAAACTAGATTTTCCTAGACCAAACTAGTTTGGCCTAACTCTTATAGGATAAACTAGTTTAGACTGCTGTTTATTGGTCTGAACTAGTTTATCCTAGGCCGATCTAGTTTATCCTAGGCCAATTCAATTTGGCGTGATTTTATTCAATTCAATGACCGCCTCAACGCCAACATTCTTGTTTGTTCTAGGCTGATCTAGTTTATCCTAGGCCAATGTAGTTTTACGTATTTTAAGCTCACGGGCGTGAAAGCCAGAGAAATAATGGGCTCACATCTTCTGTATATATGTATGTATGTATGTGCGTAATGCGATAACTCTTGATAGAAATAATGTAATTTGACGTGTTTTTATCTGATCAGGCTACAAAAGCCTGGGAACTAATGTGAAAGTAGGTTCTGTGTCTATGTATGAACGTAACTACGAAACGCAATAATTCTTGATAGAAACACTCGATTTGCATCAAACTTTCAACATAGGTTTATTCTTATGAGGAGCCTTTCTAATTAATTTTGGGGGTCATTGGAGAAGAATAAGGGGCGGGGGAGACCAAGAGGCTGATTCACCCCTTTCTTTAATTTAAATAAAGTTGTTTCTATGCATTATTGGCATATTTTATTCAAATTTTAGATATAGGAGCATTTTCTTGAGGCGCCTCCATGATTAGTTGTAGTTGTTCATTGTTTAAGTATAAAAGGAGGGGGAATAGGGGTAACGCCCCATAAATTATATAAATGCTTTTTTACGCAGAATTTGTTGATTTGCTTCAAATTTTAGAAATAAATTCATTTTGATAAAGCGCTTTCCTAATTAGTTTTGGGGGTTAATTGAATATGAACAACGGGAAGAACGGGGTGATCCCGCCTCATTTTAGCAAATGGATTTTTCATGCAGAATTAAATGATTTGCTGCAAATCTTGGATTTGTTCATTCTGATGAAGCGCTTCACTGATAAATTTTGGTGGTTCTTCGGTGAAATAAGGGGGGAAACTTACAATTTATTTCCTTCCTTAAATTAGATAAATATTTTATAATACAGAATTATCCAATTTGCTTAAATTTTGGAAATGAATTCATTTGATCAGGCGCTTCTTTAATTAATTTGTTTTTTTCTTTTGATTAAATATAATAAGGTAGTGGACGTTTTATCGTTTTCCTTAAATTAGATTAATGGGTTTTTATGCAGTTTTATCCGATTTGCCGTAAAATTTTAATATAGTTTTTTTTTCTTTATAAGGCGAATCCCTGAATTGTTTTGAACGTTTAATGATTAAATATAAAGGGACGAATGGGGAATTATCCTCCTTAAATCAGATGAATGGTTTTTTGAGCAGAATTATCTGATTTGCTTCAAATTTTGGACAGTTGTTCAATTTTATAAATCGTATCTGTGATTAGTTTTGGGGTTTCAATGGTTAAGTATAATTGGGGGAAATGGGAAAAAGTAATTCAACTTACTTTATTTTTCGAGGGTATTATTCTTAAAAAAAAAAGTCTGTAATACACAATCAGTGTAAACAGCCTGTAAATGCAAAGCTATCAGTTTAATTGGACAATATTCTTTTTAATATTGATCCCGACTACTGCTCTATAGCTAACCTTGTGCAAAGTGGTTTTGTCATCACCTTTATGTAATGTATTTTATTCGAAGGGTTGTGGAATACTGTCAGAGGTTTGCACGAGCCGGATTTTCGAGGCCCGGGCCCCGCCCTTCCCGAAGGAAAGTTATTTTGACGTGATCCGGTGTAAAATTTAAAAGTTCAGCCCAAGCCCTGCCTGTACAAAATTCAGTGAATAGGAACTCAGTCCGGCTCAATCTGGCCCTACTCAATTTCTGAAAACAATTCAGATTTTACATAACATACAATTAGTATTCCTTTAAAAAATACTACATACATATTTATAGCATAAATTTACAATGTATTTTTAAATTACGATGTGTTCATAGAATGCTAAATTCACAATGTATTATTGATTATTTAGATTCTTAGTCCTTCAATATTCAAATAGGAATTCATTAAATAATTAATGTGGTTTGGAACAAAAGAAAAAAAAGGAGAGTTATAAATATCATAACTATTGAATCTGTTCAGTAAAAAGTAGATTTGTGAATATGTTTCTCTGTCATTCCTTAAGGCTTTTCTCAAATCCAAAAGAGCTACATCTTAACACATTTAAAAACTAATTCATTTTCGGAAATGCATAAGATTAACAGGCTTTTTAACTCAGAAAATATGTAATGAAATGGCGTTAACCATTTTTTCATAAAAGCGATGTACCTTTGAGAAAATACTCTTACTAAATTTGAGACTATTAAAGCTACGTTTTGAATCAAAATTCCGCGTACGACTTTTCGGAAAAGAAAAACTTGACGCCGTGACAAGAATAGCTTATATGCCGACAGGAAATTAATTTCTCAAAAATAGAAAACGCTGTTCGATTCCAAATTATGTTCAGCTCCCATCTGGCTCGAATATGCAATATAATAATAATAATAATAATAAATGCAAATCTGATCTCAGTTGGCACGAGTCTTCAGAAAAAAAAATAAGCAAACACCATGTCCAGTGCATCATGTCTCTACGGTGGACATATTAAATTTGTGTATTGATGTTATAACCACTGACTGTTTACACACATTTATACTTATTCTTGTGAAAGACACGTTTTTTACCGGCCAAACCCGATTTCGAGCCAAATTAGATTAGTCTAGGCCAAAAAATTTTATCCCAACGCCAATTAAACTAGTTTTTCCTACGCCAAACTTGTTTATCTAAATGCCCATAGGATAAACTAGTTTTTCCTAAATCAGAGGGTAATCCTTCATTTTTCCCTTCATACTTAACCATTAAACCCCCAAAACTATTGAGGGAATCGCCTTATCGGAAAGTTGTACCTGTATCAGAAATTTGAAGCAAATTCGTCAATTCTGCGACAAAAACCATTTATCTAAGTTACGTTTTGTTAGCTGCATTGCCCTTTCTTTTAGACTTAAACAGTAAACATCCACAACTAATCACAGAGGCACCTTGTCACAGTGATCCTATATCTAAAATTTTAAATGAAAACTGATAATTCTGCATGATAAATCCATTTCTCTAAATTAACGGTGGCTGATTGGCCTCCTGTTCGGCCCCTTTTATTCTTAGCCAATGAATTCCCAAAATTAATAAGAAAAGTACCTTATCAGAATGAACCTACAAAATTTGAAACAAATCGGATATCTCTATCAATAGTTATCGCGTTACGTACATACATGCATATACAGAACCTGTGAGCCCATTATTTCTCTGGCTTTCACGCCCGTGAGCTAAAAAAACGTAAAACTACATTGGCCTAGGATAAACTAGATCAGCCTAGGGCAAACAAGAATGTTGGCGTTGAGGCGGTCATTGAATTGAATAAAATCACGCCAAAATGAATTGGCCTAGGATAAACTAGATCGGCCTAGGATAAACTAGTTCAGACCATTAAACAGCAGTCTAAACCAGTTTATCCTATAAGAGTTAGGGCAAACTAGTTTGGCCTAGGAAAATCTACTTTGTCCTATGGGCCTTAGTATAGACTAGTTTGGCCTAGGAAAAACTAGTTTATCCGATGGGCGTTAGGATAAACCGGTTTGGCCTAGGAAAAACTAGTTTGTCCGATGGGCGTTAGGATAGACCGGTTTGGCCTAGGAAAAACTAGTTTATCCGATGGGCGTTAGGATAGACCGGTTTGGCCTAAAATCGGGTTTGGCCTGTAACATATACAAAGTGTCCAGTGAAGAACACTCTGATTTCAAAATTAAATTTCTCAAAAGCAAAGATCGATAGAATTATGCTGTAAACGGTTTGTTTATTAGCTAAAATTATATTATACGGGAATTTCGAACAGTGAATCTTTAAAAAAAATTACTTTCTCATTGCAAAGAATGCTTGATTCAAACATTTTTCTTGTCTTAGATTGCTTGAAGATAACGAGTATTTCCGCGTATTGTGCCATATTTTATCGACTATTGGAATTAACTCTGCACTTTTGAAATTTCGAAATTCTAAAAAAATAGTTTAAAAATCTCTAAAATATGGCACTTTACCCGAAAAATCCGTTCTCTGAGAGCAATCTAAAGGAAAATGTCAATTCAAGATGTCTTTGCAATCAGAATATAACCTTTTTAAAAGATTCATCGGTCAAAACTTCTGTATAACATTTTTAAAGTTTACGTAAAAAAATCAATCTTTTGCCGCATAATTCTATCGATCTTTGGTTTTGAAAATTTTTAATTTTAAAATGAGGATCTTATTCACTGGTTAACCTGTAATTTCCCTTTTTATGACGGTTTCATGTATGTTTACTAATTCATAATTAGTTTACGTATTTCGATTCCGACCTGAAAAAATGTATGTACAGGGTGTATCTAAACTACTGGGCAAAATTTTAAGGGGTGATAGTACACATCAAGACAAATAATATTAAATGGGTAGCTAAGGGTCCCAAACGTCTTCCGAAGGAGAGATCAAAGCTTAGGGTCCAAAATTTGAAATGGTTACAAAAAACGGAAAAATTGGTCGATTCATTTGCGGTTTTCCCGAAAACTATTCTTTATGTCAGTATTGTCTTGAAAATAAATTATAAAGATAAATTTCAAAAAATGCCGATAGAGGGCGCTTTAGAGTTTGGAGTAACGAACAACTATTTTTTAACGTTATTTTTTGCATCTCATTAAAATCTTTAAGAAGTTTGGATATAAACTTAAATTTTGAGCTTAAATTCTGTGGTGAAGTAGCGCAAACTGAACTGTATTCAATGGGAGTGGGTAAATTTCAAATTTCAAATGATTATAAAAAACAGAATAATTGGTCAATTGATTTGCTGTTTTCACTAAAACTATTCTTTATGTCAGTATTGTCTTAAAAATAAATTATAAACATAAATTTCAAAAAATGTCGATAGAGGGTGCGTTAGACTTTGGAATAACGTACAACTATTTTTTACCGTTATTTTTTGAATCTCATTAAATTTTTTTGAAGCTTAGACATAAACTGAAATTTTGTGCTGAAAATCTGAATCGTTGATAGTGGTTAAGTACTGCTAGCTGAACTGTGTTTAATGGGGGTGGGAAGGTTTAAACTTCAAATGATTATGCAAAACAAAAAAAAATGATCAATTCGTTTGCGGTTTTCTCAAAAACCATTCTTTATGTCAGTATTTCCTTGAAAATAAATTTTAAAGATAAATTTCCAAAATTTCTGTTAGAGAGCGCCTTAAACTTTAGAGTAACCAACAACAATTTTTAACTGTTAGTTTTTTGTATCTAATTAAAAGCTTGCAAAAACTTAGACATAAATTTTGAACTCGAATTCTGAATCGTTGGGACGGGTTAAGAAGCGCAAACTGAACTGTGTTCAGGAGTTGAAATGTTACCCTGCCCACCCTACGAATACAGTTCAGTTTTTCACTACCTAATTACTCACAACGATTCAGACTTTGAGCACAAAATTTAAATCTAAGCTTTTAAAACATTTATTTAGATAAAAAAAAATAATGGTTACAAATAGTTGTGGGTTATTCTAAAGTTTAAGGCTCCCTCTAACGGAATTTTTTGAAATTTATCTTTAAATTTAATTTTAAGGAAATACTGACATATAGAATGGTTTTAGAGGAAGCCGCAAACGAATCGACCAATTTTTCCGTTTTTTATAATCATTTAAAATTTGAACCTCCCCACCCCCATTAAACACAGTTCAGTTTGCGCTACTTAACTACAATCAACGATTCAGATATTCAGCCCAAAATTTAAGTTTATGTCTAAGCTTCTAAAAAATTTAATCATATGCAAAAAATAACGGTAAAAAATAGTTATGCTTTACTCGAAAATCTAAAGTGCCCTTTATCGATATTTTTTTTTATTTATCTGTATAATTTATTTTCAAGACAAAACTGACATAAAGAATAATTTTAATGAAAACCGCAAATCCAATTGACCAATTTTTCTGTTTTTTATAATCATTTGAAATTTGAACCTACCCACTCCCATTCAACACAGTTCAGTTTGCGCTACTTTACCACAGATTTTGAGCTCAAAATTTATGTTTACGTCTAAACTTCTAAAAAAATTTAATGAGATGCAAAAAATAACGGCAAAAAATAGTTGTTCGTTACTCGAAAGTCTAAAGCGCCCTCTATCGGCATTTTTTGAAATTTATCTTTATAAGTTATTTTCAAGATAATACTGACTGATAAAGAATAGTTTTCATGAAAACCGCAAACGAATTGACCAATTTTTCCGTTTTTTATAATTATTTCACATTTTGGACCCTAAACTTTGATGGCGCCTATCTCCTTCGGAAGACGTTTGAGACCTTTAGTTTCCCATTTAATATTATTTGTCTTGATATGTACTATCACCCCTTAAAGTTTTGCCCAGTAGTTTAGATACACCCTGTTTATCGTTTATTAACTCTGTACAGGAGTCAATCTCTCTGCCATTGGTCCTAAGATAAAAAATAGACAAAATATCGACGAGTTTATAAAAAGAGGTATATTTACACGCTTCATTATTATCAATATCAGAGGTATCAGCTTGGTCTAATCTAATTATAAACCATACTGTTTGCTATACAGAACATAAAAAAATATTTTAAATTAAAATTCAAACACATACTTTACATTATAGTATATATTTTTTGATTACCCTCTTATTGAATCAAAATTATTTATATGATGAATTATACATTTAAATAAAATTACAAAGTTCAATCCTGTCGTAGCAGTTACCATGGGTAATGATCTCTGGACTTTCCGTCCCCTTTAGAAACATGTCAAAATAGCGCAGGTAGCAATGTTTGGTGCTGCCATCTATTGCGGCTTTGCCGAAAATCTTCCGCTTCAGAAGTCTGTCTTTTTACCCACTGGATGCAGCTCGAAGGAAGCTCCTGCCCTTCGTGCACACGTAATGGCTATTAAAAATAATTTTGGAGCTATTACTAAACTTTGCTTGGTGGCTCATACTAAAAAGTTTTAAGTTAGTTATACAAAAATTCTTTTGTTCAGTTTACAAAAAAAAAAAAATGTTTGTCTCACTTGCAAAAAAAAAGTTTGTAATGGTTACTAAATAATTCTGTGGAATACAAATTTACTAAAAAAAATTTAGTAACATCTTGATTTTTTTTTACAGTACAGATAATACAATAACCTAAAAGGAAATAAAATTTTACTGGGGCTAGGACACGAACCTAATTACAGAGCGTAACTTGCTATTGTTTTACCACCTAAGCTACAATAACAGATATCTGATCCTTGCAATATCTCATTATAAAACATATTCATGAACGTCATTGTCCGACTAATACACTAAACACCGTGGTGCACGATGATGTAAAATTCGACAAGTACTCTGTGAACCCAAGTTCAATTACAGTCTAATTTTTAACTCCTGTTGGATTATTGTAGAAAATGTCTTCATTATTCATATATATGTAAACCTTTAGTAAATAAGTAATTAAATTCGGAAGTTAATGATTGTGTTCTTTAATATATATTGCGGATTGACGGATTATTAAATAATCATCGTACATTGCATGCACCTTTACTTGCAATTGTACTTAGTTTATTATATTGATAATCCACTGGCAACAACACAGGTTAATTTCAGTATGGAGTGTTGTCAAAAAATAAATAAAACAATAAAATAAAAGTAAAAACAAACGGTGAGTTAATAGTCAACCCTCGATACTGTACGGAAACTGCACTGGTTTAGAAATTGAGAATCCTTATTAGTACAGCTGAAAACATTTTATTATAAATTTCATTGAGATTCTGTTAGATAATAACATTAAAAAACATTGCTTAATTGTCAAAAACAAAAATAAATTAAATATACATCACTTAAAGCTATTAATTGATCTCTGTTTTTCCTTTACTTCCAAATATTTCTGTTAATGTCACTTTCACCTTTAAAACGAAACCCGATTTTTATTGTGACCATCTGCCAAAAAGAAACAAAAACTTATTAAATAGTAAGTCGATAAAATGAAGGTGAAAAAAAATAATCAAGAAGATGCTCTTGGAAGCCATTCAAAATATTTTCTTTAGAAGAGAAAATCACTGCATTAAAATAAAAAAAGTGAAAGATATCGCACGCGTAATTATATCGCACATTCAAAATCTCTTTGAATGTGCTTATTAGTAAAAATTTTTTAATATAGAATTCCAGTAAATAAATAGGAATTAAAAAAATACGTCGATCGAAGTTAGAATTTGTTTCTTGTTGTTGAAATAAAACAGTTATTCCCTTTTAAGATTTTATTTTTCACGGATTTTTTTTTAGTGATATAAATATTTATTTTGATAATGTTAAAGCGGTAAATACTGAAAAATCTTTTAGATTTTTGTATGGGTATTTAGTATAACAGTATAGACATACGCAAGATAAAATTATAACAAGTTTTTTAGAATTTTTATTTTGGATTTTTCAAATTGTTGATTAAACCTAATTATGAACCACTACACCAACTTGCATAAATTATAAAAGAAAAATATAGATTTAAAATCTGCAAAAAAAAACATTTCATTCAAAATCAAAAATATGCAAAAGTGAACGTTTATGTATACATTATTTTATAATTTCTCTTTTATAATGTTTTTAAATCTGTTGACTAATTTATAATTAGTTTATATATTTTAATGCAAGCGTTAAAAATGTATATATAGCGTTGATTAACTCTGTACAGGATTTGATATTGTTGTTCTGGGCTATCTTTCATATTTTAATAAAATTTTGCGTAATATTATAGGATCAAAGCTAATTAAAATATTTTATCTCTTTTAGAACTTTTATACATTCTACTAAAAGATTAAAAACTTTATTAATGAAAATACTTTTTTTAGCTTTAGTCTGTTCATGTGAGGCGGCGCGTTAATGATATAAACCTTTCAGAATCCATTATTTTATTCAACTAGTAATTTTATATTGTAAAATTGAGCGAGCGTGGGTGTTTAATTAAAAAAATCTGTTAAAATAATATTAACGAGTTGGAAATTGCACGTGAAGCGTAGCAAATGAGATGCGTTCGTACGATAAAGAAGTTTTAAAATATCCAGATCTTGCTGATATAGTAGAGCGTACTTTGGATAAAGTAGGGGAAGATGGGGATACTTGAGCCATTTTTTGAAGTTTAATTTTTTTAAATTTTTTATAATTTCTTCTAATAAAATAAAATATTGAAAATGAAAATTTGATATTTTTTCTTCAACTGAAAACCACTTTCAATTAATTTTGAACTATTTTTCTATGTATAAAAAATGTTTATTTTTTGTTTTACATGATGGCTCAAGTATCCCCATGGGAGGGATACTTGAGCCATGGTGAAGGGATACTTGAGCCACTACGGAAAAATACCTACAAAAGTAATTTTTTTCGCTTTATTTTTGCACAAACAATTTACAGAATGATAAATTATGAAACATAAAGTCCTTCCAAACCAATTGAGAAAACAAAGTTAGTAATACGATCATTTTTTGTCGTTAGAACTGGTTGTCAAATGATAATTTCAACTTGAGTTATAACGACGGTAGAAACACCCACAGTTCAGAGCCATTTAAATTTGGAATCTGCTATTCTTCGGGCAAATTTCATTTTCAAAATATTAAGTGCTTATCCAACAAATATTTTTAGTTTTCTTTCTGGCATATTTTATTAGTAACCAACCATCAATAGAAGGTTTTCTTTTCACATCATCACCATCATTGGCAGAATTTTCCTCTAATGATAATGTCGAACTCATGCTTTTAATTTAGTAGCTGTCGGAATCTAAGCCAGATGTATCATTCTACTATTTCAAACACTTTTTTGATTTCACAGGAAAAGATTTTGTCTTCCTCTTTGGCTCCATGCAGGTAAGTTTGAACTGGGATTTTTGTTGCTTTTCTTGTTTTTTGTGCGCTCTTTTTACCAATTTTTCTTCAATTTTCTTAGTTAAAAAAAAATTACAGCAACAGAGGTTACGATTTAAATATAAGATATTAATCTTAATATGTTATATTAAAAAATAAATATTTTAATATGTTGGACCTAACTAATTAAAGTATTAGAGATTATAGCCTGTAAAACAGTTTTAAAAAGTTGTTTTAATTTAATAAAAGTTAAACTGAAAACTATGTTTACATTTATCTAGACAAACTATTTTGCTAGTCAAAATGAAAATTAAAATGGATATTTTCATTTAAAAAATATACATTTTTAAACATTTTTAAGTCGTTATTTTTTTTAAGAAAAATAAAATAAAATGAAAAATTATTCTCTCTTTTATCCAGAAAAAAATCTATTAGTGAATATAAGGAAGGAATTTTATTTTTTGTTTGTTTCTCCTATGTTTAATTTCTAGTGGGGAGGGTTGAGACGTGGCTCAAGTATCCCCACTCTCACTGGCTCAAGTATCCCCACTACCACTAGTTTCGTTTCCCAGAGTTTTACTAAATAAAGCATGCAGCTATTAGAACTATTTTAGATTCAAAATACAAATGAAATTATGCTTATTAAATTTATGTGTATAGTTGCAACTTTAAACACAACTTTGATTACAAAAAAACAAAAAAACCATGTACCCAAAAATTTACTTCAGATAGGGAAAAGACAACTATTGATCACTATACTTTCAAAATGGTACCAAGATGTGTGATTTCTTTTTTACATGTTCAGAACTATAAATGTGTTAACATATTGGCAGTTTTAGAAAGAAAAATTAACTAACTGTAGAGATAATAGGGGTGGCTCAAGTATCCCCTATGCTCAAGTATCCCAACTCTCCCCTACAGTGGTCGAAATCTTTGTGTTCCTGTAAATATGGAGGGAATAATTTTTATTACACTTCATTAACGTATATCTTATTCAAAAAATGTAAAGTAGTTTAATATAATTAAAACACGCCCCAAACAATGTTTTCCCGTATAACATTAGTTAGTGGAATACATTTGCGTGGCCCTGTAATTTAATAATAAATATTCTTTGCATCACAGATTGTACAGAATACATATTTTAGTATATACTCATAGATTCATGCCAATTCTATTATGTTCAAATGAGTGTAACACCATTAAAATGCATTTTAAACTTTTTTTCGCATTGATCGTAATGCAACGGAATACTTTTGATTATCCCTGTAATTGATCTATGCATCTGATTTTCATAACATTTGAAATGACTCGACAAAATTTTATTCAAATAGTAATTTTATATTGTAAAATTGGGCGAGCTTGGGTGTTTAATTTAAAAAAAAAATCTGTTAAAATAATATTAAAAAAGTACCTGTGAGAAAAAATCAAAAAATCCTTAACGGCAGTCTTCGTGGATGGGGTAAGGAAATATAATTTTTTATCGAAAGAAAACGCAATACCTTATTGGTGTTACTTATGACGGCCGATTAGCAGCAGTAGGGATATAGGGCCGATGGGCAGCGACTTCCGTAGGGGAGGTGTCTTGCTAAGGGATCCTAACCGGTATTTACGCAAGGTTACCCAAGATTTGAAGAAAACCATGGAAAATTCCGAACAGTTTGGCCGCCGGGCGGGAATTCAATACAAAATAGTAAGTTCCAGCAAGCGTTAAAAATTGTTGACGGGATTATAGTAAGAGACATATATTTCACACGTTTCAGTGTTATCAGTACCAGAGGTATCAACTTGATCTATTCTAATTATAGACCATATCTTTTGCTTTAGATTAATTTTAAACACGATTATTCAATCAGTAAATCAACTATAACAGAAGTAATTTATTCCATTTTTCAATATTGGGAAAATCGTTGAGATTAATTGGGTGAAATAGACCTCCAGTGTTCGTGTCCGGGATAGCTCAGTTTGTAGAGCATTGGCGGCTTCAGCCAATACATCCCTGGTTCGAATCCTGGCCCGGACTTTTTCCCCCAATATTGAAAAATGGAATAAATTACTTCAGTCACATCTTTTGCTGTTTAGAATATATAAAAAATATTTTTAATTAAATGTTTACATAGATTATTCATATTAAGTATGTAATTTTAATTGCCGGCTAACTGAACCAAATTCGTTTTGGTAATGAGTTATACATTTAAATAAAATTTTTAAATAATGAATTTTTAACTTTTTATTTTATGTTTCTTAGCTGGTTAAAATGCGAATGGGGGGGGGGGATGGATTAAGTGTGAAGGAAGTTTTATACAATGACGAAGAGTATGTAAGCAGGATGGAGACTTATTGGAATTTTTTATTAACCAAAGCAAATTTATTTCAAAACATAAATAATTAAAAACATGCACATTTTAAGACGATTGTTTCAAGTTTTTACCAGTCAATTCTCGTCTCAAATAACAACATTCGATTTAAGTATATATATATATACATATATATATATAAGATGTTAGAAACAATATAGCTTTTTTATAAGAATAAGTCGTAACGAATCGCTAAAATGTCAAAAATAGCAGATTTCCAAAATTATAATTTTGGAACAAAACATTAAAACGTGATTATTTTTCAAAATAGTGATAAATTGCCATAGAAGAGAAAAAATAAAACTTTAAACTATGCATAAACAAATTCGCGTAAAATTAAAAAAACTAATCCGCACTAAATTCGAAAAAAAGTTTATTAAAAAAAGAGCAAAGCTAATTGCAGTTGTCAAAAAATTAACATTAAATTTCTACTATTGGATTACAATTTCCACAAAAGGTATAACATGCTTCTAAAATCGCAAAAGGCATAAAAACATTCAAAAATTTGCGACGACAGAATTTACCACAGCTTTCTAAACCATGTAACCTGAACTTATTCATGAATGACTAAAAAGGGGCACGAAACATGAAAAAATAGTATAATCGCATTAAAATTTCATTTAAAGTTTTAAAATTTTCGTTTTAAATTTTATCGTTTAAAATTTAAAATTTTTCTTTTTTAATTTTATTGTTTAAAAATTTAAAAGTTCTTTTTAAAATTTATCGTTAAAGATTTTAAATGTTTCGTTTAAAGTTTTAAACTAACGGAAGGGGAAAAATGTTTAATTACACTGAATAATTAGAGTATTATTCCCTTGAGAATGTCAAAAATTGCTTTCTATAATACTCCTTTGGACATCACTTTTCGACTTTGTAAACTGTGAAATTTTTGTTATAATATTGGGAATATAATGGAAAATGTTTTATAATCTATGCTGTAAGCATTTTTTTCTTTCTTGTTAGGTAGATTTCGTATGAAATATAACCTATTGCGATCGCTCCCATGTTGAAATTTCTGAAAAATTTTTGCAGATCTACACCGATCACGACCCCTAGACCCCAAAACTACCGTAAGTAAAAAAGTTTATCTATCTATCTATCTATCGGTGTATATCACTTTCTTCTGGACACGATAACTTCCATAATTATGCTCCGATCTTCTTCAAACTTTTACATAAAATCAAGGGGCATAAAATCTCGGTTAAGTTCGTTAATGGGCAAAATCGGACCATGGGGGTGGAAGTAAGGAGGGTTTTTGTGAAAACAGAAAAAACGCGATAACTTCTAAATTAAAATAGATATCGAATCCGTTTAAAATTCATATTACTTCTAAAGAATGGGCCAAAAGTTTATGCATGACAGATTTTTGATAAAGTTAAAAATGGGCTCAAGGAGCGAAAAAAGCAGGATTTTTGGGAGAAAAAAAATCATAACTTCGTCAATTTATTAGATAGCAAATCCAGCTAAATTTTTTATAAATGTTCTTAAAATTATCTAAAACTTTTGTATTTACAAGTTTTTGATAGGAACAACATTTACTGATGAAAAAAATTAAAAACGAAAAGAAAAAGGGGGGGGGGGTGGAAAGTGAAAAAAATCCATAACTTACTCAATTCTTAAGCAATCAAATCTAATTAAATTTATTTTACATCTTCTCAATAATATCTACGACTTTTATATTTACAAGTTTTTCATAGGCCCAATTCTTATAGCAAAAATAAATTAAACAAAAATAGGAGAAAAAAACTCAAATCCAAGCTACCTATATTCTGAATCAGTTTTAAATTCACTTTTGATTTTAAACGCATCAAAATAGCAGATCCTCCAATATAGGAACTGTATAACGTGACGTATTTGCCAGTTTTTTGATAAAATCAGAATATTTTTCAAAAAAGACTGCCAAGAACGATATATTGAACAGAATTTCCCAAAATGATGGTGATTGAAAAAATTGAGGAAGTATAACAAATTGCATTTTTTCTGACTCATTTTTAAATCCATTTTTGTTCTCAAACGCATCCAATTTACAGGTCCTCTTATATAGGAACTATATAATGTGATGGATTTGCCAGGTCTTTGATAAAGGCAGAATATATTTCAAAAAAGGCTGCCAAAATGGGCACTTCGCACAAAATTTCCCAAAGCTATCATGATTAAAGAATTGAGGATGTATTCAAATAACAAATTGGTTATTTTATGACTCATTTTTAAATTCAATGTTACTCTCAAACGCATTCAATTGACAGTTTTTTATTATTTAGGAACTATATAATGTGAGAATTCGTCGATTTTTTGATAAAGGCCAAATGTATTTTTTTAAAAAGCTGTCAAAGTAGGAATTCCGGACAAAATTTCCCAAAGCGATCATGATTTAGGAATTGAGGATGTATTAAAATAACTAATTGGTTATTTTATAACTGATTTTTAAGTTCAATTTTGCTTTCAAACGCATTCCATTGACAGTTATTTGTTATATAGGAACTGTGTAATATGCCGTATTGGTTAGTTTTTTGAAAAAGATTAAATACAGTCGACTCTCGTTAATTCGAAATCGGACAATTCGAATCTTCGCTTAATTCGAACTAAATATGAAGTCCCGAAACTTTCAATGTCAGAACAACGTTTAAAATTTTCATTAATTCGAACTCATTTTCTCTTGACTTCGTTTAATTCGAACCAACGAGAATTCCAATTTTTCATTTTTCTCTTCTTTCTCGTGGATTTTAGATCATTTGAATAACTTTATTTTTTTTTATTTTTTGTGAAAATTGTTCCGAATAAGTATACATGTAATCCAATGCGTTTGATATCCACTTTCTATATTTCCACTTTTCGCTCCGTCAGTCAATCAGTGTCGCTTTAAATTTTTCTTCCATTGTGCTTGTTTCTAATATTTTAATTAGTTTATATATATATTCATTCTAACTTAATATTAAGTCATATTCCAATGATAACAGACGAAAAAAACACTGTAGCATTAATTCCTTTCTAATAGAAACCATATTAGGCATGTTTTCATTTCATATTTTCCATAATTCGAACTTCGGATAATTCGAACATTTCTTGTGGTCCTGACGAGTTCGAATTAACGAGGGTCGACTGTATATATATTTTTAAAGCTGTCAAAGTGAGCATTTTGGACAAAATTTCCCAAAGCTATCATGATTTAAGAATTGAGGAAGCATTCAAATAAAAATTGGTTATTTTATGGCTCATTTTTAAATTCGATTTTGCTCTCAAAAGCATTCAATTGACAGTTTTTTGTTATTTAGGAACTATATAATTTGCGTATTGGTCGATTTTTTAATAATAAAGTCAGAATATATTTCAAAATATGTTGTCAAAATGGGCATTTGAACCAAATTTCGCTTAAGATGATTTTCAAAAAAACTAGTTCTTACATAAAAATAATTAAAAAAATTTCAAAAGCGGCCAAAGACAATTGTTAAACTGGATTTATCTCTAATCATATTTTATTTTTTGTTGCTGAAATGAGCACTCTTCGAAATCTACCTCCGCCTATAGGCCATGCCGACAGGGATTTTTTTAGTTGCTTTTGTTTAAATCATGAAGGATAATATATATCTCATTAAAATATCCGGAAGACAGAAAAATATTTAAATTTTTTAAAAATAAATTATTGTATTGAAAAATTCTCTTTTCTCTAAAGCTTACAATGGAGTTTAAATCAAGTTTATATTTTGAATAGAAGGAAAAATATTAATTATTTTTCGTTTTGATTAGTTTTCAAAATGTAGGCTGTCATGATATGATTTCTTGTGACAAGGCGTTTTTTTCGTAGTGGGCTTTTTCACAATTCCTCGGATATATACAGTTATAACTGAAAAAACTTTCAAAATAAATACTTCAAACTTAAAAGCGTGTTTTACTTTAATTTTTGATTCAGCAAATTAAAAAATATACATAATTTTCTTTTTTAATTTAAAGTTACATATTTTTTTTTTCAAATTCTATTTTAAGTATTTTTAATTAAAAAAAATATATTATTTAAAAAGATCTGGATCAAAAATAAAATTTAGGTGTTTCTGTTTATTTAAATTTGAAATTTAATAAATAATCAATTGAGTTCTAACAATTGTTAATTACCTCACTTTTTAATAAGTTGTAAATTGTAATGATTAAAAAATATATAAGGTACCCTGGGGTATTAACGCCACGTTAAGGTTCTATCAATTTTCACGGCTCAGTTTTAGATTGTATTTTGAAACAAATATATGATTTGATACAGCAACTTATTGACTATCTATATGTATAAAAAAATAACAGATATGTATTCATAAAATGTAATGGCGTGATTTCTTGATCAGGGCTATTTGGCGTTATTACCCACCTATATGGGTAATAACGCCATGCAAACAAAACTATGAAATAAGATGGAATAATTGCATGTAGATTGCCCAATTCTAAAAATAGAAACTCTACAAACTTAGAATTTGACAAATTGCATTCTAAGCTATTGAAAATGTTCAATTTTTTGTGAAAGTGTAAGAAAAATAAAGGTGTGGGTTGAGGGGGAGGGGGGGGGAGGATGAGGCAAAAGAATATCAGACCTTGAGCTTCTTTTTGCTTAAAAAGGACCGCTTAAATAGAATTATTAAAAACATTGCACAGTTTTAACTGTGTTTATTTACATAAGTATTTTGGAATTAGCTCGGCCACTGTAGGGAATCAACTGGGGTATTAATGCCAAGGATAAGCGTTATTACCCCGTTATAGTTGTTGCGTTGTACATTTTAATTTAAAAATTATCTCGAGAAGATATCCAAAATCTTTAACAACATTTTGAAAGTCCATGAAATGTACTAGAAATTTATGTAATTAACAAAGTATTTCCGGATAAAAAAATAGTCTTCACATCACAAAACGTATCTCGCAAATTTTAGATCAAGCGTTAATTTTAGTTGCTTGTAAAAACAATAAGACCTAAAAATGATACAAATTAACGTGAATCTGTTTTTTTGCTATTTATATGACTCAAAACACTTCTGCGCAGTGCACATGGGTGTCATTTACCAGATTATTTCATAATTATGCATAATATTAGCACTTGGCGTTATTACCCCTCCTGGCGCTATTACACCAGACCACCTTATTAGATGTTCTACAATGTGATTTTGTTAAAAAAATAATAATAAATTTTAACCTAATCGATAAAAAAATATTTTAAAATGAATCCCGGACTCCCTTAAAAACAGTTGTTAAATATTTTATCTATAAAAGAGGGGAAAAAAACAGTACAAGGTTCGTTTATATGTATGAATAATAATTCTTCATTGTTTCAATATTGCTAACTCATTTTGTCTTGTTCAAGTTTATTATTTATTGAGTTATTATATATTTATTGAAGGGTGTTAAATAGACGTATAGAATAATGGTTATATATTAGCATAAAAATTACTATGATGCAAAAGTGCAAGTTATTATAAATGTATGTTTTTTGTATTTCTATCTATTAACGTATATCTAATTCAAAAAATGTGAAGTAGTTTAATATAATTAAAACACGCCCCAAACAATTTTTCCCGTATAATATTATTTAGTGGAATACATTTGTGTGGCCCTGTAATTTAATAATAAATATCCTTTGCATCACAGATTTCACAGAATGCATATTTTAGTATATACTTCATAGATTCATGCCAATTCTATAATATGTTCAAATGAGTGTGACACCATTAAAATGCATTTGAAACTTTTTTTCGCATTGATCGTAATGTAACGGAATACTTTTGATTGTCCCTGTAATTGATCTATGCATCCGATTTTCATAACATTTGAAATGACTCGACAAAATTATGTAATAAATATATGTTTTTCAAACGATTAAAATGCATTTGAAACTCTTTCCCCATTAATCGTAATGTAACGGAATACTTTTGATTGTCCCTGTAATTGATCTATGCATTCGATTTTCATAACATTTGAAATGACTCGACAAAATTTTATTCAAATAGTAATTTTATATTGTAAAATTGGGCGAGCTTGGGTGTTTAATTAAAAAAAATCTGTTAAAATAATATTAAAAAAGTACCTGTGAGAAAAAATCAAAACATCCTTAACGGCAGTCTTCGTGAATGGGGTAAGGAAATAGAATTTTTTATCGAAAGAAAACGCAATACCTTATTGATGTTACTTATGACGGCCGATCAGCAGCAGTAGGGATATAGGGCCGATGGGCAGCGACTTCCGTGGGGGAGGGGTCTTTCTAAGGGATCCTAACCGGTATTTACGCAAGGTTACCCAAGATTTGATGAAAACCATGGAAAATTCCGAACAGTTTGGCTGCCGGCTTTAATGCAATACAAAATAGTAAGTTCCAGCAAGCGTTAAAAAAATGTTGACGAGATTATAGTTAGAGACATACATTTCATACGTTTCATCGTTATCAATACCGGAGGTATCAACTTGATCTATTCTAATTATAGACCATATATTTTGCTTTAGATTAATTTTAAACACGATTATTCAATCAGTAAATCAACTATAACAGAAGTAATTTATTCCATTTTTCAATATTGGGAAAATCGTTGAGGTTAATTGGGTGAAATAGACCTCCAGTGTTCGTGTCCGGGATAGCTCAGTTTGTAGAGCATTGGCGGCTTCAGCCAATACATCCCTGGTTCGAATCCTGGCCCGGACTTTTTCCCCCCAATATTGAAAAATGGAATAAATTACTTCTGTCACATCTTTTGCTGTTTAGAATATATAAAAAATATTTTTAATTAACCTTCCGTCTACCAGACAAAACACCCATTTATCTACGGCAACACCTAATTTTAATTCCAAACTTGCAAACTGCACCAATAATATTTTAATATAATTTTGCTTTTACAATGAAAGCTTAAATTAAGGAATTCGTAATATCTAGACAAGTCCTTTATAAATTCCGGTGTCAATCGACAATTTCTCATTTTACCATTGACACCAGAAATATTGCTGTCGGGTCCAATGGACCCGTCTGGTAGACGGAAGGTTAAATGTTTACATAGATTATTCATATTAAGTACATAATTTTAATTGCCGGCTAACTGAACCAAATTCGTTTTGGTAATGAGTTATACATTTAAATAAAATTTTTAAATAATGAATTTTTAACTTTTTATTTTATGTTTCTTAGCTGGTTAAAATGAGAATGGGGGGGGGGGGGATGGATTAAGTGTGAAGGAAGTTTTATACAATGACGAAGAGTATGTAAGCACGATGGAGACTTATTGGAATTTTTTATTAACCAAAGCAAATTTATTTCAAAACATAAATAATTAAAAACATGCACATTTTAAGACGATTGTTTCAAGTTTTTACCAGTCAATTCTCGTTTCAAATAAGGCAGGTTTCTATTTTAAGATACTATGATATTATGAGTACTTATTTCGATGTTTTAAATCAAACTTATATGTAAAACAGCTAAATCGCAAGCACAAAATTGTCAAGCCCTATAAAAATGTAGCGAAAACTCATTCAAATATTGCGAAAAAAAAAAAAAAAGTCGCTGTAGGAATTATAAAAAAACTTTTTTGAAAGTAGAACAACATTCGATTTATGTATATATATATATATATATATACACAATTTTTATAAAATCATTCAATTATTTTTTAAAAAATGAAGAAACAAATAAACAGTTTTTTACAGACCAATGCGCAAAATGCTACAAAATGAAATGTAAAAAATGTATATAACAAAACCAAAAGAAATTCCAAATCCCCAAAATACATGGAAGTCTTCATCAGGGAGGCCCCTCCATGTAGGGGTAAATAAAGAGAAGTTTCTGAAAGGATGTAGGCTCATAAGCTAAATTACATCCTTAGCCAACAACTTCTCAGATTTCAGAGATCAAACTCAAACCTTCAAAAATATATAAATAAATACAAATTTCTAAAGATACCAAAGAACAAGACCAAAAATTACACAAATAAAAAAGGAAAAATACCTACAAAACTAAATATAAAAAATATAAAATTGTAAAATACAAACCCCCAGGAATACAAAACCCTCTTCAGCTAGTGGGGCCATTCACTAGCGCTTCAATCTCGCCCTAAATTGAAATCAAGCATCCGCAAGTAAAGAAACACTGAGACTCAGAAACTTTCAGTTAACATATAAGATGGATAACAGTTAACCATTAAAATCTTTTTTAAACCATTCATAGCCAATTCTAGATCTGTTTTGTTATTGCAAATCCTACGGATCCTATTAACTTGTGAATACATAATATTTTTTAAAACTTTATTGCTAATACAAGAAAACCAGTAAGTGAGGCTATTAACTTCAAAATTAAAATCTTTCCTTTTATCATAAAGTCCAACCAACCATTTTTCCTTGTTTTTCTTAATTTTAAGATCTAAGAAAGTAATTTGTTCACCATCATCGGTTCGGTTCAGGACAAGCTCATTAGGGTAAAGGTTAAGGCTTATTTCCTCAAAATTATTGCAGTTAAATACTATAAGATCGTCTACATATCTAAAGAAGGAAATATTATTGAAATTTTTTTCGTAAAAATATAAAAATAAATTTGAAAACGCACTTGAAAAACTTGTTCCCATTGGGACCCCCTTATTTTGTTTAAAATAATTAATTCCATTAAATAAAACGTTTTCAAAAAGGCAAAACTTAATTAAATCCATCCAAAACTTCTTATCTACTTTTAAAACATATTCAAATTCAACATAAATATTTTCAAATACCCCCACAATCAAATTGTGAGGAATGCTGCCAAACAGATTCTCAAAGTCAAAAGTGTTTACAGAAGTAATTTTCCATGAGTTACCATTCAAAAAATCTAAAACTTTAAGGTTATTGCCAATGATTGTATTACAATCAAAAGTTTCTATTTCCTTTAAAATTGAATTCAGCAAACCAAACAAAATTTTACCCGCTTTGTAATTATAACTATTAGTGCCACAGGTAACGAAGCGAAATTTTACTGGTTTCTTATGAAATTTAACAGTCGCAAAAAGGTAAGGAAATACAAAGTAGTTCCTACTAATTCCAAATTTTTTATCAAAATCCAAAATACGTTTTTTTATTTTAGAGGGGTTCTCAGTTAACGTTTTATAAGATTCATTACAGGTATATTCCTTCAAAAGAAGATCCCTATAGAAAACTTTACAAATTAAGGCAAAGTTACTACTTGCTTTATCAACAGTAGCAATAATAAACTTTTCTTTTAATTTAGCTATACTGGTTTTTAATTCAAAATTATAATGAAATTTTTTAGAACAACCCTTATTATAATAGTCTCTAAAAAACAAAAAACTTTTTTAAATAATACCATAAACTTTAATTTCCATTCTCTAAAATCCTCAAAAGGCCAACTATATTTATATGAAACTTTTAAAATAAAGGCATCCAAATCCTTTTCCATAAATTCTATAATTTTAAGATTACTATAATTAAAGTTCAATCTAAATCCAGAACCCAAACTCATAATATTCCTTAATTGAACATCTTTTACAATATTTAAATCTCCTGAAACAATATGTCCAAAATCTGGATTAATATAATCTTTATAGCAGTCTAAATCACAGAAACAATCATCCCCTTTAATTAAATCAAGATTCTTACTATAATCATTATAGTTACAAATAAGATTTTTTAATGTCTTATCATAACTATAGGTAATTCTAATATTAAAGCTATTTTTAAGAGGGAAAAGGCTATTACAATCTTTCAAAATATCCTTAAATTTAATAGAATCAAAAATCTTATCCCTAAAACACAAAACAAAATTTTCAAGAGTTTCTTCACTTATAGATTTTATTTTATTTAAATCTCTGAAACCAGTTTTATATTTAAATAAATCAATAACAATATCCTTTATATTCTGATTTTTAAATTTATAACTATCAAACTTACACCTCAAAAACCATTTAATAACTTTATTTTTTAATCTAAAAATTTTATTTTTTATTTCATTAATATCATAAAAATTAACATAATCTTTATTTACAGAATCAATAGTATCAAAAATATCTGCCTTAAATTTACTTTTTCCCTTTCCTCTACACCCTCTCTTGTTAAATGTGAAAAATGAATCCTTTAATCTAAATTTACTGAAACCGCAAAAATTACCCCTATTAACAACATTAATACCATTAAATTCTCAATTCAGGCCATATGGATAAATTGTTTTTAGTCTGTACATAAACATATTTTCAACTTTTAATCTATCTTCCCTATTGGGAACTATATCCAAAATATAAATGCTAATACTTTTAAAATCATGTTTTTGAAAGTGCTCAATCTCAATATCGTTACAATTTTTGTTATTTTTCTTTCTTATATCATTTCTATGCCCAGTAATCCTAATATTTAAACTACCAGAAGTCTGTCCAATATAACCAAATTTACATATTCCACATTCTAAAAAATAAACAACATTATTAGTTTTACAAAAAATATCTTGATCATTTTCAATCTGTTCTTTACCAGCATAAGGACAAGTAAGACATCGTTTATCACTACAAACACTAAATTTTTTTAAAGATTTTCTAAATTTTAGATCAACTAAAAACATTTGGTACGGTAGCTTTTTAACCGGGGAAATTCCTGTACCAAAATAATCCCCAGGGCCCCTTGTTTGAGCACGCGACGGACCTGGTGCTATGCAAATTTTTTCTTTATTACTTTCCATGATAAGTTTTTAAAGTACCTGAAAGGGAATCAAAATAAGTAAACTTGAAAGTCAAAGCCGAACTCTAAAACCAAGAAGTATTTCAAAAAAGGGGGGGGGTTTGTATTCCTGGGGGTTTGTATTTTACAATTTTATATTTTTTATATTTAGTTTTGTAGGTATTTTTCCTTTTTTATTTGTGTAATTTTTGGTCTTGTTCTTTGGTATCTTTAGAAATTTGTATATATTTATATATTTTTGAAGGTTTGAGTTTGATCTCTGAAATCTGAGAAGTTGGGGGCTAAGGATGTAATTTAGCTTATGAGCCTACATCCTTTCAGAAACTTCTCTTTATTTACCCCTACATGGAGGGGCCTCCCTGATGAAGACTTCCATGTATTTTGGGGATTTGGAATTTCTTTTGGTTTTGTTATATATATATATATATATATATATATATATATATATACATATATATATATGAGGTGTTAGAAACAAGATATATTTTTTATAAGAATAAGTGGTAACGAATCGCTAAAAAGTAAAAAAAAAGCAGATTTTCAAATTTATAATTTTGGACAAAAACATTTAAACGTGATTATTTTTGAAAATAGAGATAAATTGCCATAGAAGAGAAAAAAATAAAACTTTAAACTATGCATAAATAAATTCGCGTAAAATAAAAAAAAAAAAACAAATCCGCACGAAATTCGAAAAAAGTTTATTAAAAAAGGGCAAAGCTAATTGCAGTTGTCAAAAAATTAACATTCAATTTCTACTAATGGAGTAAAATTTCCACAAAAGTATAAACAAGCTGCTAAAATCGCAAAAGGCATAAAAACATTCAAAAACTTGCGACGACAGAATTTACCACAGCTTTCTAAACCGTATAACCAGAACTCTTTCATGAATAACTGAAAAGGGGCACGAAACATGAAAAAATAGTATAATCGCATTAAAATTTCATTTAAAGTTTTAAAATTTTCGTTTTAAATTTTATTGTTTAAAATTTTAAAATTTCTTTTTTAATTTTATTGTTTAAAATTTTAAAAGTGTCTTTTTAAAATTTATCGTTAAAGATTTTAAATGTTTCGTTTAAAGTTTTAAACTAACGGAAGGGGAAAAATGTTTAATTACACTGAATAATTAGAGCATTATTCCCTTGAGAATGTCAAAAATTGCTTTCTATAATACTCCTTTGGACATCACTTTTCATCTTTGTACACTGTGAAATTTTTGTTATAATATTGAGAATATAATGGAAAGTGTTTTATAATCTATGCTGTAAGCATTATTTTTCTTTCTTGTTTTAGTTGCTTTTGTTTAAATTATGAAGGATATTATATATCTCATTAAAATATCCAGAAGACACAAAAATCTTCAAATTTTCTAAAAATAAATTATTGCATTAAAAACTTCTCTTTTCCCTAAAGCTTACAATGGAGTTTAAATCAAGTTTATATTTTGAATAAAAGGAAAAATATTATTTTTTTTTCGTTTTGGTTAGTTTTCAAAATCTAGGCTGTCATAATATGATTTCTTGTGACAAGGCGTTTTTTTCGTAGTGGGCTTTTTCACAATTCCTCGGATTTAAACTGTTATAACTGAAGAAACTTTCAAAATAAGTGCTTCAAACTTTAAACGCGTGTTTTACATTAATTTTTGATTCAGCAAATTAAAAAAATATACATAATTTTCTTTTTAAAGTTACATCATTTTTTTTTTCAAATTCTATTTTAAGTATTTTTAATTTAAAAAAAATATTATTTAAAAAGTACTGAATCAAAAATAAAATTTTGGTATTTCTGTTTATTTAAATTTGAAATTCAACAAATAATGATTTGAGTTCTAACAATTTTTAATTACCTCACTTTTTAATAAGTTGTAAATTTTAATGATTAAAAAATATATGTGGACCCTACAAGCCAAGGGGTATAAGTGACAAAATTGAAAAAAAATAAACTAAATACACAGACAACCTAAAAATGTGCTTTTTTCATTTCAGATAAAGAAATATAAGTGATTTTCTTATTATTTGCTGAGTTATAGAGGCAAACCACTTTTTTCGAAAAACAAACAATATTGATTAATTATACGTTTAAAGAAAATTGTACTTTATTTTTTAACAGTTTTTGAAATAAGAGTTCAAAGACCAGAATACAACAAGCATAAATTTTCTATTTCAATTCACTCAATTGTTATTGATGTTCCAATTTAACATCAATTATCTAAAAATCAATTTACTCCAAATCGAAATTTTGTCACTTGTACCCCTTGGCTTCTGGGGTCCTCATATATTAGATGTTTTACAATGTGATTTTGTTAAAAAAAATAGTAATAAATTTTAACCGAATCAATAAAAAAAATTTTAAAATGAATCCCGGACCCCCTTAAAAACAGTTGTTAAATATTTTATCTATAAAAGAGAAAAAAAAAAAAAAAAAAAAAAAAAACAGTACAAGATTCGTTTACGTATATGAATAATAATTCTTCATTATATCAATATTGCTAACTCATTTTGTCTTGTTCAAGTTTGTTATTCATTGATTTATTATATATTTATTGAAGGGTGTTAAATAGTCGTACAGTATAATGGCTATATATTAGCATAAAAATTAATTCGATGCAAAAGCGCAAGTTATTATAAATGTATGTTTTTTTTTTTTTTTCTATTTCACTTTGAATTGTAAAATGCACTCTGTAAATTCCAATTCTTGTTAAAGGTATCTTATATATTATTAAATTATTATGTAAATGGTTATATATCATGATGCATATCCGATATTTATTCTAAAAATATCAAGATGATTCATACTTTAGATATTTTTTGTGCATTATTTTCAAACTATTGTGAATGATATTTTTCATTTTTTTTTTTCATTCAAAACAAGTTAAATGTTATTTTTAACTGTTGTTAAAAGAGTCGATCCGAAAACAACTAATTTTTATTTCTGTAGAAAGAATTTTTCTCAAGAAAAATATATTACATGTTTTTTTCATGGAAACAGAATTTTTTAATGTAACATTAATAAATTTATAGGATATAAATTATGCGCAGCAGCTATTAAAAGATAAGTTGTCTTATTTAATAAATATGCTATTTACATCTTCATTAGAAAAAATGTTTGCCATGTTTTGTTTATAGTTTAAATTCTACAAAATGTTAGGAAATATAAAGATAATCTTAGTTTATACGCAAAATGTTTAATTAAAAAAGATATTTCGAACTTAAAATACATATTTTTTCATATATTTAAAAAAAAAATTTTTAATTGATTGTATTTTTCTAATTACTTAAACTTCGATTTTGCATTATCTAAAAAAGTAAATAAAAAGAAAAAAACATGTTTAGAAGATTGTTTTATTAAGTTTTTATCTTAATGACAATTTATGTTAGATTTTAAATTATATCACGACTGAAAATAGTTATTATCAGCAGTAAATTTACTATTTTAAAAATATCAATAATTTGTATCTTTTTGACGCAGAAAAAAAAACATTTAAAAATTTATGTTCTTGGAGCCAACTCAAAATATTTTGGACAAAGAAGAAAAATTGTTATTTAAAACTTACAGTTTTTGAAGATAGAAACGGATTGCCAAACTGTATGACATCTTAAATCATTTTTGTGGAAATATTTAAAAATTCTGCGCATACCCAAATAATTTTAGTTTTGTTATTTTCATTACAATTGAAATTATAGTTAAAAAATTCTCCCCTTAACCACAGAGTTTCTTTAATTCCATTTAAAAATTATCGGTTTATCTGTACTTTTCTGTTAATGTAAATAGATACAGTAGAAAATAAAAAAACCCCTCAAAATATTTATGCTCCTGCATTTGTTTCAAAATATTTAGGAAAGATATATGTTTAGTATTAAAAATGCTAAAGTTAGTATTGAAACGAACGTTAGCGTTAGTATTGAAAATCGAATTTTTTTAAAGGTAAAAAAGGGGCTCTTTTTGTATTTTTATATTAAAAAAGGATTTATTAATTTTCTGTGTAAAAGTTTTTATGAAACTGTATAATTATGAAAACACTTCCTATAAATATAATATTTTACATTTTATTTTATTCTTTTTGTAAAATTTTCAAAATGGAAAATAAAAAACATTATATTTTTACCCATTTTCAAGACTTTCAGAGGGTCAAAAGTTTTAACCAATTGTTTTTATTGTAATAAAATCAAAAATTGCCTAAAAACAATACATATAATAAAATTTTCAAAAAATCCTTCACATTTCTTCTGAATAAAAAGGAAAAAAAGCTTACTAAGTACTTCTAAGCCACACTTTGTTAGTCTTTTATTTGTGATTCACATTATCATGGAATAAATTTAATATTGGCGTTGTCTTTAAGTATTCAGTGTCAACTCCATTCAGTGTCACCCCAGGACTTAATACTCAAACAAGGTAAATGCTCCATTAAGAACACCCTCATAGCATGCTTGGTCACAGTGACGTCACAATGACGTCACTGTGAGTCACTTTGATCACATCACATCTGTGACCAAAATGCCACCACTCAGTGACGTCACATTGTGACTGAGATGTGACTTTCTTAAAAATCTTTAGAAAATTACAAATATTCTTCAAAACATGTTATTTACTTTAAAAAACATGTTTCTGGCAATTTAAATATCGTTGCTTTTATCACAGTTCCGTCACAATGTTAATGTCAAATTAGTCACAAATGACACATTTTTCACAAATTTCTCACATTGTGACCCCTTTGCGAAACGTCACAAAAGAGCTCTAAAACAACCATAACGACTTCACATTTTAGTCACTGTGACTTCACATCGACGTCACGTGACGTCACATCGACAATCGATGATCCCAAAGTCACAATGTGACTTCACAACGACGTTGCAGCGACGTCACCATGCTTTACGGGCGATTTGAAAATCTTTCTTTGTTATTTAGTTCGGTGAAGATGATACAAACGGAATACAAAATGTATAATATGAACTTTAAAATGTCCAGATTTACTTAAAAGACAATTAAAATAATCAACTATAGATGTTAATAGTTATTTTTGTAAAAACATCTTCTGAAAAGAAATCTTCTGAAAAAAAAGTCTCTGAGGAAGAGCCTGATTAAAGTTTTGAAAGCACTAAGATGTTTTTTGATAAAAATAACTATTAACATCTATAGTTGATTATTTTAATTGCCTTTTAAGTAAACCTGAACATTTTAAAGTCCCTATTATACATTTTATGTTAAAAGCAAGGCGAAAATTTCACTTCATTTTTCATGTCATATATTTTATATTTATTAGGAACTATTATCTTACTATTTTTTATTAAAAACAATAACAACAACAACAACAACAAACATAGTTTTTTCCCCCACAGGAATTCCAGTACAAAAAATCCTGAAATTTCATTTATGTTATTCTTTCAAGCTATAAACAGAACAAATTATGGATATTTATATTATAAATCTCCGGTATATACCGGGTGTCCCAAAAATGACTGATGGATTTTAAAATTCAATAACTAGAAAACGGTGACAGCTATTTAAAAATTTTTTGCAGGAGGGTTATGTATAATGTCAGGAGTATTTTTACCGTAATTTTTTATTTTAGTTCGCATCTCAAACTTAGTGGCGCTGACGGCGATTGAAGGCTAGGTCGACAGTTCACTCAGCACTGATCACCTGTCCTTCAATCGCCGTCAGCGCCACCTATTGTTTGAGATGCGAACTAAAAGAAAAAAACACGGTAAAAAAAACTCCGGACATTATACATAAACCTCCTGCAAAAAAAATTTAAATAGCTGACACTGTTTGCAAGTTATTGAATTTTAAAATCCATCAGTCATTTTTGGGACACCCGGTATGTATGAATACAGGTCAAAAGTTGTGAAAAACAGAGTAAACAATTATCTTGCTATTCCTTTTTAATGATTGTTTGTGATTCCAATAACTGACATTTTTTTTAGGGGACACAGCTTAGACCATTTCAATCCGAATTCTTTCATAAATACGCGCTTGGCGTTAGTAGCGATAGTGACATTATTGCCTGAGGACACTTTGATATTAACCCCTTAATGGTCGCATTAAATTACGGTTTTATAATTAAAATTCAACATTGTCACCACTTTTTTGAAAAAAAAAAATCTTATTTAATGACAAACAAAATGATACCACAATAAAACGAATTACACTATTTGATAAAACTGGTGGGAATCAAATAATTCTGAATAAAAGCCGTGAAGCTTGCAACCCGTGAAAGTATCGGGAGCGACAATGGAGGATATTCCAAATCTGTGTTCGAGGCTGTAAAAATTCACGTGGTACCGGTAATTTACCCAAAGAACTTCTAACTGATAAGCAGGGAGGCTGCTACTGCTTTCCCTATGAACCGTTTCATTGGCTGATTTAGATTTACATTGCTTCTAACGAAGCTTTCTTTTCTTTACACTAGAATTTTTACCCTTGACCACGTGATCATAACGTAGATGGAATATCCTCCATTAAGTAGTTAAGGCCATTATTAAACACAAGACGAAAACTATAAAACTTTTAAATATTTGAATGCGTAAAAAAGTCTAAAAATTATCCCTTATCGTAAATATTATTTTTGGTATGAAACTTCGCAATAATTGACTAGTTTTTTTTTTGTATAATGGAATATGAATTGCCAAAACACATCCACATCAAAATTTCAGAAAAAAAAATCAATTTCCTTCTGAACGAAAAGCAAGTGGCTTCTACTAAGTTGTTCCTGTCCATTTTTTGTCACTCTTTTGTTCACGATTCACATTAGTAAGGAATATGTTGAATTTTGGTGCCGTCTATGACAGTGATCGTACAAACAAACCCAGGGAGAGAGATCGAGAGCGCAGAGAAGTAAACTTCAACATAATTGTAGACAGAATAAAGTGTTTATTTAGATGAACTATGGAAGGTTTACAATACTAAGACGCTAGCAATACGGGAAATCATATCATTTGCCCGAAGGCACGGCATTAGCCGGAGAGGGGCACAGCGCCCCTTTTTGCGTGATGTTACATGGCCAATGGTTTGAGTAGAAGTCAGTGACTGAGGCAGGGAAGATGTACAGCGCTATACTTTTTACAGCGTCAAGGTTATGAGAATCCGTTAATGCTTAGTAACAGAAAATGCTATCGTTGGTGTAATACTGAAGTCCTGTGGTTTCTAAGGAGTGTCGATTGCATACGCACGTGTGCTTCCAGATAATGAAAGAATTACATGCCGAATGATTCATGACATCTGGGAGATTTTAAAGATTAGCTGAGTGCATGAGAATGTTAACGGATAAACGTATTATAAACCACAGCTGCTTCTATTTAACATGGAAAAGAATGCATAAATGTGCAGATCTAAGGAAGACTGACATTCGGTTAACTTTTATTGTGACGAGAAAAGAATTAACAGATCTTTCTCAAAGTGATAAAAATCCAAAACAACGAGTGGGAATGAAATGGTGTTTTTTTTGTCTTATGAAAGAGGGTTTGTAAAGGAATTAATTTCACATACAAAGTTATAAAAGGGAAAATAACAAAGTACTGCATTATAACCTTAAATGCAAGAATATTAACTTTAAGTATTTATTTAAAGGGGGGTAATTTCTAGTTAAAATTTAGAAAGTTTCGATTTTAACTGTTCAATTTCTAAAAAGGGGAGAAGACAAGATAATATGTGACAGAAACACCGTCACACCGTCTTTCCGTAACCGGTTTTCCACCACCCATAATATTCCCTCCGAACTTCATACCCAAACAAGGTAAATGTTCCATTCACCTTCCGGCGGGCACGCCGTTGTAAAAAGTATAACATTCACTTTCTTTTTTCTTTAAAACAAAATTCACACCTGCTTTAATATGTTATAACAAAATAAATCTAAGTGTATTGCGGAATACTTTCTTAAATTGTGAGCAGAGACAACTTATATGATATTTGTATGTTAAATTATTTGTAAAATTAAAAGAAAATGGCAATAAAGGAATGTTTTCCTTTTGTTGTAATTTACAATGCGCTCCTGCTCATGTGATGAAAATTTGTGCGCCCGGCGAAAGGTTAATAAAACTTTGAAAATCTTTACTTGTTACTTAGCTCGCAGAAGGTGATAGGTATTTTGTTTCTTATCAACAGTTTTAGTTCCTTAAAATTTTAGGCAGAGTCGTAGCCTTTTCATTTTTTCTCATTTGATATTTGGACAACATTTTTTCAATCGGTAATGCACACAAATGCTTTTTGCTTCATTATTAAATCCTATAAATGTATTTTAATTTTAATTACAGGCATAAGCTAACGTGTTTGAAAAATGCAAATTTTATTAATTTCATCGTTTAACCCGGGAGTATAAGCGCGAGGCCTGATAAACCTAGATATCTTATGGATTTAACAATTATCATATTTATTATTTAAAAGTATTCTTCGTCTATTTTATCGCTGAATTTGTAACAACTGTCCCGAAAAAATATGTGATGACTGTTATTTGAATTTATTTGTGGCAAATTAAAAAAAAACCCATTGATCCCCGTGAATGTTCGCGTGTTCTCCCGGGTAAACCCTTTAAGTGATGATTGTTGAATTTTCTACCGCTTAATCTTAATTCAGAAATGTCACAATCGCACCGGAATATTTGATCGAATTTATTTAAAAGTTTTTTGTATTTATTCTTGTAAATCGTAAACCAAATTTTTTCTTTACTGGTACCAAAGTGACATTTGGAATTTTGAAGAAATTTACCCACGAAAGTTGAAAATGTTAAACAGGCTTTAGGAAAAGCATAAAAATAAAATATTAATAAATATATCATTAAGCACATACCGGAAATAAAACAAAAATCCAAATCTGAAACAACATCAAAAATCTATAAATATTCCTTTTTCTTTTCTTTTCGTGTGAAGCTTTAACAGTCTAAGTGTTTGGAATGCAACATTCCGTTAACTAAGCTCCAGGTTTCACAGCTATACAAAGAATATTTAAGGTAGTATAATTATATAGATTTAATGAATTTTCAATACGTTGAAGAATGATCAATACACAAGGATTACATTCATATTTGTAATTAAGTTTTTGTTTTTTTTTTGTTTTTTTTTAAAGAATTTGATTTTTTGAGCACTTAAAACAAAATGCACAGAAAACTACATTATAATTTTACCCATTTGGAAGACGTTCCCAGGGTTAAAATTATTATTCATCAAGGATTACATTCATATTTGTAATTGAGTTTTTTTTTTATTAGTGTTGAAAAATTCTATTTTCTGAGCATTTAAAACAAAATGCACAGAAAACTACATTGTAATTTTATTTATTTGCAAGATGCTCACCAGGATTTAAATTATTTTTCATCTGTTTCTATCTATATTATAAAGGCCAAACGTATCTGTGCGTAACGCATACGTCATTTTGCGAATGGCAACATTTTCCCCTGCAATTTCGGTTTTGCAATTTTCGGTACTGCAAATTTTATGTTTTTAAACATTGCCCATTTTCAATTTTTACACCGTCGCATAGAGAAAAATATGTACTTTTAAATACAATTTGTATGAAAGCTGTATCTCAATTTATTCTTGACATTTTAATTGTTTTATAGTTTTTAGTACGAATTTTGTAATTATGGCAACAGAAAGACGCAATTTTCTCTTAAAATTCATAAAAATTGAAATGTGCGCGTGTAAATTTTGAGAAGAGGAAAATTATGACGGGTTTTAATTTCTCGTGAAGTTCTAAGATCGTGTCAATTTGAAATGTATATGTTTTTTTCATACGTGTTTATAACAAACACAAGAACCTCAATTGGTAACTTCATCTTAATAACAGATCTTTATTATATTTTGCTTCATTGTTATATTTTTATGTATGCGATAAAAGTTTAATTTTAAAATTTTGGACAATTGACTTTTATAGAGATGGTATTTTTTTTCTTAATTTCAGCTTTAAATAATATTTGTTTGAGAGTTGTAAGATGGTTTTTATACTATAGCTAATTTGGTAGGTTTATTATAAATCAGTTTCTTCTGAAACAGTTCCTTCATAAACATTTATTTTCGTCGAAGTTCGACGGGTTCCACCTTGTTATAATAAAATGAAAATTTGCCGAAAAACATCTACCGCGAATTTTTAGAAAAAACTTTCAGATTCCTTCTGAATGGAAAGGAAATGGTTCCTACTATGTACTTCTCATCCATACTTTGTCTCTCTTTTGTTCAAGATTCACATTAGCAAGGAATATGTTCAATTTCGGTGACGTCTATTCGTATTCGGTATCCCCTGCATAACATTCCCTCGGGATTTCATACTCTCATTAAAAGTCAGCCACAAAATAGCTCAAGTTGAGCTGAAATCAACTCATCTCACTGTTGAAAAGCAGCTTCTTAAAAATCAGTTGAAATAACTCGAGTTTTTACCAATTGAAATGAAGTTGAGCTATTTAAATAACCAATTTAGATCAAGAAGATTTAATCGTTTGAAATACAACTCTTTTATGATCGAAAAAAATATAGCTTTTTCATGAGAAGCCAAATCAGCTCTTTCGTTTTAAGAGTGTACCCAAACAAGGTAGAACAATTTGAAAATCTTTCTCCGTTATTTAGTTTGGAAAAAATAAAAACATTCTTACTCTTTATCAACATTTTAGGCAATTCGTAGCTTTTTTTTTTGTATATTGACAACCCTGTTTTGAATCGATTATGCAAAAAATGCTATTTGCTTCGTAAATAAATCGTACAAACATATTTTTTTTTTATTACACATTTAACCGAGTAATCAAATACGTGTTTGTTATTCCGATTACTCAGAATCTGTCAGCAGACAGTCCGTAGTGCGATTTTTCCGGATTTATTCTTAATTACGCGCATTTTAATTTTAAGCGTTATTACCGACACTGGCATTACTACACCACTACTACACCCGGATACTTTCTTATTAAATCCATTAGTAAGGACAAGACTAAAATCATAAAACATTTAAATACGTAAACGCGTAAAAAACTCTAAAAATTATTCCTTACCTTAATTATGCCTTTTCCTATGAAGCACCACAATACTTCATTATTTTTTATTATAGTAAAATCAGAAATTGCCAAAAAAAAAAAAAAAAAAAAAAAAAAAGGAAAAAGAAAAAAAAAAGAAAAACAAATTCAGTTTCTTTCAGAATGAAAAGGAAATGGCTTTTACTAAATACTTACTGTTAGAGTTATTTGTAATTTATCTTTGAAATGTGGCATCATACTAGTTTATGTTAGAATTATTTGTAATTTATCTTTGAAATGTGGCATCATACTAGTTCGCTAATGTATGTATCTATAGAAACGCAAATTGTCTGTGTTTTTTTAGTTACATACATTAACGAACTAGTATGATGCCACATTTCAAAGATAAATTACAAATAACTCTAACACTTACCATCCACGCTCTGTCACTCAGGTGAATAATAGTTTTAAAGCTTCATACGAAAAGAAAAATTAAATAAATCATTTATAGATTTTTGACATTGTTACAGATTTTTTTGTTATGTACTTAGTAATAGATTTATTAACATTTTATTTTATGCTTCTCCTAGAGCTATGCTATCCAGGACGAATGCGCGAGCATAACCTGGGTATTATGATAATGATTATTATTTTTTTAGAAATAAATTCAAATCATAGTCGCAACATATTTATACTTCAACAGTTTTTACTAATTTCGCTATAAAAATTTGAAAATCACTTTAAAGAATATAAAGGTGACCATTGTAAAATCAACAAGAACTCTAAGTATTTACGACTTGGCACTCATACTCGCGGATTAAACACTTAAATTAATAAAATTTTCATTTTGAAAGCACGTTAGCTTATGATTATAATTAAAATTACATTTATTTGATTTAATGACGAAGTGAATAGCATTTGTTTGCATAACCAATTGAAAAAGAGTCAATGTAACAAAAAATCAAAGGGCTACGAACTGTCTAAAATTTAGAGGGAGTAAAAGTATTGATAAGAAATTAAACAAAGAAGAAATATTTTCAAAGTGTTCCTAATTTTAATTCCTAATTCCTAATTTTTAATGTTTTGTCATAGGATTTTAAAAACAGAAATTTGTCCCTTTTTAAATCGAGAAAATGCTCTGATTAAATAAGAGAAATTTCACAGTAAAATTTTACTGGAGGAGATAAACATGGATTCTTGAGCCTTTTTGCGGCACATATGCGTGTCGTTCGGCCGCAAGGGGTTAATGGAACACTTACCTAGTTTGGGAATGACGTTCTGAGGGAATGTTATAGAGGAGAACCGAATAGAAAGAAAGTCACCAAAATTGAGTATATTTCTAATTGAATATATCAGCGGTTCCCAAACTTTCTTCGTACGCGACCCACCTTTCAGCGAAAAAAAATTTCGCGACCCACTGTCAGTAAAAAAAAAAAAAAAAAAAAAAAAAATCGCAACCCACCCAAAATAAATTTCTATATCAGTAAAGTAATTTTTGTACGATCTCTATACGCTGGGCCGATCCTATCCTACGATAAATGCTAATTTTTGCACGGAAGATACATTATCAACAAAAACACGTTTTTCGGCAATTTCTAATTTCATCCTCATAAAAACTAATGAAGCATTATGAAGATTCTTATGAAAAGGAATAATTACGGTAAGAAATAATTTTTAGATTTTTTTAACGCATTTACGTATTTTAATGTTTTATAATTTCCGTTTTGTGTTTAGTTATGGATTTAATAATAGAGTTTCCGGAGGTAATATTGCCAGTTTCGGTAATAAAGCCAATCACTAATATGACGCATAATTATGATGTAATCCGTAAAAATTCCAACGCGGATAATCCGCTGAAAGACTCTTTGTAATCGGAATCACAAACAACCGATAAAAAGGAATAGAAAGATAATTGTTCACTCTGCTATTAAAATTTTTTGACCTACGTTCGTACATATAGTATAAGTATATACATTTTGTTCTGTCTTGAAGTAATAACATGAATGAAATTTCAGGAATTTTTTTCAGGAATTTCTGTCAAAAAAAAAAAAAATTTTTAGATAAAGAATACTAAGATAATATTACGAATTGAATAATTTCCAACTGAGCGAAAAATTGCCCAGGCCGGGAGTCGAACCCAGATACTTGGCTTATAAGGCCAATGCTTTACCTGTTAAGCTACCGGGGCGACAGCCGGCTGGGATGTTTCGCTCAGATAACCTTATTGGTCATAGCATCTGGTCTGTCATTTAAACAGTTCAACAGAATTGACAGCAGGTAATGGACCTCTGTATGACGATGGGTACGTAGGTATACTATTATTTTCAACACAATCCAACTGATTGGTAAAGTAATAATACGAATTGAATATAATATTGAGTAACTAAGATAATAGCTCAGTCTATTCTTTAAAATTTTTAATTTGTGCTCACACATAAAAATATACATAATTATATATGTTACAGGCCAAACCCGATTTTAGGCCAAACCGGTCTATCCTAACGCCCATCGGATAAACTAGTTTTTCCTAGGCTAAACCGGTCTATCCTAACGTCCATCGGATAAACTAATTTTTCCTAGGCCAAACCGGTTTATCCTAACGCCCATCGGATAAACTAGTTTTTCCTAGGCCAAACTAGTCCATCCTAAGGCCCTTAGGACAAACTAGATTTTCCTAGGCCAAACTAGTTTGGCCTAACTCTTATAGGATAAACTAGTTTAGATTGCTGTTTATTGGTCTGAACTAGTTTATCCAAGGCCAATTCAATTTGGCGTGATTTTATTCAATTCAATGACCGCCTCAACGCCAACATTCTTGTTTGTCCTAGGCTGATCTAGTTTATCCTAGGCCAATGTAGTTTTACGTGTTTTCAGATCACGTGCGTGAAAGCCGGAGAAAAAATGGGCTCACAGGTTCTGTATATGCATGTATATGTATGTGCGTACGTATGTACATAACGCGATAACTATTGATAGAGATATCCGATTTGTTTAAAATTTTGTAGGTTCATTCTGATAAGGTACTTTTCTGATTAATTTTGGGAATTCATTGGATAAGAATAAAGGGGGCCGAACAGGAGGCCAATCACTCACCGTTAATTTAGAGAAATGGATTTATCATGCAGAATTATCAGTTTTCATTTAAAATTTTAGATATAGGATCATTGTGACAAGGCGCCTCTGTGATTAGTTGTGGATGTTTACTGTTTAAGTCTAAAAGAAAGAGCAATGCAGATAACAAAACATAACTTAGATAAATGGTTTTTGTCTCAGAATTGACGAATCAACCAAAACTAATTTTAGATATGCTTTATAAAATTAAAGAACTGTCCAAAAATTGAAGCAAATCAGTTAATTCTGCTCAAAAAATCCTTCATCTGATTTAAGGACGACAATCCCCCCATTCTTCCCTTTATAATTAATTATTAAACCCTCAAAAAAATTATGGATTCGCTTTATAAAGAAAAAAAACTATAATAAATTTTAGGGAAAATCGGATAAATCTGCATAAAAACCCATTTATCTAATTTAAGGAAAACGATAAGACATCCACTACCCCATTATACTTAATCAAAAGAAAAAACCCAAATTAATTAAAGAATCGCCTGATCAAATGAATTCATTTCCAAAATTTTAAGCAAATTGGATAATTCTGTGATAAAATATTTAACTAATTTAAGGAAGGAAATAAATTTTAAGTTTCCCCCCTTATATTTCACCGAAGAACCATCAAAATTCATCAGTGAAGCGCTTCATCAGAACGAACAAATCCAAGATTTGCAGCAAATCATTTAATTCTGCATGAAAAACCCATTTGCCAAAATTAGGCGTTATCAACCCGTTCTTCCCGCTGTTCTTATCAAATTAACCCCCAAAACTAATTAGGGAAGCGCTTTATCAAAATGATCTTATTTCTAAAATTTGAAGCAAATCAGCAAATTCTGCGTGAAAAAAGCATTTATAAAAATTGTAGGGCGTTACCCCTATTCCCCCCTCCCTTTATACTTAAACAATGAACACCTACAACTAATCATGGAGGCGCCTCAAGGGAATGCTCCTATATCTAAAATTTGAATAAAATATGCCAATAATGAACGGAAACAAATTTATTTAAATTAAAGGAAGGGGTGAATCAGCCTCTTGGTCCCCACCCCCCTTATTCTTCTCCAATGACCTCCTAAAATTAATCAGAAAGGCTCCTCATAAGATTAAACCTATGTTGAAAGTTTGATGCAAATCGAGTATTTCTATCAAGAATTACTGCGTTACGTACTTACGTTCATACATAGATACAGAACCTACCGGTACATTAGTTCTCAGGCTTTGGTAGCCTGATCAGATAAAAACACGTCAAATTACATTATTTCTATCAAGAGTTATCGCGTTACGCACATACGTACATACATGCGTACATACATACATACAGAAGCTGTGAGCCCATTATTTCCCTGGTTTTGACACCCGTGAGCTTAAAATACGTAAAACTACGCGTAATTTTTTTTCCAACCACCTTCGTCGCTCCAAGCCCAAGCTCGCACTCTGATTGGTTGTTGCTCTCGGCACTGTTTTCATGTAACTTGGCGATAATCATACTTGGCGTAGCGATAGATGCTTCCGTCGAGGAGTTTGATTTCCTTCCGAACCGAGAATAAAGTAACTTTTCTCTTGCAGCATTGGATTGGATAGAACGTGTCTTACTGAAAGCTGTACTCTTTAAATATTTTTACACACAACTTTTTACTTTGTACTCGGTTTACTTCGTACTCGGTTCGGAAGGAAATCAAACTCGACGGAAGCGTCTGTCGCTTCGCCAAGTATGATTATCGCCAAGTTACGTGAAAACAGTGCCGAGAGCAACAACCAATCAGAGTGCGAGCTTGGCCTTGAAACGACGAAGGTGGTTGGAAAAAAATTACGTTAAAACTACATTGGCGTAGGATAAACTAGATCAGCCTAGGACAAACAAGAATGTTGGCGTTGAGGCGGTCATTGAATTGAATAAAATCACGCTAAATTGGATTGGCCCAGGATAAACTAGATCGGCCTAGGATAAACTAGTTCAGACCAATAAACAGCAATCTAAAATAGTTTATCCTATAAGAGTTAGGCCTAACTAGTTTGGCCTAGGAAAATCTAGTTTGTCCTATGGGCTTTAGGATAGACTAGTTTGGCCTAGGAAAAACTAGTTTGTCCGATGGGCGTTAGGATACACCGGTTTGGCCTAGGATAAACTAGTTTGTCCGATGGGCGTTAGGATAGACCGGTTTGTACTAGGCCAATCTAGTTTGGCCTAAAATCGGGTTTGGCCTGTAACATATATATATATTTTTTTTAAACAAAATAAGAAATATATATTTTTTTCACTTTCTACAAACACCTTTTTTTAATAAAATATCAATTATGATAATCATTATTTGTTTTTATCCGATGCAATTTATTTCTAATCAGTGCATCTTTTTTAATCTTTTGTTCAAGATTCCCATTAGCATTGAATATATTCAATTTCGGTGATGTTTATTCGTATTCGGTATCCCCTCCATAGCATTCCCTCAGGACTTTATACCCAAACAAGGTAAATGTTCCATTAAGGGAGACCCGTAAGAAAAAACCCAAAATTTTTATTATTGATTTTAAAGTAATGAATTTTGATGTACTATTTAAGAATCTTTTTGTAAGGTTGTTGTATTTTGTGCCGGCCGATTATCTACGTTAGGGATATAGGCCCAGGGGGAGGGATGACCTTCGTGGGGGTCTTTCTAAGGGAACCTAACCCGTATTTACGCAAGGTTCGAAGAAAACCACGAAAACTCCGAACGGTTAGGCCGACGGCCGCGATTGGGTTCGAACCCAGCACCTGCCGTCTACCAGTTGAGAGGTCAGACCCTCTCGGCCACTGGTGGGGCCTTTTTGTAAGGAATAATTAGCCAAAAAATTCACTTTTTATTAAAAAGTATATTTTTATGGGGATTTTTATGATTTTTTTGTCGAAAAATACACTTAAAATTATTATTCCTCATTCAATTTTCAATATTTTGGTACTAATAGAATTTCTTAAATAGTGTTATAGTATATGGAAAAGACCTAGGGAGAGATATTTTTAATTTTCTATTTTAATCAGCTAAAAAAAAAAAAGAAAAAAATTACGCATGGTAAATTTCCTTAAATTCGTTATAATTTTCATGTTTACCAATTTATGTAAAATTTTCAGAAATAGTTAAAAAAATGTATCTCTCCTTACTTTTGTTGCAATTTTTTTAAGATTCTAAAAAGAGAAACACTTTGTTTCTAAATCTTTTTAGCACTAAGCCTTAGTACTTTGAACTTAGGCAAAGTATGGAAAAAGTCATTTTCAGGAAAACACATTTTTAATGGCCGCTAGTCCTTTAAACTCTAGTGACTACAATTCAAAAAGTTCATTTGTTATCTGTTCCAAGTGACCACGAGTTCTGAAATTTCGCATGGATATTCGCAAATATGTATTTTATCGTTTTCTGAGATAAAACGTTTTTTGAACCTTTGATGATTTTTGGCCGAAATTGGGGTTCGGGTCTCCCTTAAGAACAATTTGGAAATCTTTCCTCGTTACTCAGTTTGGAGAAGTTGATAAAATAGAATTAAGGTTTCGAGATTCTTGAGTTGTGTAGAAATAACCTGCAACGGAAAAAATAAATAATTATTATCATAATGGATTTTTTTTTCTTAAAAAAAGAGTTTAATGTGACAAAAATATATATTTCTTATTCCGTTGACGAAAATGTTTTATTTTATAAACTGATAGATATAGAGCACAAATTTAAAATTTGAAAGAATAGACTGAATGATTATCTTACAATTCTGTATTAAGGAAACAGCTGACAAAAAACGTAGTTTTTTTTCCACAGAAATTCCTCTAAAGAATAACTGAAATTTCATTCATGTTATTCTTACAAGCTATAAGCAAAACAAATTATAGATACTTATTCTATAATCGCCCGGTATATATGTTTGAATGCATGTCAAAAATTTTGAAGAACCGAGTAAACAATTATCTTGTTTGTGATTCCGGTTACTCAGGCCCCACCACTGGCTGAGAGGTTCTGACCTCCAAACTGGCAGACGGTAGGTGCTGGGTTCGAATCCAATCGCGACCGTTGGCCTAACCGTTCGCAGTTTTCCGTGGTTTTCTTCGTACCTTGGATTTCCTTTCATAAATGCGGGTTAGGTTCCCTTAGAAAGACCCCCCACGGAGGGCAACCCACCCTTAAGGCCCACATCCCACAGTGTAGATAATTGGCCGACATAAATACAAACAAACAAACAAACCGGTTACTCAGAGTCATTCATCGGAAAATCCTTAGCGCAAATTTTCAAAATTCCTTCATAATTATGAGTAATTTTAACGCTTGGCGTTATTACCGACCTTTATATTATTTCCCCCGGGCACCTTATTAAATCCCTTACTAGTGAAAACACACCATAAAATAAATTAAATTGCGCAAGGCCTTTCGAAAGGACTTAGTCTTTCTTCATCAGGAGCAAAAATACGTGCGTCTATTATGAGTGTAGCAACACGGCTGAAGTGAAAAGGCGAGAAAGGGAACAAGCTACCCTAAGGGAGAAATCTCGCCTTTACTCTTCAGTTGTGCCGCTACATTCATAGTAGACGCACGTCTTTTTGCGCCTGACGAAGAAAGACTAAGTTTTTTCGAAATACTTTGCGCAATTTAATTAATTTTATGGTGTTTTCAGAAAGTTTTTTAACTTTTAAAATTGTTCCATATTGCATATTCTGGTGTAGACACTATGAATATCGAAATTAACTATTCAGTCACATAGTATTTATTTCGTGATAATAAAAAATGTTCTTATAATCAATTTTACTAAATGAAAAATCTCATGTAAAATGCAAAATGCACACTATGATTTACTGTATTAATTCACTTGCAATAAGTAGACATTATATTATTTTATTTTAATTTTGCGTCCATTAGTAAATTTGCAATTTATAAACTTAATTTATAAAATGCATAAAAAGGCAAAAACCTATAATTTATTTATTTACTAATTTATATGATATTATTAACCTATATATAATTTATTTTTTAATTAACAATTTATTTATTTATTTATGTATTAAAACCTATAATTTATTTATAATCGTTCATAATTAACTTATTTATAAGTTAATATTTCTTTTCTTATGAAAATTCATAATTATTATTCATTGTTTTCTAGTCCAATTAAATCTGAAACGGCATGAGTACGCGGCAACTTTTAATTAGAATTAAAGAGCATCGCAGAGATAATAAACAATATAAACAGAATACTGCTCTTTCTCGCTTCTACTTGGCGAACAAGGGTTGACGTATTAACTTTGATGAAGCCAAAATCATAGTTCCGTGCAATAACTCAGTTCAAGGTAAAATAAGAGAATCTATCAAAATCATTGCGCGAAAAAAAAAAAAAAAAAAAAAAAAAAAAAAAAAAAAAACATGTAATGATAATGTATCATACAATATACCAAAAATATGGCATAACATCATAAAATCTTAAAATTTTTATTTCGTTGCAATATTTTAATTTTTACTCACGTGTAAGTGGCAACATTTTTAAACTTTTAATTCATTTAGATTTTAATTTACTAGAAATATTATCTCTCGATCAAGATGCAAACTTAGTCCTTCCATTATCATATTTTCTTGAAGACGCCCGCAGAAGACGGCGCGAAACTTTGATAGTTTTATTTTAATTATACAAATGTATATTAAAATTCTTGTTTTTTGCATCACTGAGCAATGTGTTGTATTTTTATAAATGCATTCTTATTAGTTAAATTTTACGGTGCAACTGTCCTGTATATATTTATAAAAAAAGTGTTACATCAATTGTCCATAAAAAAAAAAAAAAATCTGAGGGTTTTTTTTTTTTTTTTTTTTTTTTTTTTTTTTTTTTTTTTTTTTAAAGAAATGGAAATAACGTTTACTAAGTACCTATTAGACATGCTTTATCATTCTTTTGTTCTCTATTCATATTAGCATGGAATAATTTTAATTTCAGATACGTCTATTGGTATTTCGTAGTACTTTATAATTTTCCCTCCGGGCACTGTACCCTAACATTTATAAACTCATTGTATAAACTGCATAAAATAGCAAAAACCTATAATTTATTTATTGAAGTTTCCTTTTTTATGAAACTTTATATTTATTATTCATTTTTTTCTATTCTAATTAAATGTGAAATAAAAGAAGGACCTACATCAAATTTCCATTTAAAAAATAGTGTTATTTTGTATGAAACATAAATAATGTTCACTAAATACTTTATTAGCCATGCTTTATCAATCCTTTGTTCTCTATTCATATTGCAATGAAGAAATTTAATTTCAGAGACGACTATTGGTATTTGGTGTCACCTTTATAATTTTTCCTCCGGCACCATAGCCTATAGTTTATAAACTCATTGTATAAACTGCATAAAATGCCAAAAAACCTATAACTTATTTATTGCGATTTCCTTTCTTATGAAGCTTTATAATTATTATTCATTGTTTTCTATTCTAATTAAATCCGAAATAAAAAAAATTACCTACATCAATTTTCCATAAAAAAAAAAGAAAAATCCAGTGTCTTTCTGTAAGAAATGGACATATCGTTCACTAACTACTTATTAGCCGTGCTTTATCATTATTTAGTTCTCTATTCATATTAGCATGTAATAATTTTAATATCAGAGACGCCTATTGGTACTTGGTGCCACCTTTATAATTTTCCATTCGGGTACCATACCCTAACATGTTAAATAATCCATTAAGAACACTTTGAAAATCTTTCATTGTTTAGTTGAGAAAGATGAAAACGAGGTTTCATGATATCTCACAGTATATTAGAAATCGTTGAAAAAATTATGAGAATTATCATTAAAGAAAGAAAAATAAATATTCTGTGTAATTTGACATAAATAAAAAGTCGTTTTTTCTGGTGAAGACACTATGAATATTGAAATTAACTATTCAGTCACATAGTATTTATTTCGTGATAATAAAAAATGTTCTTATAAGCAATTTTACTAAATGAAATTTCTCATGAGAAATATGAAATGCACAATATGATTTTGCTGTATTATATCACTTGAATCTTATTAAGTAGACATTTTTTGGTTTTTATTTTATTTTGTTTTTGCGTCCATTAGTAAAAAGTTTGCAATTTATAAACTCAATTTATTAACTTCTTAAGAAGGCAAAAACCTATAATTTATTTATTTATTAACCAATATGATATTATTAACCTATATATATATTATTTATTTATTAATAATTTATGTATTTTATTGATTTATTAAAACGTATAATTTATTTATAATTTATTATTTCCTTTCTTATGAAACTTCATAAATTTCATTCATTGTTTTCTATTCTAATTAAATTTGAATTAAACGCAGAAACTACATCAAATTTCCATAAAAAAGTGTATATAAAAAAAACTGCATAAAATTACAAAAACCTATAATTTATTTATTGCGATTTCCTTTCTTATGAAACTTCATAATTATTATTCATTGTTTTATATTCTATTTAAATCTGAAAAAAAAAGACTTACATAAAATTTCCATAAAGAAATAGTGTCTTTTTGTAAGAAATGAAAATAACGTTCACTAAGTACTTATTAGCTGTGCTTTATCATTCCTTTGTTCTCTATTTATATTCCAAGGAATAAATTTAATTTCAGAGATGTAAATTGCTATTTGGTGTCACCTTTATAATTTTCTCTTCGAGAACCGTACCCTAACATTTATAAACCCAATCTATAAACTCCATAAAATGGCAAAAACCTATAATTTATTTATTGCGATTTCCTTTTTTATGAAACTTCATAATTATTAATTGTTTTCTATTCTAATTAAATTTGAAATAAAAGACGAAGCTACATCAAATTTCCATAAAAATCCAGTGTTTTTTGTAAGGAAAGGAAATAACGTTCACTAAGTATGTGTTAACCGTGCTTTATCATTATTTTATTCGCTATTTATATTAGCAAGGAAGATATTTAATTTCAGAGACGTCTATTGGTATTTGGTGCCATGTTTATAATTTTCTCTCCATTAAATGTTAAATGATCCAATAGGAACACTTTGGAAATATTTCTTCATTGTTTAGTGAAAGATGTTAACGAGGTGTCATGATTTCTCACCGTATGTTAGAAATCGTCGAAACAATTATTAGAATTATCATTGAAGGGAGAAAAATAAATGTTTTGTGTAATTTGACATAAGTATATAAAAACTGATTACATATATATATAATTGTACAATAATTATATATATATATATATATATATATATATATATACTGTGCGTGTCAAAAGTTTAAGCACAAAAGCTATTTAAAATAAAACTTTAAGTATTCAGTTTATTTTAATATTTGTCTTGTATATGTTAATAATATCTATTTTAATACCATATTCATTGAAATTAACTTTTTAATTTTATATCAAACCATGGAGTTTAAGAATAGAACAAAAATAACAGTGTCAAATTTTTAAGCCAAAATTGTTTTTATGCAAATTTTAGAATCTGACGTAAGCGGTTGCGCACGCAAACAATTTCTGAGTGTATAAGAAGCAGTCAGTTGTTGTTTTTCAGTTAGTACAAAATGCCTGAGTCGAAAGAATTTTCCGAGGAGGAGGTGATAAAAATCTGGAGTATGAGAGCAAAATGTAAGTCTGTTTCTGAAATTACAAGTACATTAAAAAAGATCAAAACGAGATATTCATGAAATTTTGGCTCCTGGTAATGATTTCAAACGAAAATTTCATTTCGGAAGGCCGCGAGTGACTAGTACGCGCGAAGATAGCCGCATCAGAAATTTGTCTTCAACTGCTAATTATTCCCTTTCGCAAATAAAAGATGCAGTTGGAGGACAAATATCGAAAAAGCTGTTCATAGAAGAGTTTTCGAATTCAAATATATCAAATACCATAAAATGGCTCGGTTACCGTGTCCCAAATGACACCTTGAAGAAGCTAGATTACAGTGAGCCAAAGAGCATATCTCATTTGGTGAAAAGTGCCTGAATGTCATATTTAGCAATGAAAAAAAAAATGGATCCTCGATGGCCCTGATGAGTTTAAGTACTATTGGCATGATCTACGCAAAGAACCTAGGAGTGTATTTAGCCAACAACATAATGGTGGTTCTGTAATGGTATGGCGGGCTATTTCTTTCAATGATCAGACATCTCTAGCATTAATCAGTGGTCGCGAAAACTCTGAAAACTACCAAGAGACACTTGCCAATCATTTGCTTCCTATCGCCGAGTTTTTGGGGGGAGAAATATGGTTGTTTCAACACTATAATGCTTCGATCCATACCTCAAACTCAACTTCATCGTGGCTTAAGTTGTAAAAAGTGTCTGTTTTGAAATGGCCGGTAATTAGTTCTGATTTAAATCTTACAGAAAATATGTGGGGTATTTTCACTCATCCAGTTTATCCAGATTGAAGCAGTATTCTTCAGTTAAAGATTTGAAATATGCCATTGAAAACGCTTGGTTTAACCTTGAACCACCAGCATTACAGAACCTCATTTTTTCGATGGAAGATCGTACATTTAATGTAATTCAGCAGAAAGGACCAATAATCAAGTATTAAGGTTTTTCTTATTTTTCTGCTAAAGACTAAAAAACTAATGTGCTTAAGCTTTTTACACATTCATTTTTGTTGTTTTGATAAATTTTATTATTTAAGATAAATTTTATAGCATAAATCTGTTAACTATCTTTTTAAAAGGAAAAGGAAAGTAACTTTCACTCATTAATAAAATTTTATTTTGAAATTTTCTGTTGTGCTTAAACTTTCGACACGCACTGTATATATATATATATATATATATATATATATATATATATACAACCCTTGGCAAAAAGTTTCTGATCACTGTTATTAAGTTTATGAGTTTTGTATTTTGAAGCGTATACTTCGCGATTCAAGAGCATAGGAATGTTTTGCAATATGCCAAATAAAAGAAAGAATGTTAAAATATAAATAAAAAGTGAATTCAATATTGCAATCATATAATTTATAATTATAATGCAGGCAAAAAATGTTTCCTCGTGAGAAAAAAATATCCGATCAGGATCGAAGTTGGAAAATAACAATCGATCACTGAGGAAAAAAGTTTGAAATTTGCATATTGAAGATAGATTAGAGTGCCTGCGCATGTGTATGATACATGAATCCTATTTAAAAGAAAAAATCTTCCAGTTGCGAGATCAAAGGCAGCTCTGAAGTGCTGGAAAATTATTCTTGTGAAAAACCTGTCTCGCGTTATTTAAAAATCCGCTTGATTTAATTATTAGAAGAAGTAAATGCACAATGGAAAGTGGCTGATTTATGAAATTGTGCTCAAAGTACAGTATGCGATATTTGGAAAAAATATCAGTTGACTAATAGCGTGGTAAATTTACCTCGAAGTGGACGACCACGAATGTCAATACCTAGAAAGAAAAAGAAAACTTGTGAAAATATCAAAGAGAAAGCGGCGAGCAACCTCAAAACAACTTGATTCCGAATGGTCTAAGTATAACGTAAAGGCGGGCGACCGCAGTACATAATCATCTAAATGTAGCAAGATTTAAATCTTGTAAAATGAAAACAAAATCTTACATGATAAAGAAGCATAGAAAAGAGCGCCTGCAATGGTGTAAAAAACATGTGCACTAGCCATTTGATACATGAAATAAAGTTATTTTTAGCAATGAATTTCGCATATCTATCGGTAAAAGTGATGACTGTGGAACATTTGTTTGGAGGAGAGTTGGTGAAAAGTTCAATGATAAGTGTATCAATACGAAAACTAAATTTTCACCTGCATTTTCAGTTTGGAGTTGTATTACATCACAAGCCGTCGGCAAGTTGTGTATTGTGTTACGTACTGTAAACTTTGAAGTTTACATTGACATTTTAGTGGATTTCTTTATTCCCAGCATCGATCAATAGTTCGGCAATCAAAATGACTTCTTATTTCAAGATGACAATTAGCTCCCCCAAAGCTATCTGGCCCTTCCTTTTGTATTTTCGTGGTTTAAAAAAATAAAGAAATAAAAAAAAATAATTAAAAAAAATAAATAAAACGGAAAAAAGCGCTTTGACTAAAGCGCATCCATAAAAAAGCTAACATATTTAAAATCACATCATGTTTAAATGAGTCCAATAATAATACACTTGGTTTATCTTAGAATATAAATACGAGAATAAGATGATTTTTTGAAATTTTGACGTTCTTGCTCTGCCGAGGCTGAGGGAGGGAAGAAGAAAGGGCTTTAAAAGTATCTCAAAACCTCTCATTGTCATAATGATCAATTTTTGTAAGATATGGAGAATTAGAATATAAACACTGGGTACTATATATATATTTTAAATTCAGTCTCCCTTGTTCTTCTGTGCATGTTGGTGGGGGGGGGGGGGAGGTCTTCAAACTTCAAATCTATCACGACTTTAGAAGATAACATTGTCAGAATGTTTTCTAAGTTTATAAATAACAGATCAGATGAGTTTCTGTTAATTTGCTTATCTCCCTCTTTTCAGAAGGGGGAGTAAATAAGCTATGATTATCTTCCTCATAAAACTGTACAACGGGACATTATCAATTTATATAAAAATACCCCAAATTTCATAAAAAGCTGAACGTAAAAGCTGAACGAACTGTCTATTTCCCCCTTGTTCTTCTGTGAGGGGAGCGGAGTGTCTAAAAACTCCGAATCTATTACGGTTTTTTTTTTTGCTCTTAAAAAAAAATGCTATATTTCCCTTATTATACTCTCTATGCAAAAATCAGTAGAAATGTTGTACAATATCCATATATTTCTACTCTGCATCGACAGATCGTTTCGTATAATTTAATGTAAAGAGGGTTCCCAAATATTATAGTTTTTCTATTTTTTTTTTTTTTTTTTTTTTTTTTTGGTTTTTTTTCCTATCGGCTCCCTAAGTTTCCTTCTTATGAAATGGGCATTCATAAATATGAGGTCAAACATCGTCTTTGTCATCCTGGATTTTCAGAAGAATCCTATAAATATATTTTTATTTTATATTCGACAAAATGTCTATAATTGAAAGTGTCCGGCCATTAATAGCCATATAGTATGTAGTTCTGTAACATTTTACTTTAATCTCTTACATCTAAAAAGCACCCATACGAATTCCTTTTTTCTGCGAATTAAGTGTGGAGCTGGGGAAAAAAGTACGAATTTAAAAGTACATTTTTTTCTCTATACAATGTGTAAAAATTTTAAATGTGCGATACTTAGAAGTGAAAAATTTGCAAAATCGAAAATTGCAAAACCGAAATTGCATGGAAAAGCGCTGCGCATTTTAATTTCTTTTCTTTTCTTTTCTTTTCTTTTCTTTCCTTTCTTTCTTTTTTTTTTTTTTCTTTTTCAATTTCAAGAGAAAATGGAGTGATTCTGTTGCCACAATTACAAAACTGGTACTAAAAACTATAAAAAAAATTAATATCTCAAAAATAAATTGAGATAGTGTTTTCAAACAAATTGCACTTAAAAGTACATTTTTCTTTCTATACAACAGTATAAAAAATTAAAATGTGCGATGGTTAGAAGTGTAAAAATTTGTTGTAGTGAACATTGCAAAACCGAAATTGCATGGGAAAGTGTTGGCATTGGCAAAATTACGTATGCGTTACGCACAGATACGTTTCGCCTTTATAATATAGATACATATTTATGAAATTTATGGTATTTTTATTTAGAAACAAAGAGATTGTATAGTATTTTCTATTTTTCCGTAAAGGCAAGACACTGTGAAAGAAGTTGTAAAAGTTAGCTTTTTAAACAAAATTTACCAGTGAAGGTAAAAAAAGACATTAATTATTTTAATTTATATGAAATTCAGACTTTTGAACCATTCTGTGTTAGAGTAACAATCCCACCACCATAGAAATATGATTCTTCAAATTAAACGAGTGCACCGCAGAAGTTTTGAAGAAATTCAAACTCTTTCCAATTTTTTAGACTTTATTATTATTATTAATTATACTTTTTGCTTTTACTTTTACTTTAATTATATTATTATTTATTATATTTTTTAACAATTGTTTCGCCATGAAAGTTTTTAATAATTAAATCATTATTTTTTGTTTTCCCTTGTTTTATTCGAGAATAATAGCTATATAAATAATAATAATTATTATAAACTTTGTGGTTGCAACATTCTAGCAAACAAAAAAAAAAAAAAAAAAAAAAAAAGAAGAAGAAGAAGATAGAGCTACTTTATTTGATCAAAATCGCTAAAAATTAAATATTTTAAATTAGTTTATTTATTTTAATTTATTTATTTGTATTGTTATTAACTTTCTAAAAAAAGCCCTGCGGCAATTTTCATGAAATTTAAATTTCGTCCTTGATCAATTGCAGAGAATAATCTTTCAATGAAACAAACAAACAAAAAAAAGACACATGAATCAGTCGAATAGTTTCGAAGTAATTGATAAGCGTTTAAAACGACAACAACAACAAAAAAGTGCTAAATTGCGAACTTCTTTTTCTTTTTGGAGTCAGATGAAAAATAACTAAGAAATTATTAATGCAATCTTTATTATGGTTTGCATAAATAAAAATTATTTCATTTGAATTTGACGGTGAACAAGTTATTTAGAAATAATAAATATTTCTAGAATTCGACAATTTTCTGAAGCAGATAATGAGAATGAAGCATATTCCATTCTCATTTATGCAAAAGGTATAGTTGCGCATGACTTTTTAGTAGGCTGTGAGCATAGAATCAAGCTGGTTTCTAATGTGAAACTTTCTGAATAATTCTTAACGTGTGGCATCAAATTGTCAGACCTGACAGGATAGGATTTTGATAGAATTGGGAATCGAATTCAGTTTTTCCATTTTGTTTTTGTTATAAATAAATTACTTATTGACATTACCGCAACAAAAATACAACCAGCAAATTTCCACCTTTCCCTAAATTTCGTGATCGGAAATTTTGTTCAAAACGCCAAATTTTACATTATTTCTGAAATTCTTTTGCCTTTATAAAATAAATTAAAAACGCCATTCAATTATGTAATTTTTTAATAAGAATTTCACGTCTCGTTCATATGTTTCATATGTTAACAATTTCGTATGTTTTTGAATAATAAAAATGAATTCAGAAAAGCTTCAAAAACTAACTCCTTTGGGCTTGAGAACAATCATAAGTTCCGTAAATATAATAATAATTATAAACATTTGATTTTTTTTTTCAATTCAGTGCGTAAAATTACGTACGTAATTTCTAATGTTTAGTGCGTTAGTAAGAAAGAAAAAAAATAATAATGCTTCATTTTACATTCTAAGAGTAAACGTGTAGTCAAAATTAGCAACGCTAAATCTCTAAAACTACTTGCTAAATATAATCTATTCATTATTATGTCTCACAAACAAGAACTATCTGAAATACCTTGTAGCCACTGGGGTAGAAGCAGCTTTACGTCGTCTGCGCAAACAATGTTTATTTTTTTGCCAAGTTTTTTTTTTCCCGGCATTTCCCTAGGATAATTAACATCCTCCCTACAGAAATTCCCTAGCTCGATAATCAGTCGGACCCCTATTGAGCGAAACGGCCTTAATGATTTCTTTTTCCGCATGTTGGAGGGGAAAAAGTTTTCGGGATAACGATAATCCCAACCCCGTATTCTTCAACATTTATTTTCTTGGGACTACGGTAATCCCCCCGGAAGCTAAAGATTAAGCGAATAATGTTATTTTAATATAACTGAATGTCTTAAACGATTGGGCAAAAATTTGGGGAACCGGACATAACATTAAATCTGGAATTATTGCCAAGACCACCTTTGTTTGCTTGTCTAACTTGGCGAAAAAAATTCAATCCGGAGGGAAAAAAAAGAATCACATTGAACAGGTACTAAATCCTTTGACATCAGCCGTGCATTTTTTCTGTAAATAAAAATTATCTGCTTAAATTTACGTATTTTATTTTATTATAAACAAAAACTATAGTACTAAAAGTTTCCCTAGACTTGTCATTGAAAGTTTTCATTTTTTGCGAAAACACACGGTTGTGTTTGGACTTAATGTAGCAGATTTCTGGGTTACATTTTTTGCACCACCCCCAGCCACCACACATAAGTCCCCTCTATTTCTTCTTTTTACTTTATGGCTATTTTTTTCTTTACTTTGCACCATGGCTAACTATATTTATAAGGCCCATTTATTTGATATTAATATATGAAGTCTTTCGCCAGAGGACTCTGATACTTTCCCCAAGTTACTCTGACCAATCGTGCAAACTCTGAACCAGAACAATGATCATGTGCTCAGAACAGAAATCAGCTCATACAATGCTAATTTGGGCAGGGTTTGTGACACGTGATCCAATGAAATGGTTCAGGCTTTGAAGCTGAATCCAGCTTCCCTTTTTTGGTGGTTTTTAGCGAAATGCGCAGGCCGTTATATCTAGTTGGTAATGCTTTGCACAGAAATGGAGTACTCAAGTTGGCACCTCCAGAAAAATTAAATAAAATACTACAAAAAAATTAATATCTCAAAAACAAATTAAGATACGGTTTTCAAACAAATTGCATTTAAAAGCACATATTTTTCCCGACACAACGGTGTAAAGATTGAAAATGTGCAATGTCTAGGAGTTAAAAAATTTGCAGTAATGAAAATTGCAAAAGTGAAATTCCATCAGAAAGTGTTGCCACTCGAAAAATGATGTATGCGTTACGCACAGATACGTTTGGCCTTTATAATATAGATTTTCATGTTGATTTTTTTTAACGTCAAGCTCTAAAGTTTGCAATCTGATTGCAAACGATTGAACCAATTGCTCGCGAAATATTATAAATATTTCAGCATTTATTTCTGCATAATATCCTATAACGGAATTAAAATATCATCGATAAATTAATAAAATGGTAAAACAACATAATTAAAAATGGAAAATATCAGACATGAGATCAAACTAATCGAAAATATGAAAAAAATAATTGTAAATAGACAAGTATTTGTCGATTTTTTCGACTAACAATTCCTGACAAGCGTTTAAAGAAATAATATTACTTTTGAAAATTTGCAAAACCTTTAAATATATTACTGATTATTATTTCATATAAAAATGCTTTTTGATTCATTGACATTTACTTTAAAAAGGCATCCCACCAAGTTGCCAAAAGATGGTAACAGATAAAACCAAGTCATAAGCGTGTTTCAACTATTATTAAAAATCTTAAATAAGGATTAAAAAATAGATGTTCTAAATTATGCGTCTCTATAATTTCTAAAGTATTTATCACAGTAACTCCCCTTTTGGCATCCGCAGATACGAGGGTGAATCAATATGTAAATTATAAATAATTAAAAACCGGAATTTTTGTTTTTTTAATTTATTGTACAAGATATAAAACAGAAAGTTATACATTATTTTTCGACGTAAATTCCAGATTTTAAAATACATTTTTAAGAAAGAAAAAATGTGTTTTATAAATTTTAATGACGTCATCATAGAAAGGACAGGTGCCAAAAATACTGCCATTGCCGAATTGTTGTTCACTTCCTAATGTTCCTTTACAGGCTCTGGCCTGTGATTGTCTAGTCAGGGGAAACTTATAAAATACAACTGAGGCTCAAAATAATTGGAGTTAAGAACGAAAACAGTGTAGAATTCACCTTGTTTGCTAATTTAAAACGTAAAAATAAGAAGGCAAAAACCTATAATTTATTTATTTATTAACCAATATGATATTATTAACCTATATATATATTATTTATTTATTAATAATTTATGTATTTTATTGATTTATTAAAACGTATAATTTATTTATAATTTATTATTTCCTTTCTTATGAAACTTCATAAATTTCATTCATTGTTTTCTATTCTAATTAAATTTGAATTAAACGCAGAAACTACATCAAATTTCCATAAAAAAGTGTATATAAAAAAAACTGCATAAAATTACAAAAACCTATAATTTATTTATTGCGATTTCCTTTCTTATGAAACTTCATAATTATTATTCATTGTTTTATATTCTATTTAAATCTGAAAAAAAAAGACTTACATAAAATTTCCATAAAGAAATAGTGTCTTTTTGTAAGAAATGAAAATAACGTTCACTAAGTACTTATTAGCTGTGCTTTATCATTCCTTTGTTCTCTATTTATATTGCAAGGAATAAATTTAATTTCAGAGATGTAAATTGCTATTTGGTGTCACCTTTATAATTTTCTCTTCGAGAACCGTACCCTAACATTTATAAACCCAATCTATAAACTCCATAAAATGGCAAAAACCTATAATTTATTTATTGCGATTTCCTTTTTTATGAAACTTCATAATTATTAATTGTTTTCTATTCTAATTAAATTTGAAATAAAAGACGAAGCTACATCAAATTTCCATAAAAATCCAGTGTTTTTTGTAAGGAAAGGAAATAACGTTCACTAAGTATGTGTTAACCGTGCTTTATCATTATTTTATTCGCTATTTATATTAGCAAGGAAGATATTTAATTTCAGAGACGTCTATTGGTATTTGGTGCCATGTTTATAATTTTCTCTCCATTAAATGTTAAATGATCCAATAGGAACACTTTGGAAATATTTCTTCATTGTTTAGTGAAATATGTTAACGAGGTGTCATGATTTCTCACCGTATGTTAGAAATCGTCGAAACAATTATTAGAATTATCATTGAAGGGAGAAAAATAAATGTTTTGTGTAATTTGACATAAGTATATAAAAACTGATTACATATATATATAATTGTACAATAATTATATATATATATATATATATATATATATATATATATACTGTGCGTGTCAAAAGTTTAAGCACAAAAGCTATTTAAAATAAAACTTTAAGTATTCAGTTTATTTTAATATTTGTCTTGTATATGTTAATAATATCTATTTTAATACCATATTCATTGAAATTAACTTTTTAATTTTATATCAAACCATGGAGTTTAAGAATAGAACAAAAATAACAGTGTCAAATTTTTAAGCCAAAATTGTTTTTATGCAAATTTTAGAATCTGACGTAAGCGGTTGCGCACGCAAACAATTTCTGAGTGTATAAGAAGCAGTCAGTTGTTGTTTTTCAGTTAGTACAAAATGCCTGAGTCGAAAGAATTTTCCGAGGAGGAGGTGATAAAAATCTGGAGTATGAGAGCAAAATGTAAGTCTGTTTCTGAAATTACAAGTACATTAAAAAAGATCAAAACGAGATATTCATGAAATTTTGGCTCCTGGTAATGATTTCAAACGAAAATTTCATTTCGGAAGGCCGCGAGTGACTAGTACGCGCGAAGATAGCCGCATCAGAAATTTGTCTTCAACTGCTAATTATTCCCTTTCGCAAATAAAAGATGCAGTTGGAGGACAAATATCGAAAAAGCTGTTCATAGAAGAGTTTTCGAATTCAAATATATCAAATACCATAAAATGGCTCGGTTACCGTGTCCCAAATGACACCTTGAAGAAGCTAGATTACAGTGAGCCAAAGAGCATATCTCATTTGGTGAAAAGTGCCTGAATGTCATATTTAGCAATGAAAAAAAAATGGATCCTCGATGGCCCTGATGAGTTTAAGTACTATTGGCATGATCTACGCAAAGAACCTAGGAGTGTATTTAGCCAACAACATACTGGTGGTTCTGTAATGGTATGGCGGGCTATTTCTTTCAATGATCAGACATCTCTAGCATTAATCAGTGGTCGCGAAAACTCTGAAAACTACCAAGAGACACTTGCCAATCATTTGCTTCCTATCGCCGAGTTTTTGGGGGGAGAAATATGGTTGTTTCAACACTATAATGCTTCGATCCATACCTCAAACTCAACTTCATCGTGGCTTAAGTTGTAAAAAGTGTCTGTTTTGAAATGGCCGGTAATTAGTTCTGATTTAAATCTTACAGAAAATATGTGGGGTATTTTCACTCATCCAGTTTATCCAGATTGAAGCAGTATTCTTCAGTTAAAGATTTGAAATATGCCATTGAAAACGCTTGGTTTAACCTTGAACCACCAGCATTACAGAACCTCATTTTTTCGATGGAAGATCGTACATTTAATGTAATTCAGCAGAAAGGACCAATAATCAAGTATTAAGGTTTTTCTTATTTTTCTGCTAAAGACTAAAAAACTAATGTGCTTAAGCTTTTTACACATTCATTTTTGTTGTTTTGATAAATTTTATTATTTAAGATAAATTTTATAGCATAAATCTGTTAACTATCTTTTTAAAAGGAAAAGGAAAGTAACTTTCACTCATTAATAAAATTTTATTTTGAAATTTTCTGTTGTGCTTAAACTTTCGACACGCACTGTATATATATATATATATATATATATATATATATATATATACAACCCTTGGCAAAAAGTTTCTGATCACTGTTATTAAGTTTATGAGTTTTGTATTTTGAAGCGTATACTTCGCGATTCAAGAGCATAGGAATGTTTTGCAATATGCCAAATAAAAGAAAGAATGTTAAAATATAAATAAAAAGTGAATTCAATATTGCAATCATATAATTTATAATTATAATGCAGGCAAAAAATGTTTCCTCGTGAGAAAAAAATATCCGATCAGGATCGAAGTTGGAAAATAACAATCGATCACTGAGGAAAAAAGTTTGAAATTTGCATATTGAAGATAGATTAGAGTGCCTGCGCATGTGTATGATACATGAATCCTATTTAAAAGAAAAAATCTTCCAGTTGCGAGATCAAAGGCAGCTCTGAAGTGCTGGAAAATTATTCTTGTGAAAAACCTGTCTCGCGTTATTTAAAAATCCGCTTGATTTAATTATTAGAAGAAGTAAATGCACAATGGAAAGTGGCTGATTTATGAAATTGTGCTCAAAGTACAGTATGCGATATTTGGAAAAAATATCAGTTGACTAATAGCGTGGTAAATTTACCTCGAAGTGGACGACCACGAATGTCAATACCTAGAAAGAAAAAGAAAACTTGTGAAAATATCAAAGAGAAAGCGGCGAGCAACCTCAAAACAACTTGATTCCGAATGGTCTAAGTATAACGTAAAGGCGGGCGACCGCAGTACATAATCATCTAAATGTAGCAAGATTTAAATCTTGTAAAATGAAAACAAAATCTTACATGATAAAGAAGCATAGAAAAGAGCGCCTGCAATGGTGTAAAAAACATGTGCACTAGCCATTTGATACATGAAATAAAGTTATTTTTAGCAATGAATTTCGCATATCTATCGGTAAAAGTGATGACTGTGGAACATTTGTTTGGAGGAGAGTTGGTGAAAAGTTCAATGATAAGTGTATCAATACGAAAACTAAATTTTCACCTGCATTTTCAGTTTGGAGTTGTATTACATCACAAGCCGTCGGCAAGTTGTGTATTGTGTTACGTACTGTAAACTTTGAAGTTTACATTGACATTTTAGTGGATTTCTTTATTCCCAGCATCGATCAATAGTTCGGCAATCAAAATGACTTCTTATTTCAAGATGACAATTAGCTCCCCAACGCACCAAATCAATGAAGAAATTTCTACAAAATGTAGGTAAGATACCGATTCAAACCATGATGTGACCGCCCAATAGACCGGATCTTAATCCCATCGAAAATATGTGAAATATATTAAAAAGAAAAATCGATTTTCGATGAATTACAAATGCCATAGAACTTACGTAAAGCTATAAGGGAATGCTGGGGTGAAGTTGCTCCCAATGAGTGTAAAAATCTTAATGAGTCCAGTCCACTAACAATTTCGACTGTTATTCGAAATAAAGGTGGATTTACGAAATATATAATTACAGTGATCGGTTATTTTTTTCCAAATCAAAGCATGATCGGATAATTTTTTCTTTGGTGCCTAAATTTCAATCACAATTTTTCTGTTTATAAATTGATGAATGGTGATTTTTCTTTATTGCATATTGTTGTTCATTATATGTAACAAAAATGTATTATCGCTATTAGTCGTTTCATTTTTATGCAGTGAGAATAAATAATATTTTCTTACAAAAGATGGTAGTGTTGATGTAATGATCGGAAACTTTTTGCCAAGGGTTGTATATATATATATATATATATATATATATAATTATACATGAATATATAATTATGTATAAAAATTACATAAACATATACAATGTCATTTTTTTAAGGTGATTTATTTTTAGAAACTATTATCTACTTTAAGTGATTTAAAATTTTACCGAAATATTAAATCAGTTATGTCGTTTTAAATAAAATAATTTTCTCACTTGTTTTAATCAAAAAACAATATAAGTTCTTCGTTCGTTTTATTAGTATTTATTTAGTGATGATATAATATTTTATTATGCGGAATTAAATAAATTTAAAAGTATAAAACTATTATTCTAATGCATGCACTATGTATAAGGAACATGTTATTAAAATTAACTATTAAGGTATTTTTTCGTGATAACAAAAATTATTCTTTTACGGAATTTTATTAAATTAAAAATACAATGAGTAATATGTATAACATGATTTACATTAGTTCTTTCTGAGTATTTTAAACCTTTCGGTTCCGATTTTTTATTCTATTTTGAGAACAAAATTAATTTTATTGTAATAATGTTAACCGTAGCTATTTATATTGACTTACTGAAGATTTAAAACTATTTGATTGTCTGAAATTTTACAAATGACTTATTTTCTGTACTATTCTATTTATATTTATATGAAAATCGGCTGGAAAATGAAATATTACAACATGACTTGAGAGGGCACTATAACTTTCTAATATTGTTTAGGAAATTGCTAAAGGTGCTAAGAGAGTTATGTAAACTTTTGTTATTATTATTTTTATTACAAAATGCGACATAGATGAAGTCATTATAAGAAAGGCATAGACATGTGCTATCATTAAAATAGCAAATAAAGCCTTTGTGCAAAAATGTTTAAAGATAGAAAACCAACGATTATAAATGCACAAACAAAGTATGAAAAGGAAACAAACAGCCGTTTCGAATCTACTATGGAGATTCTTCATCAGTGCAAAACTCAGTGAGCTAGAAAAAGGAAAACTGAGCAAAAAGACAGAGGCGGGGTCATTTCCGTAGCGGGTATATAAGCCTGCGTCTCTCTGTCTCTTTGCTCAGTTTTGCTTTTTCTAGCTCGCTGAGTTTTGCACTGATGAAGAATCTCCATAGTTGATTAGAAACGGCTGTTTGCTCCATTTTCATACTTTATTTGTGCATTAATAATCGTTGGTTTTCAATCTTTAAACATGTGCTATCATTTCTATCGTTAAAAAGTAATTTTTAAGACAAAATATATCTCGGTGAAAAGACGTATACTATTAATAATACACCAAACTCGAACACTGTTTATTTTATTTTAAGTTGTTTACTTTATTTTTGTACCCGTTATTAATTAAATAATTTATAAACTCAAATAATAAACTTCGTAAAATTATGTAACTTTATAAATTATTGATTTCAATTTTATTTCTTACGAAGTTTTATGTGTATTATTCATAGCTTTATGTTATATTAAAATCCAAAATTGAAAAAAAATGCATACACATCAAATTTCCATGAAAATCTCCAGCCTCAATCCAAAAGAAAATTAAATCTCGTTCACTAAGTACTTCCTAGTTATGAATTATCATTCTTTTGATCTCAATTCACATTAGAGTGGGAAAAATTTAATTTTGCTGTCGTCTTTTCGCGTTCAAAGTCAATTCCATAATATTCCCTTAGGCACCCATAACATAACAAGGTATGTTCACGATATTTTAAAAATCTTTCTATTTAGAATACTTTAAAAATCTTTCTACATTCTTTAGTCAGGATTAACTTATACAATACTATTGAGGCTCGAGAATTTTGTATCATGTAGAATTTTCATGAATAAAAAAATGGTTTGTGATTTATATAAAAGAAATTACTTATTAAAGGATTTTGCGTAATGTATATAATTAATTTAACTAATTAATTTTATAATTATATTTAACTATAGCATAAATATCTAATTTAAATTTTGCTTATGAAAAACTGCTACACATATTATATATTATATTTATACAATTAATATAAGAATCTAATTTTTATGAAAATTTGAAAGATTTTATGAGAGAAGAAAACGTATGCTTTCAAATTAATTAATATTTTGTTGAGAATCTGAAATAATTTTTGTTTTAATCTTTTATAATTAAAAGATTTATAAGAAATTATTTAGAAATTATTTATAATAAATTTAGAAATTATTTATAATAAAAATTAATTTTTATTTAAAAAAGGGCATTTTTTAAAGAAACTATAAAGCTATAAAACGTTTTCATATTTCTAATGTAAATATGAAGAAGAATGTTGTCATGAATTTGTATTGTTAATTATAAATACATTTTTATGTTTTTCTTTCGATTTTTTAGCTAGATTGTAAAGAGATAAACATTTTGGTTAGAGCAATAAACCAACACACAGTAAAATTTAAATATATATATCTATACATTTCAGTATTTAAAAAAAAGTTTTTAATCTATTGCGAATTTGATCTCTAAATCTCCTATTTAGAATACAATGTATAAAAAGAAAAGCAATTTCACGAGCATTTACGAAAGTAGATTTGGCACATTCACATGAGGGAACATGTGAAGGGATATGTCCAACTATTTCCTTTTTTTAAATGTCTTATTAAATATTTTTCTGTTTTACGTTATACGATCGTGATTTAAATACTCGCTATCTTAAAAACAAGCCATATAATCAAATCAAACGTAATAGGATAACAGTAGAGAAACATGAGCTAATTGGAATTAATTATGTATGAAATAAATGTCCCAAATTAAACTTTTTTTTTTTATCTAACACGAAAAAGTAATTATTCACGTGTGTCAATAGATTATATATATTATTGTATGAAAATACTACCAAATTGAAATTTGTAAGTTTTGTATATTTTTCTAAATTTCAATACTATCACTCAAATTTATTGAATTAACATTGAAACAAATATATTCTTTCAGATGATTGAGAAAAGATTCATATGTAATGGACACTTTTTTCGTTATGTTTTTCTTGCAAAGATTCAGTGTATTTTTAATTACAGATATTTTTTTTAAGTGGATGCAACAATTCAAAGTTTCTTCTATTTCATGCATCTTGATTTTTCAAAAATAGTTACATATGTTAATACTCCAATATTATTGGTTCAATACTATATAAACTTAAATTTTCTTCTTAAATTTATGATTCAGACCAGCGTTGCCAGTGGGCTATTTTTTTTAAATTCAGTATTCTTGATTGGCACCACTTTTTTGAAACGGTAAATTACCTTTTGTATTTTCCATTATTATTATTATTCCATTTTATCATTTGCCAAAAGTGGTGCCAATCAAGAATATGAATTTTAAAAAAAAGTAGCCCATCTGGCAACACTGATTCAGACATTTAAATGGAGTAAAAATGTAGTAGTCCTGATTAAGATAATTATAAAATGAATTTTTATTTTTATTTTTCTTATTACTATTATTATTTTGTAATTCAGGTATTTGCGAATATCCGACTCAAGACTTGAGTTCCCGTCATTGCTGGACCTTTTGAAATAGAACTACGAAAAATAGAGATAAATTATACCAAAATAATCACAACGGCTCTTTCCAGCTGGATGTTTCTACAATCAAGGAGAAAATAACAATAGCTATAACAATAATAATAAAATACAGAATAAATCAGGTTTAGATCTATGCATAACTTCATACACTTTTCGATCGAAGAATAACTAAAATGACAAAAAAGTGTTGCCATTACAATGTCCTCATCCGCAGACGGTATTTTTTTTTTCAAATTTCGGGAGAAACTGCCAGACATAGCCAAGAACATACACAGAAAAATTGGTTCATTTCCATGCAGAACTGTTCGATGGTACACAAATGAAAATGGATTAGACCTTGCTATTACAATGTCGCCCTTCAGGCGATTTTCTTTCAAGTTCAGGGATAAACTGTTTGCTACAGCCAAAAACATACAAAAAAAAATTGGTTCAATTCTATGCTTAACTTCATGCAGTTTTCAATCGTAGAATAATGCAAATGACACAACAATTGCTATTATAGCGCGTCCTTCCATCAAAATGTTCCTAAGTTGAAGGAGGATTACTTGCTACAGCCAAATGCATACACAAAATTGGTTCAATTTTATGCATAACTCCACGCACTTTTACATGGTACAATAGTGACACACGGACAAATGCACATTTTCTATAAACATATTTTTGGGATCTCTTACACATAAAATATATAAATTCGTCGAAAACCGAAAGTCTAAAAAAATTCGATTTCAATACTTTTTTTCTATTGAAGATAGAAGAAAATAATAACATTTCGGTAATAATATTGATTTGCAAAAACATTAACAAGACTATTAAAAAATTAAAAACGTTTCAAAAGTATAGCATTGTATAATTTTTGAAGAAAGTCATAAGAATAAGGTGCGTAGGTAATTTAAGAGATTGGAATATTACAATTTCTATGCTGCAGAAGGAACTATTCTAAAGAAAGAATTTTTTTTCTACTACAAATTGCAAATATTATTTACGAAAACTGTGGTTGCTTTTACTGAATCATAAAACCACTAAAATTAAAACATAGACATGTATGTTTAACATAAAAGTGCTTTACGAACTCATTCTTTTTATTACTCATTCAAGAGAACTTAATTTCTTGTGGGAGAATTTTAAAATGAATGATATCTGAAAAATCTGTTTTCAAATTATAAATAATGAATCTTAGTATTAATTAAAAATCTGTACATAAGGAAATGAAAATTTAGAATTGATTAGTTCAAAATTTAAATAAATACTGCCGGAATTAATTAGAATAATGATTTTCCTACTCATTTAAATTTTGGAAATATTTTTGAATATTTAAACGCATCACAAAATGCAAAGGAAATACGAATCGAAAAATTCTCTCGTGCAATCTAAACCGAAGTTAATTTTAAAACATCATGAATGAGTTTAAATTCAATACTATTCTACTACAACGTTTAAATGAACATTTATTTAAAACACGGAATAAGAATTACGCAACTTATAGAACATGACTTGATATTCATTGGAATATGTTTGAATGTTTTGTGTTCGTTGTGACATGTATGGCATCGACGAATTTGCTTTAAAGTGTAATATACATGTAGTACACAAATATGTGGCTTTGTTGCTGAATCTGATTGAATGCGGTTTTGCGCATTTCAAAACTACTGAATGTAAAATGTTGCATTATTTTCTATTCTTTTAAACAGGTAACTGCATTTTAAATACTAAGGAATATCCATTGCAATTATCTATTTTAAGAATCACTGTTTTCTTAAATATTCATTTGATAAGGCATTGAATTTTTAACAAACAAAAAATACTGTTTTGTAAAGCGTTGTTTTCTTTGTCAGTTTATTGCATGCTTAGATTTATGTTATTTAAATGAAAAAAGTAATATGTTTAATGTCCATAGATTGTGATTTTATTACTAATTTTTTGTTTTTATATTTGGAGAAACATGCTTCTTAATCTGTTTAAACTGTGTTATTTTATATTTATAAAACTTAAGAGGTATAGGCATTTTAGAGTTATTTATTTATTTTTATTTTTTTATATAAAAAAGTCTTCATATTGGATTTTGCCATGACATATTAATATCTGCACAATTATTTTAATATAAATAACGAATTTTTATAACTACTTGAGCATCTAAATATGCCTATTGTTTAAACATAAGAACAATTAAAACTATACATGTTGTTTTTTACTGCAAATCAATGTTTTATATATTTTGTAAAAAAACAGAATCTGGAAAAAAATTAATGAATTTTCCTATCATGTTTTGTTAGATTTATTTTAGATTTTATTGAAACTTAAATCTCAAATAAAACTGTTTATTTTTGCAAACTTAATGACACTAGTTGTATTGTTAAAAATACATTACGCTGTAAAATATACATAAATGAATAACTAAATAAAATTAAATAAATAAAAAAAATCCGTTAAATTTACGGCAAAAACTACTCGGATCAATCTTGCCAGAAGTTTTGAATTGCAAAAATTGCAGTAAATGAAGATTTAATAAAACATACATTCAATTTTACTGCAATTTTTTAGGGCAAAAACTGATGTCAACATTGATGCGAGTTTTTTTCCCGTAAAGTTAACGGATTTTTTTTTACGGTGTAACTAATTACTATTTGTAGTACGAAGCATTTTTTTCTTTTACAACTTAAATTTAATGTTCCGTCATATTTTCTAATCGGTACTCTGTCAACTGCTAACCGACTAGATGTTTCCTGTGAAAATGGTACTTCTAGAACTTTTTATTGGCAATATAAATGTATGTAACAGGAGCACGTCTGCACTGTAAATACAAAAATCTGTAATTTTACTGAGAATTCGTTGGGAAACTGGTAAGTAATTTTGTGTTGCTAGCATTGGTGATGTTAATTTAACTTAAGATGTTAACTTAAGAAAGAAACAAATTCTTCAATGAAATTCACGGCAAATCATTGGCAATACCTTATTTACAATTACTATGTATGACTAAGTGAAAGATACTACACTTAGAGATATAAAAAAAATCAAATAAATTAAGGAAGGAGTGGAGGATATGGACAGTATCAGAAATAGTACATTTTCTTAAATAGCGAACATTTTTCGATAAAAAATAACTATGTGGCCAAAAATACGTAGATTTATTGTAGAATTATCAAACTTATAATGTTGATTGTGAAAAAGATCACAGTATTGTTTTCGAAATTAAAATCGCATTATTTTGTATTATTTTTTAATATATTGAAGAACGTAAATACATAGAAATGACAGATGAGCTATTGGGTGTGCCGGGGATTGTTTACTAATCTTTTTTTAAACATTTTTATATTTTAAAATTTATTTTTTTTTCTTAGATTTTATAATCAAAGAATATTAACACATAATCAACACATATGAGATAAGTTTTTAAAATATTAATCAACAATTTCTGTTTAAACTCAGAATGAAGTCACTAGGGTAACCTGCTCCGTTGAACAGATGAAAATTGTTCCCCAAGTGTTCATTTTATTTTGGATTATTAGCCGAAATGAAAACCACATAAAATACTTAATGTAGTTTCAATTTGGAATGTAAAAGATAGAAAGGATAAAAAAAAAGATAGCTTGTTTTAAATAATTACTACCTTTAGCAGAAATGATTCTCATCATCACAATGAATGCGAATTTAAAATATATTATCACCAGTAATAATACACTGGTACACTGGTACAGACCACAATACACTGGTATTATTTCGTCTTTGAAATTTTGATGTTGCAGTCTCGTACATAGTCTCACGATTCCCATGATCATTTTATTACTTTACATCTCTTTCCTTCACGTCTCTACTACGTCATTATTACACCAACACTTTCTCTGGACATATCCGTGTTCATAAAATTATTTTATATGGCAGCCCTATTTTGCGTCGACCGTCAGTATGCCCAACAAAATGCTTTCATTTTCACATAGCAAATTTTTCCTTCTGCGCCATTTATTGCTGAATTGTGTATGTTTGTGTCATTCAGCTGCCAAGTTTGGCTTGTTATCATAATAAGTGAATTTCGTCAATTAATCTTAATCACTGTACTTAAGTGTTATCAAGACGAAACTCAGGCCTCTTCTTTTTATCTACATCTTCGTGTACCTCTCCAGTCAGTACTTTATGTACTCTCAGTTAGAACATTGCAATGCGACTCTTTATCGCTAAAATGTGTAAATTTTTTTTTATTCAGCCGCTAAGTTTGGCAAGGTATCATGATAACTGAATTTTGTCACTTCGCTCTTAACCACTGTACTGCACATTTATCAAGAAGCTCAGGCCTCTTCTTTTTATCTACATCTTCGTGTATTCTTCCCCACAGTACTTTATGTACCCTCACTAAAAACAGTGCACATCCTATCACAGTTTTTTATATATGACGCTTCTGTGTTATTCTTAATATTTCGCTAAATAAGAAATACCATATTTTAGTTGAATCTACTTTATGTGGGCTAATATTATTAATATTTAAAATACTCTAGTACATTTTACTCATTTTTTAAGGTAACAATAAAAGATTTTGAAAAATGAAAAAACAAATATTGTACTACACTGTAAAAAAATCTGCAAAGGTACTAAACTTTTTCTTGGAAACTGGGATTCCAAGAGCTTTTCCTGTAACGGTAACAGCAAAAATTCAAGTTTCAGAATCAATTACATGAATTTTTCCTGTTATCGTTACATGAAAAGTTCTTGGAATCCCAGTTTACTAGAAAAGGTTTAGTATCTTTGCAGGTTTTTTCACAGTGTATTATTTTGATGAATTCAAATAACATCAATTTTTTTAAATTGGTTAAAATCTTTTATAAAATTTTATTTAAAGTACAATGTCACAATACATTGAAAGATCTAAAGAGAAATTTACAAATTATAAAATATTTCATTTTTACATTTGAGAAACAGATGTTAAATAAGAAAATTTCAATTAAAATCTGAAGTATATTTTAGAGAAAAGTCTTATGATCCATCTTTAACACGTCACTGAAAATTTAATTAGAACGCTTTCAAAAGAGAGATTCTGAAATATATTTAATTGCATTTTTAAGTTTTCTAAAAGATTGAGAGCATTTCTTTAAAAATAATTCATTTGGAACGGAACGACAAATGGTAAATAAATGTATTTATATTAGAAAGCTGAAACATACAGCATTCATTTCATTCAGCGCCAAGTTTGGCAAGTTATCATGATAACTGAATTTTGTCAATTCGCTCTTAACCACTACATTGCACGTTTATCAAAAATAAGCTTAGGCTTCTTCTTTTTATCTACATCTTCGTGTATCTATCCCCACAGTACTTTATGTACTCTCAATATAAACAGTGCACATCATCTTACATTTTTTTTAAAAATATATGTCGCTGTTTTGTCATTCTTAATACTTAGTTAAATCAGAAATACCATGTCTTAGTTTAACCTACTTTATATAGGTCAATATTATTAACATTTAAAATAATCTGGTACATCTTGGTCAATTTTCTTTTTAAGTAACAATAAAATATTGTAAAAATTGAAAAAAAAAATATATTCTACTATTATTTTAATGAATTCAAATAACATCTATTTTTTGTTAATTGGTTAAAATATTTTATAAAATTTTGTTTCAAGTATATAAACAATACATTTAAAGATCTAAAGAGAAATTTGCAAATACATAAATTATTTCATTTTTACATTTGAGAAACAGATGTTAAATAAGAAAATTTCAATTAAAATCTGAAGTATACTTTAGAGAAAAGTCTTATGATCCATCGTTAACACTTCACTGAAAATTTAATTAGAACTCTTTCAAAAGAGAGATTCTGAAATATATTGATTTGCATTTTTAAGTTTTCTAAAAGATTGAGAGTATTTCTTTAAAAATAATTCATTTGGAACGGAACGACTAATGGTAAATAAATATATCTATATTATAAAGTAGAAACATAACCGTAAATGACGTTAAAGTCTAATTTTAATACCTGAATCTTAAAGATAGTTATACTTGACAAAACAAATTTTTGCTTTTCATGTATTTATTTAATTTTTAAATACCACACAAATAAGACTTTTGCATTGCCGAAAAGGATAAAAATTGTTATTTCAAAAGAAATTTGCTTTAAAACTGTATCGCGATTTATTGGTTTTTCATGGATTTTAAAGGAACTAGTAGATCGAACCCGGGCTTCCCAGGTTTCATAGCAAATATAAAAACCATTTTATAAATTGAAAACTTTAATGAATTTTTTACATGTAATATGCGTTTTAGGTTACTAACTAACTCCAAATAAGCATTTCAATCCTTAAATCCCTTGAAGGGGGTGGGATAAAATTTATCCCACATAATTTTAGTTTCAAAACGCCACATTGACGCCAGTAATTTGAAATAGCAATTTTATTTTTCTCAAATACGTGCAGAAATGCTGTTAAATATTTTTAAACAAATTTGTTTTTAAATTCTGGTGTCAATCAATCATTTCAGCATTTTAAGAATTGAAATGCTTTTTCCCTCAAAGGGTTAAGTGTTTTGCGGATTTTTTCATTCATGTTTCGTTCATAAAATAATACTGCAAAAAGTATTGGTATGAAGATTTGTATTTGATATTTTACATATTTTTGTATTGTATTGTACTTTACATATTTTTTATCTTATAAATTTTAAAAAATTAACATTAATATTAATATTATATTAAATCAATCTTTGAATTAAAATATTATATAGCGGAAAAACATGATTAGGCTAACGTGGTTATGTTAAAGGGTTAAATAAAAAATATTAATTATGGAATCAAATAAAGCTATGAAGTTTATCAAAAGTCACATTTCCGTATTAGACGCATGCCAGACGGCAGCAATTTTGTCTCTGGTCATTTCAGTGCTTCGAGCATCTAATTTAATTACATGTCTATTAAATTTGTATTTATTTATTTTATTTTATTATTATTAAGGAAAATTTAATTTTTTTATAGTATATTGGTCGGAAACAAATCCTGAACTCTTTATAATTTTTCTAAGGACAAATAGATTAATCTATCGTAATCGAGTTTCACTCAGTAGAGATATATTTAAAAATAACTCGCACCTGATTTTTTTAAAAACCACTGCCGATCAGTAAACTGAAATACAGTTTTCAAACAAATTCAAAGCATTTTCAAAGTATTTTTTTTTTCTTATTTAAATTTTAAGTTTTTTGATTACATGTTAAACTTGCAATTTTTAGTAATTTAATCTGCATTTTAAAGCATTCTTTTATTTTATTATTCATGCAATTTTAATTTTATAATGGGAAATTGTCAGGAACAATATTTATAGATTTATGAGTAAATTGTGTATCATTATTTCTTAATATAGATACAAAAAAAAAAAATGCTTGAAAAAAAAAGCTCGTAATAAATGAGTCGAATGAGATACAGTCTTCAATCAAATTGCATTTGAAAGTAGATTTCCTCTCCTATATGACAAAATAAAAATTGAAAATGTGTGACGTTTAGAAGATTAAAAAATTGCAGTAAAAAAAATGAAAAAAGTCATCTTATCCTCAAATGTTGTCATTTGCAAAATAACACCAGTGCTACACAGAGACACAATTGTTCGTTACAATATAGATTTTGCTCATATGAAAAATCGGTACTACTTGATTATCCCGTCGACCATTTTCGCCAAATTAAAAAAAAAATTGCCAAACTAATAGCCAAGTTATATATGTTGACATAATTTTTATTTTAAATAACGGAAAACAATAAAATTAGTAAAACACGAATAAAAATACAAATAAAAAGTGACATTAAAAACCACTTGATGACATTTTAAATATGTGTATCGTGTTTAATATCATTGAATATGACATTCACAATCATCCATTATTGGCATTTAATCTTATAATTTGGCGATAGTTTTTTGGTCGATGGGATAACCAAGTAGTACCGATAAATCTTACGCGCATACTAAAATATTAAAAGTAAAGAAATAACTGCAAGTACATTTTTTCGAAAAAGTTTGCTTCAAAGTTAACTCTATGACAAATTTAAAATTCGTTTTATAAATTAAAATATACAATACAAATTAAAAGAATAAACATTAAAATACACAAACATTACACTCCGTCACTTCAACGTGCAAAGAAGATGCTGTATTTTCCGTGAAATACGCAAACCTTGATTTTTACAAATCATGCCAAACCAAATTTTCAATTACATTTTAAACATTGGATATTAGCGAATTATGAAATCTCATTTTGTCATTTACATCGTTTTTTTTCTATTTCAGATCAATTTTCTATGTGAAAAATGTACTTTTTTTTCTTTTCTGAAAATATATTTGGAAAATAAAAATGGTTCTAAAAATAAAGTAAAAATAAATAACATAAAAAATACAATTATTCCAAAAAGAAAGAAAAATTAATTAATTTTGGTAAAACGACAGGTAACAAAAAAGAACTAAAAAAATCGTCTGCTCCAGCAAGTTTAACTGAAATTTATAAGAAATTACATTAACCTTTAGCTTTCGGGACAGTGAAATCTAAAATATCCTTTTACAACGGGAGAACTGACGCGATTTCATCCCCCTTTCTTAATGACCCTTCACTGCAGGTGACCAGAAAATGCTGCTATCATTTGGAACATGTGTTAATGATTTACACGTTCGTGAGAAGGTAAGAGAATTTTCTTCCCTAAGAGAAAGTTGTTTCTGTTTACTTGTCGGAATCGAAAGTAATGCTTTACGTTCGTTGAAAAGATGTAATTTATAATGATAAAAATGATCTTTTTCTGTGAAGTGCGTGTCATTAAATAAAACATATATTAGTAGTAATTGAGTGGTCTTTTTAAAAAATAATTAGAAAACTTGATGGATGTTTATTGAATGTTTTAATAGCATTTGGTTTCTTGAAGGGTATAATCTAAAAATGAAGGTTTGTTATAGGCAAAATTACTATAAGTATATATGGTAATACAAAAATACATTATTTTAAAAAGTGCTAAATTTTTAAATATTTAAATAACGCATAAGTGATTTCCTTAAGTATCATTGTTAATATTATTTCAACGATTTAAATTAAAACAGAAAAAGAAATTTCACGATTAGAAAAAATTAGAAATTAACATATAAGGAATCGTTAAACAATATAGTAACAAATAATAAAGAGATATCTAACGTAATTTATGTTTCCTATTAAGGTCTTCGTTTTTAACTACAACTAAAACGAATATTTACGAATAGTACTACTTTAATTTAATCTGTAAAATAATTAACCGAATATTATTATAAAGAAATATTGGATGAAGTCTGGATATGAAAATTCTGTCAACACAGCAGAGAAGAAGATTTTGGTGTTAAAATTTCTTCAAGGGCTTTCAATCCTTCCGTCGTTTGCACTCTGCTAACTGCTACTTTTAATGCCCAAAATACCAAGTGGTACCAGTAATTTTTTTATTACAGTTTGAATTTCATAGTATATGTGAAAAAGAGCTTTTAGTTATTTTCAAATAAATTTGTAAATTTCAGAGTTAATAAGTTAATTGAGCATTTTTTGAACATAAATAACTTGCCCCTGAAAGGGTTAAAAATTGATAAATACATATAGTCCTCTTGTATTACTATAAAAAGAGACAATCAAAGCTATCTGGCCCTTCCTTTTGTATTTTCGTGGTTTAAAAAAATAAAGAAATAAAAAAAAAATAATTAAAAAAAAATAAATAAAACGGAAAAAAGCGCTTTGACTAAAGCGCATCCATAAAAAAGCTAACATATTTAAAATCACATCATGTTTAAATGAGTCCAATAATAATACACTTGGTTTATCTTAGAATATAAATACGAGAATAAGATGATTTTTTGAAATTTTGACGTTCTTGCTCTGCCGAGGCTGAGGGAGGGAAGAAGAAAGGGCTTTAAAAGTATCTCAAAACCTCTCATTGTCATAATGATCAATTTTTGTAAGATATGGAGAATTAGAATATAAACACTGGGTACTATATATATATTTTAAATTCAGTCTCCCTTGTTCTTCTGTGCATGTTGGTGGGGAATGGGGGGGGGAAGTCTTCAAACTTCAAATCTATCACGACTTTAGAAGATAACATTGTCAGAATGTTTTCTAAGTTTATAAATAACAGATCAGATGAGTTTCTGTTAATTTGCTTATCTCCCTCTTTTCAGAAGGGGGAGTAAATAAGCTATGATTATCTTCCTCATAAAACTGTACAACGGGACATTATCAATTTATATAAAAATACCCCAAATTTCATAAAAAGCTGAACGTAAAAGCTGAACGAACTGTCTATTTCCCCCTTGTTCTTCTGTGAGGGGAGCGGAGTGTCTAAAAACTCCGAATCTATTACGGTTTTTTTTTTGCTCTTAAAAAAAATGCTATATTTCCCTTATTATACTCTCTATGCAAAAATCAGTAGAAATGTTGTACAATATCCATATATTTCTACTCTGCATCGACAGATCGTTTCGTATAATTTAATGTAAAGAGGGTTCCCAAATATTATAGTTTTTCTATTTTTTTTTTTTTTTTTTTTTTTTTTTGGTTTTTTTTCCTATCGGCTCCCTAAGTTTCCTTCTTATGAAATGGGCATTCATAAATATGAGGTCAAACATCGTCTTTGTCATCCTGGATTTTCAGAAGAATCCTATAAATATATTTTTATTTTATATTCGACAAAATGTCTATAATTGAAAGTGTCCGGCCATTAATAGCCATATAGTATGTAGTTCTGTAACATTTTACTTTAATCTCTTACATCTAAAAAGCACCCATACGAATTCCTTTTTTCTGCGAATTAAGTGTGGAGCTGGGGAAAAAAGTACGAATTTAAAAGTACATTTTTTTCTCTATACAATGTGTAAAAATTTTAAATGTGCGATACTTAGAAGTGAAAAATTTGCAAAATCGAAAATTGCAAAACCGAAATTGCATGGAAAAGCGCTGCGCATTTTAATTTCTTTTCTTTTCTTTTCTTTTCTTTTCTTTCCTTTCTTTCTTTTTTTTTTTTTTTCTTTTTCAATTTCAAGAGAAAATGGAGTGATTCTGTTGCCACAATTACAAAACTGGTACTAAAAACTATAAAAAAAATTAATATCTCAAAAATAAATTGAGATAGTGTTTTCAAACAAATTGCACTTAAAAGTACATTTTTCTTTCTATACAACAGTATAAAAAATTAAAATGTGCGATGGTTAGAAGTGTAAAAATTTGTTGTAGTGAACATTGCAAAACCGAAATTGCATGGGAAAGTGTTGGCATTGGCAAAATTACGTATGCGTTACGCACAGATACGTTTCGCCTTTATAATATAGATACATATTTATGAAATTTATGGTATTTTTATTTAGAAACAAAGAGATTGTATAGTATTTTCTATTTTTCCGTAAAGGCAAGACACTGTGAAAGAAGTTGTAAAAGTTAGCTTTTTAAACAAAATTTACCAGTGAAGGTAAAAAAAGACATTAATTATTTTAATTTATATGAAATTCAGACTTTTGAACCATTCTGTGTTAGAGTAACAATCCCACCACCATAGAAATATGATTCTTCAAATTAAACGAGTGCACCGCAGAAGTTTTGAAGAAATTCAAACTCTTTCCAATTTTTTAGACTTTATTATTATTATTAATTATACTTTTTGCTTTTACTTTTACTTTAATTATATTATTATTTATTATATTTTTTAACAATTGTTTCGCCATGAAAGTTTTTAATAATTAAATCATTATTTTTTGTTTTCCCTTGTTTTATTCGAGAATAATAGCTATATAAATAATAATAATTATTATAAACTTTGTGGTTGCAACATTCTAGCAAACAAAAAAAAAAAAAAAAAAAAAAAAAAAAAGAAGAAGAAGAAGATAGAGCTACTTTATTTGATCAAAATCGCTAAAAATTAAATATTTTAAATTAGTTTATTTATTTTAATTTATTTATTTGTATTGTTATTAACTTTCTAAAAAAAGCCCTGCGGCAATTTTCATGAAATTTAAATTTCGTCCTTGATCAATTGCAGAGAATAATCTTTCAATGAAACAAACAAACAAAAAAAAGACACATGAATCAGTCGAATAGTTTCGAAGTAATTGATAAGCGTTTAAAACGACAACAACAACAAAAAAGTGCTAAATTGCGAACTTCTTTTTCTTTTTGGAGTCAGATGAAAAATAACTAAGAAATTATTAATGCAATCTTTATTATGGTTTGCATAAATAAAAATTATTTCATTTGAATTTGACGGTGAACAAGTTATTTAGAAATAATAAATATTTCTAGAATTCGACAATTTTCTGAAGCAGATAATGAGAATGAAGCAGATTCCATTCTCATTTATGCAAAAGGTATAGTTGCGCATGACTTTTTAGTAGGCTGTGACCATAGAATCAAGCTGGTTTCTAATGTGAAACTTTCTGAATAATTCTTAACGTGTGGCATCAAATTGTCAGACCTGACAGGATAGGATTTTGATAGAATTGGGAATCGAATTCAGTTTTTCCATTTTGTTTTTGTTATAAATAAATTACTTATTGACATTACCGCAACAAAAATACAACCAGCAAATTTCCACCTTTCCCTAAATTTCGTGATCGGAAATTTTGTTCAAAACGCCAAATTTTACATTATTTCTGAAATTCTTTTGCCTTTATAAAATAAATTAAAAACGCCATTCAATTATGTAATTTTTTAATAAGAATTTCACGTCTCGTTCATATGTTTCATATGTTAACAATTTCGTATGTTTTTGAATAATAAAAATGAATTCAGAAAAGCTTCAAAAACTAACTCCTTTGGGCTTGAGAACAATCATAAGTTCCGTAAATATAATAATAATTATAAACATTTGATTTTTTTTTTCAATTCAGTGCGTAAAATTACGTACGTAATTTCTAATGTTTAGTGCGTTAGTAAGAAAGAAAAAAAATAATAATGCTTCATTTTACATTCTAAGAGTAAACGTGTAGTCAAAATTAGCAACGCTAAATCTCTAAAACTACTTGCTAAATATAATCTATTCATTATTATGTCTCACAAACAAGAACTATCTGAAATACCTTGTAGCCACTGGGGTAGAAGCAGCTTTACGTCGTCTGCGCAAACAATGTTTATTTTTTTGCCAAGTTTTTTTTTTCCCGGCATTTCCCTAGGATAATTAACATCCTCCCTACAGAAATTCCCTAGCTCGATAATCAGTCGGACCCCTATTGAGCGAAACGGCCTTAATGATTTCTTTTTCCGCATGTTGGAGGGGAAAAAGTTTTCGGGATAACGATAATCCCAACCCCGTATTCTTCAACATTTATTTTCTTGGGACTACGGTAATCCCCCCGGAAGCTAAAGATTAAGCGAATAATGTTATTTTAATATAACTGAATGTCTTAAACGATTGGGCAAAAATTTGGGGAACCGGACATAACATTAAATCTGGAATTATTGCCAAGACCACCTTTGTTTGCTTGTCTAACTTGGCGAAAAAAATTCAATCCGGAGGGAAAAAAAAGAATCACATTGAACAGGTACTAAATCCTTTGACATCAGCCGTGCATTTTTTCTGTAAATAAAAATTATCTGCTTAAATTTACGTATTTTATTTTATTATAAACAAAAACTATAGTACTAAAAGTTTCCCTAGACTTGTCATTGAAAGTTTTCATTTTTTGCGAAAACACACGGTTGTGTTTGGACTTAATGTAGCAGATTTCTGGGTTACATTTTTTGCACCACCCCCAGCCACCACACATAAGTCCCCTCTATTTCTTCTTTTTACTTTATGGCTATTTTTTTCTTTACTTTGCACCATGGCTAACTATATTTATAAGGCCCATTTATTTGATATTAATATATGAAGTCTTTCGCCAGAGGACTCTGATACTTTCCCCAAGTTACTCTGACCAATCGTGCAAACTCTGAACCAGAACAATGATCATGTGCTCAGAACAGAAATCAGCTCATACAATGCTAATTTGGGCAGGGTTTGTGACACGTGATCCAATGAAATGGTTCAGGCTTTGAAGCTGAATCCAGCTTCCCTTTTTTGGTGGTTTTTAGCGAAATGCGCAGGCCGTTATATCTAGTTGGTAATGCTTTGCACAGAAATGGAGTACTCAAGTTGGCACCTCCAGAAAAATTAAATAAAATACTACAAAAAAATTAATATCTCAAAAACAAATTAAGATACGGTTTTCAAACAAATTGCATTTAAAAGCACATATTTTTCCCGACACAACGGTGTAAAGATTGAAAATGTGCAATGTCTAGGAGTTAAAAAATTTGCAGTAATGAAAATTGCAAAAGTGAAATTCCATCAGAAAGTGTTGCCACTCGAAAAATGATGTATGCGTTACGCACAGATACGTTTGGCCTTTATAATATAGATTTTCATGTTGATTTTTTTTAACGTCAAGCTCTAAAGTTTGCAATCTGATTGCAAACGATTGAACCAATTGCTCGCGAAATATTATAAATATTTCAGCATTTATTTCTGCATAATATCCTATAACGGAATTAAAATATCATCGATAAATTAATAAAATGGTAAAACAACATAATTAAAAATGGAAAATATCAGACATGAGATCAAACTAATCGAAAATATGAAAAAAATAATTGTAAATAGACAAGTATTTGTCGATTTTTTCGACTAACAATTCCTGACAAGCGTTTAAAGAAATAATATTACTTTTGAAAATTTGCAAAACCTTTAAATATATTACTGATTATTATTTCATATAAAAATGCTTTTTGATTCATTGACATTTACTTTAAAAAGGCATCCCACCAAGTTGCCAAAAGATGGTAACAGATAAAACCAAGTCATAAGCGTGTTTCAACTATTATTAAAAATCTTAAATAAGGATTAAAAAATAGATGTTCTAAATTATGCGTCTCTATAATTTCTAAAGTATTTATCACAGTAACTCCCCTTTTGGCATCCGCAGATACGAGGGTGAATCAATATGTAAATTATAAATAATTAAAAACCGGAATTTTTGTTTTTTTAATTTATTGTACAAGATATAAAACAGAAAGTTATACATTATTTTTCGACGTAAATTCCAGATTTTAAAATACATTTTTAAGAAAGAAAAAATGTGTTTTATAAATTTTAATGACGTCATCATAGAAAGGACAGGTGCCAAAAATACTGCCATTGCCGAATTGTTGTTCACTTCCTAATGTTCCTTTACAGGCTCTGGCCTGTGATTGTCTAGTCAGGGGAAACTTATAAAATACAACTGAGGCTCAAAATAATTGGAGTTAAGAACGAAAACAGTGTAGAATTCACCTTGTTTGCTAATTTAAAACGTAAAAATACATTTAACTGTACATATATTACTTAAAAGTTGTCTAGTAAAAATATAAAAACTTAAAAATACATTTAAAGTACTTTAAAAAGTTCAGAACGTTTTCAACCGTCACTTACGCGGTCTTCATCAGTGAGAAAAAATCTAAATGACAATTATTGCTGCTGACGTTCTCAGGCTAATCTGGAATAGTCCATTTTACACGGAAGAGGGAAGAAGAGGGTGAGGAAACTGAGAAAAAGTGGGATAGAATAAAAACTGTTGAAAATATTTCAAAAAGCACAGGCTTAATTAATATGAATAATTTTCATTTAGCGTTTTTCTCACTGACGAAGATCGCGTAAGTGACGGTTAAAAACGCTCTGAACTTTTTTAAGTACTTTAAATGTAGTTTTAAGTTTTTATATGTTTTATTATGCACCTTTTAAGTAATTTATGTACAGTTAAATGTATTTTTACGTTTCAAATTGAGGTTCAAAATGCTTGTATTATAAAGAAATTTATTGAATAAAAAAAGGATCATGATTTTTATAAAAGAAGCTAGTTATGAAAGGGTTTTCTGTAATATAACAGAAATATCTAATTTTAAGTTTATTTACGGAAAAAGGCTACATGTATACAATAATACATTTTATATAATTTATGTAAGAATTAGTGCATATTATATTTATACAATTAATAATAAAACTATAATATTGAATTTTAATTTTAATGGAAGAATAAGAGCATTTCTAATACATTCAAGCAATAATTTCTAATGTAGTCTACTAAGTTTATCCTATATGTCAAAAATTACAAAATAGTTGTTAAGACAATATAATATTCAATGAAAAGACGTGTACTATTAATAGTAAACCAGACTCGAATAGGCTAATATAAACCATGATTTTTTTTTACTTTAATTTTGTATCCATTCTTAATTAAATAATCTATAATCTCAAATAATAAACTTCCTAAATTTATGTAATTCTATAAATATTTGATTTCAATTTCGTTTCTTACGAAGCTTTATAATCATTATTAATCGTTTTATATTCTAATCAAATTCAAAATGGACAAAAGTACATCCACATGAAATTTCCATGAAAACTTCTAGCCTCGATCCAAAAGAAAAAGATATATCGTTTACTAAGTACACTGTAAAAAAAAAGGGTCGATCTACTAAAAAAAACATTAGTGATCCTTGTAATTACTAAAAAAATTTTAGTAATCTTTGTCGGTTACAAGAAAATCTGTAAAAATTACTAGAAAAAAGTTAGCAACGAAGAGAGTTAATAGTTTTATATTTTAAATAAGTATTACTAAAACTCACTTGGTGTGGCCTTGATAGCATAGTTGTTATAGTAACGGACTCCAGACTAAAAGGTCCCGGGTTCGATACTGGCCGCCGCCAAGTACGCCTCGAATGTATGTAGTGTAAGTACTCGTTAGTAAAGGGATTATGAAAATCCTATCGGAGCAGTTAGCAATGTTTGGTGATGCTATCTATTGCAGTTTTGCCGAAAATCTTCCGCTTTAGAAGTCTGGATGCAACTCGAAGGAACCTCCTGCCCTTCTGGCGCACGTAATGGTTATTAAAAATAATTTTGGAGCTATTACTAAAATTTGCTTGGTGGCTCATACTAAAAATTTTTAAGTTAGTTATGCAAAAAATTCTTTTGTTAAGTTTACAAAAGAAATGCTTGTTTCACTTGCAAAAAAAAAGTTTGTAATGGTTACTAAAAAATTCTGTGGAATACAAATTTACTAAAACATTTTTAGTAACCGCTTGATTTTTTTTTTTTACAGTGTACTTGCTAGTAATGCATTTTCATTCTTTTGTTCTCAATTCACATTAGTTTGGAAGAAATTTAATTTTGGAGGCGTTTTTTCCCGTTCGATGTCACTCCCATAATGTACCTTCAGGTACCCACAACCAAACAAGGTGTATGTTCCATTCAGATGTATTTACTATAAGGTATTTTTAAGTTTAAACTTTTTAAATCTGCAATTAATGTTACATTTGAACTAGCCATTTTTTACTGTAATAAGAAAAACTGTCTTAAGTGAAATATTACGGAGATCAATTGGATTTTTCAGATTTCTAAATCTATGTTCTGTAGATTTCTTAATATTAATAACACCTAAGTAATATTTTTTTTAAGTTATGTTGTTGAAAAACTTTATTTTTTTCTTATGCTAGTTTAATATTTCCAATTTTTACGAAAAGTCTGAAAAGTTTTTCGGGATAAATACAAATACATAATTTCGTATTAATGAATAATTTGTTGAGTATCTGATGGATAATTTGCTTATCTTTTCTGATTTAAAATTCATGTTTTACAAAAAATTGCGTTTTTTAAAAAGAAACTAATTTTTTTTTAAATTTCCATAATAATAAAATCGAAGAAATTGTTATGAATTTATTGTTAATTATGAATATATTTCTGTGTATTTCTATATATTAAAAATATTTTAATGTATCGCGAATATGATCTTTAAACCTTTCATTTGGTATATTATACAAAAAGAAAACAATTTCACAAGCATTTAGTAAAGTACATTTGACATATTGACAAATCATGAATGTGAAGGCATATGTCCAAGTGTTTCCTCTTTTTCAATTTACTAATAAATCTTTTCTTTTTCTATGTTACATAATCGTGGTATAAATACGCGCTATTTTTTTTAAGACATAAGTTATAATGAAATAAACGAAATAAGGTAACTGTAAATAAACATGAACTAATTAGAATAAATCATGCATTAAATAAATAAGCAGTATTATACTTTGTAAAAAATATTTTATGTAATATATTTTTTCACATGTGTCATAATTGTAATAGATTATATATAATATTGTATGAAAATATTAAAAATAGAAATTTGTAATTTTTAGACCTCAATACTATCACACAATTTTATTGCGTGTAAAAAAATATAACGTATTCTTTGACATGTCTGTGAACAGATTCAACTGCATTGTGTAACTTTCGGTTGTGGTTTGCACTCAAGGCATTTAATTTAGTACATTCTTAATTACAGAACTTTAATAATAATAATAATAATAATAACTGGATATCCCAATCTTGAAACTTAACCGATATTAATATTATTTTGTTCAATATTATACCAACTTTGACATTCTCAGTGAATGTAGAATCATGATATTTTTTAAAAAATCGATATTTTTTCGTTATTCTATTGTACATCGGCTGTTTTCGAATCGCCAACATAGTTGGACGCGAGTTCCTGTCGATTCACGAAATCCAGTAGTCAACAGAACTACGTAAATACAACATTTTACCAAAATTGCTAAAGCAGTGCCCCCCTCTGACTTGATAGTTCCACATTAAAAATATACCTGCTAGCAATTATAAAAAATGGTTTAGATTTATGCATAATTTCAAGCATTGTTCGATAGTACAGGGCTCCCAAATGGTCAGCGAACTGAACACCAATATTTTTAACAGAAAATTTCATAGTAGGTTTCTACAGGATTTGTGCTGAAACTAACCTAAGAAGGCTGTTTCTGCGCAATGTGTCAGAAAAATATAAAAGGAAAATCTTGATGTTCATTTTATATATAGAGAAAATATTAGAAAATATTGATAATAGAAATATTAATAATAGAAAATATTGATGTTCAGTTGGCGGACAATTTGGGAGCCCTGATAATAATGGCATAACAAAAATGGCAAGAAAATTGCTATTATAGAGAGCTCTTCCTCTTATTTTTTGAAGTTCCAGGAGAAACTGTTGGCCATAGTCAAAAACATACTTACAAAATTCTGTCCAATTCCGTAAGTATCTTTATACGCATTTGATGGTACAATAATGTAAATGTCACAGATATCGCTATTACAGTATCCCATTAAGTAGGGTTTTTTTTTTTTCATTTTTAGGGAGAGCATGCATGACCATAGATCAAAACATTGCGGTTGGCTGTCCAACAGAGGCAGATTTTTGTCTTTCGGCATTACTTCATACACTTTTCGATGGTACAATAGCGTACATGGTACAAAAATTCCTATCACAACGACCCCTTCCAGCAGAATATTTTTACACTGAATAAGGATATGCTTACCATTGATAAACACATTAAAAAATTGGTTTAAATCCATGTATAGCTTAATAAACTTTTTGATGCAAAAATGGCGACTCACGGACAAACGGACATTTTGTATAGAAAAATTTTTAGAGATCTCTGATCCCTAAATCGTGTAAATTTGTTGAAAACCGGAATTCTAAAAAAAATTCAATTAAGTTACTTTATTCTATTGAAGATACAAGAAAGTATCTGTACAGACATCTCTGTACGGAACATATCTGTAAAAATCATGATTTGCAAATAAATAAATAAATAAATAAATAAATAAATAAATAAATAAATAAATAATAAAAATAATGATAACAATACTATTTAAAATGGAAATCTGCCTCAAAAATATAGTATTATAGAATGGTATTATATAGATGGGTATTATAGTATTATATGGTATTATAGTATTATAGGAGGTTGATACGAATAAGATATATAGATATTTTAAGAGATTTGAATACTGGAATCCTATTCCTTACCTTAAGAAGAAAAATTTTTAATTAAAAATGACGATTATTATTTTAAGAAAACTGTGGTTGCTACCACTGAAATTTAAGACAAGTTAACTAAACATAAGTTAAATAAACATAAAACACCAGTTAAATAAACATAAGTGTTTAAAATAAAAGTACTTTTTAAACTCATTCTTTTGCTTAAACTTCAAGAGTATTTAATTTCTTCTGGGGATTCAAAGTTAAATGATAACTGATAAATCTCTTTTCAAATTATAAATAATTAATCTTAGTATTAATTAAAAATCTGTACATAAGGAAATAAAAATTCAAATTGGTTCAAAATTTAAATAAATACTCTCAGAATTAATTAAATTAATTACTTTCTTGCTTATTTAAACCTTGAAAACATTTTAGAATATTTAAATGCATGGCAAAATGCAAAGGAAATACGAATCGAAAAATTCTCTGAAGTACTTTAAAGCGACGTTAATTTTAAAACATCATGAATGAGTTAAAATTCAAATACTGCTCTACAACATTTGAATTCTACAACAACAGTTAAATGAACATTTATTTTGAACACGGAATAAAGGTTATGTAGCTCATAGAATATGTCTCGATATTCATTCAAATATGTTTGAATGTTTTGTGTTCGCTATGACATCGACAAAGTGCTTTAAAGTGACACAAACAGGTGGTACAAACATGCAGCTTTGACTCTGAAAATGATTGCATGTGGTATTGTACATTTTAAAACTGCATAGCGTAAAATGTAGCATTATTTTCTATTCCTTTAAACTGGTAACTGCATTTTAAATATCATGACATACATATTGCTGGTTAGTTATTTTGCATTGATAACATTGGAGTCAGAAAATGTTAATTTTAGAAAGAAATGGTGCAATGACACATACGGAATATTAGTGGCATAACTTCGTGAATACTACAAAGTTTCACTATATGAAACATACCGCAAATAGGAATCCAGAAATAAATTACAAATGAATTAAAAGCTTACCTTATTTACCTGTACGTCATATGGTTATTTTTTCCCCAATTATGATTTGCCCGTATCACGTGCAGGCATTCATATTCCGATCTTAATTTATTATTCCCACCAGTAAAATGTTACTGTATATTTAGTATTTTTTATTTCGAGCATTTTTCTGATTTAACTAGGCAAAAATTTTTGTTTTGAAAAAAAAATGTGATAAAGAATTAAAAATTCTATAAGAGATCTAAAAAAATGTAAATTGTTCGGTTAAGACGTTAATTTTAGAAAGAAACAATCCAATGATGTATACGGCAAATTATTTGCATGACTTCGTTGCTATTACTACGTTTCACTATATAAAAATTACTCCATACAGAAATCGAAAAATAAATATCAAATAATTTCACCGCTTCCCAGATTTGATAATACGTCATATGTGCAACATGTTTTTTGAAAATCTTGATTTATTTATTTATTGATTTATTTATCCTTAATCCGTACGTGATACGGTCATCCACGCTTCAATTATGATTTATTATTCTCATTAGTAAATTTTGCATTATTTAATACAAACGAAAAAATCTGTAAAAAATTCGAAAAAAAATGAGAATTATTTGAATGTTTTTTTTTTTAAGTATTTATCAATTAACTGGTTAAGGATGCTATGGAGAAAAAAAGACATATTTGTAATAATACATTTTATTGCTAATATTAATATAATAGCTAATATTTCGCGATAAAAATGCTAAAGTGATTAAAAATGCGGTAATTTTTTTAGAAATTAATAAATTTGTCATGAATGAATTATATATTTTTTATTTAACAAAATGAGCATATTTGTCGCAATATTGTTTAATAAATTAAATGGACATTTTTTTAAGTATATGTTAGAAAGGAAATACTTGGAAATGACAAATGGACGATTCTGTGAACCGGGGATTCTTGACTGGTAATTTCTTCAACATTTTTTATTTATAAAACTTATTAAACTTTGTAACCGTTTTTTAGGTTGTATAATGATAGTATTTTAAAACATAATAAATATTAGAAAATCTGAAAAGTATTAATCAATAATTTATCTTTAATCTCAGAAGGATATTAAGTCCTTGGCTAACCTGTCCATTGAACCTCGGATAACCTCTCCATTAAAAACCTACGGATTTTCTACAGATTTTGGGCCAATTACCTACAGATATTTTTACAGATTTTTTTAGTGTGGGCTGTCCCATTATCTGTGAGGAATTGATATCATTTTTCGGGTTACTAACCAAAATGAAAAATTATATGAACTATCAAATGTAGTTTCAATTTGGTACATATTATATACAAAGGATAAGAAAAAGTATTATGTTAAAAAATAATTACAGACTTTATAGATATCATTTTCATCATTAGAATTAATGCGAATATAAAAATATTATAAAAGCAAATAAAGCCTTTCTGCAAAGATGTGTGTAAACTATCGATCAGAAATCGCAAATAATGCATGAAAATATAGCAAACAGATGTTTTGAATCTACGATCGATATTTTTCATCAGTGCAAGACTCAGCGTTCTACAAAAAGCAAAGCTGAGCAAAGGGAGAAATAAGCGCAAGCTTATATAGACAAATATTGCATGGAAAAGTAATATATAACTTCCTGTTTTGTATTTTGTACCAAGAAATAACCCCCCCCCCCAAAAAAAAAAAAAAATCTGATTAAATCTAAATATTTATAAAATTCCAAAAATCTAAATATTTATGATGTATGTATTGCTTCCCCTTTTATTTACGGATGCCAAAAGCGAAGTTTAGAATAGTTTAGACTTTATGGAGACGTTTAATTTTCAACACCTAAATTATAATTCATATGTAGGATTTTCCAACATAGTTAAAACATGTTTGCGACTTTGCTTTATCTACTACCGTCTAGTGACATTCTGCTGCCTGGCAATTTTGTGGAATGTCTTTTAAATCTAATAAATCAAAAAGTATTTTTCATATGAAATAACAGTCAGTAATTTCTTTAAAGTTTTTCAAAATTTGTAAAATAAATTCCTTCACGATGGGACCTTTTTGTGAATTTTTTAATTTTTTGTCACCGGATATTAAAAACAGAAATTGTGTCTTATCAATTCGAGAAAATGCACCGATTAAATAAGGCTAATTTTACAGTAAAATTTGAATGATGGGTATAACCAAGGATTCTTAAGCCTTTTTGGGACGCGTATACGTGTCGCTCGTCCCCAAGGGGTTAATTTTATTGCTTTTATCGCTTGACAGGAACAATTATTCTAATATTTACAAGCGTATTTTTTTTGGGATTTATGCGCTTAGTTTGATCGCATGTCTGATATATTACGGTTTTATTTATGTTTTTTCCTATTTTATTAATTTATTGAATAAATTTTAACGCCGCTATAGAATAATATACAAAAAAAAAAGTTTTCGTTGATCTCTTTCTTATATAACCGTAAAATTTCTCTTATATTGAAATACAAAAAAAAAAAAAAAATATATATATATATATATATATATATATATATATATATATATATACATAATGTAGAAAGGTATTAATAGCGGCGTAGCCATTTTGGTTTTCCCATAGTATCACAAAAATATAATGCTTAATGAATATATTTATAGTTTTTGGGCGCCGAAATTTTCTACCAGCTCACTCTTTGTGTGGTCATTTTATTTCTTGATATATATTTATATTTTAACTTGACGCCTCTACATTTAGATTTTATAACTTATTACTACTTTCTCCGAGAATATATACATGTCCATAAAATTCTTTTAAATGATAACCCTATTTTGCGTTAATGGTTGATACACTCAATGCGTTGCTTCCGTTTTCACTTAGCATTTTTTTCCTTCTATGCATCTTTATTGCCAAAGTGGCTATGTCTGTGTCATTTAGCCGCCAAGTTTAATTAGTTATCCTAATAATTGTTTTTTTTTTCAATTTTCACTTACCCACTATAATGCTGGTTATTAAAAAGAGGCTGAGACTTTAGATCACTATTTTTGTGTACCTCTCCTCTCAGTACTTATGTACTCCCCATAAAAAATATTGGCGTTTTTTGATTTATATGAAACTCTTGTGTAACAGCTTACCATATGAATACCATATCCTACAAGGGAATCTTTTTGACGTTGCTCGCTTCTAGAATCGAGACTTGGTGCAATTTTCTGATGCCTTATTTGTTATAGAACAGATTCAGTTATAGAACAGATAAAAATTCTGTATTAAAATCAAGCTTTATATATATTTTTATACTTCGAATTTTTTAATTATTGGATTTTTATTTGTTTATTGTTCGCCAAAAGTTAGTTAACTCACCAAATATGGCACTATAAAATTTTCGCTTGAGATATTTTGTGACTATGACATTCGACTAGGGTTGTCGAAAAACTCTACTTTTGAAAATATTCCAATTTTTTACTGCCTAAAATGTGAATGTAATGTTGATATTTTTCAAAATCAAATTAGTAGTTTTTTAAGGAATTTTTAATTTACTGTAAATATTTTACATTTATTGTTAACAAATTCATATTTTTAAATTCATTTCTTTTAAAAATCTCTGCTGATAAGTTACCTCGATTGTTGCATTTTTAGAAAGTTATACTGTAGTAAAATAAAATAAAAAAACATTACTTTAATACATGTAGTATTATTTTTTTTCGATTCTCAAAATTTTTTATACCTGAAGTCCCGATGCTAGTTATGGGAAAGAGGTTCAATTGTAAGCTGTAACTAGTTTCTATAGATCAAATATTATTAATAGAAATTTTTAAGGGACCATAAACATTCAATAAATTAGAAAAAAGAAATTCTACTATTAATATTAATGAATTTAAATAGCACCGTTATCTACATTTTCTCAAATTGATTGAAATCTTTATAATAATTTGCTTCGAGTATTTACAATATATTTAAAGATCTAAAGAGAAATTTACAAAATTATAAATAATTTCATTTTTACATTTGTGAAACAGATGTTAAAGAAGAAAATTTCAATTAAAATTTGAAGTATACTTTAAAGGAAACTCTTATGATCCATCTTTAATAATTCATTGAAAATTTAATTAGAACTCTTTCTAAAGAGAGCTTCTGAAATATATTGATTTTCATTTTTAAGTTTTCTGAAAGATTGTGAAAGATGTTTCTTTAAAAATATTCGGTTTGAAATAGAACAACAAATTTTAAATGTATCTATATTTTAAGGCAGAAACATATCCGCCAGTTATGTTAAAGTTTTATTTTAATAGGTTATTTTTAAAGATTGCTACACTTGACAAACAACTGCACTTTTACTGTAATTTTTTTAACTTGTAAATATCACATAATTAAGATTTTAGCATTGCCAAATATGATAAAACATTTTCATTAAAAAGCTGTTTGCTTAAAAATCCCAATTTATTGGATTCTTTAAGGGTTTTTAAGTAATTTTTCAGCATGATTTTGTTTTATGTCAAGCTCTACCATGTGCAGTATGATTACAAACGATTAACGTACTTGCCGATTAAATAATATAAATAATTCAGCCCTTTTTTCTTTATATTGGAATTAAAATATCATCAATAAATTAATAAAGTACTAAAACAACATAAATTAAACCGAAATAAATCATACATGCGATCGAACTAAGCGAACAAACAAACAAACAAAAAAAAAAAAAAAAAAAAAAAAAAACGCATATAAATAATCAAATATTTGTCGATTTATTAGAATAATTGCTCCTGAGAAGCAATTAAAGCAATAGCAGTAATTTTACAAATTTTCAAAACCTTTTAATAAATTATTGACTATTATTTCATATAAAAATACTTTTTGATTTATTAGATTTAAAAGACATTCTGCAAATTTACGAGGCGACAGAATGCAAATAGACGGTAGCAAATAAAGCAAAGTCATAAACATGTTTTAACTATGTTGGAAAATCCTACAAATGAATTATAAATTAGGTGTTTCAATTTAAACGTGTCTATTTTTTATAAACTATCCATCATAGTAACTTCAATTTTGGCATCCGTAAATACAAGGGTGAATCAATATTTAAATTATAAATATTAAAAAGCGGATTTTTTTTTAATTTCTTGGTACAAATACAAAACATAAAGTAAATTAACATGCATTATTTTTCTGTACAATCTCTCGATTTGAAAACATATTTTTGTCTAAAAATGTGTTTTGAAAAATCATTTTTCGATGCCGTCATCATAGAAATCAGAGGGACGTGTTTCCAGCCAAATGCATAAGAAGACTTCAACAACAGTGTAATCGCCGAATCGTTCACTTCCTAATGTCTCGTTTAAAGACTCAGACATGTGATAATAAGGGGGGGATATGTCAGGACTATAAGGAGGTTATTTCAGTGTTATCCAATGTATTTCATTTAACATTTTACACGTCAGGTTAACTGTATGGGGTTGGAGATTATCATGACGCAAAATTCATCCTTTATACTTAAATTCACGTCTTTTTGTCGCCTTTTCAACTTTTTTTTCGCGCAGCAACTAGCAGTAGTACAAAGCACACTCAAGAACAACCTGAACAGTACTATTACTTTCCTTTGTCAAACTTGTTTAAAAGTGGTGAACGTGGATGATTACAACTTCTGTTCGTTCTTCCACAAACCATCTGCATTAGGCATTCACTTGTATTTTCTTCAGGCATATCTCCCCACAATTTACTTGAAATCTTCGTTAGATTCCAGCCTATTTTACACCTTCATTTCTGAGAAATTTAACGATAAAACGTTGCAAAATGTTTTGGTGAACCTCTCGCTGAATCACCGTGAAACCGATTGAGGAACAACCCCACTAAAAATAATCTTTAGACATCTACACTTTTTAAAATACTTTACTGAAAACTGAAGTTAATTTTGCAGAGTTAACTTCACTTTGAAAGCATCAGCAGAAATAATCATCATTCTTTTAAAAAATTCTGCAAAATAGACTAATAGCCTTGAAATTTTTTACAGATTTTTTTTGGAAATTGCCTATAGATTTTCTACCCTTTTTTTAGTGAAAGTTGTACATACCGGCACACAGACAATAATGTAACACACTTACATACTATGCACAGAGTGTTGAGTGCACTCGCCATAACCTTCAGGCCTCCCAACTGACACTGTCGTTCATAATTTATTCACCCTCGTAAAATTTTCTGAGGATGCAACATAATAGGTCGCAAAACCGTGTTTCTTTTTTAAAATTTCAAAATTTGTCACTGTTTCAATATGAATCCCATAATTGCATTTTTAAACATTAATTCAAAGTGAAAAAATATTGTCAAAAATGAAATAATTATTAAAATGTTATATATTTTTTGCTATCTATGCAATAATTTGGCTGTTTAAAATTATGATGTGTTCCTTCTTTATGAATTTGTATTCATTTTTGACTTTAATAAAACTGAGTATTACATAAAATGTGTTTTATTTACTAACAAAACGGTTACACTTTTATAACAAATATTAAAATATACTCAATAGTTAAACGGTAATCGTAATAAGAGTTTCTAAAGCGCGATTACGAAAATGATACTTTTATAAATAAATTTTTAGTAGAACGCTTAATACATTCTAAAACAATCGCTTATGCTACTGGTGTAAAATTAAGGAAATCTGTATGTTTAATAAAATTCACCTATACACTGTTGAAAAAAACGTGTAATTAAACTAAACTATTTTTGTAAAGCAGCAGAAATCTGTTTGCATTTGTAACTCTACTCTCTCTACTAAAATTTTGTATCTCATACTTTTTATTTTATTTATTTTATTTATTGGGTATTTGAGTGACCGACATGAAAATTTTAATGTGGGTATCTGATCTTTCAGCGGAAATTTGTTTAAGAATACTTGAAAGGATCATTCACATTTTTTTGTACTTTGAAACACAAGATCTTTAAAAAAATTTCTCTTGAAAATAGACATTTCAGAAAAAAGTTTAATTTTCAAATTGAATCTTTCATAATCTTTCATCTGCGATGATTGAAGAAAAGAAATTTCATGCCATATAGCAGCTAAATCTTATCCAAGTTCTATGTATGTATGATTAACTTTATTAAAAATGTCAAAACAGGAATCTAAATATAGTAATAATTTGTAATTCAAAAATTCCGATTATAGTTCGTACAAGTGTATACAAAAAGTTCACAATTTTACAAAAGCAAGATTACATGAAAAAAAAACTAGATATATAATTAAAACTTCTTATTTGAACTTCTCTAGTTAAAAATGAGTTCTTATGCCGAAATATTTCAATAATATGCCAATTAATGGAAATGGTAAAATTAAAAATTTAACACAAAATTTGAAGCATGCATTTATTACTTTCTTCTATCTTTACAAGAAATAAGTATTGAATTCGTGAAAAATTTGATTCCAGTTTTTGGTGGATTTATATGTTTCAAAAGGTCCTGAATACGATTTGGTGGTTTTTGGAAACTATCTGTAAATCTATATGTGATAAAAATTTTATCTCAAGAACTGATGCACTTAATTTCACAAAACTTTCGATTCAGTTGTACTTTGATACAAACTCGAGATGTTTATTTATTGCTGTACAGTGGACACTCTCTATTCTGAGCATTCATGTTACCGGCCAAAAATGTCCTCTCATGGACAAAAATGAAATCTGCTGAATATAAATAGCAACAAAATTAAAAGCAATTAGTCTCTTTAATTGCCATTTTCCCAGTAGTTGATCAATCGAAGAAATCAATCAATACCAAAATTAATCTTTAAAATATCATGCTTAAGCTGTGGTTAACAACAATTCATGTAAAACTATTATTTGAGGTAAGCAAGATGGATTATTTTAACTTACTGCAATTGTTTCCAGTCATGAAAAACTAAATATTTATATTTTCTAATAACAAAAATCACAAAATGGCCTCTCTTACAGCAAGCAACAGACTACAAGTGCTCCAAACTTTTCACTGCAGATTTTATCAGAACTATTCAAATTACAACCTTAAGTACATGCTTAAAATTTAGCAGTGTTTTTTTATCATTGTATATTAATTACATATCATGACTTTTTAATTATTTGTATTATTAATATAATTAGTTTGTTGAATCTTTTTATTCTTCTGTAAAAGCTTCTCTGATTTTTTATGATGGGTGAGTTAGAATTTTGATTGCAAACACATGTTCAGTTTACAGAAAAGTGAAGTAGAAATGGGGACCAAAAGTAGTGTTCATAATACCGGGGTGTTCAGATTAGAGGGTGTTCATAATACAGAGAGTTCATCTTTTGTTAAGACTATGGAGTTTCGCCGGGACCGTCGGAATGTATTTATAATACTGGGGTGTTCACATTAGAGAGTGTTCAGCTAGAGAGAGTCCACTGTATATCGTCCAACAAATGGCACTGCTATGCTGCATTATTCATGATTTTCACAATAGCTCTATCTCAAGAACTATTGTACGGGTTTTCATAAAACTACATATTAAGTTAATCCTTGATATAATTTGGTGCTGATTACACCTTGGTGTAAATCACTCAACAGATGACGCTGCATTATTCATGATTATCGGAATAACAATCTCAATAAATCGCAATAACAATTCATTAAACTGCAGATTCGTGAAATATATAAATGCTGTTTAGCTCCTGGTGTAGATTTCCCTATAGGTGGCTCTACTATGCTGCATTTATCATGATTTTACTGCAACTGATTAATTGAATGTTTTTTCAGGTTGTTGAATTTAAAACTGACCTCCATTTCCCTCCATAACATACAGTAATGTTGCAAAACATAAGCTGTTGAAAAAACATGGGCAGTGACGAAAAAATGCACATTTCATTACAAGTATCTATATTCCAAAGTATACCTTTAATTCTTGATTAAACTTTGAATTTTAATAGTAATCTGAAGCATAGTAGAAGTTTATCTCTGTTTGTATTTGCTTTTGTCTTTTCCTCAAATTCCTCGCATTTTCCATTTGTAGTGTTCTGTTTTCATAACTTTTGAGTTCCACTCTTAGAAATATAAAATTATCATACGGAAAATTTGACTATGGTTTCTTACTCAAGAATGTGATGCCAGATTTCAGGATAAAACGAGAAATTTTATTTTTAATTAAACTTTTTAAAAAAGATTTTCCTGGTTTCAGTCGGTAAAAATCTAAAAGTCAATAAATCCTATGCAGTTTTTTAGTTGCAGACCTGAGTGAGCGAAACTAAAACTTAGTTTTGTTTGAATTTTGATTATAAAACTAAACCAAAACTTTTTTGAGTTGATACTGGAAGGTTATACCAAAACTAAACATTTAGGCGAAATAAAATTATAATTCTAAGAAAACAAATTTATATTGTAGAAATATGCATTTTTTAAACAATGGACGATTTGAATATTGATATTCATAATAATAAAAAAAACTGTAATAATTTGTTTCTTTAAACTAGTATCATTTACTTAAAAACAATATGGATGTAAATGGGATGTATAGTTCATTTCATTGCAAACTGCAGCGATATTGGCTCAGGTTTTTATCAGTGTCAGTTACATGTCAATTGATAATTAAACATGCAACTGAAAAATCATTTCATCAGAGACATGCTATAACAAACTATCGAGTTAAATAAAGTCTGAATGTTACTATAAAAATTTTGAGACTGGGGGAAAAAAACAAAAAAAGCCTTGCTTTTTTTTATTTTTATTTTGTAAAATACTCATATAAAGTGAAAATATTTTTTTAACACAAATAAATGAAAAAAGAATGTTTATTATTTAGCATTATCTAAAACAATATAGATTATTTGAGAGAAACAATTATGAAAAACTAATTTTTCCAACTTTTTCGTCTTTTTCCTAAAAAACCCGGGAAAAAACCGGTTTTTTCTACCACTTCAAGTTTTCCGGAAAATTTACATCTCTACAGCGGAGTGATCTTATAATGGTCCGGTTTCACTTTATAAGTACGGAACCCTATAAAACATGCATACTTTTAAATATGTTTATGATTAAACTTTATGTTTATTTAGGCACTCAAATGAGTACAGTAATTCATTATTTATATTTCTAAAAATATGTAGGTATTAATATTTCTTGGCAAATTTAAATATTAAGATTTTTTATACAATATAAAAAAACAAATAAATGAATAACTCCAAAAAATCTGTATCATTTAAGTTTTAAAAATCTAAAACAATATTAAACGGTGTCATTATCTCAAGAGATTTAGAAACATATTTCCAAATATAAAAACAATAATTATTATTAAAATCACAATCTATGGACTTTGATCCTATTTTTTTTTATTCGAATATAATTTTTCTACTAAAGAAATAAATTAACAAAGAAAACATTGCTTTAGAAAATAAAACTTTTTGTTTGATAAAAATTCAATGCTTTGTTAAATGAATATTTAAAAAGACAGTGATTCCAAAACTAGGTATTATTATGATTTATCTTTTTTACATAAATTCTTTTTTACATGTTTTAATAAAACATGATAAAATATTACATTCTTTTTTTTCGATTTCATAAAATGTTATGCTGTGAAGAATATAATAATAATTCTAATAAAAAATATAGACATGCTTATCTTTAAAATATTGCAAAAAAGGGTGATGATAAAAACAAAGAAGGATTACAGGTTATCTTTAAATATTTTTATTTGTCATTCTGTTACTCTTAACTTGTGTTAAAAATTATGCTCAGTTTTATTGCATTTTTTTCTTTTTTCCTTCTAGCAAAATGTCACATTTTTAAATGAAATATTACATGAAGAAAATCCTTTAAGCGTAAAAATTCATTTTTGATATGAAATGTGATACATTTAAAGACATTTTTAATGAGATTTTCTGGGGTTTTTTATACATTTGTGTTTAAAACCTGTCTAATTATTTTTATGAATATTATATCTTATTCCCATAAGTTACTTTTAAAATCGTTTGAGAAGCATAAATCTGCAAAAAACAATTTATTCCATAAATGTTTTACTGGTTCTTACAAATAATAAAAAAGTATTTCATCACAATTTTTTATGCGTTCCTAACAACATATAGTTAATATATATATATATATATATATATATATATACATTATAGTTATAATTTTGTATCAGGGGGGTCTTATAAATCAAATGTATGCTGACTGATAATAATTAACAAGTCAGAAATTGCACGTGAAGCGTAGCAAATGAGGTAGGGGAGACTGGGGTACAATGGACCACGGGGTACAATGTTCCACCCCCTATTTTTGATATTAATTCTGTTTTTGAAAGCTTCATATTTTAGTATATAAATGGCAGTCATGAAGTAGTAAAAAGAAGTTTAAAACCATGTGCATAGCTGACATTTTAGCCATTTTATGCTTGATAATTGATTTGACACAGGGGGAGTAAGGCAAACGTAAATATTTTCAGTGAAACATATCTTCATTTATTTATTCAGATTTGTAATTTGAAAGACATTGTGTGATAAAATAAAAAGGTAAGACAATACATTATTATATTTAGTATAGCTAAAATAATAGAATTCTAAATTTCTTTTTTTATCATCAAGTTTTTGTCAAACTTCCATATGGGGTACAGTGGACCATAAGAAACTGGGGTACAATGGACCATGGTCCATTGTACTCCAGTTTTGTATCCCATGTTTTTGAAAGTTAAATATTATATGTGAAATTCAGAATTAATAAATTATTTTATTTCTGTGTGTAGATTAATTAATGATTCATGTTGCATAATGCATTTTTGAAATATTTATCAGTATAATATATGCTTTCAAACATAAAAATTAGCCCAAATTAAGAATTAATAAATTATTTTATTTCTGTGTGTGAATTAATTAAAGATTCATGTTGTGAAATACATTTTTGAAATATTTATCTATATAATATAAGCTTTCAAATTTAAAAATTAACCCAAATTGAACACCAAAAATTAGTAAACAAAATATTTTGTGCATTTGAGGGCGTTTTTTATTTAATATAATTTGTTATTTCAATATTCCTGCACTTATGCATACATGCATCCATAATAAGTTAGATTTAAATAAAATAGTACAATGAGAAAAACAAAAATTATATCTACCTATTAGTTTGTATCTGGATATAATAAATAAATAAGGTAAAATTCGTTAAAAAAATACAGATGATGTAAAGTACACCGGAAAAATTTATTAAATTTTTTCCTTAGTCATATATTTACATATATATATTTCTTATTATAAAGGTTTATATTTAAGTGGCATCATTGTACAAAAAAGTTATATATTATTTTTCATATTTCTTTTAGCAATGCCAAGAAACAAGCCTAGGAAAACCAATAGAGGTTCTGTGCCACATGAAGTTATGGGACAGGCTGTAAAATGTATTGTGGATGATGATAAACCTAATTGTTCAATCTGCGACCGGTATAATGACTTAATGATAAAAAAAATGAAGAAATAAAAATTTACTTTAGTTACAGCTAAAAGAGTCAATAAACAAACAAAAATGAATAATAAAATGTGAATAAACAAATAAAAATGAGTAATAAAATGTGAATAAACAAATTATGATATAGTTTATCTTTCTTATTGTTAAAAAAATGAGCTACACTGATATATTTTTATTCAAATTACAAGTGGTCGATAGAGCCCCATGCTGTGGACCATTGTACCCCGGCATTGGGGTACAATGGTCCACTTTGTCACTTGCTATTTAAAAAAATATTAAAAAAAAGTATGCATAATTATTATTTTTGAGTTGATTCAGTATAAACTTTAATGTATAGGTAACATGCATGTACTTGGTCAAAAGAAAAAAAATCAATACTTTAAGAGTAAACAGTCAAAAATTACAAAAGTGGACCATTGTACCCCAGTCTCCCCTACGTTCTTACGATAACGAAGTTTTAAAATATTCAGATCTTGCTGATATAGTAGAGCGTACTTCGGATACAGTATAGTGGTCGAAATCTTTGTGTTCCTGTAAATATGCAGGGAGTAATTTTTATTATACTTCATTAACGTATATCTTATTCATAAAATGTGAAGTAGTTTAATATATTTAAAACACGCCCCAAACAATGTTTCCCCGTATAACATTATTTAGTGGAATACATTTGTGTGGCCCTGTGATTTAATAATAAATATTCTTTGCATCACAGATTGTACAAAATGTATTTTTTACTACATATTTCATAGATTCATGTCAATTCTAATATGTTCAAATGAGTTTAACACCATTAAAATGCATTTGAAACTTTTTTCCCGTTGATCGTAATGTAACGGAATATTTTGATTTTCCCTGTAATTGATCTATCCATCCGATTTTCATAAAATATGAAATGACTCGACAAAATTATGCAATAATTATGTATTTTAAATTTCAAAAGATTCGGTTGGGTAGTTTTTGCGTTGTTATATGCGAACAGACAGACGGACGAACTGAGCGACAACAATAGGTGCTACGTATTTATATAATTACGAACGCACCTAAAAAGGGGTCTTAAGACTTTTAACTCTTCAAAATTTTCGAAATTTTATTTATTTTTTTAATTTTAAATTTCTATCTCTTCTGCACATTTCGGTGCAATGTTCCCATTAGAACAGAAGTTATGGGATTTATAACTATATACATACTAAATAGCTAAAGAGGAATTTTCAGATCTTTGAAGCCATTTTTCTGCAAATGTTATTTTTTAGCATAGCACACAGGATATCACATTTTTGAAAAATATTTGTTCAGCGAATTTTCAAAACATGTCTTTAATGTATATCTGCATAAACAGACCTTCAAATATTAGTCTAGATTATTATGCTGTTTAAGTTTTCAAAGTTTTGTGCTAGCTAAATACAACTTTATTTTAAACAATAATAAATAATTTAAATAAAAATTTAGTTAGGTTTAGTGTAATTATTACAATCTGAAGTATCGCCAAGCAAAATAAATATCATTCTAATTGAAAAATGTATTTTGTAGTCTTGCGCGTAATCTGTTGTACCAATTTTTTGCTAGACAAATGTCTGACTGTTTGTAGAGCCCTGTAAATACTAATTATATACCTTACAGTCTTTTATATACATGAAATCAAAGACCCCATATATGTTATATATCTTTAATTTCGAATGAAAATTATGTTTTTAAATAGTATATATTTTATGATACTAAGCGTTTAAAATTGTCTTGTTTCTCTCCCCATTTTAAAAGAAATCAGAACCTTTAGTAATTTAAATCTAGCTAAAAAATTAGAAATAATTTCAGGAATCATAAATTTGCAACAAACGATTATTTAATACTGTATATTCAATTCTGAAATTCTGCCACATAATAAAATCATATCTGATCACTTTTTTATTCCTTCCACAGAAAATATTGTGCAAATATTTTAATATTTGTGAAGAGTAAATGTCTTTATAGTATACTTTTTTTGGTGATTATTAATTTTTTTTGACAAAGTATGAATTATTAAAGTATGCAAATCGATAACAATTGATGGGTGGATTAAAATTTTTGAAAAAAAAATACTATTAGTCAGAATTGCAACAGACATGAAATTGTCTGCAATATCTGTCTGGTATATATTTCTAGAGGTTTTGAAAATTATTTATTCATCATTTTCATCATCAATACCGTCATTATTTTTACATATCCCAGTTTCTGTTTTCTATATGAAGAAATATATAAGTATACAGAAAAATGAGTAACGTTACCAAAAAAGTGTTCTGTATTTCGATAATTAAATCTAAAATATCAGTTTTTATCAGTTTTATTTCCCAATTAGAAAAATATATATATATTATTAATACGCAGGATTTAGATTTTTTAAAAACAAAATGTAACTTTAAAAATACCAATATAATTTAATTTATATTATTGAGTGAGTTTATTTTACATATAGTTTTGTAATTATTAAAATTGCTTTTAAAAAACATATATTAAATAGCGATAAAAGAGATTAAAAATATTATAATTCTATATTTTTATAGATACATGTGAAAAGTGATAAATATAATAGTATAGTAATAAAAATTCATTCACTAAAACACTTTATGAAGGATTTTAAATTTAATTGCCTTTTGTGAAAATCAGTTACAAAATATTGAATTTAAATAAGAGAAATTCCTTTGAGTGTATATTGTTTTGACAAACGTTCATGTAATTAAAACGCAATGTATTATTTCAAAATGATAATTACATTTGTTCGCTGCTTTAATTATTTAACTTATAATATGAAAAATACTATTGTTATTAATCGACAAACAAGCAAACGAATCTCAACCTGAAGTTAATTAAAAATAAGCGAGAAATTTTTAATATTTTAAAAAATGCTATAGGTATAAATCATTTAAAATCCATACGTTTACCTCTATGGAATTAAATACAAATATGTATTTATATATTATACAATTGTTTTTCTAGGTGATTTTATAAACAAGTATACATAATATTTAATGCATATTTTTATTTCATATATGTGATTTAGTTTTGTTTATTAAAAATTAGAAGCGTAATAATCCTCCAAGATTAGACTGAATCAAAATAAATCAATGAACAGAACTGTTCCTTACTGATTCTTATTCAGAACTCTATGATATCTGCACATTGCTAAAAGATTCTACCAGCGTCATCTAGATTGGCGAAAGCCGCGACAGGTTTTGTTGTGACGTAATACAAATTCATACTCTGTTTCGTTTAAAGCCGAAATATCTCTATGATTAAAAGCGGCATTTTCTATATACTTTTGTAAGTTACGTATTCCGTGCTGTAATGTATCTTCAGTTTACAATAATTAGAATAAATCTTCTTTATGCATAACTGACGGAATTAGTGAACATGTCTATAACCAGGCTTTAAGAAAAAAAAATACAATGGGTGGTTAGACGTACATCACTATATCTTAAAAGCGTATGCATATTATACATCTGTACATTTACCAATTATATCAGGTATTATAGTAGATTTAAAATAGGCTAGTTTTCTACGATCATTTACTTAAAAAATAGTCTATAAATATATAGTACTCACTGTATATTTCAACAGATTTATTTATACTTCTTCAGTTAATTATATAGTATAATTCGTATTCATATTCGTATTAATATTTCGTATAATTTATTAAAAACAATGAATCCAATTCATATTTCTTTATACAATATATGTGTTTTTAATTTTTTTAAGTAAATGAGCGTAGAAAACTACCCCATTTTAAATCTACTATAACACCTGATATAATTAGCAAATGTACAGATGAATAATTGTAAATAGAGGTATTAAAAATTTAATAATAAAAACTTTGTTTTTATCTTATCTATTTTGAGCGTATGCATAGTTTATATCGGCAGACAGAATTCGTAATCGCAGAGATTTTAGAAAATATATTCTCTATTCAGTATGTCAGTTTCAAAACATCTTATACTTATCATATTTTTTAAGAATAATCCAAACACTTTAAAAAATTTGCTTCACATCGAACACATTATACCTTCATTTTATTTGGTTTAACAGCAATTTATGTGCTGTTTCACTGTGTAAATATTCACATAAATTATCTACATATTGTCTTGCACAAAATGCATTGTTAAAACCAGTCAAAAGCGATATTTCATTTTTATTTTCAATCTAATCGAAAAAAGTCGCCATTTAAATTCCCTATATTTTTATTATCAAATCCTTTCGAGTCAATTTACGAGGTAAGCTAATTGTCTGAGCGTAGCGAAGTCTTATACTCAGAGTACGTAACGATATTAAAAGTAAAAAAAAATTCTTTCGTCAAGCAAATCTCAAAAAGTACTTGTCGGATTTTGATTCTGTCTGTACCAGTAGGTACCTATGAAGGTAATCTGGTGAATGCACCTACTACGAAAAATTAGTTCCAAATAGTTTAAAAGTTATATTTAAAAAACTGATAAAAAAGCACAATTTATTTGCACACGTCACAGAAACTTGGTATGCGTCATTTTTCACTGGCTGGATATTTTCGTAGACAACAGAATCAGACTACATGGAGTAAAGAGTTATATGAGCGAAGCGAGGGCTAATACACATAATGCGTAACGATAATAGCCCAACACATAATGCGAAACGATAATATTAAAAGTCAAGCATAATTCTTTCGTCAAGCAAATCTGAAAAAAAAATTCTGATAGTACCAAACGGTACCTATGAGGGTAATCTACTTAATGCACCTACTTTTAAAAATTAGTTCCAAATAGTTTAAAAATTATGTTTAAAAAAACTGATAAAAAGCGCAATTTATTTGCATGCGTCACTTTTCACTGGTTGGATGTTTTCGTTAGATTCCGTAATTTAAGCACATGGAGCAAGGAAAATACGCAAAAAATATTTAAATACAATAAATTATATTTAAACTTAAAAAGCAAATTGGAAAATAATTTTATTGTTGTTGAAAATTTAAAAGAAAAAAGCATTAATTCTTAATAACTTAATATAGTATTTGAGATTTTGCGATAATCTTTATAATAGTGCTTAATAACCGCCATTAGCATCTTTTATATTTCGCACATGCAATTTGGAAACAATTATGTCGTGTTTAAATAAAATACTTGCTTTAATAAAATATTGGTACTACTTAGTTACCTCGTTGATCAATTGCGCCAAATTGTACATATTGACATTTATTTTTTTAATAACGTAAGAAGAAATAAATTAGTAAAACATTGATAAAAATACAATCTGGGATAAAAAATCACTTGATGGCGTTTTAAACAAATGTATCGTGTTTAATGTTATTGAATGCGATCATTCATTATTGGCATTTTATCTTATTGTATCTGGCGATACTTTTTTGGTCGACGGGATAATCAAATAATACCAAAAAAGAAATAATAGTTGAAGCAAAGAATAAACAGTTATAAACAATAAACATAATAAAAAATATAACTATCAAAATAAATCGTAAATCGTAAAACACTTATAGCAATATTCAAAAATCAACGTTTTCACCAATTTGGCGGGGGAAAAAAATCGCGCTAACGTGTAGGTTATATTTCTACACATAAATATGGCATTTGGGCGATATTTACGAGTAAAAATAAGCATAAACGATCATCAGGTTTGACACCTCAATTTTTGAAGCTCAAACTGGACTATGATTTATATAAACGCCAAGGTGAAGGTATTATTTGAAAAATACCATGAAATTCGAGCAGAGATATCATATACGCATTGGGTTTGGCGCAAATTTGCCGAAAATCATTTTTGAATGAATTTCTATTATTTTAACCCTCTGACAGTCTTGCAAAAGGGCAAAATTGTAATGTTGTTTTCTCAGCATTTTGTTTTAATTGCTAAAAAAATATGATTCTTTCAAAATTATAGAAAACTCTTATTTACGATTATGAATGTTATCCTTGAGTGTGTTAATCATTGCACAATGTATTAAAAATCCATTAAATCTACTGAGTTATATAATTTTAATTATTGCTTGCATTGCAGTGAACCCTGGTGCTTAGGGAACGTCTATAGACGGGCTTGTCAGTAAGAGGGTTAAAAAGGGAGTAACTAAAAAAAAACACGATGAAATCTAGATTAAATTAATATAGAAAAAAATAAATAAGCAATTTATTAATAAACAAATAACAATAGCCGGGTCACCATGCAATGTAAATAACGATATTTTGGCGCCATTATATGGAAGAGTTCCATATCCTGTTCTAATTTTTTTGGCGAGCTTCCTTTTATTTTTTTTATTTTACTTTTTATTTTATTATTATTATTATTATTATTATTTTTGGCATTAAATATATCGATGTGATTGCGTTCTTCAGCTTGTGAGGTTGCTTTTTGTTACACTTTCCGACAAAGCTGAAAAAATGTTTATGCATTTGGTTTGTCTATTCGTAAATATACACCGGTTTATATGCAGTTGATAAACCTTATTTAGGGTCCCTTAGGCATGTTTAGTATTGTATATGAAGTATGTGGGATTAATAGTTTATTTACAGGGGTAACCAAAAGAATTTCATTACATTATGGTATATTGAAGGAAATTCTTTGCAGAGTATTTTAATGAAATTACGCAATTGCAAAGATGTGAAACATATATAAACCAATGAATTTAATTACGATTACGTTATAACAGGGTATTAATAATATTTTTAATCCAATTGCAGGGACACACAAAAGAAATTGGTTACAATACTGTCTTTGAGTAATAATTTCGCTAAATGTGTTTTCAATTTCGGCATGCGCTTTTAAATTTAACTGTTTTTTAGGTGTGTCCCTAAATAATATAAATATTTAGTACGTATAATCGTCGTCTGGTCCGTCCGGCTATCTGTCCGCATGTAACAGCATAAAAACTATGCTACCAAATGGTTTGAAATTTTAAATATCGATTTGTTTCCGAATTTTGTCGTGTCTTTGCAAATTTTAATAAATTCGGATAAATAGTTCGAATACAGGGACAGTCAAAAGTATTCCGTTACATTACGGCCCATGGAATGAAGTAGTTCCAAGTACTTTTTAATGATGTTAAACCTATGGAAACATAATGAAATTGATATGCATTTATGAAAAGCACTAGAATATATATTTTGTAGAATATCCCTCGCAAAAAATACTTATTATTCAGTCACACGTCACAACTAAAGAATTCCATTACAAAATAGTATGGGGGGACATTAAATTTTTAGCTTTACTAATCTAGGGATTTTATTATAGAATAATTTTCTCAATTGTCACTAACAGGCCTTTTAAATAATAACTTTTTCGGATAAAACTGCATAATCGAGTTCACATTGACGTATTTGAGCCAGCATGTTATGCTGAAAAAAAAATGTGTTCAGCAGTGGCGTAGCTATGGGGGGGCAAGGGGGGCGTCCGCCCTGGTCGCCGAGGCCTAGGGGCGCCAAATTGAGAGAAATTGTTATATGTCTATATTGGGGTGGGGGCGCAAAATTTCTTGCTGGCCCCGGGTGCCAAAAAACATAGCTACGCTACTGGTGTTCAGATTTGTAAATCATTTGTGATGCTACTTTGACGACTCAAAGCTTATGCAGACGAGATATTCAGATCTTGTTCGTACCTTATACTATAAGCATTCTCAACAGTGGAATAGTCGTAAAAAACAGAGAATATACGCTCTAAGCAGAGAGTATACGCTCAAGTTAGAGAATATATCCTAGTATGTATATGGGTGATTCTCAAAATAGGGGACAATTTCAAAAGTGAAATCTTAAAAAAATTACTGTTTGCAAAATTTCTGAAAAAAAATAGGTGTTGTTAATATAGTATTAGGTATACTTTACATGTAGTCAGCAGAGCTAAATATTTAAGAATTAACTTTAAAAAAATAATTAGTATTTTTTTGAGCCATGCTAATGACAAAACAAATTGCATGGAATAAATATATTAAGAAATTTTTATTTTCTTCCTGTTTAAATAATATTTTCTATATTTATTAGCCTTCCTTTTCAGCAAATGGTTTCCATTTTTACATATATACATATAAGGAGAATAAAAACATTACCAAACAGCAAACTTTGTTTACATGAGCAACATTCTGACACTAACAATGTAAGAAGCTGTCTTAGTGATTTTCTGACAGATTTAATGCATATTTTAGGGATAATAAATGTAATACCAAAATTTATATGTAAAATTAAACTTTATAAAGGATACAATATAAGCACTGGTTACATTTATGCACATAGGAGTCTTTAGCATGGACAGAAAAACCATGCTAATGACACTGATATTTGTCCATGCTAATGACAAATTTTAATTTAAATAAGATTATGAGCCATAATATAATCACAATGCAATAGTCCTTTCTGGGGCTTTTTAAAACACAAAAGTTCTATGTAAATAAGTAAAAAAAAATTAACTATAAAATAAACATGAAAATTATTATCCATTCTAATGGCATACAATTGATGTACCCCCCTAATATTCAACTTATATTCTTAAAATACAATACATGCTTCTATTTTCGGGCTGGGATAAAATGGCTACTTGTTGCCATGGAGAAACTTTATATTTTCAAACTATTGTCATATGTGAAAATGAAATTTTGATTAATAACCAGCTGTTATAGTATGATCTTGTTTTGAAAATAGAATATGGAGGACAAACATTAATTCTTTTTTCATATACTATAATTTTATTTTTAAAAAGAAATTTATTGGATAAATCCTCTCCTTGATTAATTTAAAGAAAGAATAACATTTGTTTTATTTTATAAACATGCTGTTAACTCTTGAAAAATGCTAGTATACACAAGGCACAGATGCTGTGGACATCCATGCTAATGACATTTTGAACATTTATTCTGTTATTTTAATGTGTTTTTAACTAAAAAATGAGTAATTCTTGAGTGCAAATAATGAATAATATTAAGACAAACATATCTAAATATAAAAACATGACAGAAAACCTCTCAATTTTTTTTGTATGCCGAAAGACATAAATTGTCACCTATTTTGAGAATCACCCATATACTGCAGCTTTTTGAGAAAGAAGGCGGGGTGATATACAGTGGCTCTTAAAAATTTCAGAAAGTATGCGGCGTACAACTATGTAAACTCTTTACCACAATCATGATTGCCAATTCTTTTTATTTTATGCATGCTAAAGCGAAATACTGCTCAATTTCATGGGTATGGGTTTAAAGCGAAAACAAAACAGCGTATATAGTGGCCAGAATGCACGACCCTTATAAATGAGATTGAGTATATCTGGAACACACTCGAAACGACACATTGTATTTCTTTGTTGGCGTTTTCAGGATCATAGAAGGCGGCAGCCTTCAAGTGACGCAGCTTTAAACCTACCATCGTCATAAGGGTAGATGCGGAACTTCATATATACAGCTAACTCAACATCAAAGGAAATCGGAAAAGCCGCCTTCTAATAACTCAGCAAATATTGGTCAGAATGGTCCAATTTTTTTAATATAGTCTTATATTCCCAGTCTAATCCAATCCTATAATTTTTACATTTCTACGTGCCGTATATTTTTAGATCTCGATAACCATTTTTAAACTGAAAACGATGGTGTTTGTTCCTGATAATGAGATCTAGAAAACGGGCTGGGAGATTTTATTAAAACTTATATATAATATGAATCTCTTTAAGATAGAGGGAATAAGACTTGCCTTGTTTCTAGGAAAACTCTTGTTTGTTATATATTGGTCTTGGAAAATTGAACTATATTAGCTCGCGGATTACATGTTATTCTATGGGTTAGCAGACGAAGGCACTGCAAAAAGGCAAATGTAGTAATGGTCACAGTTAAAACACCCGCATCGAAGCAATAAATGTTTTTTAAACTACAAAAACATCTTATCATGTGCTTTAAAACATTCAATAAATATATACTAAATCAAATTTCAATTTATTTTGCCTTTATTTTTCGTAAGAAGAAAATATTACGTTTCTTACATTGGATATTTTTGCATTTTGTGGAAAAAATATTTTGAATCCTTTTTTAAAATAGGAAAATATTTTTTAATTATACATATTCAATATACTTTCGACTTATGATTTTTTTTTTAAGTTTTCAAACAAAAATTATTTTAAATTATTTGTTGTTGGAAAGTCATGTATTCATACGCCTAGGGGCGCCACTTGTCTAGTTTTGTTTTGAATCCGAACCCGAACGCGGCAAGTTACACGGAGCATTTTTCATTCAGGTAGTAATATTCTTACATAATGTCCATTAAATTGATATAGAAAATGCACGAATCATTAAGTAATTTTCAGGTTTTAATAATCCACATGTTGTTTCTTGTTACGCCAATTGAATCTCGCAATGTCAATATACAACGAATAAGCTCTGCAATAAAGTCTTGCAATGGATTATTAATTAATACAGAATGTGTAACTTTGCAATAAAGTTATTTGCTTGTATTTTTGAAGACTTATGGATTACAGTGTGAAGGCAGGATATATTCAAAATTTTACGAGAATGCCAGTTAAAAATCTGGACTGCATTTTGTTTTGTTTTGTTTTTTGTCAGTAATTTTGGGTGAAATGCAGTTTACTCTCCTTCGCCAAGGAACTTTTTATGTGTATTGTTTGATAAACAATTTTACCTCTATGTATTTTTTGGTTATTTTTTTTAATTTTTTCGCTGCTTGAGCAAAGAATAGGTTTGCATTAATCATAATTAATAAACGGAAACTTACTGGCTTGCTTAAAGTATTGTTTTTAAATACAGGGTACAAAATACATGAATTTTCTTAAATCCCAGTTTATTTTATTAAAATTTGTCATTTCATGAAAATAAAATTATTGTATATCTTTTATCTTTGAGTTTAAGTGTTAAAACACTTTTCAATGTTTGCATTTTAACATGTTTTGCAGATAATACATTTTGTGAATTTCACAGAGTTGACTGTATTATACTCTATTATAAGCATTCATTATGATTTCTAGTACATTATTACATTCAAATTACTCTTTTTAAAAATGTAAACAAAAGATAAGCACATTATATTTGTGCAATGTCTGGTCCCAAGTTACACACACTTGATGGACTTTACAATTTCTATATATTGCTTGTTTTAAACTTAAGTGAAATGTTGGCTAAAACATTTTCAGTTTCATAAATTATTAACCATTTGAAAAATGGTTGTTGTTTTCGGGAGAATGGACCCGATGATGTTACCACTTTTGAATGATGTTACCACTTTTGAATGATGTTACCACTTTTGAATTTAAATTAAATTCTTTATTTTTAGAAGAATTTTTATTTGAATTTAAATTAAATTCTTTACTTTTAGAAGAATTTTTATTTGAATAGTAAATTAAAATGGTTAAAATCATTGTAATAAAGGAGAAAACTAACAAATTTAAAAATGGGTAGACGGAAATTAACAGATACGGAAAAAGCCGAAGCCAAAGAAATGAATGAACGTGAATATCGCATTCAATGATATTAAACACAGTCAACATGTATAAGTTGCTTATTAGTTTGGCGATTCGTATCATTTGGCGAAATTGGTCGACGGGATAACTGAGTAATACTGTATTTGGTTTGGCGCAAAAACGTCTTTCAATGCAGAAAATGATAAAATCAAAAGATTATTGAGCCGCTGAAAACCAATTACGTGTTGAAAGGCGATCACGAAAAAGGAAGCAATTTAATGCCGAACCGATTAATTGTAAAACATCATGTCGCCAGGGCGACCAATCCACTAGCCATGGCGTTTTACTATCGGTCGGTTCTAACCAGGAAAATTTGAGTGCCAATAGTGATTCTAACAAGCCGGAAAATGTTATAGCTATTACTCTTGATTTTCCACCACCTAAAAAGAAAACTAAAAAGCAATCGGCTTGGGAAAAACTGGGAAAAAACTTTTTTGATTCGATGTCTGATGGACCCATTCACAGATGCATGTGCTGCGATCGATTTTGGTTTAAAACCTCCATCACCAAAATTCTGCTCTGTAAAATCAAACAATATATGCCAAAGTCTTACAAGTATAACAGTATATGCCAAAGCTGTATTTTAATAATGATTACTTTTGCACCAACAATGTTAAATAGTTTGAAATGTTTCTTTCGTCGCCAACTTTTATGCTTGGCGACAATAGAGTGATATAACTTAAACGAACCGTACCTTCAAATTGCAGCATGTATAAAGTCATTTATAGCAGTGGCACGGATAATCTATATTAATAAAATAACAAATCGCTCTGTGTGTGTGTGTGTGTGTGCGTGTGTGTGTGTGTGTGTCTGCGATAGTTAGCGAAAACTACGGTACGTACGAAGCTCAAAATTTTTCTGAGATTAGCCCAATATCTCTCCTGATGCACCTGACGCTCAGAATTTCGAAATTCCAATTATTAACTGAGTAATTAATTAAAATCGAGGGGTCACTCTCATAAAAAATCATCTTTTTTCCATTTTTTTCTATTTCATTCTTTTACGGTTGGTTGGTTGTGTAAAAATTTTCGCAGAAGTAATCAGATAAGCCGGTGTAACAATGACATTGGAGTATTTGATGTTTCAAGACGATGACCATAGAGGAATAAGGTAGGTGGAGATGAAGTAAGTCTGAAAAAAGGTTTGAATGTGAAACCATTTATTGCTCAAATTTTAATATTCCAAACAAAAGGACATGGAAGGGATTTTATCACGGAGGAATGAGATAGGTTGAGAGGAAGTATTATCTCTGGGGATGATGCTAAAAATGTAATCCTACATTAAGTAACATTAAGTCCAAATAAAACCACGTGCTTTGACACGCCTATCAATTGAAACAGGTTTAAACCCGTATATTTTTTCCATTATTTTTTAAAAGGAACTAATCTATCGCTTCACCGGTAAGAATTTATTAATTATTTTATCATATGTGTTTTAAATATCAATATAGAATATTATTTTAAAGTTTTGCTTGAAAATATAACATTCTTCTGTTAATATCTTAAAATCGTCTGCAGTCAGAAATCTATACATTAGATTAATATTTATTACTTAAGTTTTCATACATGATTTTAAAAGAATGTTTTCATCATTATATTTTAAATATTTATTTACATGCAATTATTCATAAACATTTTTCATCTACGTTATAAAGTATTTAAAATTATATTAAATTAGGAAACTTTTAGTTATACAATTTTTAGTTCGCATCAAATGTTTTCAATACTTATTTAATTTCAATTTGACATTTAATTTTTGCTAATTTTCCAATTTCTTTTATTTTAAAAGCGAACATTTATTTTAATAAATATTAATAGAGCAAAGATCATTCAAAAAATTTGCTATTTCTTCTTAAAATATGCTTCAGTTGTAATTCATTTCTTTCAATTCGTATTATAATACAAAATTCCTTCCACGTCCTTTTGTTTGGAACATTAAAATTTGAGCGATAAATGGATACATATTGCAAATCTTTCTTTATCCTTACTTCACCTCCACCTATCTCAATCCTCCATGGGATTTTGTGTTATAAGACGAATTGAAAGAAATGATTTACAACTAAAGCATATTTTAAGAAGAAATAGCAAATTTTTAAAATTGTCTTCGCTCTATTATTATTTATTAAAATAAATGTTCGCTTTTAAAATAAAGAAATTGGAAAATTAGAAATAATTAAATTTCATATTGAAATTAAATAAGATATTGAAAACATTTTAAATATAATTTAAATTCTCATTTTCGATAATATTAATGATATATATATATATATATATATATATATTTTTTAAATCTCAGAAGTGTTTTTTATCACAAAGTTGAAAAGTACTTATGCATTCGGTTTGTCTGTCCGTCTGTCCATACTGTAAATCCCGTAAATATACTCAATTGATAAAGCTTATTTAGGATCTTTAAAGCATGTTTGGTATTTCATATGAAATATGTACGAATATTGGTTCATTTACAGAGACACTCAAAAGAAATCGATTACATTACCGTATATACGGAAAAATTGTTTGACGAGTATTTTAATGAGATCTCGCTATTTCAATGTGTTGAAACGGCTATAAATCACCTGCTTTCACTACGATTAAATTAAACACACAAATCATAGCCATTTTTATTGATTTACAGGGACACACAAAAGAAATCAGCTACAGTACTGTATTTGCGTAATAATTGCTGGAGAGTACGTTTTAAAATTTGGTATGTACTTTTAAATTTAATTAGTTTTTTGCATAGTACTCTATAAAATCCATATTTGATATACAGGGCTGCACAAAAATAGTCGCATGCCATTTTCTTTATTAGAGGAATTTGCTGAAGGCTAATTTTCAGAAATATATGTACCACTTAAATGAATTACATTTTGAAATGTATATTGCATTACAAATCTCTATATCATATACAAGGTTTCTAAAAAAATCGGATAATTTTCCGAATGTAAATGGGAACAGCTGAAATTCGGTTTTGAAATGCTTTATATATTAAATAAACTGTAAATGGAAAATAAATTGTTTTCGGATGTTTCTAAAGATAAAGGAGCTTTGGCGACTTGGAAGCGGTTATCGAGTATTTTTACATAGTGATTATAGTAAACTATCGTAGTTTAAGAAACATCTGTCTTTTTAGCACTTTCCAAGAAAATTGAAAAGTGCTTATGCATTTGGTTTGTCGGTCCGCCTGTCCACGCTCTAACTCCCGTGTTTGGTAACCCTAAATAAGATTTATATCAATTGCATGAAAATCCTACTATATTTATAATCGGATTTTCATGCAATTGAAAAGGATTATTTAGGGTCACCAAAGCATGTTTGGTATTGCTTATAAAGTATGTATGACTAATGATTCATTTACAGGGACATTCAAAAGAGTTCGATTACATTATGATATATGGGTAAAAATCGTTTAGAGCGTACTTTAATGACATTCCGCTATTTTTAATGTATTCAAACAAACTAATATAAATCAATTAATTTAACTACGGTTACGTTAAAATAGAGCATTTACAGCATTTTAAAATATATTTACAGGGACACACAAAAGAAATGGTTACAATACTGTCTTTGCTTAATAATTGCTGGAGAGTACGTTTTAAAATTCGGTATATTAAATGTAAATACTTTTTTTTCCACATTACACTTTACATATAAATTCTGTATATCATATAAAGGGCAGCACAAAAGTATTTGCCTACCATTCTCCTCATCAGAGGATATTGCTGAAGGGGAATTTTCAATTGAAATATGTGTATCTCTTAAATGAATTAAATTTTGGAATGCATGTTGTTAATATGTACCTATCGATGTATCATATACAGGGCTTCTAAAATTTTCGGATCATTTTCCGAATGTAGATGGAAACAGCTGAAATTTGGTTTTGAAATGCTTAATATATTTTCACATGGTGAAATGAGACGCAATATCTTAAATTTTTAAACAGTGCAGTTTTTTACATTATTCTGAATGTGTTGGATAGTGTTTCATAATCTGTACTTGATGCATGACTTTTTATTTTTAAACACATTTTTTCATTGTTCTTTTTTTTCGCTTTTAGATACTAAAAATTGTTCCGAGTTTAACGCACACCTGCCGCTACCATACAGTGCTGCAGGTAGTGGGAATCTGTGTAGGATATTTGCACAGACCATATTTCATCCTTAATTTATAAGTAGTGGTTATTTCCGAACAATAATTTCATTAAATTACTTAAATTCTTATTGGATTTTACCGCCCTCTCGACTAATATATGTACGAATTCGCTTAATACTGGAGTTTCCTTCGGATATAGGTTTATGAAGGAATTAGTGAGCTCCTGGAGGTGAAAAGTAGAACTAATATATTTTACAGAGCATGCAGCAGCAGTGTAGGAGATTCTAATTTTTAATATTGGACTCTTAATTGCGTGGTGGTTATCATTATTTCTGAATAGAAATTTCAACAAATTTCATAAATTGCTTTTTATATCCCCATCCCGTTGGGTAATATATCTACGGAAAGAATGAAAATCGGATTATCGATCGGATTTAGGTTTGTTTACGAAAAAATGCCTATTCTGGTGATGGCAAGTGAAACTAAAGCACTCTGCAAATCGTGCATTGCAAGCTTATTATATCCGACCGCAGGTGGCGGTGATCCATATCAAATTTTCGTACAAAATATACTGCGCCCCGTAGTGGTGAAAAGTGGAACTAAAGTCCTTTGTAACACGTACGCGGTTAGAATTGTTAGTTAATAGTTAGTGTTAATTTTAATTAATTTAGAATTTGGCTACGGTTAGGTAACAGTTAGGTTACATTTGGGTTATAGATAGGTTGCAATTATATTTCGGTTAGTCTTACGATATATTTAAATTCCGGTTACGTTATAGTTAGGTTATGATTAAGTTACAGTTAGTTTAAGGTAAATTGTAGTTAGGTTACGCTTAGAAAATTGATAAGTTATGATAAGGGGACGACTAGGTTACATTTATGGTATGTTTAAGTTTGGCTCAGGTTAAGTTGCAGTTAAGTTACAGATAGGTTGTGATTACATTACAATTAGGTTAGGGTTAGGATTTTATCCACAAGTTGAATATTACACACGTTTTAATTGAAATATACTTAATTTTGTTCTATGGTTCTGAAACTACTTTACTATATATTAACCTTTTACCTAAACATTGATTATCGATTTTAATTAAGATATAGTCGGATCTAGGAGAGATATAATTTGCTTGAAAATCAAAATGTTACACTTAGGATTTCGAGGTGAAAAAAAAAGTTACATGACTGAAAAGTGATATTTACGGATAAAATCAGCATTTTAACGCGAAAATTGCGCTATTGTTGAACACATATTTATTCCTCCGTTTCCCATTGCAGTCGTTTTAAATAGTTGTTACTCTAAATTCAGTTGTTTATTTTTTTAAACCGATTTTTCTCACAGTCAGTGGCCACGTATTTCGAATTAGAGATAAAATCACAAATTTCAGGTTCGTTTGATATTATTATCACGCACCCGGGCAACGCCGGGCGGGTCAGCTAGTACACAATAAAACAACTGGTATTTAGCTTAAAATGATAGATGAATGTATCGAGTGAAACATTTTTCAAATGGTTGGGGTAATTTCTTAAATTACAATTATTTTTTTTTTTTCAATTTGAAATATTTTAGTAATCGCTACTACTGTTATTCCGTCGACCAATTTCGCCAAATTATACATAATCACATATTTTTTTATTTTAAATAATGAAAAAACAAATAATTAGTAAAATATTAATAAAAAGTCGAAATAAAAATCAATGACATTTTAAATATACAAATTGTATTTAATGTCATTGAATGTGACATTCACAATCATCCAATATTGGAATTTAATCTTATAGTTTGGCGATAATTTTTTGGTCGACAGGATAACCTAGTAGTACCTAGTAATCTATAAAGCTAACAAGTAACATTTATACAACATTTCATTAACTCGATTCCTCTTAAGTAAATTTGAATAAGCGACGGCAAAAATCCATTGCAAGATTCTCTGGTTAACTTTATTGCAGACTTTATTCATTGTATATTAAGACATTGCAAGATTGAATTGGCATAACAAGAAACATCCATGTGGATTATTAAAACCATGAAAATTACGTAATGATTCTATCATGTCTGTTCGATGGTTTTCAATTTGTGCATTTTCTTTATCAATTCTATTCTAAATAAATTCTACCTGAATGAAAAATGCTAATAACGCGTTCTGATTCAAAACAAAACTAGACAAGTGGCGCCTTCTTAATATGGAATATAATATAGAATGTATGAAAACTTATGAATTAGAGGGGGGAGGCAGGGTATATTCAAAATTTTATGAGAATGCCAGGTAAAAATCCTGTATTGTACTTTTTTTTTTGGTTTGTTGTCAAAAACTTTTTTCTCATGTCTATGAATAAATTACTCCTTGCACCAATATAAGATTTTGTTGTCAGAGGCACAGCCAAGGGGGTGTTTTTGTGAACTACATCCATGAATCGCTAAAAAAAAAAAAGCAAATTGCATAAAAAATGGGAATTACGTCCACAAATTGCTTAATGTGAATTATGTCCATGAATCATGTAAAAAAGCGAGAATTATATTCATAAATTGTATGAAAAATGCAAATTACGTCTATGAATCATGTAGTAAAACATAAATTATGTTCATAAATCGCTCAAAAAACATGAATTTTGGCAGCAAAAAGCTGAAACGGAAATTACCTATATAAAACGCATAAAAATAGCGACTTGCATTCATGAATTGCATAAAAAATGTGAATTACGTTCATAAGTCACTCAAAAAACGCAAATTACATCCATGAATTGCATAAAAACGTGAATTACGTTCATAAATCGCTCAAAAAATGCGAATCACTTCCATGAATTGTGCAAAAAAACACGAATAACGTTCAGAAATTGCAAAAAATGCGAATTACGTCCAAGAATTGGTAAAAAAAAGCGAATTACATTCATAAATCCTATAAAAACACAAATAATGTCAATAAATCGATCAAAAAAAGCAAATTTCGTCGATAAAAAGCTCAAAAGATGCATATTATGCCTATGAATCACATAAGTATAGCAAATTACGTCCATAAATCATGTAAAATGTAAAATACATTCATTAATTGCATAAAAATTGCGAATTATGTCCATGAATCGCTCAAAAAAAGCGAATTGCATAAAAAACATGAATTGGGTCCACAAATCGCTCAAAACGTGAATTACGTCCATGAATTGTTTAAAAAAGTGAGAATTACGTTCAGAAATTGTATGAAAAACACAAATTATGTCTATGAATCGTGTAGTAAAATGGGAATTATGTTCATAAATTGCTCAAAAAACACGAATTTTGGCAGCAGAAAGCTGAAACGCAAATTACGTCTATAAATCGCATAAAAATAGCAAATAGTGTTTTGCATTCATGAATTGCATAAAAAACGATAATTACATTCATGAATCGCTCAAAAAACACATTACGTCCATGAAAACATGAATTACATTCATAAATCACTCAAAAAATGCGAATCACTTCCATGAATCGTGCAAAAAAACACTAAGGACGTTCATAAATTACAAAAAATGCGAATTACGTCCAAGAATTGGTGAAAAAAAGCAAATTACATTCATAAAACCTATAAAAACACAAATAACGTCAATAAATCGATCAAAAAACGCAAATTTCGTCGATAGAAAGCTCAAAAGATGCAAATTATGTCTATGAATCGCATAAGTATAACAAATTATGTCCATAAATCATGTAAAATGTAAATTACATTCATTAATTGCATAAAAATCGCGAATTATGTCCATTAATCGCTCAAAAAAAGCAAATTGCATAAAAAACATGAATTGGGTCCACAAATCGCTCAAAACGTGAATTACGTCCATGAATTGTTTAAAAAAGTGAGAATTACGTTCAGAAATTGTATGAAAAACACAAATTATGTCTATGAATCGTGTTGTAAAATGGGAATTATGTTCATAAATCGCTCAAAAGACACGAATTTTGGCAGCAGAAAGCTAAAATGCAAATTACGTCTATAAATCGCATAAAAATAGGGAATAGCATTTTGCATTCATGATTTGCATAAAAAACGCGAATTACATTCATGAATCGCTCAAAAAATGCAAATTACGTCCATGAATTGCATAAAAATATGAATTATGTTCATAAATCACTCAAAAAATGCGAATCACTTCCATGAATCATGCAAAAAAACACGAATAACATTCATAAATTGCAAAAAATGCGAATTACGTCCAAGAGTTGTGTAAAAAAAGCAAATTACATTCATAAATCCTATAAAAACACAAATAACGTCAATAAATTGATCAAAAAACACAAATTTCGTCGACAGAAAGCTGAAAAAACGTAAATTGTGTCTATGAATTGCATAAAAATAGCAAATTATGTCCATAAATCATGTAAAATGTAAATTACATTCATTAATCGCATAAAAATTGCGAATTATGTTTATAAATTGCTCAAAAATGCAAATTACATTCATAAATCGTATAAAAAACACGAATGATGACCATGAATTGCGCAAAAAATGCGAATTACACCCAACATTAAATTAATTTGCAGAAAGTTTTTGGTTTTATACAAGTCTGCCAACAAGAACCTACAAGTTATCCTGAAACCCATTCTAAACCAACAAAAATTTAATGGAAAGATAAATTTGTTCAAGAAAGACAAAATAATTTCCATTGACATACATTGACCAGAATCGAAAAATTCCTATTGAAATCTATCCTATACACTCCAAAACCAGAAAGAAAAAAATCCCTCCAAGAGTAACTCAATCTATCTGCTGCAAAATAAAATACATTGAAATGCAACTGAACAAGAACCTGAAAATTACATTTGAAATCAAACCGAAACCAGATTCAACCCCCCCCCCCAGAAAAAAAAAATCCAACCATATCTTGATTTGGGAAAGAAAACTTAATTTCCATAGATACGCGTGGTCAGAAATCTGGAAATTCCAATTAGTCTATGGGTTAGCAAACCTTAATTCGATCTGAAAAAAAAAAAAAAAATTCTGACAATACACACTGACAAGCAGAGTTGTATAATATAGACGCACGCCATGTGCGGAAAATTTTATGAAGAAACAATTTTTATTTATTTATTTCGACAAAGAATTGCGTAAAAAAAAAAAGTGTATCTCAACAAAGAATCATGTAAAAAAACCAAACATTTCGACAAAATACCACGCGAAAAACGTGAATTTCGTCCAAAGACCGCAATAAAAACATTAATTCAATCCATGAATCGCATAAAAAATACGAATTCCATGCATGAATCGCATAAAAATGTGAAGTACATGCATGAATCGCATAAAAAATGTGAACTACATCCATGAATCGCTAAAAAAAAGCAAATTGCATAAAAAATGGGAATTACGTCCACAAATTGCTTAAAATGTGAATTACGTCCATGAATCATGTAAAAAAGCGAGAATTATAATAATAAATTGTATGAAAAATGCAAATTACGTCTATGAATCGTATAGTAAAACATGAATTATGTTCATAAATCGCTCAAAAAACACGAATTTTGGCGGCAGAAATCTGAAACGGAAATTACCTCTATAAAACGCATAAAAATACCGAATTGGATTCATGAATTGCATAAAAAATGTGAATTATGTTCATGAATCGCTCAAAAAACGCAAATTAAATCCATGAATTGCATAAAAACGTGAATTACGTTTATAAATCACTCAAAAAATGCGAATCACTTCCATGAATTGTGCAAAAAAACATGAATAACGTTCATAAATTGCAAAAAATGCGAATTACGTCCAAGAATTGGTAAAAAAAGCGAATTACATTCATAAATCCTATAAAAACACAAATAACATCAATAAATCGATCAAAAAACACAAATTTCGACAATAGAAAGCTCAAAAGATGCAAATTATGTCTATGAATCGCATAAGTATAGCAAATTACGTCCATAAATCATGTAAAATGTAAATTACATTCATTAATCGCATAAAAATCTCGAATTATGTCCATGAATCGCTCAAAAAAAGCGAATTGCATAAAAAACGTAAATTGGGTCCACAAATTGCTCAAAACGTGAATTACATCCATGAATTGTTTAAAAAAGTGAGAATTACGTTCAGAAATTGTATGAAAAACACAAATTATGTCTATGAAATCGTGTAGTAAATCGGGAATTATGTTCATAAATCGCTCAAAAAACACGAATTTTGGCAGCAGAAAAAACACAAATTATGTTCATAAATCACTCATAAATTGCGAATCACTTCCATGAATCATGCAAAAAAATACTAATAACATTCATAAATTGCAAAAAATGCGAATTAAGTCCAACAATTGGTAAAAAAAGCGAATTACATTCATAAATCCTATAAAAACACAAATAACGTCAATAAATTGATCAAAAACACAAATTTTGTCGACAGAAAGCTCAAAAAATGCAAATTATGTCTATTAATTGCATAAATATAGCAAATTACATCCATGAATCATGTAAAATGTAAATTACATTCATTAATCGCATAAAAATCGCGAATTATGCCCATGAATAGTTTAAAAAACGCGAATTGGGTCCACAAATCGTCAATACGTGAATTACGTCCATGAATTGTTTAAAAAAGTGAGAATTACATTCAGAAATTGTATGAGAAACACAAATTATGTCTATGAATCGTGTAGTAAAACGGGAATTATGTTCATAAATCGCTCAAAAAACACGAATTTTGGCAGCAGAATGCTGAAACGCAAATTACGTCTATAAACTCGCATAAAAATAGCGAATAGTGTTTTGCATTCATGAATTGCATAAAAAACGCAAATTACATTCATGAATCGCTCAAAAAACACAAATTACGTCCATGAAACGCATAAAAACGGGAATTACATTCATAAATCACTCAAAAAATGCGAATCACTTCCATAAATCGTGCAAAAAAACACTAATAACGTTCATAAATTACAAAAAATGCAAATTACGTCCAAGAATTGGTAAAAAAAGCAAATTACATTCATAAATCCTATAAAAACATAAATAACGTCAATAAATCGATTAAAAAACACAAATTTCGTCAACAGAAAGCTGAAAAAACGCAAATTATGTCTATGAATTGCATAAAAATAGCAAATTACGTCCATAAATCATGTAAAATGTAAATTACATTCATTAATCGCATAAAAATTGCGAATTATGTCCATAAATTGCTTAAAAATGCAAATTAAATTCATAAATCGCATAAAAAACACGAATGATGACCATGAATTGCGCAAAAAATACGAATTACACCCAACATTAAATTAATTTGCAGAAAGTTTTTGGTTTTATACAAGTTTGCCAACAAGAACCTACAAGTTATCCTGAAACCCATTCTAAACCAACAAAAATTTAATGGAAAGATAAATTTGTCCAAGAAAGACAAAATAATTTCCATTGACATACATTGACTAGAATCGAAAAATTCCTATTGAAATCTATCCTATACAATCCAAAACCAGAAAGAAAAAAATCCCTCCAAGAGTAACTCAATCTATCTGCTGCAAAATAAAATACATTGAAATGCAACTGAACAAGAACCTGAAAATTACATTTGAAGTCAAACCGAAAGCAGATTCAACCCCCCCCCCCCCAAAAAAAAAAAAAAAATATCCAACCATATCTCGAATTGGGAAAGAAAACTTAATTTCCATAGATATGCGTGATCAGAAATCTGGAAATTCCAATTAGTCTATCTTAAACCTAATCTGAACCTGAAAAAGGAAATTCCATACAACCGGAGCCCAGTATCTATACAGGACAAAATATTTTCCATTTAAGCGCAACCTGACCAGAACTTGAAAATTCCATTTGAATTGAACCTGATTGAAACCTGAAAAAAATTTCCATCGAACCTTAACCTAATCCGGAAAAGAGAAAATTATTTCTGCCAATACACACTGACAAGAGTCTGAAAGTTAACATGAAACCTAATCCAAACCCGAAAAGGAAAAAAACAATAGAAACACAAGTCTGTCCAAGAAAGACCAAATAATTTCTGTCCACATACACTGACAAGAATTTCAATTGAAATCTATCCTAAACCCAGTTCAAACACTACCCCCCCCCCCAAAAAAAAAAAAAAAAAACCAATTGTAACCCAATTTATCTGCGACAAAATAATATACTTGAAATGCAACTGAACAAGAACCTGAAAATTCCATTTGAAGTCAATCCGAAACCAGATTCAACCCCCCCCCCCAAAAAAAAAAAATATTTAATCAAATCGAGATTTTAGAAAAAAAAGAACAATTTTTGTCGATATGTATTGACCAGATAATGGAAATTCCAATAGAAGTCTATCTCAAACCCGATCAGAATAACCTGAAACCCAATCTAACCCCTCCCCCCCAAAAAAAAAGTAAAATAAAAAAATTAGGAAATAAAAATCTGTTCAAAAAAGACAAAGTAATTTTTGTCCCCATCCACTGACCAGAATTGAAAACTAGTACTTGAAATGCAACTCGGCAAGAACCTGAAAATTCCAATTCAAGTCAAACTGAATCGAGATTCAAACCCGAAAAAAAACAAAAACAATTATCTAACCAAATCAAGATTTTTAGAAAAAAAAATTATGTAAATACTACAGACTAGAGCATGGAAATTTTAATAAAATCTTAAACCCGATACAAACTCCTCCCCCTCCCTTACATAACTAACAAGAAGCCTTGATGACCCCACAAAACATAACTAACAAGAACGAAGAGTCATGCATACTGCATCGATTATGATGCATTTTCTGACTCATTCTGAATATTGTAAACTTATTGTCATTCATCTATACTAATATTATAAAGAGGAAAGATTTGATTGATTGTTTGTTTGTTTGAATTGGATAGGCTCCGAAACTACTTGACTGATTTGAAAAATTCTTTCACCGTTGGAAAGCTACACAATTTCCGGTGAACATAGGCTTATTTTTAATTGATTTATTCAAATATTTTCCTTAATAGTTCAAAATTTCATTATTTTTCATACAGAATCAATTAAAATTTTTCCGATAAAAAATAGCCATTTTTCTTTCCCGTTGCCAATAAAATCAAAATCTGGGATAATAATATCTCCTCGGCAATTAATTTTCAATTGAACAGTATCCATGTGAAAAATTAAAATAAAAATAATTCAAAGGAAAATAAATATGACGTCATACATAAAAAAAAGCTATTTTATTATATAAGACGCACAAATATCCGTTACGTTAATAAGAGGTTCTCTGCGAAAAATGGCGACATAATTAGAAGTAAAGTGAACGAGAAAGAATTAAATTATTATTAAAATATTTGATTTGGAAAAATATGATGACATAATTTAAATAACATAGGAATTTTGAAATATTTGTTAAAAGAACAAGAGGCATGGATATATGTAACTAATAAAAATCAGTAAATAATGACGTCACATCTATACCCAATATTATAAAGAGGAAAGATTTGATTGTTTGTTTGAATTGAATGAACTCCGAAACTACCTGACGGATTTGAAAAATTCTTTCACTGTTGGAAAGCTACACTATTTCCGGTAAACATAGGCTATATTATATTTTTAAAACTAGTTGGATGTGTCAATCCCGAAACTTTCTTCTATCTCATAAATACATGATATATATATATATATATATATATATAAATAAAAAAAAAAAACGTGGTGACTTTAAAGTTACTTATTATCGAATTTCCTCGAACATTTGAGCTAGCCTAATGAGATTCTGGTATCCGAAAAGCTTAAAACGCAAAATGTAATTAATATTCTGAGAAAATGAGCTTAGTAGTGCCTCTTGGTGGGTAATTTATACTAAAACCTAATAAGCATCTATTGATGTCAAGACCTAACAGAATCTGAAATTTGATGGAATTTCGTCCATTAGTTCTTGAGATATAATTATAACAAAAAATTTGCAAAACGTAGCACAGCAACACCATATTTTGGACAATTTATGCCAAAATGTAAAAAAGCGTCTAATTATGTTATGGTGTAAAAGAATCTGAAGTTTGATGAAATTCTGTGCATTAGTTCTTGAGATATATCTAGTTTTAAAAAAACGTGTAAAATATAGCACAGCAGCACCATCAGTTGAAGGATTTATAACAAAACGTAATCATCGTGTAATTATGTTATATGTCATTTTGTAACAAAATCTGAAGTTTGATGAAATTCTGTGCGTTGGTTGTTAAGATATAGCTATCGGAAAAATCGTGCAAAATGCAACATAGCTGTACCACCTGTTGTAAGGTTAATACCAAAATGTAATCAGCGTCTAATTATGTTATATATTCTAGTGTAAAAGAAACTACAATTTGATGAAGTTCTCTGCATTAGTTCTTGAGATATAGCTATCGCAAAAATCGTGCAAAATGAAGCATAGCAGCGCCACCTATAGGGAAGTTCACACCAAAACCTTATCAGCAACTATGTATCTCAAGGTATCGCGGAATCTGAAGTTTGGTGAAATTCTGTGCATTAGTTCTTGAGATATAGCTGTCATAAAAATCATGAAAAACGTGGCATAGCAGCGCCACCTGCTGGCCAATTTACACCAAAACTTAATCAGCGTCTATGTATATCAAGGGGTAACAGAATCTGAAGTTTGGTGTAATTCTGTTCATTAGTTCTTGAGATATAGCAATCTTGAAAATCATGAAAAACGTAGTATAGCAGCGCCACCTGCAGGCCAATTTTCACCAAAAACCAATAGGCACTAATTCATATCAAGGTCTAACTGAATATAAAATTTTATTAAATTTCGAGCATTAATTCTTGAGATAGAGCGCCCACAAATTTTTTGTCACATACAGACAGACAGACTCACAGACAGACACACAGACTCACAGACAGACGGACAGACTCACAGACAGACATTTTCTAAAAATAGTCAAAACGTGTTCAGGACCTTCTAAAACGTATAAATCCGTCGAAAACCGGAAGTCGAAAATTTTCATGAATCCAATACTTTCTTCTTGTAAAGATAGAAGAAAGTAAAAAAGGGGGGGGGATCCTTACTAAAATGCCAATAATGTAACCCAAGGTGTAGAAAAATGACCTTAAAAAATCCGGTACTTCTCTATTATCCCGCCGACCAATTTTGCCAAATTATACAAATCGCCAAACTAATATCCAAATTTTACATATTGACATAATTTTTATTTTAAATAACGGAAAAACAAATAATTAGTGGAATATTAATAAAAATTCAAATAAAAAAACGAAATTAATATCACTTAATGACATTTTAAACACGTGAATCTTATTTAATGTCATTGAATGTGACATTCACGATTATCCATTATTGGCATTTAATCTTATAGTTTGGCGATAATTTTTTGGTCGATGGGATAACCTAGAAGTACCAAAAATCCTTACATCGCGTGCGCTGCGAATACTGTTGATTATAAAACAAATTAATGTACTACGACTTTGCAGAACGTATAATTATCTAAAAAAATGTCGCGACAGCATATGTCTAATTGTTATAGTTATGTCACAATAAGTGTTTTTGGCACAGATGTCATATACGCAACACATTGACATATGCTTCCCCCCCCCCCCCCCCCCGCCAATTGGGCATTGCACATGTGTGCCAAGGAGAAAGATCCGTTTAATAAGTTTATAACAGTTGTTAGGGGAATAAAATGAAAAACGTTAAAAGATTTCAGTGAAATGGGCTGATTAAATAATATAAATGCATGCATTCAATCTATATATATAAAAGAAAGTCTGGATTTCGTATTAATCACAGCACAAAAAAATCTACCGGACCCATAATCTTGAAAATTGGTGAAAAAATACTTCTTATAGCACCGAGCGCCGCTAAGAAGGGATTTTCGAAAATTCCAACCCTAAGGGGGGGTAAAAAAAGAACGAACTTTAAAAAAATTCCTTAAAAATCGGCTTATGTAGTTATTTTTCAACTGATAACATATTTTAATGTATTTTTCCATGCTGAATCGAATGGTACCAAGCACATTCTTTTAAATCCAGTAGTTCGTAGATACTTCCCATTTTCCTAATTTGGCGATGTCTTCGGCGCAAAAACCTGAAATTTTCAATCCTTATCTATATATATAAAAGAAAGTCTGGATTTCGTATTAATCACAGCACAAAAAAATCTACCGGGCCCATAATCTTGAAAATTGGGGAAAAAATACTTCTTATAGCACCGAGCGCCGCTAAGAAGGGATTTTCGAAATTTCCACCCCTAAGGGGGGTAAAAAAAGAACGAACTTTAAAAAAATTCCTTAAAAATCGGCTTATGTAGTTATTTTTCAACTGATAACATATTTTAATGTATTTTTCCATGCTGAATCGAATGGTACCAAGCAAATTCTTTTAAATCCATTATTTCGTGAGATACTTCACATTTTCCTAATTTGGCGATGTCTTCCGTGCAAAAACCTGAAATTTTCAATCCTTCTAGATAGATCAGATTTTGTAGTCAATTCAATTGATACCATTTTGTAGACGATTCAATTGGTACCATATTTTAGTGTATTTTGCCATGCTGAATCGAATGGTACCAAGCAAATTCTTTTAAATCCAGTAGTTTGTGAGACACTTCACATTTTTCTAATTTGGCGATGTCTTCGGCGCAAAAAGCTGAAATTTTCAATCTTTATATATAAAAGAAAGTCTGGGTTTTTTTATTAATAATCGTACAAAAAAAATCTATTGAATCTGCACTTTGGAAGTGAGTTCTATAATCAGGTTAACATGATTATGTAGCCTATATTTAATTCTCAATATATATAAAACGCAAAGTAAAATTTCATTCCGGCCTCTTATAAATTAAGTTCTACTAGATAGATTTTAATAGAACTTACATTGTTAGTTGGATAATTTTTCAGAAATTTTGTAACAATTGTAATATAGCATTCTACGTTGTTTAAATGAATACTTATGGAGATATTTTAAATCAGATGAACCCAATTACAAAAGGTTGGCTTTATTTTAAAGGTTCCACTGAATGAATTTTTATGTGATTAAAACTGTTAACATGTTGAGCGCTACGTCATTCGTTTGTGACTAACTTTGAACTTTCTGTTTAGATGACTGCCTTTTCTCCGATGACATATAGACTAAAATACAATATAAAACTAAAAATTACTATGATATAAAAATTTCGTTTGATTTAAAGTTTCTTAAAAAAAACTGACCAGCGTAGCGGGCGAAGGCTGCTAGTGTACAATAATTTTAACATTCTGTGCAAAAAAACAAAGCATAATTAACGAGAGTAAAAAATTTTCCTTTAAAATGTTTATATACAGTAGACTCCCTCAAATCCGCACAGCTTGGGACCAGAGGTTGTGCGGATTTCTGGTCATTGCTTTGTTTACGTTTTTTAAACAGTAATTTGAGTGCAATTAATAGTGCATTCAGGACTATAATGAATACTTACAATATAATAAAATGTTAAAATAAGTAATAAATTAAAATAATAAAAATTTAGATAATTTTCAAAATGATTAAAATATTAAAAGCAAAGATCAAGTTAATGATCAATAGTGTATGATTAAATGTTCATTATAAAAATTAAATAAATTTTTTCAAAATTATTCAACAAAACTTGCCTCATAAAAGTACATTACTAATTCACATCAAAATCATAAAATAAGGATTTTTTTTTTTTTAAAGTTTAGCCAGGCTTAGTAACCAAAAAATCTTGATTAATGCATAAATATATTTGGTAAGAAAATTGTGATTACCAGTGATATCAGCAATATCTTGATTTTTTTTTTTAATTTTTCTTCCTTCATGAAAAAAAAAAAAACATGAATAGAGTATTATTGAGAAAATTAAAAATTAAAAAATATATGGAATTGATACAAAATTAAAAAAATCACATTTTGTCCAAATATCCAATCTGAAAGTTTCATTGTTTACATCCATAAAGTATGTGCGGATTTTAGAGAGTTGCGGATTTCTGGTTTGCGGATTTGAGGGAGTCTACTGTACTTTCCATTTTATTCTGAATGCTTTAAACCTATCAGTTTCATCTTTGTACAGTAATCTTCCCATCCAAATCTCTTTCTCCCCCCCCTGTTAGTTTATATATGTTTTGTGCAAACAGCAAAACATAAATAAACTAACAAGAATGAAAAGTTACACATACAGTATAGATTATGAAACACTTTCCAACACATTTTCATTATTGTAAACCTATCATTTTAATCCATTTGCAGTAATTTTACCACTCTATATAAAGAACAAATCATAATTAACAAGAAAGAAAAACCTGTGTGCACCATATATTATTAAACACTTTCCAGCATATTCTGAATATTGTAACGGATATAGTCTTAATCAATCTGCAATATTATCAACCTATACAAAGGTTGAAACATAATTAACAAGAATCATGCACGCAGCATAGATTATGAAATACTTTCCAGCACATTCTGAATATTGTATTCCTGATCATTTTAATCCATCTGCAGTATATGTATCATCATGTGTAAAGAATAAACATAGTTAACTAGAATGAGAAATGATACATACAGCATAGATTATGAAATCCTTTCTTAGAAATTCAGTGCTGAATGTACATTACTTTCTTATCTTATACTAACGTACTTTACTAGAGTTGTTTTTAACGAAATCAAGTAGCACAGCATATATTAATAATAAAATATGAAATATCTTTTTTAAGTGGGTGGGGGAGGGGTAATTAAAGGTGATCAGAAATCATGAAAATGAATTCTTTGCATTAGTCTTTAATTTTTTGTTTTTATCTTTTTATTATTAACCTAAAAAAAGCACTGATATCAGTACAAAAAACCCTGAACGGGTTAAAAGCTTGTGACGCAGCACTTTATCTTATATATCTAAGAATTTTAAATTTGGGACTTAAAACTAATGATATCAAAATTTATGTGACGCTATGCTATTAATTAATATATACATATATTAAAATTTATTCATGAAGATTTTATCAATTACATCTTTCATAAATTCAAAATATGAATCTTAAAAGATATGATATCAAAATTTAAGTGACGCCTTGACGAGGCTTTAAACAATGTTTTAAAATTCCATTTATTTATTTATTGTCTAAATACATTTTCATATCTAAACAATACTTTTCATTTTCCAATACACTGTTAAATACATCACTTTCACTGAATATATATAATGCACTGAAATGTATTTATTTGAATAAATAGATTTATCTTTTGGGCTACACTATCCAAAATCAAAAATAACATTTGAATAAATATTTTTTGCGTCATTGTATCCAAAGTAAGTTAAATAGATGCAAATAGATACAATGACGCAAAAAATATGTATTCAAATGTTATTTTTGATTTTGGATAGCGTAGCCCAAAAGATAAATCTATTTATTCAAATAAATACATTTCAGTGCATTATATATATTCAGTGAAAGTGATGTATTTAACAGTGTATTGGAAAATGAAAAGTATTGTTTAGATATGAAAATGTATTTAGACAATAAATAAATAAATGGAATTTTAAAACATTGTTTAAAGCCTCGTCAAGGCGTCACTTAAATTTTGATATCATATCTTTTAAGATTCATATTTTGAATTTATGAAAGATGTAATTGATAAAATCTTCATGAATAAATTTTAATATATGTATATATTAATTAATAGCATAGCGTCACATAAATTTTGATATCATTAGTTTTAAGTCCCAAATTTAAAATTCTTAGATATATAAGATAAAGTGCTGCGTCACAAGCTTTTAACCCGTTCAGGGTTTTTTGTACTGATTTTTATACATTATTTCTTTAAAGAGAGAATACCCCAAATTTTTATAGAAATACTCTTCACATGCAGATAAAACAGATGTTGATATTATATTATTATATATATTAATTATTTTGTTTTAACTATTTAAGGGCACCACTCACCATACAAATAATTCCCCCATTCTACTCAACCATCATGATTTGCGCCACTTTGAGGTGCTAAAATTGATGTGTATATTCTTGACGTCATTTCAAAGAGTTTAAATTCCGATACAAGATTTTTTAGTGCTTTATTATCAATATTAACTTTTAATGTATTGCGTGCTTTAAATTTTATGCCCATGCATGGCTGTTTTGTATAGTTTCATTTCCTATTTTTTTAAACAGTGTATAAGAATTTTTATGTAATATTTCGCAATTGTACCATTCACTTTGCTCTTTCTTGTCATTTGAATTTGTGACAATATATAATCAATTAATGATAGCGTATCTTTTTACTTTTAGCAAGTTATTATTATAACTGTTCTAAGCAATATCGCTCAGACTGAGGGAAGTCCTAGTATACAAATGAAATGATGTCACAGACATTTCCAACATAGTTGTGGAATATTTCTGACTAACAATGTGTGAAATGACTACACTGCTTATTATATTTCTGATTAGTTGGACATCCAAAAACACCATTTTTAAAGATTTTGTTCTATTCCTAGTGTGCATTTCGATATTTTTAACACAATAATTTTATGTAAAAAAGAGTATAATTCACATTTATCTGTGATTCCAGATAATGGAGAAATCTTCAACATATTTAAAATAACATTTCGGATCATTTGTTACACTTTTTATGTTTTTTTTATAGTTTCTCAATTATCCATTCTGACATATCTATATTTTGTCTTTCATAACCTTCTTCATGTTGTACAACTTACTATGCTTATTGCTATTCTTTATTATATTTCCATGCTCCATATCTCAAAATGGTTTCTTTTCGTTTTTAGGGTTTTTTTTTCATAAATGAATCACTTTTTTATTTCGAAGAAAGGAGTAAAGTTCATATTAATCTTGTTTTATATCAATGAACAGCTATAATTGCATTTTTATTTGTTTATTTATTTAATACGCCGCAAAAATTATAAATGATATTTTATATAGAATTGAAACATTTTATAAAAACAAATCTGTTAAAATACGTAATGTTTGATTTAATCTAAATTATTTACTTTTTCATTTTTCTGTCAATTATAAATCGTAAAGAAAGTATGGAAACTTCTTATTACGCCATTTAAAGTTTTCATTTCAATTTTCTTTCAATTTTTTTTTTATAAGAACGTACACGAAACGATAATAAATGTTTTCCACTTGATCAAAATTCTTTAAGTAAGCCAAGATGATAAAGAATAAAAGAATTTTTTTTTTATCTTCAAAATCTTGACAACACTAACTAAAGAAAAAAAATCTATTAAAAGGAAAAAGTAAAAAAAATGTTAGTGAAAAAATGGAAGACATGTGTCTGGAGACAATCCAAAATATTTTTTGTGGAAGGAAGCAAATTAAATAATATGAACACGGAAGTGAAAAAGTAAAGTTACTGAAATATTTCAAAAAACATCTCTAGAATTTTTTTTGTTGTAATACGGGGCTGTACATATATAAAGTTATCACTTTACATGGTGTAGGGAGTGTCTGGCACTTGATATCAATCTATGTTTACAGGGGTGAGGAGTTTGTTGTTTAATATCACTATCATTAGTGTTCCAATCAAAATTTTCATTTTTTGATAATTGTTTTCACGGATAGTCTATGTAATTTTTTTAAAACTCTTATTGATTTTTATAAAGGGACAAAGATATTATAAAAAAAAGATAAAAAATAAATTTAAAAAAATCTAAAAACCATTTTTTTCAAATTAGGGATTATCCAAACATTCGACGTATCTATTCTACTGTGATGTGTGGATATAATGCGTTATTAGAGAAACCAGGTTCTATTAGATGATCCTGTTAGATGCTTTCGCAATTATGTAAATACGCAGCACCTATAGCAGTCCGTACGTCTCTTTGCATATAACAATGCGAAAACTATCCATCCGTATCGTTTGAAATTATTACATAAAAAATATATAATTATGTAAAAATATATAATTATGTAAAAATATATAATTATTACATAAATTTCTCGAGTAATTTCAAATTTTATGAAAATCGGATGTATCCTTCAAATATAGGGACGACCAAGATTATTTCGTTGCATTACGGTCAATGGGAAAAGGTTTCAAGTGCATATTTCTGATGTTACACTCTTTCGACCGTAATAAAATAACATTCTGTACAAATTGCGGTGCAAAGACTGTTTGTAATTCATTTACAGGGCCATACAAAAGTATTTCATTATATAATGTTATAGAGGAAATTCTGATTGGGCCGCTTTTTAATTGTATTAAACACTTAACTTTTTATGAAATTCACAAAAGTTACTGAGGATTACTACAAGCTACTTCCTGTATAATAAAACGCAGATACTATTTACAGGGACACAAAAGGATTTCGATAACTGTATTCTATCCGAATCACAGTATACTATTCACAAAGATCTGATTATATTTTAAACTTCATTATAGTACGAACGCACCTCATTTTCTGCACTTGACGTGCAATTTCCTACTTGTTATGTTTAGTAGTAAAAACCAGAAAAATATGTAGTTCACCTGATTTATTGTTAAAAAAGTTCTTCTTACGACTTTTCAATCAACATTAAGTGCCAAAAGAGAATATTATTGCTGAATGCATTGTGTGAAACAAAAAGCTATATTTTTAAATATTAAGCATTCTCTTAAAGTATTGTTTGTTAAAAAGTTATTTCATGTATATTTTCATTTTTATCGATAAAATACGATAATAATAAATGTTTATCATTGCATTAAAAGTAAAAAAAAAGAAAAGAAAAAGAATCGTAAATAATGATTATTTTTATACATTGATAACTATATCATTAGGGCGGGGTGGAGGTGGGGAGATCGAAAAACGATAACGTATGATATCGAAAGGAGGGCGATGAGGCCGAAAACAGCCAAAAATCTGATAGTTAATAATATGCATAGCCCCTAATGCATGGCAGCTTCTCTAAAACTATTAATTGGAGAACAATTAGTCAAATATTCGATAATGTATGATTACTTTTATTTTTTGCAAATGTGTAACAAAAACCACTTGATACAAATTTAATATATCTACTTATAATAAAATCTGAGTGAAGAAAAGTGTATAGAATGGTTCCGGTACGAACCATTCTGGCCGTTGAATCGACCGTAGCTAAATGCCATATTAGGCTTAATGGAAAACATATGTTAAATTACGACATGTAAATGATAATTTCTTCTGTTTGAAATAAAGTTTGTTGAGAATATTTCCCTGTAAATCATGTATATCATATACAATTACAATATATTAAATTCCAATTTAAAAGTAAGCTGTTATAAACAAAATAACAAACAACGGCTTTACTGAAAAGAAACGAACGACTCTGAGTGATTTATTAAAATAATAATAATAATAAAACTATCCAATTATGATTTTAAATTACGGTATTTACTCGTGTGTAGCGCGCACGCGTGTAAAAGGCGCACCACTACTTTACAAGTAAAAATGGCGATTTCTTAAAATCTCGTGTATAACGCGCACTATAAATTTTATACGCTAATGAAGAATGACCAAATGAATTTCAGTAAAAAAAAAAAAAAAAAAAGGTCGAAACAAACATTACACCAGACCAGAAAACAAGGCGAAAATGCATTTTTAGACTTCGGGTTGTAAGAGAATGACGGGAAATGGGAATGAGTGACGGTAAAGTGAATTGTCAATTAGCGTTTAGATAATATCACTAGCTTTGTTGTATAAAAAACTGCAAGGAGTGAAATAAATATGCACTAACTCTTCAATTAAGTAACATTTTCCGAGTTTTACTATCTTCTTTGAATAATTTCTTGTTTCATATGTGTATAGTTCGACTGTATCAACAGTAAAAAATTATTCCGTTTATAAGGCGCATCTAGGAGATTTGCCCTAATTTTTTGGAAAAAAAGTGCGCCTTATACAAGAGTAAATACGGTATTTGTAAAATCGTATTAAAGCTCATGTATATATATATTTATATATATATTTAAACTATATTTATATATATATTTAAACTACATTTTTCACTTTCATTTTCATTTAGTATATGCGGTAAGTTTACAACATAAAAAAAAAATGAATGATTGTCTCAAGTCAACGGTTTTTTGATCGGTTATGCTCTACGGAGACTGATTTGAATTTTTTTTGTTTTGCTTTTATTCCCTTGTCGGATTGCTTGAAAAATTATATAATTCTATATATGTGTATTTAAACATCTTGTTCATAAATTACGCTTAACTAATGAACTTTATCATTAAATCCGCTTCTCTCACATATATTTCGGCAATTTCCTTTTTTAAGCAATCCCGATTATCACTGACGATGGCACGATATTTCTACCGAAACAGATTCGAAATAATAAATGAAGTTTTTTGATGTTTTAAACTTTGTTTTTTATTTATTTTCAATATTTATGTTGAATGCTTTGTAAAACAATATTCTGTTAAAATATTTTTTTAAATAGTGAGTATTTATTTCATTTGTTATTTGATGTATAATATTAGTAGGTATAAGGATAATAAACCTGTAAGAATATATATATATCGTAGCAAACATATGAAAATAAAACGAACGAAAAAAATATGTGCTAGGCTGAAAAAGATATTATTATGGGAAGGATGGATGCAAAGAATGCTACAGTGTGACGTAATAAAAATAGGAGAAGGGTCCGAAATTGCTGAAATGTTGATAACGTTATATGTACAGCGCCTAACTAAAACTGTTGAAATTTCTTTAAAATAACATTATCTATATTATAAAGGCCAAACGTATATGTGCGTAACGCATACGTCATTTTGCGAATGGCAACACTTTGAAATTTGAAATGAAATTTTAGTTTTTCAATTTTTACTACTGCAAAATTTCAAACTTCTATACATGTCACATTTTCAATTTTTATATCATCGCATGGAGAAAAAAATGTTCTTTTATATGCAATTTGTCTGAAAATTGTATCTTAATTTGTTTTTCAGATATTAATTTTTTTGCCGTTTTTAACATCATTTTTATAAACGTGGCAACAGAAGGACATCATTTCTGGTAAAAGTAAAGGGGAAAAAAAACGGAGATTAAAATATGAAAAATATTTAAATTAAAATATTTACTATGTTTAAAATATCTTCTGTTATAAAACCAGGTAATTTATTTAATTTTCATTCACACTTTCAAAATTCAAAATTTTAATTTACACTTAAAAGAATATAAACAATTTAGTATCTGTTTCCAGCTAATAGCAATCGAGTCTTCAAATTTTGAATTTAAATGATTTTAAAATGGTCAAATTAGAATACTATAAAAAAGAAAGTGAATACAGATATGAGAGGTGCATATGTAAATTTTGAGATGGTGAAAATATCGGGTTTAAATTTTAGAAGCAAAACTTCTAGGATTGAGTCAGAATGGAATAAATTTGCTCTGTTTCATTTTGAATACCAAGCATAAAAGCGTTAATTCATAACTTTGTCATAATAACAGATTTTTATTACATTTAAGTGCTTACATTACGATTAAAGCTTAATTTTAATAATTTCTTATACTGAGTTTTATGGTAATAGTATTTTGTTAACTTTAGATTAAATATAATTTGTTTAAGAGTTAGACTCGCCAACTTAAGATGCATTTGCAACTAATTTTGTAGGCTTATTATAAATCAAAGAAAAAGATTTTTCTTAAACATTTTCTTTCGTTGAAATTCGACGGGTTCTAGCTCGTTTTAGTAATGGATGGAAATTACTGTTTGCGTGAAATGTACATTGTATAATAGAAAGTCACAGCTCAATTTCAATTTAACTTAAACTGTAAGCACCTATGTATATGCACCCTGTAATACTTAAAAGATATTTGTGTAATTTTTAGAATGTAAAGGAAATATTTAAGTTCATCATTTTCAAGATTTCTTTCGATATAAATCGCATTTAAAATTATAATAAGAAATACGGTTTCAAAGAGAGACAATTAAAGCTTATTAAAAACTTAAATATACAGTAGCAATAAAAAAAATCTTTATCTTTAAGTCACAATTTCAATGTTCGAATCTTTTATTATTTTTTCCTTTATAGATAGAAGATGGCGATGAGAGTTTTTATCAGCTATTGGTCACAAGCAGTAGTGTGGCTTTCGGAGCTTAACATGATTCAGATTTCCCCCTTTATTTATTTATTTTTTAATTCTCTTAGTGGTTTGAAAAGAGGGATTTTTTAAATTTATTTCCCCCTCTCTATTTACCTTTAAAAAATCTTCTGTTGCACATAATTATGATATAAAAAGTTACCGTTTTTGAACAGCGTCATGCTTTGGCTTTATTAGAACAAAACATTGATGTAAGTCATAAATCATTAGATTTACCAGCATCCAAACAAATTATCTGTGTCATGAAAAAGGCAAGGCCTACTTACTACATGGAAGTATGCCAAAACTAAACAAGTAAGAAAAATTCTGCGTAAAGGATAGATTATGAAGCACTTTCCAACACTTCTTGAAATCTTTAATCATTCCATTCATTATCCTCCAATCATCCTTCATTATCCAAGGAAATAACGGATTGTTCTCCATATCAAAACATGTATTCCAATACTTTTGAAAAGCCCTGTATTTGATATGTCGGTTAATATACACACTATGTAATGGTCAAATTTAGTTTAGCAAGAAAACGTCTAACTAGTCGAAATTTTCCTTTCTGCAAATCATACTAATAGATGGAACATACTAGAATACTTTTGTTTAGCCCTGTAATACACATAGTACGTTTATAAACGAAAGTATTTTGCTAAAACTTAGTTCAAACAAAAATACCCTTTAAACTACTTAAATCAAATTTCCAGAAATCATCATCCAAAGGCGACCATGTATCTAGTTCTTTGAGTGACCCTGTATATCATTTTATCTATATTCTACAGACATTTCTTAGTAAACTGAATGCAGTTCATGTTAAAACAGCATGGCATATTTAAAAACCACATTAAAGTAAATTACGCTCATATTCAGTAATCCTTCCGAGATTTTTTGTGTAACCCTGTAGATCTAAATTGTGTAACACTTAGCATTTAATAAATCATATTATATGCATACATCTAGTGAAACTTAAAAGTGTATATCATAATTAAAAATGCATCTCATCCTTCTAAAGCCATCTTCCATGATATACTGGACTTCGGATAGAATATACTATTTGAAATCTTTTGTGCGTCCCTGTAAATGCTATGCACTACGTATTATGCATAAAACAACTCATATTAATACTCAGCAACGTATATCAATTTGATTATATGTGAAATTGTTTACCATAATTAAAATATGTCGCAAACAATTTCCGTCTTTATTATTGTGTATTGTAATTCTTTTGTGTGGGTCTGTAAATGAATAATAACTATTCTTTTCACTGCATAGTTTACAAAATGCATATTTTAATGCACTTTGCCAATGCATATAAATTTGAAGATATTTGACAGGGTGTAACATCTTGAAAATTAATTTGAAACAATTTTTCCCTATAGGCCGTAATGTAATGGAAAAATTTTGACTGTCCCTAGAAAAAAATAATCATGGCAGAAACTTCATTTTCAATAGAGTTCTTGCTCGGGTAAATTTCATTAACGTCCAAAAATTTCATGACAATCGCAGTATATTTACGAGAGTTAGAGCGTGGAAAGTCGGCCATACGGTCAGGCGGACAGACGGATAGACAAACCGAATGCATAAGCACTTTTCAACTTTGTTGGAAAGTACAAAAAAAGGTTCACCAAGATCGAGAAAGATTTTAACTAGATCTTATTTTTTTTAAACGTAACGTGCGGTTAATGCCAAATGTAACAACAGTAGAAATAAAAATGAAACATTACAAATGAATGTCTCAGTAAAGATCATTTTCCACAAAACTTTAAATTTTTCAATAAATGTCAAAATTTCCTTTTTTTACTGGCACTATAAATTAATAAATAATCTACACAGTTAAATATTTTGAGTTAATGATGATAACTGAACCAAATTTTGGTAGTGCAATAACTTTATCTATCAGATGGCTAAATCTTATTTCAACATTTGGAGTTATGTTTAAAAATATTTCCAAATTGGAACGAGACTTCAGCATCTTTTAGTACAGCTACAAAAAAAAAAAAAAAAAAAAAAAAAAAAAAAAATTTGGTTTAAACTAGCTCAATTTTTTTTACTGTGCACTACGTGCCAAAGCTAATACAGATTTTGGCGATGCCATGATCCTCTGTATGTTAAACAGAAACAGACTATGATGATATTATGTTGATTATCATACTATATTACAGACCAATATTACACAGAACTATAATCGAATATTCATCAAGTTCTGCAAATTTTGTTTCCCATTGTTGTTTTAAAATTGTGTTTAAAATCACAAAATTACTATCGTAATTTAACGTAACAAATGCTTTTTTTAATTTTTTAGAAATTTTAAAAGGATTATTTTTTGTCAATTCATAATAAGAGTAAAATTTATAATCCTAAGTTTTTCATATATTTTCGCGATAAATTCCTTATTCAAACAGAATGCAAATTTCATAACAGCAGGCAAAACATAAGACCAAACATTTTAACATGGCAAATGCTTTATTGTAGAATTTACATCATTTATTCTAATTGAACTACACATCAGTAATTAAATGTAATTGGATTTGAAATTTCAACAAACATAGGATCACACTACATAAACTTGTTTAATAGATTAGAGTTTCTGTATTGTTAAGGATTCATTGTTATTTACTTAAACATACAGCTTCAGTTACAAAATTTATAAAATGCAAACATATCTAATTGCTTCAAGTATGAATATACTGTAAGTTGGATTAAAATATTACGTACTAAAAGCTTTTTCATAAATATTTGTTTGATATTTATTATTGAACAACCCTAATTTCACAAGTATAGTACACTAGTTATGCAATTCATACATACTAAAACAGATCTGAAATGTGTCAGAAGTGCATTTTATTCTATACTACATTAATTTTAAATTTTCTTTCACAAAACAGACGAAATTATTTTATCATTTAACAAATTTCTCAATCGTTATATGTATGAATGTTTTTACTGTTAATTATGGAACAAAATTATACTTCAATGGTGGCAATATTTTCTAATAAATGACGAAAAGAATAATATCAGTTCAACAATATTTAACAATATAGGGTATTCTTTATAAAAGTACATTTTAAAAATATTCTTCGAACTAGATTATGTATATACTATAGTATAGTTTAGTACTTGGTTATAGTGCTAGTTAGTTACTCTTGCACTAGATTATATATATATTAGTATATCATTGCTTATTATTACATCTCATAGCTAATTTATACTACTATTATTTTCAGAAAAGCTAATAACTAAGGTATGAGGTTTGAAGAAAGTGTTCCGTACAAAAAATTTGCTAATTAGTAACTGCGACATTACAAATATATAAATAAATAAAAAATAGCAATAGTTTATTAAAGATTTCATATATTGTTTTAAATATTAGATATTAATTTTCTACAATTGTCTTCAATAATTGAAGTTAACTGGAACAAAAAATTTTCATATTTTAACATACTTTATCATTTTAAATAAAACAATCTTCAACAGAGTTTAAATTTCAGTGTGAATGCATGAAAGGGTGTTTTGTAAAATGATGTCGGTAACATGTAACAATCCTTTGTTCCTTGCCATTTTCCAAAATATGTTTTTACGTAACATTTCAGTTAATTTGAAACATTTCTTTTATCAATCCTCATTATCAATGATGACTGGATGATTCCTTGACGAAAGGTGCCTAAAATGCACACACACAAATATTAACCCTGCTTTTTTCACTATACTGTCACTTACAAAATTAGGCCCAATCTATACCGAATATTTAGGAGTGTGTATTAGAACCCTAGAAGCTAAATCAGTAAATTGATTTTAAAGTTAGCACATCAATAGTAATTTGTCTGTATTAGAATATGAAACTGTCGCTAATTTAACAGCGGTCTTTAACTTCTTATTTCAATACCTGTAAAAGAAAAGTGGAGAACAAAAATTTTTAAACACATGTAGGAAAATTGTACCATAAGATATAATAATTAATACTGTATTCGTTAAAAACACACGCACTGGCTCATTGGTGCGAATTTCTAAAAACTATGCAAACTATGAAAACAGAGAATCCATTTTAGGTAAATAAATATTTATCTTGCGCTTCCATCTTTCGGTTACAAATAAAGACCATCGAATTATTAAGAAAATGGAACTGGCATATCCTTTAAAATAGCGAAGTTTCAACTGTAACCGCTTACAAAGGATTTCATTACCACCTCCTTAAACTTCTCAAAGTAAATTTATGTAGAAAATGTTTCCTATTTAAATTCCTCATTATTGAAAAATTTCAATAATTAATCTCGGCAAAAACTGATATCTATTTTTATTTTCTTCCATTTTCAATAGAAGAAAGTATTGTAATCCATTTTTTCGACGGATTTACACGTTTTAGAGGTTCGAGATTCAAAAAAAAACATGTTTTTTCAAACTGTCTGTCTGTCTGTCCGTGTGTCTGTCTGTGTGTGTGTCCGTATGTCACCATTTTACCACCAAAAAGTGTATAAGGGAAAAGCTCAGAAGTCATATGTTTTGAATCATCCAAGTTTCTGAGTCATATGCAAGTAGTTGAGAGATGCGCGAAATTTGTCACTGCATCCTCATTAGCCGCTGTAGAAGTAGAAGCAATGGACGGACGCCGAATTTTGATATCATACACTTAACTTTAAAAAAAAAAAAATTTCGATACAACTTAACTGCTGAAAAACGTTTATTTAAAAATAATTGAAATTCTGTATCATAATAAATGGCTCCTCACCTATTTTTTATTTGTACAAAAGTAATGTAAAAAAATGTCCGTACTTTAAAATGTCATTTTAATGAACGAGCCTGAAAAAATAGACTTTTTTTTGTTAAACTTATCACGCTATCATGTCATATTAGTGGAAAAAATATTTTCAAATGTTTTTGCTTAGAGAATAAATCAAGTTAAATAAATTGCGATTAAATGATTAAAAAATAATACACATATTTCGTTCAAATTGCTTGGAATTTTTGATGATGTGATTTGTATAAATAAGAGAAACGTAATAAAGGCTGAAAAAAAAATACAAAAAAAAAACTGCATACATAAGTTAATATTTGGAACGTATTCATAAGCAGAAAACGATTTATGAAATATGTTATTTATTGTTTTATTTTCCGAAATTGTAATATAACACATTTCCATAAATTATAATGAAAAATGTAGAAAGAAAAAAAAAATAAAATAAGGACAAAGGGACTTTGAAAATCCTTTACGTAAAAAATCATAATTGTTAGATATCAACGTTAGTAAAAAAAAAAAAAAATCAGTCAAGCTGATCGATATATTTTTTAATTGGACTCTTTATTTAAATACGGCACATTTCTCGTCATTTATTTTTGATTAAAAAAAAAAAAAAAACTTTCAGAGGTCTATATAAAAGCATATGTACTTCTCTTTGAGTAAAAAATGGAAGACTGAAACTTATTAGCATCGAATTCTTTTACAGTTTCTTAAAATAATAATAATAATAATAATACTGAAACTTAACTTTTTTTTTCAATTAAGTAAAAATACTCACAACATATTTCAGGTCACGACCTATGAAACAAAATAATGGAAATTCAATAAAATGTGTCTTGGTAAATACCTATTTCTTTAGCTGTTTGTACCTTACAGGAGAGTTTGAAATAAAAATTGAAAAAAACATTCCAATACAATTTAACTACCGGAAAAACGGTTATTTCAACATTATTTGAATAACTATTCATAAAAAATCTTCCCATTTATTTTTTGTCAGTATGAAAAAAAATGTAAAAATATTTATGTTTAAAATGTCAAATTGAAGCAACCAGTCAGAAAAAATCGACTTTTTTTCTGTTGGAAGTATCACGCTGTCATGCAGTATTAGCTGAAAAAAAATATTTTCAAATGTTTTGAATTCGAGAATAAATCAGCTGAAATAAATTGAGATTAAATGAGTCGAACACAGTACACATTTTTATATCTAAACAGCCTGAGAATTTTTAAGATATGATCCGCGTAAGTAATTAGAATGTCTACTAAGAAACATAATAAAGTCTGAAAAGGGAAATTATACTGCATACTATATACGTAAGATAATGTTTGGAACTTATTTATAAGGAGAAAAATATGCTGTTTAACGTTTTATTGTCCGTAATAGTATTATAACGCATCCCACACATTATAGTAAAAAGCATATATACATTTAGAAAGAAATGTATTTTAACGTATCAAAAGAAATACCCACTGGAAAAAAATTGGGTATCGCTCTATCAAATTTATAATAGCTATGATAAACTATTGAATTCTGAGATTTCTGAATATTGAAAAACTGTTTAGGTATGAACTATAACTAGAATAATGTATTGTTCAGGGTAATTCTGGGAAATCTACCAAAGTAAACTATCTGCTGAAAATATTAAAAAAAACAAAGACTAAGAATTTTTGAAATGCTCAATGTAGTGAATCATAAATGTCAGATACCAACTTCAGCATTAAAAATCAATGAAAGCTTTTTTTAATAGTACATTTCCTTTCATTTATTCCCCCTCTCACTCCATTTAAACATCATTGAAAATATGATACATTAAAATTATATTCCCATTTGTTTTTTATCTGTACGAAAATAATGTAAAATACATTCAAGGTTAAAATTTCAAATTTTATGTCAGATTAACAAAAAATAGACATTTCTTTTCTTAAACGTAACACGCTATCATGACATATTAGCTGAGAAAAACTGTTTCCAAATGTTTTTACTCGGAGAATAAATCAACTGAAATAAATTACGATCAAATTAGCCAAACAAAATGCACATTTTTCTGTCTAAATAGCTTGGAATTTTTGATGATATAATGTGCATAAATAATGAGGATGTCTACAAAGAAACGTAGTGAAGTCTGAAAAGGGAAATTATTATGCATACTATATACGTATGTTAACAGTTAGAACTTATTTATGAACATAAAAAAGAAATATAAGATATGTTATTTAACATCTTTTTTCACGAAGTTACAATACATTTCATGCATTATGCAATGTAGAGAAATTTGTTTTAGCGTATGGAAAGAAATACAGATTGGAGAAACAAATTTGCCTATCGCCATATTAGATTATAATATCTATAATAAACTATTCAATTATGAGAGTTCTGAAAATTGAAAAACACATTTTAGAAAGATCTATGACTAGAATAATGTATTTTTCATGGAAATTCTAGAGACACTTTTTTAATTCCAGTGTTAGTTCTCTGGGAAATGTATTTTTAAGGGATTTTTGAAATGCTTTACGTAATAAATCATAAATGTCAAAATACCAACGCGAATAATAACTATGATTAAATGTTATAGATTTTTTTTTTTTTAAATTGGACTCATAATTTAAATACGGTGCATTTCTTTTCATTTACTTCCCTTTCTGTTCACTGGTCTCTATATATGAGCATGTATATTTCTTTGAGTAAAAAATAGATATTAGAAATTTATAATTATCAAAAACTTTGGCAGTTTTTTAAAACAGTAAAAATAAAAAAACAGAAACAAAAAGATTGTTTTGTAATACTTAATAATATATTTTACGTTACGAGTTATGAAATACAGTAATGTAAATTTTAAACAAAACTGAACTTTTAGACAAAAATAAAAGAACATTTGATTTAACAACCGGTAAAATATTTATTTAATCATCATTAAAATTATATATCGTAACAAGTACTTCCCCATTTGCATTTTATTTGCACGAAAATAGTACAATAAATATCCATATTTAATATGTAAATTTAATGAACAAGTCAGAAAAAATGGACATTTCTTTCGTTAATAAATTACGATTAAATGAGTCAAAAATAATTAAACACATAGCCAAACACATTTTTCTGTCTACGTAACTTGAAGTTTCTGATGATATAAAGTACATAAATAAATCAAATTTCTGCAAAGTTATGTAATGAAGGCTGGAAAGTGAAATTATTGTACGTACTATATTCTGGAATTAATATTTGAGACGTATAGATACGTATATAAAAAATATGAAACTTTTTATATTATCTCTTCTTTTCTGGAATGTTAATATAATACATCCTACATGTTATAATAAAAAATGTAGATAAATTTTGAAACAAACTTATTTTAATGTAGGAATAAAAATATAGATTGGAGAAAAAACTTTGCTTTTTGCCATTTTAAATTTATATTAACTATAATAAACTATTTGATTCCAAGTTTTATGAGAAATTAAAAAAATATTTTTGGAATGACCTGTAACTAGAATTATATATTTTTCATTAATTTTCGTGCTAATTCAAAGATTTAGTTTACTACAATGTACATTGTAAAAAAAAAGGGTCGATCTACTAAAAAAACTTTAGTGATTCTTGTAATTACTAAAAAATTTTTAGTAATCTTAGTCAGTTACAAGAAAATCTGTAAGAATTAATAGAAAAAAATTAGCAACGAATATAGTTAATAGTTTTATATTTTTAATAGCTATTACTAAAACTCGCTTGGTGTGGCCGTGATAGCATAGTGGTTATATTAACGGTCTCCAGGCTACAAGGTCACGGGTTCGATACTGGCCACGGTCAAATACGCCCCGAATGTATGTAGTGTAAGTACTCGTTAATAAAGGGATTATGTAAATCCTGTAGGAGCAGATAGCAATGTTTGGTGCTGCCATCTATTGCGGTTTTGCCGAAAATCTTCCGCTTCAGATGTCTGGATGTAGCTCGAAGGCGCACGTAGTGGTTATTAGAAATAATTTTGGAGCTATTACTAAAATTTGCTTGGTGGCTCATACTAAAAATTTTTAAGTTAGTTATGCAAAAAGTTCTTTTGTTCAGTTTACAAAAGAAATGCTTGTTTCACTTGCAAAAAAAAGTTTGTAATGGTTACTAAAAAATTCTGTGGAATACAAATTTACTAAAACATTTTTAGTAACCTCTTGAATTTTTGTTTACAGTGTAGGCTGTCTGGCTTAAGTATGAAGAAAAGGGCAAAAACAAAGGGATTTTTAAAATGATTTACGTAATAAATCATAAATTTCAAATACACACGGGAGTAATAAGAATCAATGAAACTAATAACTATTTTTTATCCTCCTCAGTCTTGATGTTACTTGTACGAGACACTAAGAATACCTTTTACATCAATTTAAATCTTTCTAGAATTACTATTATTTTAACTCAATCAAACTGATTGGTAAACTTATCATGCGAATTAAATATCTCCAACTGAGCAGAAAATTGCCCAGGCCTTGAATCAAACCCAGAAACTTGACTTACTCGGTCAATGCTTTACGTGTCAAACTAACTGGGCGAAAGCCGGTTGGGATTATTCGCTCAGATAACCTTATTGGTCATAACATCTACTCTCTCATTTAGACAGCTCGGCAGAATAAACCGCAGGTAATGGAACTCCATATAACGATGGATACGTAGACATATTATTATTTCAACACAATCAAACTCATTGGTAAAATTATTATACGAATTGATTATTCTAACTGACCGAAAAATTGCCCAGGCCGGGAATCGAATCCAGAATTGGCTTACAACGCCGATTCTTTACCTGTTTTGCTAACTGGGCGATAACCAGCAGCAATTTTTCTCTCAGATAACCTTATTGGTAATAACAACCTTATTGGTCACATCCTTCTAGAATTGTTAAAAATAATTCTAAACCTTCATAAAAAATGCTTGCATCTCATAAACATCGATTTATTTGACTAATACAGCTCTGTAAATGTTATATGATAGATTTACACTGGTTTTTGTGGTCGTTAATAATATTTGTCCTAGGATTAAGGAGGTTAATAGCACACCTAATTTGAATATGTTGCATTTCCCTTCATTTATTATCCCTTTCTCTGCATAAAATGTCATTTAAAAGGTTTCTATATAAGCGAATGTACGTTTCTGTGGGAAAAAATGGAAGACAGAAACTTATATCCTTTAAAAGTTCTTAAATACTAAAAAATTAAGTTAAAAAAAAGTAAAATAAACTTATCATCGAATCCTATAGCAGTTTCTTAATGAAAACAAAAAATATATACAAACTTAAAGAATTTATTTTTTTAAATTAAGTAAAAATGCGAAAGAATATAATTTAGCTCAAGAGCTATAATACACAGTATTGCAAATTCAATGAAAAGTGTCTTAACAAATACCTGTTATTTTAACGGTTCTGTATCCTACAGGAAACTTTTAAACAAAAATAAAAGAACAGTCCGATACAATTTAATTACCGAAAAAAAGTTTTTTTCCAACATTATTGAAATTAAATAAAAATATATGACGGAACGTTAATTTCACCTTGTTTAAAATATAATGTATAAGTTATGAACTTTAAAAGTTTCACTTTTTTGCTTAAAAGACGATTAAAAATAATTAAAAGATGTTAATAGTAAATTTTATTTAAAATATCTAGTACTTTGAAACCTTACCAAAGATCTTTATAAGAGAAAATATTTATAATTTTTGTTTATTTATACAAGTGCATGATTTCGTTTTGAAAATGAATAAGCCAATAATTATTTCAGTTGAGATTAGACTTAGTTTCATGGATTAAATTACCTGAGAGGAAATACATATTATTATTAATTGTAGTTCCATTTACTTTATTATTCACTCTGCTCTCATTCGTCACTTCGTCGTCGAAGTAAAAATGTTTAAGATTAAAAATATCTAACTGTTGTACCACAAATTTTATCAGGTCACTTTTCTTAACTCGCGAAGATTTATTTTTAGTACATTAATCCATAATTTAGTCTAACTGTACGATACGACGTCGTTAAATACTTGATTGTTTTTACACAAGATTTCAATGAATTCTCTGATAATGGATGCTTAAAAATATACAGGGTGTGTCATAAATATCGAAGCAATAGGCTATCTCTTTAAATATTACTCCTAGACTCATACTTCTAATTGCAAAAATTCATTAAAAAAACGGTGCAATTTTCGATAAGATAAGTTGCAACTCCATGGGGGGTCTATTTGAAACATTACGAAAATTAACTTTTTATACGGCCCCCGTAGGATAAAAATTCCAATTAGGAAAACTTTCCTTATCTAGTCCTGAATAAGACACAAAAAGTTGCATCATCATATCTTTAAAATTCGCAGAGTTATAGCCATTTGAATTATTCATCAGGTTTTAAGGGATTAGACACAAATTTAAATACGCGCAATTCAAAAGACAATGTTACTTTAACAGTTCTAGGAAACGTGTAAAAAATCTATCTTTTGAGTTAGAATTCTAATTTTTTTTCTTTTTTCTGTTGATTAGCCGTATAATTTGCTAAAAAAAATCACACCCTAAAATTTATCCTAAAAATTATAAAAATTTCCTATGGTTAGTACTGGTTTAAATGGGATAACTAAAAATCGTTATAACTCGAAACATTATTTATCGGATTTCAGTTTCTTTCCATTTAATTAAAGATGAAAATCTGATTTTAGTTTTGTTTTTCAATATTAATTTTAAAACTATTAAAAATATTTATTGAAAAAATAATATAACTTTAAAAAAATCATATTTTGAAAAGTAAATATTTTTTTCAATTTTGTCCGAAATAAAACTAATGTAAAATAATTAAAAATGACATGTTTCAAATTTGTACTTTTTTTCTTTAACAATTCTTAACTTTTAATAATTTAAAGACAAGAAATAATCGGGAAAAATTTCATTATGCAGAAAAACGAAATGTACAGTTTTACTTCTCGTCAGTTATTTAAAAGAATGCTTTTCAAAGTTGCAGATTAAGTCTTTTTTAGAAATAAATTTACCTCTCACAACTTTAAGCAGTTTATCGTACTTGAGAGGCTGTCAAAAAATCTGTATTCTGGGTCCAGGCTGGGTCAGGAACGACACGTTACTTTTTTCTGAACACTCGCCCATCTGGGCCTAATGTATTTTTCATACCGGAGGGGACTGCTTCCTAAGTCTGTGCTGGACGAAGTTTTCAATCCCGGTCTCATACAATCCGTATTAAAATCATTGTCTCTGACTGACCTAATACGTGCCTAAAATAAGTAAAATTTGGTTCAATCAGAATTTTTACAAAAACCTCATAGATCTTAAAATCGTTTTTATTTTACAAAAAAAAAATCTTTATTTAATTTTTTAAAAAAGTATATTCAAATGCTAGAAAATTAAACAGAATAAAACCAGAGAAAAAACTGCCTATGAGGAAATTCTTTCTGAACGGAAAATGTATTAACCTATACAAAATGTGTACAATAGTACCTGAGAAAAAAATAAACTCCATTTAACCCTTCTAGGAAGGGCATTTGTCTATGGGCATTTTTCTTTCCTATGGGATTCCGTCTTAAAAGGTTTTACTGTATGACATTTTTCAATATCTTCAATGCACGGGATATGGATTAGCGACATTAAAATATAAGTGAAACATTTACATATAAACAGAGATTCGTTGATAAAATAAATATATCACAGCCTTTGGCGCTCCTTTAATAATATAAACGTATAAATATAAAAAACGAAAAGCTATAATAAGTATTTTTGGTCAGAACTCCTCCATACGAAAGAATTTTTAAGCACACCGAAGTAAAAAACTATGTAGAAATTCACGGCTGAGCTGGGCTAAGATTGAAACTTTTTTCTAGGCCGGTCTGGGTTATGATTTTAACATTTTTCCATGCCGGCAGAACTTTTTTCCCTATGGGTTGTTTTGGGACCGGACCTAGATATTTCGATCCATACACATCTCCAGTGCTGACGATCAACATAATTTGAAAACAAGTTTTAATTTAAATCAATACGCTGCTTTATTATGTCCAAATAAGAGGCACTGTATTAAATCGACATTTAATAACAGATAATTTGTGGACGATCCCTTAATTGCTTTGAAAATCAGTGAAAAACACTTCTTTTACAAGCATGGTAAAGTAGTGTAAGTCACGAATTTTCGAGAATTTTGGATTTTAATATCTCTTCACATATGGAGATGAAATTTTTTTGTTCAATTTAGGAATGGATAAGGAATTATTTCCTAATTGGGAATTTCGCTATAGGGGGGGCCGTATAAAAATTTAATTTTATAAATCGTATTTTTTCAAATAGACCCCCCCTGGAGTTGCAACTTATCTTAGCAGAAATTTAACCTTTTTTTATGAATTTTTGCAATTGGAAGTATGGGTCTAAAGGCAATATTTAAGGAGATAGCCTATTGTTTCGGTATTTATGACTCACCCTGTATAACTGATGTACCACAAATCTTTCAATAACTATTGACTCGCTCATTTTTAAAACGAAATCGCGTATTGGTATAAATAAGCTTCAATTAATTATAATTATTTTTCTCTGGTGAAGACCGTGCATATGTTTTGAAAGTACTAAGATGTTTTAAATAAAACTAACTATTAACATCTTTTATTATTTATAATCGCTTTTTAAGAAAAACAGCAAACGTTTTAAAATTCATATAATATATTTTATCATTGAAATTATATATCATAAAAATTAATTCCCAATTTATTTTTTGTCTATAAGAAAATATATTTATGTAATGAACGAGTCGGAAAAAATAGAAATTTCTTTTGTTAAAAGTATCACGCTGTCATGAAATATTAGCTGAAAAAAATAATTTCAAATGTTTTTACTTAGAGAATAAATCAACTGAAATAAATTGTGATTAAATGAGTCAAACATAATACACATTATTCTGTCTAAATAGCTTGAAATTTCTGATGATATGAACTGCATAAATAATGAGGGCTTCTACAAAGAAATGTAACAAGGACTGAAAAGGAAATTTATGTTATATATTATATTAGTGAGTTTATATTTTGAGCTGTTTTAGAAGCAGATAAAGAAATATGAAACATTTTATTATTTCTGTAGTTTTAACAGAATACATTCCACACGTTATTTTTATTTTTTAAAAGTAAGTTTGAGCTTATTCTCTAGGCATATCATATTTATGCTTACCCATTTTAAATTGCAATTTGGACGCATAAAAAATCCATACGGTAAATTATCTACATAGTCTATAAAATTATGATTATTGCACATTGCTAACATTAATTGGTATTTTATATTTATTAATATTTATATGCTAAACAAAATGCCCGTCCATGTACGGCAAGTAAAAATACTGGTTTTATTTAAAATTTAAAATTATGGATAAAGATATCAACATACTATTAATCAATAATAAGAAAAAGGGGGATAATAAGAGACCTGGAATATCAAATTGTAAATCGAATGTAAATAAAATTTCAAAAAAAAGGAGAGGTTATAGACATTGAATTATTAAGAAGAAAGAGCTGACTAAAATGGCGAAGTTTCAACTTTAACCGCTTTCTCAGGAGTTCACTAAAACCGCGCAAAAATTCCAGCAATAATCATATGCAGAAATTTTCTCGTTATTTAAACGCCTCTTTAGTGGAAAAATTCAATAACAAATAATTGTAAGAACTGTTATTCATATTTATTGGTAAAGGTTTAGTTCAGTGATACTAGCTCTACCACATTGAAACAGAGTAAATATTATAAAAAGTTAATTAAATCCAATTGATTTTTTAAATCATCAGATTTTAAAACATTCACCTTTTATATAAACATTTTAATAAAAATTTTAATTTTACTTAAGAAAGGTGTTATAAAAAAATAAAATACATTGACATGTTTCGGAACCGTCAAATAAGTTCCATAGTCATAATATAAATAAAAGAAAACTTCAAAATATTTCTCGGTCAATACAAATGACACGCGACAATGAGATATAAATAGCAAAAATTGCAAAAAATTAAATTAAAATATGGACCATGATCTAAAATATAAATAAAAATAAAATTTCAAAATATTTCACGGTCAATATAAATGACACGCGACAATGAGATATAAAAACATCAAAAAACACGCGCGCTATTGTAAAAAATTAAATAAAAAATAGACCATGATCAAAAAGAAATTCCAACCTGGTTCATCCCATTCAAGCCCTCACGAGGAATTTATTATAAATTCCTCGTGATCCTCGTGAATTCCTCGTGTAAATATTATAAGACAAACTGACACCACTAAAAATTAGACATTCTACACTATAATTGTGAAAGAAATTTCTCTGATGATATTTTATATTCAAATATACTGGTGGAATATTTCATCCGCGGTAATCATAAACTGTTGATCCGATTTAGAAAAAATAACCGTAATCTTGCGACAACCTCCTCCGTTACTTCACTCGCAACTTATAGACAATAAACCTATCCCCAATAAATTTACCACACTTTATTCATAACTCCATTGTTACAGATCTGTCTAGATAGTAAAAGAAAGGGATATTGGATCAATGCTCTATCGCATCTGACTGAACACCTTTAAATGACACTAATGACGACCCACTAATGACGACCGTGTAATGGCTGAAAACGTTTTGGGTTTTATAATGATTTTTAATGTATTTTAAGATATTAGAAATGAATTTAAAGTAGATTTATCTTACATATGTGCACCGAAAAGTAATGTTAGTACATTTATTTATGATTTTTCTATGTATTTTAATTATTGAACTGAAGACGAATTTAAAAGTATAATTTTAACTTTTATTTAAACACATTTTTCTAGATAGACCTGGGGACATTTTTCTGTTGCCCATTTCAAATCAAAGAATCTTATATAATGGAACCAGTATCAACAAAAAATGCTATAATCTCTCCTTGATAACGAATTGGAATACAAACAGACTTCAAAATATGAAATACATGTTAAATCTTTTAATTGTAATAGTTAACCTAAAAACAGTAGAAAGGCCCAAATAAAAAATAAAATATGTAACTCCTAAGTTACGCTATGCATTTAATATAAAAATGCATTTTTATATCTCAAAAATGTATTTTTATCATGTTTTTGAAATTTTGAAATTTTCTGTAACTCGGAAGGAGTTACTCTATACTTTCGTTTGTGGTTATACTGCATTATTTTAGATAAAGTAATATCTGTATTTTTTACGGTGTAAGTTTCTTATTAAACTACATAATACATGTTCTAATTTATACAATTAGCCAAATTACACAAATTAACACAATTTTTCGTTTAAATAACGAAAAAAGAAAGATTTTATTTGAATATTAATAAAAGTGGAATTAAAAATCCCTTGATGACGTAATAAACATGTAAGTTGTGCTTAATGTGATGTAAATGTAACATTTATGATCATCCATTATTGGCATTTAATCTTGCAGTTTGGCGGTAGATTTTCGGTCAATGAGATAACCAAGTAGTACCAATTTTTTTTATGTTGAGTAAATTAAATATTTCGAGTTACTTGTGCATATTAATGAAATAAAAGTTTTGTTTAGTAATATTTTAGATTAATTAGACAGTTATTTAAAAATACTGCAATTTTGTAAACCTCCATATTTCTTATTAATTGCGTAAATTATTGCTTATAACATTTATGTTATTAACATTTTGCATATATCGGACATCTAGTAAAAATTATTTGCAATCATGTAAATCTTAACATTTCAAGCTAATTGCATATATTATTAAAACATATTTACTAAAGATAATATTTAATCACACTATTTCGACAAATACATTCACATTTGTAAGTTGAAAAAAAATATATAGTTTAAATTTTTAGCATATGTATTATTATTTTCTGCCACATTTTTAAGCAAACGGAAATGTTCTTTAACTTTATAGTATATAGTTTCAAAGCATTATATAATTCATTTCGTTAATTCATTAAGTAAAATGATAAATTATTAAAACTCAATTTGTATGACTTTGCAACGTATTTGAAATCTATGTTACTTCCCTTTAGCTAGTCTAGCAAACAGAATTTTTTTTTAAAGTATATTATTTTTATATAATTTTAGCATGAAAAATTTGAAACACTTTTTACTTTAAAGATATTCTTTATTTCTTTACCTTAAGGAATATATTAACATCAATCAAATAGATAAAAAACATTTAAATGTTACGAAACGTTGATGGAAGTGCACTTAAATATACCATACTTTGTAGAATAACGAAAAAACATTGTTAAAGCAAAAGAAAATTCTTAAAGATTCTCTATAATCTAAGTAATGAATATTTAATGAGAATTTTCGCTTCTTTAAAAACGTTGATGGTACTGATTTATCCTTTAATCCAGATTCACGTCATCTTATTTTCTTTTTATGCAATATGTATCACATATTTTAAATAGTTATTTTTGTTTCTTGTTTTACAATAGCGACTTAAATTTTTTATTGATTTATTTATTCTTTTTTATATTCCATCACTTTGTTAAAAAATCTAACTTTGTATGAAAATAGTTGTAATATACTTCAATACTTTCTAACAAATGCCTTATTGAATTAGATATAGATAGTTTACTTAATTTCGTAAATAGATATAGTTTCATTAGAATGTCCATTGGTCTTTTTAAATATTATTTCTTTATTTAAATACATAGCGGGTTCACAAATTTTTAAAATGATTTTTACTTTCTATATGATCTAAATTTAAAAGTGTCTATGATCTAAATTTAAAAAAAAAACGTGGGGCTTTCGAAAAGCTTAAAATATAGCAAATATTTCTTAATGCATATTTCTTATAGGCAAATATTTCTTAATCTTGCACCAGTTAAAAAATCATTTATATGCGCTTTGAAAACTTTTACAAAGAATGTATAAGACGAAATGTATTTTTTTAAATAGTAGTAAGAATAAAATATAAAAATATCAGATTGCATTTAAAGCTTTGTAATACATCCACGCATGTTACATGAATTTTGAAAAGGATTTAACCCCTTCAAAGATTAAAATTTTAAATTAAGTTTAAATTTTAATCTATGATTAATTTTAAATATTTTACGATAGGATTTCCAAAACAGAAGTTTTCTGTAATTCTATAGAGAACATTGTTTGATTAAATAAGGTCAAAGTGACGGTAAAATATAATATATAATGAAGGAATCTGAGCTTATATAGTGTGTCGGTCGTCACCAATGGGATAATTATCTTCTGCATCAATAAAAGTATTCTTTTGTTGAAAATGCCACTATAAAATAAGCATATATCGAAGTTTATGTATTTGTACATTATGATGAGAACTACTGTTATATAAATATTTAAAGAATATATTAAAAAGTTTCTTTTAATATTTCTATACCCAAAATAACTTGCATATTTATTAACTAATTTATTTTAATTATTTGTATAAATATTTAAAAATATTAACATAAAAATGCCGCAGTGTGTAAAACGTACAAAATTAATTTAATCGGATCTATTTGAAAACAAAACAATGCAATATTAAAAAATAATAATAATTCTGTACATAAAATGTCATAAAATATAAAATTATAGCAGAAACTTTTTTTCTATTATTAAAGTGTTATATATATATTAAATATTTTTCATAAAATATATTGTAGAGTAATGGATTCCAGAAAATTGCTAGCAGGAGATTGTATCAGTCTATGTTAACCCCCACTCCTCCTGATTGAATATACACGGCCTTTTACAGGTAACCCACTCCCCCCGCCCCCTTAGAAATAGCCTTCTGTGAAAAATAGCTATTTAATTTACCACCCCCATTTTTTATAAAATCTTTCTACTTTTAGCGGTCAATAAACAGTTTTTGGTTTGGAAGGTTTTTTCCTAGTTTAAATTAAAAAAAAGGGTAAAATATACGTCAACAGTGTGAAAAGATTTAAGTTTTTTTTATTATCATTTCTAATGATAATTGCTGAGTCATAAACTAACCTGAAGTAATTAAGATATTTTGATATATAATATTAAGTAGATGTAAATAACAACAAAAAGGTTGTTAAAACAATACATTCAATTTAAACACATAAGTATATAATATTCGTTAAACATAACATTTAATTTACAAGATATTTACATCTAAAATATTGTTTAAATCACTAGCACAATATAGACTGAAATAATTATAGGTGACATAAAAAAATTTTCTAACTCAACTGGCTTGAAATTATACATACAATTCTTCGGTAAAGAGTTTTTACTAAGTTAAAAAATATATTATTTAATTTATTCGAATCCTTTGTTTTAATTAACAATAAAAACTAAATATACTTATTTCATGATCAGATTATATGATTTTTACTTTATAGAAGGAGATAAAAATTCTTTAAAGATACTAAACGTATTTCTTAAGTACGACTATCATGACAAATCTGTTACTCTAACAGTTCTAGAATACACTCTAGTTTAACTACAAACACCTAATTAAGTGTAATTGGGTAGGAGTTCCAGCAAACACAGATTGACGGTACATAAAGCTGTTGATTAGCATTAAATTTCTGCTTTGCCTTGTATACATTGTTACTTATTAAAATATACATTTCGTATAATACATTTATACAATAGCGAGATAGCTATACTCTTTGCGTTTGTGTTTTCGTCTGAAATATTATACATATTAGTTTTTACATAAATAATTATATAACATGATACGTTGAAGAATACGAATTTAATAGTTTTTACACAAAATACATGCGTTTTAATGACTATATACATTGTAAAAGAGATTTTAAGTATTCATTTGAACATTGAATATATAAATATTCATTTTACTACATACTGGGTGACAAAAATACATATGAAAAAATAATAAAACATTACTTAAACTTATTTTATAATTTCAGAATGTTTATACATATGAAATATGTGGAATTAATTTGTTTTAAAGTCTTTATAATTTAATTTATTCATTTCTGAAATATTGTCAAAATGTAAAGGAAGTGTTTAAAATTTTATGCAAATAAATTTTATTCAATTACAGATAGTTCAGCATGAATAAATTAATATGAAATAGAGCAAATCTATTTTTTATTAATATGTTTAAAACTAGTTTTGTTAGAAGCTATGTAATTTTTCATTTAATTTTATTTTTAAAAATTGTAACTTTTTAATGTAGCAGAATAAAAATACAATTAGAAACAATTTATAAGATTTTCTACCAACAAGGAACTTCAAAAATACGAATGAATGTCATGACTTCTGTAATAAATTTATACGACTATTTATTAAAATAATCTGCATTCTGATTTTAAGTTTATGATTAGCATTTTATTTGTTACCCTTTTAAGAAGTGCTTTTTCTAATTTTTTTCTTTCTATAAATATCCAATTTATGAATACAAACAATAATATTCGTTCAGAAAATTTATCGCGAATAGTTTACTCAAAATTTTAACGTTTACTGCTTTATTCTGAGAAAAAGTGAAAAAGGTTGAATAAACCCATTTTGGAATTTAAATAGAAATAAAATCGTAATGCCGTTTAACAGTGTTTATCTTAATAAAAGGTCAATGGAATAAATGATTTTTTGATTTTTGGAATTTGTATTAACATTATTATTTGTTTGATTAAATTGCGTACTATCATTTGTACCTTTAAAACAAGGAGGAAATTAAGGTAACCTTATAAGAAAAAGAAAAAAAATGAAGAATGGTACAAAGAGAGTATAAGTAAATACGGAAGAGAAAAAGTGGTGAAAAACAATAATATTATTATCTAATGTTTTCATCTTTTCCTTTATATTTATATTATTGTTAATTTCCATGCGGTAATATAAATTACGTTTCAGTAATTTCAAAACGATATGCTGCGGTACATACGAGTTTAAAAGTTAAATAAGTTCTATGTCAATGTTTCTGCCAGGGAGGCTATTTACGGTGATGTATATATACATATATGTATATTTTCATGCAGCAATATGTACTGCTGGTGTAATTCTGTCCCCCCCTTTTTTTTTTTGAAAATTTAAAGCATTCGGTTCCGAACATTTTTAAAAAATCTGTCATCAGTCCAAAATTTTAGATATAAAAAGATACCGCGAATTTTGACATGGTCGCAGAATAAATTAATTATTGTCAATTATTCGCACAAAAAATAGAAAATTTAATATAAAAAACCCCCTAGAATAACTGTAAATTTTGTCAAATATTACAAAGTAAAAATGGAATTTCATCAAAGCATCGTAGATAAGGTACCCTAGGGTAATAACGCCACGTTAAGATTCTACCAATTTTCACGGCTCAGTTCTAGATTGTATTTTTCAAACAAATATATGACGTGATACAGCAACTCATTGACTATCTATATAAAAAAAAAATAATTTAACAGATATGTATTCATAAAATGTAATGGCGTGATTTCTTGACCAATGCTATTTGGCGTTATTACCCACCTATATGGGTAATAACGCCATGCAAACAGAACTATGAAATAAGATGGAATAATTGCATGTAGATTGCCCAATTCTAAAAATACAAACCCTACAAACTTAGAAATTGACAAATTGCATTCTAAGATATTGAAAATGTTCAATTTTTTGTGAAAGTGTAAGTAAAATAAAGATGTAGTGTGTGTGTGGGGGGGGGGAGTATGAGGCAAAAGCATGTCAAATCGTGAGCTTCTTTTTGCTTAAAAAGGACCGCTTAAATAGAATTATTAGAAACATTGCACAGTTTTAACTGTGCTTATTTGAATCAGTATTCAGGATGTAGCTCGGCCACTGTAGGGAATCAACCGCGGTATTAATGGCAAAGATTGGCGTTATTACCCCGTTATAGTTATTGTGCTGTACATTTTAAATTACAAATTATCTCGAGAAAATATCCAAAATCTTCAACAGCATTTTGAAAGTCCATGAAATGTACTTCAAATTTATGTAATTAACAAAATATATCCGGATAACACATCACAACGGATATTTATCCGGATCTTCACATCACAAAACGTATCTCGCAAATTTTAGATCAAGCGTTGATTTTAGTTGCTTGTAAAAACAATAAGACCTAAAAATGAAACAAATTAACTTGAAGCTGTTTTTTGTGGTTCATATGACTCAAAACCCTGCTGCGCAGAGCAGATGGGTGTCATTTACCAGATTATTTCATAATTATGCATAATATTAGCACTTGGCGTTATTACACCAGACCACCTTATATCAAGATTTTTCTTTTAAAAATCCCAAAAAATTGAATTTTTCGTTAAAGGGCAACAGAATAAACACGAATTTAATAAAATGATCGAGGGAAAAAATGATTTTCGCGATCTCGAAGATTTTGAAGATGAAATTCGTCAACATATACACAAAAATACACAAATTTCCTCAAACAATTGTGGGAAAGATACGAATTTCGTCAAAGGATCGCGGAAAAAAGCCATTTTCACCAAAGGAATGGTAAAAAAGGCGAATTCTGGTAAAAGGCTTCGAAAAAAAGCATAAATTTTGATAAATAATCGAGAAAAAAAACCACGAATTTATTCATATAATTTTTAGATTTTATTTGAAGGTTTTTCATTTGTATATTTTTACTTTCGGAATCGGCTTTAAAAATAAAAGTATTCGCACTAAAAAAGAAAAGAAATCGAAATAATAAAAAACGGGGTTTGAGATGGACCTCAGTGAGTTAATTCAAAAACTGATAAATAATTAAAATTAAATAAAAATAATGAAATGCAAACGAGATATCTTACAAAATTCATCCTTTTAATAAATATTAGTAATCGTGTGTTTTCACATAAGTCCTTAATCCGTCTTCCGTAAAATCACTTATAAGTAGTTTATTGAGAAATATTATAAATTCGGAAAAAAATAAGAGTTTATAACATAATGAAAATACGCAAAGATAAAGGAAAATGTAACACATGAAATACAATTAACAAAATATAAAAATAAATATAACTAGATTGAAGCAAGAAATCACATTTAAGGAAATGTGTAATAGATTATGAGGTTACTTAAATTCCCTTTTATTATTTTATTAATATTTTATTAGGAAACTTTTTCATAGAAGAAATCAAAATATTTTTTGTTCTTCTAATTCTTTCACAGAATATTAATTTCACGAAAAAAAAAAGATTTTCCGAAGTTTTTATTAAATCTTTTACATGTTTAATTCGGTTGAACATCTATCTATATATATATATATATATTTTTTTTTACTACCTCTGACAATAAAGTTAGGTGAATGATCCTGTAACATTAATGTAGATGAAATATTAACGAAAGTTACCATACCATCCTTCGAAATAGTCATCTCCCATAACTGTGCATCGCTGAGATCTGCTATAAATGTCCTGGGAAATTTGCAAGAAGTCTTCTTTTGAGATGGAGTTCAAAAGCTCCGTCACGTTTCGTTGGATGTCATCAATATGGTCAAATCTCTTTCAAAGAGAGTTTCAGTCGTGAAAATAGGAAGAAGTCTGGAGGATTAAGATCTGACCAGTATGGCGGATGTTCAATTTGCACCCCCTTCATGAATTTCTTTCTGTGTCTTGCAAAGCTTAAACACAAACTTTAAACTCATCTTTTGTTCGTTCATTTTCCTGTTCTCAGTTAAGAACTATCACACTGAACAAGCACTTAGTAAAGCACGTCTTACACAGAACATAAACGACGCTCAACTGAACAACGGTGGGGGAAGATGGTCAACACTTGCTTCTATGCAGGGGTATCGTTTTGTTTCCCCAGTGTTGCCAGATCGGTCGTACTGAATTCATTCACCGAACTTTATTGTCAGAGGTAGTACTATCTAATACTTTTTTAGGTATTATTTTTAGAAGAAATTTTATACACTGATAAAATTAAATATTTTAGATATTTTAAATTGTATTTTATTGTTAAGTATTGTAAAATTCATTGTCGATATCAATTACTCCGCTTTTTACGTATTACTAACTTGACTCTGACCCATTCTGTACCCAAAATAAGCGACTAATAAAATGCCCTTAATCACACTACTTAACCCAAAGGCATTCTTGTTCCCCAAAAAGTTTTTTTTTTTTTTTTTTTTTTTTTTTTTTTTTTGTCAAGTCCTATCCTAGAAAAAATTAATTCCTGTTTGTGAATTTTCCTTCTAGAATAAAAGAAACACAGTAAATATACGAGTGCAATAAATCGCGATATAGTTAATGCGCAACAACGAAAAATAATTTCAATATCAATAATATGTGTATCACAAAATATACATTTTTAAAATTAATTAATTAATTTATTTATTTTTCAATTCATGCATGTTGCAAGAATGCTAATATAGTCATTTGTTTATTTTGTTTAGTTATTCTTTGCAGTCATTTTGAGTTTTTTTTTTTTTTTTTTTTTTTTGATGGAAATATAAAATTACAAATGCATTCAAATAAAAATAAGGTGGTGTGGGGTAATAACGCCAAGTGCTAATATTTTGCATAATTATGAAATAATCTGGTAAATGACACCCATGTGCTCTGCGCAGAAGGGTTTTGAGTCATATAAATTGCAAAAAACAGTCTCAAGTTAATTTGTTTCATTTTTAGATCTTATTGTTTTTACAAGCAACTAAAATTAACGCTTGATCTAAAATTTGCGAGATACGTTTTGTGATGTGAATACTATTTTTTTATCCGGAAATACTTTGTTAATTGCATAAATTTGTAGTACATTTCATGGACTTCCAAAATATTGTTGAAGATTTTGGATATCTTCTCGAGATAATTTGTAATTTAAAATGTACAGCGCAATAACTATAACGGGGTAATAACGCCAATCCTTGGCATTAATATCCCGGTTGATTCCGTACAGTGGCCGAGCTACATCCTAAATACTAATTCAAATAAACGCAGCTAAAACTGTGCAATGTTTCTAATAATTCTATTTAAGCGTTCCTTTTTAAGCAAAAAGAAGCTCACAGTCTGATATTCTTTTCCCTCATCCTCCCCACCCCCCCCACACCACACCACACCTTTATTTTTCTTACACTTTCACAAAAAATTGAACATTTTCAATAGCTTAGAATGTAATTTGTCAATTTCTAAGTTTGTAGAGTTTGTATTTTTAGAATTGGGCAATCTACATGCAATTATTCCATCTTATTTCATAGTTTTGTTTGCATGGCGTTATTACCCATATAGGTGGGTAATAACGCCAAATAGCATTGGTCAAGAAATCACGCCATTACGTTTTATGAATACATATCTGTTAAATTATTTTTTTTATATAGATAGTCAATGAGTTGCTGTATCGAATCATATATTTGTTTGAAAAATACAAACTAAAACTGAGCCGTGAAAATTGGTCGAACCTTAACGTGGCGTTATTACCCCAGGGTACTTTATTTTTTGATTTTTTATGATATGTTGTTTGTATGCACTGTTAAAAACAAATTCGTGAAACCATGGGAAATCTACTGGCAGCAAAGTTTCCAGTCTTTACCCGTTCCATTAGTAAGTATTCGTATAGGGAAAATAAATTAAGGAAAAAATTCCATATGAAAAAGCGGTGGTATAAAAACTGACTAGTAGTGCCATCTATCAGACAGTTTAGAAGCTTTCATATTTATTGACCAAGAAAAAGAGTAACAGCTTTGGGCTGTTCGAACTGATGGCTCTCGGTGCGAGAGTCCATTGCACTAGCTATAGCGCATCGGGTCTTTGAAACTACTTGATTCTAATGTTACATAGTGGATTCTATAGTGTGTTCATGTTTTTATAAGGTAGATTGAAATTTTATCGATGCTGTTATAATTCTTGGAAGGTTGAATTTATTAGGCTAATTTATTATAATGATTTTCTTCTGGTTAATGAATGATTATAACATGGTTTTGTAGTAATTATTTTGGAGTTTATAGGAGATAGCATACCACTTTCGGTGGGTCTTCTGTGAAAGATATAACATTACTTTATCGTGAAGAGATCAAACTATGGAAAATCACCACTAGGAGATCGTAGTAAACTCCATTTATATTGTGTCCTGATTCGTGTAGTGAGGTAACGAGTTACCGGCTCGCTAGAAAAATTTGGAAAAACTGGTTATTTCGAACTTCACATGTCTATCCTCAGAGGCCGAGTGTGTGGTTACAGTTCTCACTTAGCTGATGAATTGGCGAACAAAACAATCACAAAAATATCAGGGTCAGTGGTTCTCAGGCGATATTTTGGTAGAGATGAGACACAAGTTGATATCCGTTAATTGTATGTCAGTGGAGAGAGAGAGGAATAGACATTTGATTTTTTAACGCCAAACTGCTGAAGCAATAATATAGAATGCCGAAACCACAGACTCGGTAAATGTAGCTGGATTGCTAGAAAATCAGAAAAGGACATCTGCAGAATAACGACATATGGAAATAAAAAAATAATAAAAGATTGTATAAGTTCTAAAGTTACTATGCATGAAAAAAGGCATTCCGCATTTAACCTAAATTCGTCTGAAATTAAGGAAATAATTAGAGAAAGGAATCTATTATTAATAAAAGAAGATAGCGATGGATAATAAATTTAACTCAAGTTTTATGAGAGATATTACCCTATCGAAATTTATTAAAGTAATATTATTTTTAAAGGGGAAAATTAATTAAAAACATATGGAAAGGAATGCCCTACACAGACTTGATAAAAAAAAATATTGAGGAAACTTTTTTTGTTCAATTAATAATTAGAATATGGTCTGATTAATTTATTGTATAGAAAATTGCTGGTATCATTACAGTTGTAAGTCAACAGCACGACAAAAATCCTACAAAAGGATCCAGGATTCTTTCATTGAGTCTTTGAATAAAACAACTGTGCAAAAACATGTCAGTTTTATAAACATTCAAAAGAAATTTGCGATAAATAACGAAGTATATTCGTTGTTGTTGTTGTTTTTTCTATCGTCATCCATTTCGTTATTTTGAGGAAATGTGATATAAATTTCCAACACCTAACGAAAAATGCCTTTTTGTTTTCAAGAATATTGTGCCTGTGAATTTCAGATTTTTTAACAGTGTCCATTTAAGGTTTTTATGCATCGAGTTGTATACATGCATTCATATATTTTTGCAATTTCGCGTAAAAATGTTTTTATTTTGCTGCTTGATATCGTTAATAAACAGAATTTTAAGACATTCTTTATTGCATCTCATCATACATTTATCTCTAAAATAAAAGAAACACAGTTAACCCCTTGCGGCGCTGTATTATATCTATGAAACAACTTAATTTTAATTCCCAAATACCAGATTGGCACCGGAATTTCGGGGAATAATTTTTTGGTTTATGGAATGCGTGAAATATAGCTTTTTCTAATTTACAAATAAAGTTGTGTTCAAATTCCGGTGTAAGTCAATAATTTTAACACTTAAGCAATGAATATTCTCTGCGCCGCAAACGGTTAAAATGTGACTGCAATGAAATATACCTGACAAAGAAAAATAGTACAATACAATGAAATGTGTAGTAACACTAAATACTTATTTTTAGTAATTCAATGCATGCTATTCAATTGCTATTAAAGAAAATTAAAAAAAATTATAATTATAATACAATGTAACATAATTAGAAAAGCGTTTATTTAAACGTTATCAAAATTACATTTCATAAAATTTCCACTTGTTTCCTTTTCTTCTGTAAGTTAAAAAAAAAATATGCAAGTGGAAACTATACAAGATATAAATGTCAAATTTAATGAACCAGTAACGAAATACAGAAATTTCTTTTTTCGAAAGTATTTCGCCGTCATGAAATATTAGCTGACAAAAACTATTTTCAAATGTTTTTATATAGAGAATAAATCAACAGAAGTGAATTACGAATAAATGGATCAGACATAATAGGTATATATTTTGTCTGAATAGCTTAAAATTTTGATAGAGTGTGAACTGAATAAGTAATGAGAGTTTGTAAAACGGAACATACTGTGAGCTGAATAGGGGAATCATCCTACATACTACATTTTAAAATAAATGTTGGGTAAATTTTAAATTGTGAATGCTGCTTTTGAAGTGTTTTGATAAATGGGAATATCTTGTAATTCAACTTTGTGCGCGTAAATTTTAATATAAAACTCCATGTAAATTAAATAAAACATGAAGATAGGATAAAATGTGTTATTGATATTTTGCTACATAAATTTAAGATATACATTTTCAGATAAATATTATTGTTAGGATAGTCAGGATATTTTTCATTTTATCATTCGAATAAAGAATGTGAAATATTTTAAAACTTTATACGGAGGGGGGATGGGTGGCGATGGACAGCTTTTGTCTTTTAACGAAGATATTTTTAGTGGGCATATTTAGAATATGATTTAAAAATGCTCGTGAAGAACTGTGAATTTCAGATTGACAAGAACAAAGGATAAAAATGTAATATTAAAATATTCTAACATAAAAATTAAGATATATACCCTAATAGCATGCGTGGTCACAGTGACGTCACATTGTGACTGAGATGTGACTTTCTAAAAAATCTTTAGAAATTTATAAATATCCTTCAAAACATGTTATTTACTTTAAAAAACATGTTTCTGGCAATTTAAATATCGTCGCTTTTGTCACAGTTTCGTCACAATGTCAATGTCAAATTAGTCACAAATGACACATTTTTCACAAATTTGTCACATTGTGACCACTTTGTGAAACGTCACAAAAGAGCTCTAAAACGGCCATAACGACTTCACATTTTAGTCAGTGTGACTTCACATCGACAATCGATGGTACAAAGTCACAATGTGACTTCACAACGACGTTGCAGTGGCGTCAACATGCTTTACGGGTATATTCACATCTATATTATTTTAGGATTTTCCGGATATTTTCCTTTTTGCTACATTGCTATGAAGTTTGTGAAATATTTTAAACTTTCATACCGAGGAGGATGGGTGTGATTGGCAGCATCTGTATGATAAGAAAAGTCTCCTTAAAGGACATACACAGTATTTGTGGAAAAAAAAGGCTAGTGAAATTACTCATGTATGCAAGAAAGGATCAGTTCAGTTTAGCTAATAGCTAATTGCAACATAAAGTCAGTAAAAAAATAAAATACTTCGAATAATTGACATGAAACAAGGTTTGGCTAGCAGAAATTTTCCTCGCCAAAAACAAATTTTATGTTTCTGAAAATTACTTGTTAATAGTTTTTAGGTATAATGAATTAATGAATTTAAAATAAATAAATTAATTTTGTGTACTTTTTCCACACATACATGTTGCTTGTTACTTTAGTTATTTAGTTTTGTTGCTGGAAAAATATTTTCTATGTTTTTGAAGATGCAAATATTTATTTTAAATTCTAGCCAGATTACAAATAATTTTTTATTATATTTTTAACTAAATTTTTTAGTTACAAATACTATTTACTTTTGAATATTATAACATTTGCAGCAATATTAATTTTGAATGTTCTATTAATTTATAAAAAATTCCAATTTTTTTTCACTTTATTACCTCTTTGAATGAAATTATACCATTACTTTATCCTCCAATCTAATATTTTTTTTTTAATTTAAACGACTTACTTACCGGATTAATTGATGTTTACTAAATTATGAGGAAGTTTTTTTTCAGAGTTTTGGATAATTTGTATAAATGCATAAAAAAACTAATGCAATCCAGTTTTCGATTAACTTGTACTATAATTGCACTAGTTCGTAAAAAATATATTTACAATTTTTCCTATTGCATTGAAGTAATTAAATAAAATGCGCACATTGTCACACAGAAAGATGAATCAGTGTTGTTTTAAGTTAAATTGGTGGTTTAAGGCCCCACACTAGACACAGAAAAAGACCCGGATGATAATGTAAAGTCTATGGGAACGTTCTTTTCATATATTTCGCCCAAATTTTAATATTTTTACACGATTTTTTTTTTTTTTTTTTTTTTTTTTTTTTTTTTTTTTTTTGCATACGATTGCTGAAGACGATCTACAACCTGCCTAGTTTTTACTTTTTAGATATTGCTTACATATAATATACATAATACATATTATAATAATTTCATTTTCAGAATCAGTTTAAACAGATTTTGAAAGTTAAAGTGATTTAAAAAAAATCTGAAACCAAAACTGAAAAAGTAAAACTAGGCCAGTTGTTGATCGTCCTCAGCTATCTTGTGCAAAAAAATCCTGTAAAATTATTAAACTTTTGGCAAAATACTTGAAAATAACGCCTTCATAGACTTTACATTATCATCCGAGTCTTTTTCCGTGTCTAGCGTTGCGCCTAAATGAATTAAAACAAATTTTATTAAATGTTTTTTTTTTTTGTTGTTGTTGCATCATTGTTTCAGATTGTAACGCTGTCATTACATCCTTCAAAATTTCATTTTGTCTTTTCCAATTTTTAATTATTTAATTCTCAATTTTGGAAACATAATTAAATAAACAATATTACAAGAACATACAATAATGCTTTAAGCATCATTTAAAACTGTTTCTTTAATTTAAAATAATTTTAATTTGATACAGTTAAAACTCTTTAAATATTTTCAGTTTTTCTTTGCTTTTTAGAAGAATTTAATGTCATCTGAATGCTCATAAATATGAAAAATCTCCAAAATGCTAAATTATTTGAAATAAAACGTATTTTCTGAGAAAATATATATAAAGAAAAATCAGCGAAAAAAAAGTATTAAAAGAAAAGAAAAGTAGCATGTTTGAGGATTTTCCGGTCGTTCAAGTAATGAATATTTAATGAGAAGTTTTTCTCTGATAAAAACGATAATGATAGTGATTTATCCTTTAATCCAGATTCATATCGTCATACTTTTTGTTTCAAGAAATATAAATCGACATATTTTGAATATTTTTCTCATTTTCTCTAAATATTATATTTTTGAAATCATTTTTTAAAGATAGAAAATCCCCGAATTTCATTTTTATATTCTTTTAATAAATCTATTAAATTATATACAGAAATATTTTTATTTCAATGATTACTAATGTTTTTTTTTCATTTTTTGAACAAACGCTGTCTTAAATATAACGTACAGACATTTAAGTATATTTATGATCATATATTTTACTTTTTTTCAAAGGACAATATTTTCTTAATCATTGTTTAAAGGAGAAAAAATTCTGAATTTCCATTTCATGTGTTTTTCTAAATCTTTTGAATTGTTTGTCTAAATGCTTGTATTTTAAAGAATTACTTATTTTTTTAACAATTGCTATCGTATAAATAATGTACATTAGAATGGGCCGAAAAATGCAAAAATTGCTCATCAGTTCCTAATCCCGAGGAAAAGTTGTGGATTTGAGATATTAAAAATTGGGATAAAAAATAAAAGATGTTTATATCTTCCGGTCACGCATGCGCTGTAAAGTTTGGTAAAATTATGAAATAATCCCATTATTACATTTTTAAATTAGCCTTTTCGCCGAAGGTAATAACTGGCATTCTCATGTATCATAAGAAACATAATATTGAAATATTATTGAAATTCATCAACATCTTCCCATCGTGTATGTGCTCTAATTGTAAAGAGGTATTACAATTAAATCTTGACAAGTTATGTAGCATGAACGATTATCGTAAAAAATGGTGGGCCTTGACAAATTTTAGAAGAAATACGTGATTAAAAGGTGTTGATCGATTTTAATAATATTTTATAATTATGTTATGTCATTATGATAAGAATTATTTAATTTATTTATTAATTTTGTTATTACATAAGAATTTCAGCTATTACATTCGTAAAAAGGCTAAATTAAAAGAAAATTGTAATAATGGGAATTTTCTATGATTTCCGCAAACTTTACAGAACATGCGCAAACGCAAGATATGAACCAATTTTATTTAAGGTATTTGTACCCTATATGGACAGAGCTCTCAATATGGACACCCCTAATATTTTTATTTGATTGAGAGATGGCTCAATATTTTCGCGAAGAAAAGCAGTTGAAAAGATAATTAAGGCTGGAAAGTGTAAAAAAGCGCGCTGTTCGCCATTTAGAAGGAAATTTGTTGTTTCCAGATGTGCTGATCTTAATTACTTGTAAGCTTAAATTCTCATTAGATATGGTAAAATTACATTAAATGTTGAAAGGTGGAGTATTTTAGAAAGATACTAAAACATATTTTCGACTGCTATTGCATATTTTGCTTTAAAATATTTTCCTTATTCTTTAGTTACAAGGTTTAGTAAAACTACGCCCGGTTCCCAATATGGACAGCTTATGTCCCATTTGACTACAACTGTAAGAAAGAAGAAAATTCAACGTTGCCAAGCAATAAATTGAAAAGGCATCAAAGTGGTAAAATCTTTCTTCAACAAGATGCCATTTGAACAATCCCCCCAAAAACATTCCTCCAAAAAACCCTTTCATAAAAATAAAAGACCCCCCCCCAGTAGGATATCTGTTGGCGAAATCGTAGGTACCAATGGTATGACTTCCTCAACAATGGAGAGCTGGCACTGCTTCTTTTGCAGTATTGATGCTTTTTCAAACATGCGGCCATGCATGACATGTGGCAGATATGTTCATGAGGATTATGTGGAGCTTACTGTCCATGGTGAAAAAGTTTCTATTTGTCCATGCTGTGAGGACTGAGTAATAGCAGATGTAAATTCGCAGACAGATGTAATAAAGCTAAGCAAAACCAACAATATTATTTCATAATATTTACTAGTAACTAAGGGGCTTTGCATGGGTCTTCGAAGGGTAAAAACCGAGAATGACCCCTCCTTTCTAAAATACATGTTCTGAAGATATTTACTGTCCCCGCTCCTCCTCCGAACACTTTAAGATACATTTTTTTATTCCCTCTTCTCTAAAATCTCTTGGAAAAGTGGCTCTTCCATACACACTGTGTAGAAAGTCAATAAGGAAACACCTGTCCATAATAGGGACAGGTAGTTCCTTATATGGACACTTGTAAACATTTTTTTGTTTTTATCATTTAAATTAAACCAGAAGAATTACAAGGTCGCTAATTTTAATAACGATAGTCAATAGTCCAAGGATAGTGCTCACATATTTTTGGAGTCCTATGACTTGTACATGGGGGTGGAAAAAATACATTTTCCTTAGGGTGTCTATATTGGGTACAGGAATTAAATTTGGGTTAAATTTGGAACTTTATTATTTTATTGAAATGTAATTCTCTCGTATTCGATATTTTTCCGCGGTATGGTGCATTGAAGAGCAATTTTTGCATTCTTTCCAATCCGCCTATCGTACATCCACATAAGTATGTTTAGTGCTATACTTAAATTTGTGTTGAGTTTTTATTTTTACTTTAATTTAGTTTATGTTAAAAATATCATTGCGTCAATAAAAATATATATTACATCATTAACAAGTTAGTTTAAATGAAGTGTAATTTCGTCGTAAGGTTTTCTTTCATTCTTTAGATATTAAAATAAACTTATCTTAAATTTGGAATCAAATTAATTTTAAAGAAAATAACAATACTTAGATATAAAATATTCCATACTTTAAACATTTTTAAGAATACCAGGTATCAATCATATAGAGAGGATTATAATAACCCCCATCTCCTTAAAAAAGAAATTCTACTAAAATTACAGAAAATAATGTAAATAAACATTCATTATATACTTTTTTCGGTATATTTTATGTTCGAGCTTTACGGTAGTCATTTAGTAAAATAGTTTAGGAATTGTGAAGGCGTAAATTTTGCTGCTCCAAATTGAATATTCACATTTAGTTAATGCAAAACACATTAATATGCAGATAGTTCTCCATTTTTTTCAATGCGAACTTTAAATTTGAATGGTATACACACACACACACGCATATATATATGTATATATATATATATATATATATATATATTCTATGCATTTTATCTTTAGTTTACACAGCAGCGGTATTAAAAAAAGATCCATTTAAATATCTAATTTGAGACATACAGTTAATTAGCAAGTTAACTTAAATAAAGTAGACATATTTCTGATTTGAATTGTAAAAATAAACGCAACTCTTCTTCATATTTAATATTACTTTATTGTTAAAAGTTTAATTAGTTATAAACATGTTTAAAAGAATATATTAATCTTATCTCAGACAACTATAGTCAGATATGAATTGAAAATATATTTTCTTTGTAATACTCTTTAAAGATTGACTGAAGTATGAAATGCAAAATTTTTGTGGTTTGGCACATAAGCGTAAAAATTAGGATTTACAAAGACTAGATTTGTTGCCTTTAGAATTGTAGTAAAGTGTTCATTTTTTACTATTTTGTAATATTATTAAAGAATGCAAATGTATGCTTTGCTATGTGGTTTTAAATTATGTGTACAATATTTCTAGCTAAAATTATATATATATGTATGTACAATCATACATATACTTAATTTAAAGATTTTTGGAAAATTAATGTTTGATATGTTCCACAAAATGAGAAATTTTAAACATCAAAGAAAGATTCATATAAGCTGAAACTAGTGAGAGCGATTGGGGGAGATTTTAAAAAATGAAATTATTATAAGCTTAAGTTTTGAGTATAAATTGGAGAAATTTTAAAACTACCAAATTTCTACTTTTGTGCTGGAAATCAAGCAGAAGACGTTGATTGTTTAAAACACTCTTACACAGGGTGAACATAAAGTTACAGCACATTTTGTAGAAATAGTTTATTTATAAATTTTATATTTCAATAGTATAATACAGCACATTAGTACTTTTCAACGTAATGTCCATCAAGTTCGAAACAAGTTTCCCACCGGTTCACTGTAGCTCGAAACACTTTTTCCAACAATCCCACGATGATCATTTTGCATGCTTGGCTTATGCGTTGTTTTCAGCCTGTCAAATTTGTAACATTCGTCTTGTAGACCTGTTCCTTGATGAACCCCGAAGCAAAAAAATCCATCATTTGTTCACCATTTTTCGGATATTTCCTATTGTTGGAGCCTCTCTTCCAAATTTTCTACCAAATGTCTCCCTGACCTCCTCGAATGTCTGACCATGCAAACGTGCTGCTAAAACCGAAATTCATTCTTCTGTCATTAGCATATCCTCGGAGTATCATTCTCCTGTAATATAAAATCAATGCATTAATTATTTCTGCAAAATGGGCTGGGACTTTATGTTTACCCTGTATAAGTGCTTGGACAGAAGTGGAAATGGACTGAATTTTTACAGGCTTTACCGCTTCGCGAGGGAAACCTTTTTACAATATTTTTTATTTTCTGTCACTGGGTTTTAAAAACAGAAATTTCTGCCTTTTTAAATCGAGAAAATGCTCCGATGATAAAAAACAAATTTTACAGTAAAATTTTACTGGTGGCGGTAAACAAGACTTTTTAAGCCTTTTTTGCGGTATGTATGTATGCTTGTCGCTCGCTCCCAACGGGATTATTATTCATGTATTTCTGGACAGCATTTTTCTTGAGATCTGCACAAGCAGACGTTTTCAGTGCAATTTCTATCCCAGCTGATATGAAAATCTTTTGGATCGGCAGGATCTTTGCTCTGTTCTATAAAATTGTCAGTAACATTTAGCCCAGACGAATATTTTTTTTTAATGCACGTATTTTAAATTCGCTATTATTTCATAATTAAATTTTGGGGAAATATAATGTAAATTTCCAACACCTAACGAAAAATGCCTTTTTGTTTTCAGGAATATTGTGTCTGTGAATTTCAGATTTTTTAAAAGTCCATTTTAACAGCGTTCCATTTAATGTTTTTATGCATCAAGTTGTATACATGCATTCATATATTTTTGCCATTTCGCGTAAAAAATGTTTTTATTTTACTGCTTAAAGTATCGTTAATAAAAAGAATTTTAAGACGTTTTTTATTGCATCTCATCATACATTTATCTCTAGAATAAAAGAAACACAGTTAAACCCTTGCGGCGCGGTAGTATATCTATGAAACAACTTAATTTAAATTCCCAAACACCAGTTTGGCACCGGAATTTCGGGAAATAACTTTTTGGTTTATGGAATACGTGAAATATAGCTTTTTCTAATTTACAAATAAAGTTGTTTTCAAATTTCGATGTAAGTCAGTAATTTTAACACTTAAGTTAAAATTACGGCAAACGGTTAAAATGTGATCGCAATGAAATATACCTGACAAAGGAAAATAGTACAATACAATGAAATGTGTAGTAACACTAAATACTTATTTTTAGTAATTCAATGCATGCTATTCAATTGCTATTAAAGAAAATTAAAAAAAAATAATTATAATACAATGTAACATAATTAGAAAAGCGTTTATTTAAATGTTATCAAAATTATATTTCATAAAATTTCCACTTATTTCCTTTTCTTCTGTAAGTGAAAAAAAAATATATGCAAGTGGAAACTATACAAGCTATAAATGTCAAATTTAATGAACCAGTAACGAAATACAGAAATTTCTTTTTTCGAAAGCATTTCGCCGTCATGAAATATTAGCTGACAAAAACTATTTTCAAATGTTTTTATATAGAGAATAAATCAACAGAAGTGAATTACGAATAAATGGATCAGACATAATAGGTATATATTTTGTCTGAATAGCTAAAAATTTTGATAGAGTCTGAACTGAATAAGTAATGAGAGTTTGTATAACGGAACATACTGTAAGCTGAATAGGGGAATCATCCTACATACTACATTTTAAAATAAATATTGGGTAAATTTTAAATTGTGTATGCTGCTTTTGAAGTGTTTTGATAAATGGAAATATCTTGTAATACTACTTTGTGCGCTTAAATTTTAATATAAAACTCCATTTAAATTATGGACTGACAGGAAGATAGGATAAAATGTGATATTGATATTTTGCTACATAAAATGAAAATATACATTTTCAGATAAATATTATTGTTAGGATATTCAGGATATTTTTCATTTTATCATTCGAATAAAGAATGTGAAAGGTTTTAAAACTTTATACGGAGGGGGGGGGGGGGGAGGTGATGGACAGCATTTGTTTTTTAACGAAGATATTTTTAGTGGGCATATTTAGAATATGTTTATAAAAATGCTAGTGAAGAACTGTGAATTTCAGACTGACAAGAACAAAGGATAAAAATGTAATATTAAAATATTCTAACATAAAAATTAAGATATATATATATTCACATATATATTATTTTAGGATTTTCCGGATATTTTCCTTTTTGCTACATTGAAATGAAGTTTATGAAATATTTTAAGCTTTCATACAGAGGAGGATGGGTGCGATTGGCAGCATATGTATGATAAGGAAAGCCTCCTTAAAGGACATACACAGTATTTGTGGAAAAAAGGCTAGTGAAATTACTCATGTATGCAAGAAAGGATCAGTTCAGTTTAGCTAATAGTTAATTCCAATATAAAGTCAGGAAAAAATAAAATACTTCGAATAATTGTCGCGAAACGAGGATTTGCGAGTAAAAATTTTCCTCTCTAAAACAAATTTTATGCTTTTGAAAACTCCTTTTTAATAAATTTTAGGTATTAGGAATTAATGAATTTAAACTTAATAAATTAAAGCGATCATTTTATATCCATTTTGTTACACATATATGTTGCTTGTTCTTTTAATTATTTATGTTTAAAACTGGAAAAACATTTTCTATGTTTTGTAATATGCAAATATTCATTTTAAATTTCTACCCAAATTAGAATTGATTTTAGGTAGGTTTCGTATGAAATACTATTTATTACATTCGCACCAGTTTATATATATATATATATATATATATATAGATATATATATATATATATAAAGTGTTAACAAAAAAGTGTAACAAAGTAAAGTATACAAAAAAGTGTTATATAACACTTTTTTGTGGACACGATAACTTCTATAAATCTTCACCAATCTCCACCAAACTGGTACATAAAATCAAAGGGGATAAAATCTCGGCTAAGTTCGTTAATGGACAAAATCGGACCAAGGGGGTCGAAAAAGGAGACGTTTTAAGTGAAAACAGAAAAAAACCCATAACTTCTTAATGAAAATAGATATCGAATCAGTTTAAAGTTTATATTACTTCTAAATAATAGTTTAAAAGTTTATGCATGACAGATTTTTGATAAAGTTAAAAATGGGCTCAAGGGGCGAAAAATATTGATTTTTGGAAGAAAAAAAATCATAACTTTGTCAATTCTCCAGATATCAAATCGAACTAAATTTTTTATAAATATTCTCAAAATTATCTAAAACTTTTGCATTTGCATGTTTTTGATAAGACTAACTTTAACCGATGAAAAAAATTAAAAACGAAAAGATAAAGGGAAAAAAAAGAAAAAATGCATAACTTACTCAATTCTTAAGAAATCAAATCCAATTAAATTTATTTTACATCTTCTCAATAATATCTACAACTTTTATATTGACAAGTTTTTCATAGGACCAATTAGTATAGCAAAAATAAATTAAACAAAAATTGGAGTTGAAGAAAAAAAACCTCTAATCCAAACTGCTTACATTCTGAATCGTTTTTTAAATTTATATTTTTTTTATTTTAAACGCATCCAAATGGCAGATCCTGTTATTTAGGAACTACATAATGTAAGACATTGGCCAGTTTTTTGATAAAGACAGAATATATTTTTTAAAGGCTGCCAAAAAGGGTATTTTGAACAGAATTTCCCGAAGTGACCGTGATAGGAAATTTGAGGAAGTATTCAAATAACAAATTGCGTTTTTTCTGACTCATTTTTAAATCTATTTTTACTCTCAAACACATCCAATTTACAAGTCCTCTTATTTTGGAACTGTATAATGTGACGCATTGGTCAATGTTTTGATAAAGACAGAATATATTTCAAAAAAGGCTGCCAAAAAGGGTATTTTGAACAGAATTTCGAGAAGTTATCGTGATTGAAAATTTGAGAAAGCATTGAAATAACAAATTGCGTTTTTCTAACACATTTTTAAATTCAATTTTGCTTTTATACGCATCCAATTGACCGGTTCTCTTATATAGGAGCTGTATAATGTCTCGTATTGGTCAGTTTTTTATAAAGGCTGAATATACTTTTAAAAATGCTGTCAAATTGGGCGCTTCGCGCAAAATTTTCCGAAGCTATCATGATTAAGAATTGAGGTTGTATTCAAAATTGGTTATTTTATAACTCATTTTTAAATTCAATTTTGCTCTCAAACGCATTCAATTGACAGTCTTTTGTTATTTAGGAGATATATAATGTGCCGTATTAGTCGATTTTTTTAAAATAAAGTCGGAATTATTTCAAAATATGTTGTCAAAGATCCGAATTTAGCTTAAGATGATTCTGATAAAATGAGTTCTTACAGAAAAATGAAATTAAAAATTTTTCAAAAGAGGACAAATAAAGTTTTTAAACTGGGTTTATCTGTAATTAAATTTATTTTTTGTTGTTGAAATGAGCACTCTTCGAAATCTATCTCCGCCTATAGGCCAAGCCGTCAGGGATTTTTTAGTTATTTGTTTTTTAATTATATTTTCAAATAACAAATACTATTTACTTAAGAGTATTATAACATTTGCAGCAATATTAGTTTTGAATATTATATTAAGTAATAAATAACTCACTTTTTTCATTTTATTACCGCTTTAAATGAAGTTATGCCATAAATTTATCCTCCAATCCAAGATTTTTTAAATTTAAACGACTGTCAAAAATTACGTCCACATAAGCAATTCTGTCTTATATATTTCCATATCAAAGAACTCGTTGTTTCCATAGCAACAAAATTAGCAACAAGATTAAATCGAAAGTGCTCAACCAAACTTGTTTTTGAGCTTGAAACAATTTAAATCAGTCTATATTTTGTTTTAAGTCGTAAAATATGAGTCTAATTTTATTACAAAACATGTAAATATATATTACAAAAACTATAGTTAAAACAAACACAAAAGTACAAAACTGAAGTTACTTAAATTAAACTTACTTAAACAAAATTCAGCATAAAAGTTTTCTCTTAAAGATTATTCGGCACAAAAGCATATTTTTTTGAAAATTTTACTTCATAACAACCCAATGATAAAGCGACAAATAAACGAAATCATCGGTTTTCTTTTAAGAGTGGTCTATCAAGATTTTTTAAAAAATATATACATACATATCTACATGGGACAAACATTCTGTATTTTTTTTATTAGATTTTTTTGACTATGCCTGTATGGAGACTTTCTTTGTGAGAAAATATGCTAATCCAAAGAGATTCAGTCTGATCAACCAAGTGTAAAGGTTACATTGAAGAAAAAAAGTCGAAAAATGTTATCCTGTTCTTTTTTCAAAAATAATGGAATTCGTGTTTATTACTGCGTTTTATATATTTTACTTATTACAGTGTTAAATATATACAGAAATATGGTATGTAGATAAATTTTATGTATAATCAAATAAAATTATTAAATTTAACAGAAATAGAAAGATGAGTCATTTTATATTGCTATTACAAAATTTTCTATTCTAAACTGCTGTTTCTCAAAGTTCTTATCAGTATGGTAAAAGAACTATTTGAAACTCTATGGAATATACATATGTTATACATAAATAATATATAGGTTATCACCACAGAAATATCAAAATCAGTTTTGAAAAAAAAATATATACATATAATTTTATAATATTTCGATACAGACAAATAAATTAGATGAAATGTGGGTATTCGCACTGAGAAAAGCCTAGATTATTTAGATAGTTCATTTGTGAATTCCTAAACTATAATCGTAGATTTTCGTATAACTTTATATAATTCCATAATAATGCCCATAATTTGGGAAAACAACTAACCTGAATAGACGAAATCATCTAGAATTCGCAATCTTTTGTTTTCTAAATGGCGAAACGATATTGAATCGTTTCATTAACGAGAAATTATTGCTTGATTTCTTGAAAGGATTCATAAACTAGAATTATAGTTACTAAAACAAACCTATTGTGTTTTCATCTATTTGCAATTTTAAAAAAATGAATTTGAGCACCAGAATATAAGAAAAAGTTCTTGAATTCCAGTAGGAAACTCTAGAACTCTCTAACAAAGAGAACTAGAACGTAAAAAGCATTACATAAAACTAATTTCTCTAGAGTCACAATTTAGATTCTAGATACCAGAAACACATTGCATTCCCTATTCAGCTATTTGTAATGTACATAAATACATGTAGGAGAGAGGGAGACCGTTTAAACTGGGGCATCTTTAAACATTCTAAAATATAAATTTTTCTTTTCCAATTTTTAATTCATTAATTCTTTAGTATGTAAATACCATTTATTACAACTACATACAAAATATACAAATAAAAAAAATATGCATTATTTAAATAGTTCCAATAATATTAAAAAACAAAAATAATTTGATATAATTCAAAATCTTTAAATATTTCCCGTTTTTCCTCAATTTTCAAATGTGTTTAATATTATCAGAATGCTCACAAATATGCAAAATTTGCAAAATGTTAAATTATTTGAAGTAAAACATATTTTCTATGAAAATATGAAAAAAAAAATCAGCGAGAAAATATATTAATAGAAAAGAAAAGTAGCATGTTTAAAGATTTTCCGGTCGCTCAATTGATGAATATTTAATAAGAAATTTTTCTTTGATAAAATCGATAATGATAGTGATTTATTCTTTAATCCAGATTCATATCGTCTTACTTTTTGTTTCAAAAAATATACATCGACATATTTTGAATATTTTCTCATTTTCACTAAATATTATATTTTTTTAAATCATTTTTTGAAAGATGAAAGTCCCTGATTTTCCTTGTTGTATTTTTTATGAAACTTATTGAATTATATGTGGAAATACTGTTATTTCAATAAATATTTGAATGTTTGTTTTATTTTATTTTTTGTTTGAACAAAAAATGTTTCAGATATGGTATACAAACATTGAAATACATATTTTATATTTTAAACATCGTATCTCTCTTCTTTTTTTTTTCCTCAAAAGACAGTATTTTCAATTTTTTTTTCTTAAAAAGAAATACCTGGAATTTCCATTTCAAGAATTTTTTTATATACTCTGAGGAATAATTTTTTTTCCTAAATTCTTGCAAAATTAGAGGATGCTTATTGCTTAAATTATCATGAATTTCTGTGTTTTGAATAATTTGAATAGGTGCATAAAAAACTTATGCAATCTAGTTTTCTATTAACATGTACTATAATTTCATTAGTTTGTAAAAATATATTTTTGATTTTTTTCTCTATAATTTTGTCTTAGTTAAATATAATTCGCACATTATCACACGAAAATATTAAACAGTGTTGTTTCAAGTTAAACTGGTGGTTTAATGAAATAAACAAATTTAATAAGATGCTTTTGTTGGTACATCTATTGTGTGGGTTTTTAACGCTATCAAATAAAATGCGCACATTGTCACACATAAATATGAAACAATGTTGTTTCAAGTTAAATTGGCGGTTTAATGAAATAAAACAAATTTAATTAAATGTTTTTTTTTTTTTTTTTTTTGGTTGAATCTTTGTTTTAGTATCTAACGCTATTATTACATTTTTAAAAAAATTATTTTGTCTTTTCCTATTTTTAATTCTTTAACTCTTTATTCTGGGTACACAATTAATTACAATTACATTGGAAGGAAAAAAATATCAATATTTAAAACGCTTTTTTTAATTTAAAATAATTTTAATTTGATATAAATAAAATCTTGAAATACTTCGAGTTTTTCTTCACTTTTCAAAAGTGTTTAATATCATCTGAATACTCATAAAATGCAAAATCTACAAAATGCTAAATTATTTGAAATAAAACGTATTTTCTGAGAAAATATGTATAAAAAATCAGCGAAAAAAAGCATTAAAAGAAAAGAAAAGTGGCATGTTTGAAGATTTTCCGGTCGTTCAAGTAATGAATATTTAATGAGAAATTTTTCCTATGATAAAAACGATAATGATAGTGCTTTATCCTTTAATCTAGATTCCTATCGTTTTACTTTTTGTTTCAAGCAATATACATCGACACATTTTGAATATTTTTCTCATTTTCACAAAATATTTCACTTTTGAAATCATTTTTTAACGAAAAAAAAAAAAAAAATTCTGAATTTTCTTGTTATAATATTTTATTAAATGTATTGAATAGTATCCCAATCATACCAAGCATATGTTTTGTTATTTCTAATGTATTTTATCTTTTATTTGTCATTGATGCGTAAAAATTTGTAATGGGTAAATTTGACCCACTTCGCGGTTCTAGTTATAGGTAGTTATAGGTAATAATTTATTTATCTTATGTGTTTTCAAGCTTGATAAGTTATTGCTTACCTTTAAATATTAAAATGTAGAAAAAGAAATATTTTCTCAATAAATACTTTTGCTCGGTGACAAGTTAAACATTGGTTGGGAACAAATTGACGCGCTCCGCGGTTCTACTGTTAATTAAAAAAATTGCGCACATTGCAACACAGAAATATTAAATAGTTTTTTCTCAAGTTAAAATGGCGCTGTAATGATATAATAACAAATTTAATTAAATTTTTTGTTATTTTTGTTGTCATCATGCAATATCATCATACATTTTTAAAATTTAAAAATTTTCCCCAATTTTTTATTTTTTACTTCTTTATTTTGGAAACAGAATTACTTTCAACTACATTAGAGGAAAATACAAAAATACTTTGTGCATTGTACTCTATCTAAAATTATACTCTATCTAAAATTTAAAATAATTCTAATTAAAATAATTCAAAATCTTTAAATATTTTAAGTTTTTTCTAAATTTTCAAAAGTGTTTAATATCATCAGAATACTCAGAAATATGCAAAATCTCCAAAATGTTAAATTACTTGAAATAAAACATATTTTCTGAGAAAATTCTAAAAAAAAAATCAGCCAAAAAATATTAAAAGAAAAGAAAAGTAGCATGTTTGAAGATTTTGCGGTCGTTCAAGTGATGAGAAATTTTTCTCTGATAAAAACGATAATGATAGTGTTTTTAGCCTTTAATCCAGATTCAAATTGTCTTACTTTTTCTTTCCAGAAATATACATCGACATATTTTGAATATTTTCCTCATTTTCGCAAAATATTTCATTTTGAAATCATTTTTAAAAGACAGAAAATCCCTGAAATGTTTTATTTTTTTTTATTAAATCTATTGTATTATATATGGAAATATTGTACTTTTAAATGAACAATTGAATGTTTATTTCTTTTAGTTTTTGACAAACACTGTTTTAAACATTGTAATATATTTATGGCCATATATTTTAAAAATTTTCTCTTTTTTTATCAAAAGACAATATTTTCAAAATTATTCTTTAAAAGCGGGGATAAAATTCCTGAATTTCCATTTCACGAGTTTTTTTTAATCATGCGTCAAAATATTTGTATTTTACTGAGTTTTGATTTTTATTTCAATAATTGTTATCTCATTAATAATATGCATCCGTATGAGCGTATTTAGTACTGTATTTAAATATGTATTGAATTTATTTATCTCCGCACCTTACGATATTTTATGATCAATATACATTTTTATATACTGTGGGGAAAAGTTCTTTTTTTCCGAAAATCTTGCCGATTAAATGATGTTTGCTTTATTGCTCAAATTATCAGGAAGTTTTTCTGTGTTTTTAATAATTTGTATTTAAGTGCATAATAGTTTTCGATAAACTTGTATTTTATTCACATTAGTTCATCAAAGAGATATTTACAATCAGCGAAAAAAAAGTAGCTAGTTTGAAGATTTTCCGGTCGTTCAAGTGATGCATATTTGATGTGAAATTTTTCTCTGATAAAACGATAATGATAGTGATTTATCCTTTAATCCATATTCATATCTTCTTATTTTTTGTTTCAAGATATATAAATCTACATATTTTGAAATTTTATCTCATTTTCACTAAATATTATATTTTTGAGATCATTTTTTGAAAGATAGAAAATCCCTGAATTTTCTTGTTATATTTTTTATTAAACAAATTAAATTATATGTCGAAATATATTGTTATTTCAGTGAATACCATTGTTTATTTTTTTTTCTCATTTTTGTCTCAGATAAAATTTGAAAACACTGGAATATATTTATGACCATATATTTTAAATATTTTTATTTATTTACTTTTATTTTTCTTACAAAAGACAATATTTTCGAAATCATTCTGTAGAGGGTTAGAAAAATTCCTGAATTTCCAATTCACGTGTTTTTCTAAATTTTTTAAATTACGCGTCTAAATGTTTGTATTTAAATGAATTTTCATTTTTTTTAACAATTGCTATCTTATAAATCCTGCACATTAGAGTGTGCAGAAAAAATGCAAAAATTGCTTTTCAATTCGCAATGCCGCGGAATAGTTGCGAATTGAAAAGACTAAAACTTGAGCCAAAAAAAAAAAAAAAAAAAAATGTAAGAAAGAAAACTGGTTTCTAGCTTGCGATCGCGCATACGCTTTAAAATTTCTTGAAATGTTGAAAAATTCATATTATAATTTTTTTATTGCCTTTTTCACGAATATAACAGATGAAATTCTTATGCATTATAATAACAAACAGGATGCTGAAATACTATTTAAATCAGCATCTTTTAGTCAGCCATGGGTTCTAAAATTATAAAGAACTATTACACTTAAATATTGACAAGCTAAAGTAAGATGATGGAATATCGTAAAAATGAGATACTTGCCAACATATAAAACGAATACGTGGCCGGAGAATGTTGATCGATTTAAATAATATTTTAGCATTATGTCTTGTTATTATAGTACATAATAAGAATTTCATGCATTACGTTTAGCACAAAAAGTACAAAATGTAATAGTGTGGAATTTGCCTCATTTCGACAAATTTACAGCGCATGTGCGATAAGAAGATGTAAACCAATTTTATTTATTTACTTATTTATTTTTTTCTATTTATTGTACCAAATTTTTAGTCACTGGAAGTTGCAACTTTTCCACGGTATTGCGAATTAAAAAGCAATTTTTGCATTTTTTCAGCCCATCATAATGTCCATCCACATGAATATATTTAGAGCTATACTTAAATTTATGTTGAATTTTTAATTTTACGTTAATCTATTAAGTTTTTGTTCAAAATATCATAACGTCAAATATATATATATATATATTTAGTATCACTAAAAAATTAGCTTAAGTGAACTATGATTTTTTTAATTCTTTAGGTATTAAAATAAACAAAATTTAAATTTCGAAATAAGTGAATTTTATAGAGTTAAAAATACTTCATATGTAAAAAAATCCACATTTTAACCCGTACGAGACCGGAACTTTTTAGATGCATTTTATTCAGATGACACTCTATTTTGTAAAACAATTAAATTAAATTTAGCAAACAAGAGAATATCTTAATTAAATAGGGAACATTTTATTTTTATTACTTACCCATCATACGTAGTATAGGGTAAGTCTTGCAATCGTTTTGAAAATCGAAAAAACATTTTGACGGATTTACTCGTTTTAGATAGGGGAGATTCCGAAAAAACATATTTTTAGGAAAAAAAAAATTGCCGTCCGACTGTCTGTCGGTCTGTCTGTAAACGCTCTATCTCTCGAAAAAATTGAGATAGAGACTTGAAATTTTGTATGTAGTTAGTATGTAAGAATGTGACGAAGCCTATTTAATATTAGCAACCTCGATTATCCGGAACTATTTTTTCGGACTTTCGAAAAATTCGTTCTGATGAAAGGTATAAAAAAATTTTCGAATGCTTTTGTTCTAAGGAATGGACGTAAAAGGCAATAAAATAACACACATTTTGCATATAGAACGAAGTCAATCTGATTATTAGGTGCCAAGATATTTGTAATCCTGTTTTCCACATTCTTCAATTTTTCATGACCCTGTATTTCATTCAAATTTCAATTCAAAAATATATTTTAATTGCAAATGAGACACTTAATTCGATGCAAAAAACCGTTAGTGAATATGATAATTATTTTTAGAGTTATAAGGATGCTTCTTTTATGCAATTCAGTGCTGCTTGAACAGTTTGGCGTTTCATACAATTTATTGAAATTGGTTCATCAGAAATTCATTAATAGAGCATTATGATGTGCTAAAAATACTTAAATATACGTTTATATCTTGTTTTGGAATTGTAATGCATTTTATAAATTGTTTACATATGTTATGTTTTCATATATTATGTTATGCATATCCATGATGGGTAAGTATTACGGTGGCTTCCAACGACTAGTTTTTATTTTTCAATGGTTTCAAAAACAAGAAATGGTTGCACGTTTGAAAGGTGCATACTATATGCACCCGTGGTCCTGAAAGTGTTAAACATTTTCAAGAATACCAGGTATTAATTATTGAGAGTGCCGTACAAAAGCCCAAATCTTCTTAGAAAACACAAATTAAATTTCTAAAAGTCGGAGGGAATAATGCAAATAAACATTCATTATATATTTTTTTCGATAGGTTTTATATTCTACATTATACTGTGTATTATAAACGATTATATTGTGTTTCAAAATATGCATTAAAATATTTAATTGCTAAAGAAGGACGTCAAATACTAATAAAAACATTAAAAGATCTTAAGATTACTAAGATCTTTTAATGTTTTTATTAGTATTTGACGTCCTTCTTTAGCAATTAAATATTTTAATACATAATAATAAAAACATTAAAGGATCTTAAGATTATTAAGATCTTTTAATGTTTTTATTAGTATTTGACGTCCTTTTTTAGCAATTAAATATTTTAATACATACAGTTGAGTCTCTCTATAACGAAACTCCATACATCGAATTTCTCTATATAACGAATTTTTAGTAGGAACGGTCCCCTTTTCGCATGATTACATTAAAAAGTCTCTATATAGCGAAATAGCTATCTCCATATAACGAATTTTTTCATAAATCGGTCTTAATTTATTCACTTTTAAAAAAGCTTCGAAATCAAATGGAATCAATTTTCCATCACTTATTTTTGTTTTATCATTCAGTGCTGAGATTTGTTTTTATATTACTTCTCTCCTTGTTCTTTAAATCCAACGAATTCATCCCACCTCCCACACACCTTTCAACATCCTTCTCAAAACAGAGTCAATTAGATTGTTACGCATATAAGAGAGGAGTCAATGAGAGGCACATAAGAGAGGACTTCAAATGGAGGAAAATATTAACTACAATTTCTCATTCCTTGTTAAAATTTGAACTTTTTTTTAAGAGCGTAACAATTTTAAAATCAAAAAAAAAAAAAAAAAAAAAAAAAAAAAAATTACCGATTTCTTCGTCTGAAATTAATACAAGTCTTCCTTATTTGATTTTCACTGCCTTGATCACCACCTTGATTTTCATTAAGCTTTCAAATAAATGTCTATTCTCTTTTTTTAAACTTCTTAAAAAATTAATAAAATGTTAGGTTAATATTTACTTTTAAACATTTCAGATTCTTAATTAAAAACATCAAAAATAATATTTGTTCAAAATTTACACATTAAATACGATTTTTAGCATAATTTTCTATACATCGAATTTCTCTATATAACGAATTTTTGGCTGGAACTATGGATTTCGTTATATAGAGACTCGGCTATATTTTGAAATGTTTTTAATGGACGTATAAGGAAACTTCTATTTATAATTAATGGTTATATTGTGCATTATATAAGTGTAGGCATTCGATAAAAAAGTTTAGAAATCATGAATGTTTAAATTTTACAACTTCTAATTGAAAATACTCATTTGGATAACTCAAAACAAATTTATATGCAGATACCTTTTCTTTTTTTTATTTCAATATGCAAACTTTAAATTTTAGGAATATATTTCTTTTTCTGTAGGTTTTATCTTTGCGCTTTTCGCGGAAAGTCATTGAGTAAAATTGTTAAGGAATTATGAATATTTAGAATTTTCGAATCTTAATTGAAAATTTACTTTTGATTTGTCACATCAGTGGCCGAGAGATTCTGTTCTCAAAATTGGCAGACTGGGAGTGCTGGGTTTGAACACAATTGCTCCCGTGTGCCTAATCATTTGGTATTTTCTGTGATTAATCTTCGAAGCTTGGATACCATTCTTAAATACTAGTAGATTTCTTTAAAAATATCCCGGAGGAAGTGCCTTATGGGACATTTTTATTATAACCCTCGTGCTAATAACAAGTCGTTGGAAAAAAAAAAAAAAAACGCTTTTATTTGATGCAAATTATACTGATATGCGAAAATTTTTTAAAGCGCAATTCCAAAACTAGTTTTTTGATTGGACTGTATTTTTACATTTGCGTACTCGAATCTTCTAACAAACAATTGTGTAAGTATAATCGCTGACAGCACAGAGTGTTTCGATTAATATCCCTTTCAAAACAATTGATACTTTAAATAATCAATTAAAATGGTTAATTTATAATTAGTATTTTTTTAATTAATTTATTAAATAAAACCATCTATTCAAAACATAGATGGTAACAGCGATAAATTTAATTTAAAAATAATTATAAAATAAATTTATGTGAAAGGAAATTACGTTCAAATTAAACTATTCAAATAAAATCCAAAATTCCCCCTCTTTGAAAGCCTGTAATTAAATAAAAAAATTGCAGATCTATACGAATAAAATCCGTGCGCCTCTGTCTGTCTGTCTGCTTGAAGCCGATTACAGCTCGCAACGCGGGCGAGTTGGAAGTCGCGAGAGGTGTCTTTCGATTGGAAAAATTCCGGGGAAGTCATTTCAGGCATTTTCGAGACCGTGGGACCAAAATTTAAAAAGTTATGAATTAAAAACCCCTTGGGAATCGGAACGAAAAATATCTCAATTCCCAAGCGGAGCTCCGAAGACGAACACTGCGCCATCTTGCGGTGAAGGACATGCATTTTTCCCCTTTGGCTAAAAGAAGAAACAGGCGAAAACCTCTTTTTCTACCGGCGCTGATTGCATTTTTTTCCGCATCAATTTTTTTGACTTGCCGTAGAATATTTACCGTAGTTTTCACTAAAATATTGAACTTAGAAATAAAACAGGACTATCGAAACTTTTTTTGCGCGTTTTTTCTTAAACCATCATGCAGACAGTTTTTAAAGTAGAAAAAACTGATTACATATTCAGAATCTGCGTAAAAATCTGCTTCTGATGAACTAAAAAATACGAAAAAATGTCTTATTGGCGCGTAGTGCCCACCGTGCAAAACCAAATATTTTTAAGGGGACTATGGGCGCGACCATAGCTCCGAAGCGACCATAGCTCCGATCCACAATCTTTTTTTTTTCAATGGCACGTGGCCCACAGTACGAAATCACATATTTTTAACGGGACCATGGCTCTTTAATTTACTTTTTTTTGTGCTTGTGGATTCGAACACCAAGACTTGCTTATTAAATGAATTTTTTTGCTTATTATATACTGCTTAATACCGAGGTTCGTTTGGAAAAAGTGGCCCAGTTAGCGGGCGTAGCTCGCTAGTATATAAATAAAATTTTAAACTTCTAAAAACAGAAAAAAAATGTTTAAACAAAATTTACAATGCTGAATCAGTAATAAATCAAAATCATTTTTAAAATTCAAAGAAAAAGATGTTATAAGTATAAACTTAAAATGGCAAAAAATACGAACCTTCTTTTAATTAAATCTAATTAATTCTCAAATTCCAGCACCGGAGTTTGAACTAACGACCTTCTGTTCATTAGCGACATGCTTTACTACCAAGCTAGACGTATGCATGGGAAACACTGAAATTAAGATTCTCTTTTAAAATTTAAATCACAACTATGGAAGGATTACATTGATAAAACTGATCGAATTAAAATAATAAACTCTTTTTTTTTATTTTATGCTTTCTCGTGTGACAATTTTTTTCCTCTATAGATGGTGTAAAAAATGAAATTGTGCGATGCTTCGAAGTTTAATAATCTGTAGTGCCGAAAATTGTAAAATTGAAATTTTATTTAAAATTTGTTTATGATTGGTCCAAGTACATTAATCTTTAATCCACTGCGTACGTAATATATGATTGTGTTGCACAGTTGCAAACCTCCCAATTTTTTGGACCAGTAGAATGTAACAGAAGCATTCGGTTTGCGTAAATTTTGCGATTCTATAAAGCAAGTATCTCTGCAGCAAGATTGCAATGAAAACAATCGGGAGGTTGGCAATTATGCTTTGTTATTACGCGACACGTTTTGATCATCATAAATCTGATATTTATTATTATTATTTTATTATAATATAGTAGTTGTTTATAAGTTAGATTGGATCATCATAAATCTGATGTTTGTTATTATTATTTTATTATAAAATAGTAGTTGTTTATAAGTTAGATTTGATCATCATAAATCTGATGTTTATTATTATTATTTTATTATAATCTAGTAGTTGTTTATAAGTTAGATTTGATCATCATAAATCTGATGTTTATTATTATTATATTATTATAATCTAGTAGTTGTTTATAAGTTAGATTTGATCATCATAAATCTGATGTTTATTAGTTTATTATAATATAGTAGTTGTTTATAAGTTAAATTTGATCATCATAAATCTGATGTTTATTATTATTATTTTATTATAATATAGTAGTTGTTTATAAGTTTTTATCTTTGAAAATATCATTTTCTAAATGGTCGTTGTAATTTGAACTGGTTGGGACCACAATAAATGTTGGAATTATGGAAAGTATAAAAGGGTGTACTATTACAGAGAAATTAATGTTATAGCATTTTTAGATGTATTTCATCTGTTATCATCAGAATATTACTTAAAATTAAATTAAACGATACAAATTTATAAACTAATTAATGGATTATAGGCGCAAGTACAAACGAAGATGGAGCGGAGGTGTTATTGATGAACAAACGGGGCACTAAAAAACCGGATATCAAATGCATGGGACTATATGTATACTTGTTCATAATAATTCTGACAAAAATGAAACAACGTTGTTTCAAGGATCTAAGGTCCGGGAGAATGTGAGATAAAAGGAAAAATCGGAATATCGTTAGTTCGAATTAAAAGAAGTCAAGAAAAAATGAGTTCGAATATATATGAAAAATTTTAATGTTATTCTGCCCCTGAAAATTTTGGAACTTTATGCTTTGTTCGAATTAAGTGAAGTTTTGATTTATCTGATTTCGAATTAACGAGAGCCGATTGTATATATATATAAGTGAGAATATTCTGGAAAAAGACAAATAAACTACTCAGTGTTAGTGGGAATTTTAATGGATTTTTCCTCGATGAATCATAAAAAACATATTTTGAACACAATAACTAAAGCTCCTATAGCTGAGTCTGTAGATATTTCTTCCACTGTTAATATGTCTCACGTTCAAACTCCAAAACGGCTAGAAATAAGATGTGTAGAAAAATGTACGTAGTTTAAAATTACTTGAAAAATTCAAGTTCTTTAAAGCTCATAGAAAATTCAATTGTTTACTAACTTTGAAAAATAAGTTAAATTATTATCATTAAAAAATAAATTTACAGAATATTGTTACATTTAATGTTGTTATGCAGAGTCTATTTCAAATTTGTCGGATAATGTCTCTGTTATTCTAATCTCTGTAGAATAACAGAGATTAATTTTCTGTTATTCTACAGATAACAGAGTAATTCTCTGTAATTTTATATACGGTTTAAGGTAATAGATTACACGCAGATTCTCTGTAATTTTACAGAAAGTTCTTTAACCAGTCTATGTATTAAAGATAGAAAACCAACGATTATAAATGCACAAATAATGTATGAAAGGGTAGCAAACAGCTGTTTCGAATCTACTTATCCAGATTCTTCATCAGTGCAAAACTCATCGAGCTAGAAAAATCAAAACTGAGCTCAATTTTGCTTTTTATAGCTCGCTGGGTTTTGCACTGATGAAGAATCTCGATTAGATTTGAAACAGCTGTTTGCTACCCTTTCATAAATTTTTTGTGCATTTATAATCGTTGGTTTTCTATCTTTAAACATTTTTGCACAAAGGCTTTATTTGCTATTTTAGTCTATGTATTAGTCGTCTGCAGCACTTCAATCTAATCGTCCGTAATCGGGTCGCCATTCAATTTGTGTTTTAAATTACATTTCTCGGCGAATCATTCATATGTTTAGTGACCTGTTCGCAATATTTTCTGTTTCAGAAAAGCAGCATGTTTTTTAGTGATTTTTATATATTTTATATTTTTTAGTTTCCGATTTTTTGCAGATAATGGGTTCTAAGCTATTGTGCCAAACAGAAAGTCAAAATTTTTTTGTAGTACAAGAAATTCAATGAAATACATTTGAATAAAAATATTTTTAATTCAAAAAGGCTGTAAATTTTCAATATACATATTCGAAGGAAAACCTACTCAAGCAATTTAAATAAATAAACATAGTATAAATTTACATTATTTCAGCGCATTACAAAATGTTTACTATCACATACTGTACTACAATTCAAAACACACACACACAAAAAAAAAAAATTCTTTGCAAAACTATGTTAATATTATTTTAAAACAAATCCTACCAAAAAACTATTTCATTTTATTAATTAGTCAAACTCAGAATTAGTATTTCAAAGGAAAAATATTTGCAATACATTGCGTAGTACAGTTTTCGTAAATAACATTTAAATTGTTTTTAAAGATGTTTGTATCTAAACAAGCATTTGATGATCAATAAATATTATATTATGGATAATTTTGGGAATTCAAATTGCAAATATTTCTACTTCATTCAAGTTGAAGTTATTACCACTTGCTAATCAAGAGTATGTTTGAATATATATAAAGAAAAATATTTCTTCTTTTATGTGCCACGTCTGTGTAAAATGACAGCAATTCATATTTATTTTAAAATCTTAAATTTCAATGCAGTCTCTTAATATTTTTATATTTTATGCTAAAGCTATAATGTTTTGAAAGAAGCAGCAAATTTCAAAGTATTGAATTGAGTTATTCATTCCTAGAATTATTTATAATAGATTAAAAAAATCAAATCAGTTTATTTATCATAAATCTTAAGGAATTTGCTATACATATAATATTCGAAGAAATCATTGTTAAAAACAGAATGTATGGATCGTTCTAAAGATAGGAAATTCCGGGAAGTGGAATAAATACGATGAAAGGTTTCTAGTATTTATTCTGAGAATATAATTGTGATTTCCAAATGTTTAAACGTCAAATTGCATTATTAATTAAAATGAATGTGTTCAATATAAATTTATTTTCAAATTTGATTTTTGAGATTATTCTAACTATATTTGTAACGTAATTAAATGCTCTGTATATAATACATTTATAAATCTCTAATAAAGAATAAAAATGCTTAAAAAAATGTAAATTAAAATGTATAGATATAATATAAATTTATTTTAAAATTTCATTTTTGAGATTATTCTAACTGTATTTGTAATGTAAATAAATTCTCTGTATATAATGCATTTATAAATGTCTAATAAAGAATATAACTCTTTAAAAAACCCACATACTACGAAAATAATTTGTATTTTTAGCTCACAGGCTATCATAGCCTGAGAGCTTATGTGCCCGTCCGTTCTGTATGTATGTGCGTATGTGCGTAACGCGATAACTCATGATAAAAATATCGGATCCACTTGAAATTTTGTATGTAAGTATATCCTGACAAGGCGCTTCCCTGATTAGTTTTTGGAGTTCATTCGATATGTATAAGAGGGGGAACGGGGGGCTCATGCCCCCCGTTAGTTGATATAAATGGGATTTTCATGCAGAATTAAGTTTTCGTTCAAAATTTAGATTAGGATCATTCTGATGAGGCGATTCCGTGACTGTTATTAGGTGTTCATTGAATAAGTATAAATAGGGGGACAGGGGTTCTAATCCCCCCCCCCTTAATTTATAGAAATGGGATTTTCATGCAGAATTAAGTTTTCGTTCAAAATTTAGATTAGGATCATTCTGATGAGGCGATTCCGTGACCGTTATTAGGTGTACATTGAATAAGTATAAATAGGGGGAACAGGGGTTCTAATGCCCCCCCCCCCGTTAGTTGATATAAATGAGATTTTCATGCAGAATTAAGTTTTCGTTTAAAATTTAGATTAGGATAATTCTGATAAGGCGATTCCGTGACTGTTATTAGGTGTTCATTGAATAAGTATAAATAGGGGGAACAGGGGCTCTAATGCCCCCCCCCCCGTTAGTTGATATAAATGGGATTTTCATGCAGAATTAAGTTTTCGTTCAAAATTTAGATTAGGATCATTCTGATGAGACGATTCCGTGACTGTTATTAGGTGTTCATTGAATAAGTATAAATAGGGGGAACAGGGGTTCTAATCCCCCCCCCCGTTAGTTGATATAAATGGGATTTTCATGCAGAATTAAGTTTTCGTTCAAAATTTAGATTAGGATCATTCTGATGAGACGATTCCGTGACTGTTATAAGGTGTTCATTGAATAAGTATAAATAGGGGGAACAGGGGTTCTAATCCCCCCCCCCCGTTAGTTGATATAAATGGGATTTTCATGCAGAATTAAGTTTTCGTTCAAAATTTAGATTAGGATCATTCAGATGAGGCGATTCCGTGACTGTTATTAGGTGTTTATTGAATAAGTATAAATAGGGGGAACAGGGGCTCTAATCCCCCCCCCCCGTTAGTTGATATAAATGGGATTTTCATGTAGAATTAAGTTTTCGTTCAAAATTTAGATTAGGATCATTCTGATGAGACGATTCCATGACTGTTATTAGGTGTTCATTGAATAAGTATAAATAGGGGGAACAGGGGTTCTAATCCCCCCCCCGTTAGTTGATATAAATGGGATTTTCATGCAGAATTAAGTTTTCGTTCAAAATTTAGATTAGGATCATTCAGATGAGGCGATTCAGTGACTGTTATTAGGTGATCATTGTATAAGTATAAATAGGGGGAACAGGGGTTCTAATGCCCCCCCCCCTTAATTTATATAAATGGGTTTTTCAAGCAGAATTTTCAGATTTCGTTCAAATCTCTGAATAGTTTTGGAAGTTTAATGGTTAAGTATAAAAGAGGGGGATAACTCCTTTTAAATTATATAAATGCTAAATGGGTTTTTATTAAGAATTATCTAATTTGCTCTGAATTTTGGATATAGATTTTTTATATGATAAAGCATGTCTTTGATAGTATAGGAGGTTCAATGATTAAGTATAAAAAAAGAGGAAAGAAGAGAGCTGTTTCCCTTTCTTAATTTTTTAACGGAATTAACCCTTGAAAATATAAGGCTTTAATGTACAATTAGTATTTGTAGCCTGTGAGCTCAATGCCATCAGTTTAACTGGGCAGTATTCTTTTTTATTTAATTTTTTAGCTCACAGTCTATAATAGCCTGAGAGCTTATGTGGCCGTCCGTTCTGTATGTACGTTCATATGTTCGTGCGTAACGCGATAACTCATGATAAAAATATCGGATCCACTTGAAATTTTGTATATAGGTATATCCTGATAAGATGCTTCCCTGATTAGTTTTTGGAGTTCATTCGATATGTATAAGAGGGGGAACGGGAGGCTCATGTCCCTCCCCTTAATTGATAGAAACGGGATTTTCATGCAGAATTAAGTTTTCGTTCAAAATTTAGATTAGGATCATTCAGATGAGGCGATTCCGTGACTGTTATTAGGTGTTTATTGAATAAGTATAAATAGGGGGAACAGGGGCTCTAATCCCCCCCCCCCCGTTAGTTGATATAAATGGGATTTTTATGTAGAATTAAGTTTTCGTTCAAAATTTAGATTAGGATCATTCTGATGAGACGATTCCATGACTGTTATTAGGTGTTCATTGAATAAGTATAAATAGGGGGAACAGGGGTTCTAATCCCCCCCCCCGTTAGTTGATATAAATGGGATTTTCATGCAGAATTAAGTTTTCGTTCAAAATTTAGATTAGGATCATTCAGATGAGGCGATTCAGTGACTGTTATTAGGTGATCATTGTATAAGTATAAATAGGGGGAACAGGGGTTCTAATGCCCCCCCCCCCTTAATTTATATAAATGGGTTTTTCAAGCAGAATTTTCAGATTTCGTTCAAATCTCTGAATAGTTTTGGAAGTTTAATGGTTAAGTATAAAAGAGGGGGATAACTCCTTTTAAATTATATAAATGCTAAATGGGTTTTTATTAAGAATTATCTAATTTGCTCTGAATTTTGGATATAGATTTTTTATATGATAAAGCATGTCTTTGATAGTATAGGAGGTTCAATGATTAAGTATAAAAAAAGAGGAAAGAAGAGAGCTGTTTCCCTTTCTTAATTTTTTAACGGAATTAACCCTTGAAAATATAAGGCTTTAATGTACAATTAGTATTTGTAGCCTGTGAGCTCAATGCCATCAGTTTAACTGGGCAGTATTCTTTTTTATTTAATTTTTTAGCTCACAGTCTATAATAGCCTGAGAGCTTATGTGGCCGTCCGTTCTGTATGTACGTTCGTATGTTCGTGCGTAACGCGATAACTCATGATAAAAATATCGGATCCACTTGAAATTTTGTATATAGGTATATCCTGATAAGATGCTTCCCTGATTAGTTTTTGGAGTTCATTCGATATGTATAAGAGGGGGAACGGGAGGCTCATGTCCCTCCCCTTAATTGATAGAAACGGGATTTTCATGCAGAATTAAGTTTTCGTTCAAAATTTAGATATAGGATCATTCTGATGAGGCGAGTCCGTGGCTGTTATTAGGTGACCATTGAATAAGTATAAACAGGGGGAACGGGGGTTCTAATGCCCCTCCCCTTAACTTGTATAAATGGATTTTTCAAGCAGAATTGTCGATTTCGTTCAAATCTCTGAATAGTTCTGGAAGTTTAATGATTAAGTATAAAAGAGGGGAATAACTCCTCTTAAATTATATAAATGCTAAATGGGTTTTTATTAAGAATTATCCGATTTGCTCTGAATTTTGAATATAGATTTTTTATATGATAAAGCATGTCCTTGATAATTTAGGAGGTTCAATGATTAAGTATAAAAAAGGAGGAAGGGGAGAGCTGTCTCCCCTTCTTAACTATTTTTCGAACGGAATTAACGAAAATACAAGGCTGTAATGTACAATTAGTATGCGTAGCCTGTGAGCTCAATGCCATCAGTTTAACTGGGCAGTATTCTTTTTATTTTCATTTCCAACCATAATTATTCATACAGTCATAGTTATCTCCATTACTAATTTGACTAATAATAAATGAGACTGGGGGGAACTAAAGCTATTGGGTAGTTTCATTACTCCAAATCCATCCCTTCCTGCTTTTCAATTTTTTTAACCCTTTATCTACCGCATTATGAATTTACGAAAATTTTACATTCTAGGCATTTTATGCAAATTGTTTAACCTAATTAAAAGATTTACATAATCATTTTGTAGTTATCTAAAAGATTTTGGAAGTATTGACGGATTTATAAATATTAATTAAATTTGATTTTACAGGGATTTTGTGCAATTTTTATAACCCCACTCAATTTTTCAATTTTTTATTATTTTCGTAGTATTTTGTAGAATTATAAAATGTACAAATATGATGTTCTAATAATATAAATATAGAAATATTTCCGAATTGAGAAATCCCCATCCCCCTACCTCAGTGCCAAGAAAGCTGAAAAGATGCAAAGGCAAAAGAAATCATCCTTTTAAAAATATTTTTGTTTTGTGTAACCAATAATACTTTTGGAACAAGATAAAGTAATGTATCTGTAACTGATTCTAAACAGTATTGCAACTAAATGACGTATTAAAAGAATTTTATAATAAGTTATTTTAGTGATACATATAAGTACCGTCGGTAGATAAAGAGTTAATTTGTGAAATTTTGTTTATAATTGTGTCCAGTATAAACTTTTCATTTTTTTTCTTCCATTCCTCTAGAGAGTCATATATTCTGGTCGAAGGTACCGGTCGCGAACGAGATCTGGCCACTGTAGCAACAGTTGACTCGCCCACCCACCCAGTCCCGACCGCATGCGAGACCAATAATAAGCGAGACATAGCCGGTGTTGCCCGGACAGGCGACTAGTCCCTGGCCGTCCACATAACGCAAGTCTTCTCTGATTGGCCCGTAAAACTGACCTTTTCTATAAAAAAAATCTAAGCAATTCTAGCTGAATGAGCATGCGCTGTAGTAAAACAACTTTGCTCTCTTGCAACATTGGATCATTGGAACGTATTTGCTTACTGAAATTAATATTCCATGTTTGGCATCGAAAGACAAATGGACAAATTTTTGGAAAATATAACAACAAACTAATACACGTGATAGTTGTTCGCAACTCTATACTCTAGAAATACCCTTTTCAGCGTATGCTCACTGAGCACGAAGGGCCGCGATAAAATTCTTTTCAGCGCATGCTCATTGAGCTACAATTATTAGATTTTTTGATAGAAATGGACTATCTTACGGTCCAATCAGAAAAGACTTGCGTTATGTGGACGGCCAGGGTTTAGTCACCTGTGTTACCCGGCAGCTTTATCACCCTGATCGCAACCCTTCCCTCTTTTCAGAGCATTTGATTTGTATAGTTTTCGTTTGAAATGTGTCCAGTATCAATTTTTACTTTTTATTTTTCTTTAAATTTCCATTCCCCTTGACAGCCAGATATTTGTGTCGAAAGTAGCGTCTCGGACGAAATTTAGCTGCTCCTAAAATGATATACATGTCACACCCAGAGAAAAATTTGTATAATAATAAAAAAAAAAAAATTGTTTGGTCCAACAAATCTTTCCGTTTAAATATGGGACAATGGAAATTTTGTTTGAATATGCAAAAAAATGTTGTTGATTTTTTTTCTCCAATTTTCTGTCCACAGTTTTCATCCGAAATGCATAATTACGTAATAATAACATTGTTCATCCGTCTCAATTTGAAAAGATTTTGTTATCCAAAAATTTTCTTAATCCTTTCTAGCCATATAACTCAATCAAACAAAATTACGTGAGAGAGTTATAGCTACTACACACAGATTTAAATTTAGAAAAAAACAACAACAAAATTTTGTTGGAATTACAAATTGAAAGTAAAAGACTTTAGTAAGACTCAAATAAAATTGATGATATTTTGTTAACATTTTATAAGAGTGTTAACAATACATTTTTGTCTGAGCAGGAAAACCGATTTTATACTTTAAATAAAAAATTCGCTTAAACAACCAAAATGTACTCAACAAAAAATGTTTTGTAGTTTTAATCAATTCCATTCCTTTATCTGGGTGCACTTAACCCATTTTAAGCCAAGCACAGAAATTTTATAAAATGTAGCATTATTTTTATTGAAATTTGCTTAAATTACATACATTAAGACACAAAAAAAAAGATTCGTGCATGAAAAGTAATATTTTATATAAGAAATAATATTTTATATAATAATATAAAATATTATTTCTTATAATGAATAATATGAATATGAATAATATTTTTATGACTTTTGTTTTATTCTTATTTCATATACAGAATTTGCAACTTTAATCTATTTTAAAAACATATAATTCATTTCAATTGGAATAATAATATTTTTTTAAAAAGTCGAATTTGTCAAAGGCGTTTCAAATTAAAACTCTAGCGTATTTTGAAAATTTTTTAAGAGAAAGTGTTTACTCCAATTGAATTACTAATATTTTATGGATGTCTTCAAAAGCCTTAAAAAATAGAAGAAAAATAAAATTCTTGAAAAAAATGTGTCAGAGTGTTAAAAAAAATATTTATCGAAATGTTTCGTATACGAACCTTTGGCCGAAAATGGGTTAACTCAGTAAAAGCTAGAGCATCAAACTACAAAATCTTGAAAGCTTTAATTGCGCCAAACCTGACGTACTATTGTAAGTCTTTGAAAGGAACTTAGAGCCTAAGTAAAATGTCAAAAACAAGACAGCTCTTTTTCTATCATATGTGACAGATTTTCCCACAAGCAATTTTCAGTTGCCGATGAAAGTAGTTAAAAAAACATTGGTAGCTGACATTAAGCAAAAAAATGTGTTCAGAAATAACCCTGTTCCCTCGTATGTCATGCAAAATTTGTTTTTGACATCTGTTTAAAAGGAAAATAGAATGCACCTTATTTAATTAGTGCATTTTTGATATCTTGTAATAGAAAATAACTTTTTTTGAATAAATGGCACGGATGAAAATATAATTTAGGTAAGAGAAGTTAGAGTCGAAAGTTTTAAAGATTCTTGTAAAAAGCTTCAAAAACTTTTTACTTGAAGCTTCGAAAATACAAAGTCACAAATTACGAAAATCTCCGTCATTATATACCAGTAAAACAATACGAAACTTATTTGCAAAATATATTGAAGCTATAGGCGAACGAAAGCCATAAAATATTCTATAAAAACAAACATAACATTAAAAAATATAAAATGTATAGTCAGATTTTCTATGATAGATTAAAGAAATAAATTAATTCCAAGAATCTTTAACACACGCTTAATCTTTAAATATTTTTATCTGTGATTAAAGGAAAAAAACATACATACATAAAAAAAGAGACAGAATGGATTAACAAGAATGAATACGCAATCTATCAAATATATTCAAGAAAAAATACTGTTTCATGTGAGGGTAATATTATAATTTTGGGGAATTTTGTTTCCTTGATTAAATGTAATGTTTCTGTTATTATAACTTAATTCAGAAAGACATAAAATAAAAAATGAAAAATAGATGTTCTTTTTTATTTATTCGGAAATTTGAATTTTTAAAAGGGCTTTTTAATTATGCTGATTTATATACTAAAATGAGTATTTTAATTTAATCAAAAATAATATATTACAAAACTTAAATATAAATAATCAAGTAACAATTTATAAAATGTGAAGAAAAAAAAAGGGTTTTTGAAATGTAAACTGTTAACTAAAATAATAAAAAGAAGATTAAAAATATTATTAATCAAGATATTTCATATATGCTGAATGAGCACTGTTACTTAAATGAATTATGAAGAATATAATACATTTTTGTCAATAAAATTACACTTAATATACTAATTATATGATAAATAATTAATTAATTATTCAATTGTTATCTGTAATGAGTATCAGCTTAGGTAGAAACAATTCTAAGAAATATACCAAAATATTAGTTCATAAATAAATGTAATTACAATCCATGCATTCTAAACCCATGTCCAATGCTTTTGTTCATAGACATCAACTTCATCAACAGAATATCAGGCAGTAATAGCGAACAATATTAATGTGATACAAATCTCAGCATTATTAATTACAATACGAAAATCACTATAACATAATCCTGCAATTGAATGACAGCTTTCTTCTTATCTTTATATAACCTTAGGTTTCAATAAACGATAATGATATTTATTTTACTCATATTCTGAGTGAAAAATAGTACAAAAAGTATCTATCTATCTGTCTATCTATATCTATACATATACAGTCGAGTCTCTCTATAACGAAACTCCATACATCGAATTTCTCTATATAACGAATTTTTAGTAGGAACGGTCCCCTTTTCGCATGATTACAATAAAAACAGTCTCTATATAGCGAAATATCTATCTCCATATAACGTATTATTTCATAAGTTGGTCTTAATTTATTCAGTTTTAAAATAGCTTCGAAATCATATGGAATCCATTTTCCATCACTTATTTTTGATTTATCGTTCAGTGCTGAGTTTTTATTTATTTATTTATTTATTTATTTATTTATTTATTTTTTAATATCATTTCTCTCCTTCTTCTTTAAGTCCAACGAGTTCACCCCACCTCCCACACACCTTTCAACATCCATCTCAAAACAGAGTCAATTGAATTGTTACACATATAATAGAGGCACATAAGAGATGCCTTCAAATGGAGAAAATGTTAACTACAATTTTTCATTCCTTGCTAAAATTTGAGCATTTTTTTTTTCTTGAAAGCGTAACAATTTTAAAATAAAAAAAACAAAAGATTACAGATTTCTTCGTCTGAAATTAATGCAAGTCATCCTCATTTGATTTTCATTAAGCTTTCAAATAAATGTCTGTTCTCTTTTTTGAAACTGCTTAAATAATTAAGAAGTAGAATATTAGGTTAATATTTATAGAGAAACCTTTCAAATTCTTAATTAAATAGATCAAATATAGTATTTTTTCAAAATTGACACATTAAATACTATTTTTAACATCATTCTCTATTCATCGAATTTCTCTATATAACGAATTTTTTACTGGAATGATGGATTTCGTTATATAGAGACTCTACTGTATATTACAAATTTAATTTTTTTCGCCAAAATTAACCTTTATACTAAATTAATTTCTTTTTCACAATATTCCGTATTTAGTTTAACTTATTAAATTAAAATCTTGATTCTAGATCTAATCTATTAATCTTTATGGAAACGATATAAATACTTAATTCGCCTTCAAAAAACATTTAATTCATCATGCGTAAATTTAAAAAGATGGCTCTAAATTTAAAATACTCTTAATTAAACTTTATTTCTTAATATTCCAAATAAAACTAATGTTTCACTGTTTTTATCAACCCTTTTTTAAGAAAGTCTTATTAAATTTATTCCAAAATCATACCTTTCAAAAATATCATTCTTTTTATTTATTTTTATTTTTTCTTCGCGTTTGATATTATTGTGTATCAATATATTCATTTATTTTCTTTTTTGTTGTAAAATTAATCGTCTGTAATTGAATATCGTCTGCAGAATATTCATTCTGATTTCGATTATAAATTAGTTAAATAATAATCTTTTAAAATAAAAATTATCGTCTGAACGATCCGAGAAAGATATGTTTAATATCGACGATGGACATGAATTATGTTTACATGTGAAAATCATGGTTAGAGATTGGAGAATTTTCTAGAAGTTTGTGTTTAGATTTAAAAAGAAAGAGGAGGAGAGATGAAGATAGATATTCTTTGCTTTTTCTTCGACGAGTCCGTTAAAGTCGGGTTGGGGAAGTAATGATGGAATATTCTTTTCGATGATTCGGTTCTAGACGGCTTGCAAAGGGAGCATGTCCCTCTCTATATGACTACAGTTTAATAAACTAAATTGCAGCAGCTAATGTGTAATTTAATGAATCTTCTACATTTATTTATTTATGTATTTATTTTCCCTCGCTTGCCACGACTTTGTGTTTAAAAAAGGGGAACAAGTGAAGATATTTCGAGTTTCTCCTTAAAATGTCACATTCAATAATAAAGTTGAACAGGATCTTCTATGTGACGAAGCGAAGAATTATTACTTGTTTTGAGACTGCTGTTGAATGGAATGGTAGACAAAGAAAACGAAACAGAATTATTTTTTGATTGACGAGTGACGACAATCTTCGTGACAGTCATTGATATCTAGCGTTAGAATTTAAGTTTTTGTTCACCAAGTTTCGGCGCTCATTTATTGCAAATTTTTATTTTCCATTTCCTGTTAATTAAATATGACATAACAAACATATCATCAAATTCCTCCACTGTGTGTTCACAGACTTTGATAAATTTATGCCTGAGATCTATTTTATTGCAGCCGATTGGTAACTAAATATTCCTCGTGATGATGATAAAGAAGAAGAAAAAAAATACGAGACAATTGCTTGTAAATTGGTGAATACGCAGATATTTTTCTAGATATTTGTGCCCACTAGGATTGCGGTGAGAATTTTTTCGTAGTGTTTTTTCTATTATTTTTTTGTATACTTTTTTATGCATTTATTTAGATTAATTATTCTCTGTTTGTCAGGTTTATTTATTTGTCTGTGAGTCTTATTTACTTACCTATTTATGAATATTATTATTATTATCATTACTTGTTCGAGAGAAAACATGTTATTTCTTAAGGATTTAATTGAGGAGTATGATATTCTTAAGATATTTACTCTTGCTTACTCTATTATGATATTTTATGCACGATTAAAGGTAAGTTTGTAATAATAATAAAGTATAAAAGAACTTAGAAGCTCAAGTTTATTTTTTAAAAACTACATTTTCTAATTTATTGATATTTGTTAATTTTAAAGAATTACTCTTAGAATGCAGTATTTTTGCTATAGTGTTCTTACTACTAGACATTTGAGCTAGAAAACTGAGTTAACATTTATGTTTTTTTTTTTATTTGTTAGAAATTCTTGTGGCAGTGATCTTTAGTTCCCGGATACTTATAATTTATTTAAATTCAGTAAGAAAGATAGAACTGTACAAAGCTGCTACTAGAGTTTTGACTGATAAATATAATTAATTTTTTCAGTAATTTTTGTGATTTTAAGTAAGAGATTATCTATCATTAAAATTTTTGAATCTGTTTATGATTTATAAAATAATAGAATTAAAAAGTTGATCCCAATTTAAGGTATAACTATGATATTTACAATTTCTATTTTTATTAGATAACATTTCTGGTTAAAGTTAACAGCTAAATATCGTCACAATTTTTACGATAATTCTGATTCAGATTTTTAAATAGGTGGATAGTAATTTTTTTGTGAGACAACAAGGATGTAAACATGACCAGTAGACAAAACCCTGAAATTTGCAAAAACACGAACTCGTAAATTTTACCTAAAAGTAAAAGACTATGATCGAAAGTTTGTCGAATCCCCATTAAAGATACAAGACTGTAATTTATGAAGAATTTAAATACCCTAACATTTGAAAATTAGAACCTACTTTCTCTAGACCATACAAAATTATAAATAAACTTTCTGATGTAACTTATGAAATAGATAAATTTAATTATGAGACAGGACAGAATTCAGTTATTGCGCATGTTTCTAAATTAAGACCCTATTTTTCAGCAGAAGATTTTAAATTGTTTCATGAGCAACCTACAAATCAAACAAAGCATCAAATACAAACACAAGCACTAGATCAATTTAAAGTCAAGACAGTAGATTAAATTTTAATTCTTATTCTTTAAATATTTTATCACCATAATTTTCAACATTAGCAGGTATGTTCTTTGTGGCCAACAAGAATATTAATTGTTTTTGAGGTTTTTGGGGATGAACTGGGCTACTTATGCAGGCATAATCTGCACACTTTGATTGTAAAAACTTTCTAATTGATGTTGATAAATTAATTTTAAGTGTATTTAATTCTAACTATATTTACTCATTTATTTTACATTAGTATTATGCTATTTATTTAACAGATATTTATATGATAACAGTTATATTATTTTATGATTTTACTCAAACCTATAACTTAATAAGTGATTTTCAGTAATTGTGAAAACTACAAATATTACAACTTTTCAAAAACAAATTATCTTTATTTCCATTTCATAATTAAAAATGCACCTTTTATTCCTATTTGTTTTATTATTAAAGTTTATAAATTATGTGTAGATAAAATATTACTGTACATTGGACATATGAAAAATTATAGCCAAACTGGACAATTTTGTAAAAGAGTATCAGAGAGGAATTATTGTAAGGAAATACTGATTGAGAGTCCATTTTCTAAATAGTTAGATTTAAGTTTATTTGGATTTTGGATTTATTATTTTTTTATGTATACTTTCGGCTATCAAAAATACTTTCTTATACTATTAGAAGATAAGGAAATTATTTAATTGCTATGTAATTATTTTTATCCTCAGCCAATATTTTCCCTATCAATAATAAACAAATTGTGATATTTTCTTTTGATTATACTCTTGTTTTATTATTATTATCATTATGATTTCTATAATGAAGTATAGTATTAATTACACTCTTATTGAGAAATATTAGGATATAGAGAATTATTATTATTGTTGCTATAAATTTTGAATCTTATTATACTACTTATTATTATTGTTGTTATTATTATTATTTAAATTTTTCTATATTATTTATTTTTGATGTTGAGAGTGATACTATTTATTATTAAAATTTTTTATATATTATTAAAAATGTTGGATCCAACATAAGATTAAAACCAAAGATTAAACTAGATTTACAAAAATTATACGATTTACTAGAGAACTATGCCACTGAGGGGATATTGTAATTCTCCAAATGAAGCTATTGAAGTGAACTATTGAAAAGACTGGATGACTTTGGTTAGTGAACTACTGATTGGATTATTGAAACTATGTAAACTCCTAATGAAAAATGATTTTTATTGATTTTATTATATTTTGTATCTCTTGCTTATTAATATTTATAACTTATTTACTGTTATTGTGTGTATTAAGTCCTATGCAATTAAAAAGTGTAAGTGATATTGTAATATTATTGTATTTCTTTCTGGGAAATGCGCGTACCTAATTTTACCTGGTACTACTTGGTTATCCCGTCGACCAGTTTCGCCAAATTATACAAACCGCCAAACTAATAACAAAAACATACAACAGCCAAACATATTGATATAATTTTTATTTTAGAGAACGAAAAAAGAAATAATTAGTAGAATATTAATAAAAATGCAAATAAAAAGTCGAAATAAAAATCACTTAATGACGTTTTAAACATGAGTATAGTATTTAATGTCATTGAATGTGACATTCACGATCATCCATTATTGGCATTTAATCTTATAGTTTGGAGATGGTTTTTTGGTCAACGGGATAACCAAGTAGTACCTTTTAACCCTATTTAATTTGCTCTTAAATAATTTTTTAATCACTATTATTTTTTATATTGCGTTAATTTTCTTTTTCTTCCATCTCTTAACTTCCTGGATTTGACGGGGGTTTTAACTTTTATAAGTTATTAGATTTCTGATGTCTGAACTTGTAATTTTATTTAAGTACCAATTTCATTCAAAGTTTTTTTGGGGGGGAGGGGGGATAATATTACAAATTTAAATTCTTTTTCGCCAAAATTAACCTTTATACTATATTTATTTACTTTTAACAATATTCCGTACTTAGTTCAACTTATGAAATTAAAATCTTGTTTCTAGATCTAATATATTAATCTTTATGTAAACGATATAAATACTTAATTCGCCTAAAAAAAATATTCCAATATGCGTAAATTTTAAAAAAAGGCTCTAAATTAAAAATATTTTAATGAAACATTATTTCTTAATATTCCAAATAAAACTCATTTTCCCCATTTTTATCAACCTTTTTTTAAGAAAGTCTTATTAAATTTATTCCAAAACGATACCTTTAAAATTATCATTCTTTTTATTTATTTTTATTTTTCCTTCGCGTTTGATATTATTGTGTATCAATATATTCATTTATTTTCATTTTATTTTAAAATTAATCGCCTGTAATTGAATATTGTCTGCAGAATATTAATTCTGAATTTTGATTATAAATTAGTTGAATAATAATCTTTTAAAATAAAAATTATCGTCTGAAAAATCCGAGAATGATATGTAATCTCGACGTTGGACATGAATTCTCTTTACATGTGAAAATCATGGTTAGAGATTGGAGAATTTTTTAGAAGTTTGTTTTTAGGTTTAAAAAGGAAGCGGAGAGATGAAGATAGATATTCTTTGTTTTTTCTTCGACGAGTCCGTTAAAGTCGGCTTGCGGAAGTAATGATGGAATATTCTTTTCGATGATTCGGTTCAAGACGGCTTGCAAAGGGAGCATGTCCCTCTCTATATGACTACAGTTTAATGAACTAAGTTGCAGCAGTAATGTGTAATTTAATGAATCTTCTACATATATTTATTTATTTTCCCTCGCTTGCCACGACTCTGTGTTTAAAAAAGGGGAACCAGTGAAGATATTTCGAGTTTCTCCTTAAAATGTCACATCCAATAATAAAGTTGAACAGGATCTTCTGTGTGACGAAGCGAAGTCTGCTGTGGAATGGAATGGTAGACAACGAAAACGAAACAGAATTATTTTTTGATTGACGAGTGATGACAATCTTCGTGACAGTCATTGAGATTTAGCATTAGAATTTAAGTTTTTGTTCACCAAGTTTCTGCGCTCATATATTGCAAATTTTTATTTTCCATGTCCTGTTAATTAAATATGACATAACAAACATATTATCAAATCCCTCCACTATGTGTTCACTGACTTTGATAAATTTATGCCTGAGATCTATTTTATTGCAGCCGATTGATAACTAAATATTCCTCGTGATGATGATAAAGAAGAAGGAAAAAAATACGAGACAATTGCTTGTAAATCGGTGAATACGCAGACATTATTTTAGATATTTTTGCCCACTAGGATTGCGGTGAGAATTTTTTCGAAGTGTTTTGATTATTATATTTTGTATACTTTTTTATGTATTTATTTAGATTAATTATTCTCTGTTTGTCAGGTTTATTTATTTGTCTATGAGTCTTATTTACTTACCTATTTATGAATATTATTATTATTATCATTACTTGTTGGGAAGAAAACATGTTATTTTTTAAGGATTTAAATGAGGAGTATGATGTTTACTGTTGCTTATTAAAGACTATTATGATATTTTTATGCACGATTAAAGGTAAGTTTGTAATAATAATGAAGTATAAAAGAACTTAGAAGCTCAAGTTTATTTAAAAAAATCTACATTTTCTAATTTATTGATATTTGTTAGTATAAAGAATTACTTTCAGAATGCAGTTGTTTTGTTATAGTGTTATATTTTGTTATAGTGTTCAATATTTGAGCTAGAAAACTCAGTTAACATTTATGTTTTTTCTTTTATTTGATAGAAATTCTTCTGGCAGTGAGCTTTAGTTCCCGGATTCTTATAATTTATTTAAATTCAGTAAGAAAGATGGAACTGTACAAAGCTGCTACTAGAGTTTTGACAGATAAATATAATTAATTTTTTCAGTAATTTTTGTGATTTTAAGTAAGATGTTACCTATCTTTAAAATTTTTGAATCTGCTTATGATTTATATAATAATAGAATTAAAAAGTTGATCCCAATTTAAGGTATAACTATGATATTTACAATTTCTATTTTTATTAGATAACATTTCTGGTTAAAGTTAACAGCTAAATATCGTCACAATTTTTACGATAATTCTGATTCAGATTTTTAAAAGGGTGGGTAATAATTTTTTTGTGAGACAACAGGAATGTAAACATGACCAGTAGACAAATCCCTGAAATTTGCAAAAACGCGAACTCGTGAATTTCACCTAAAAGTAAAAGACTCTATGATCGAAAGTTTGTCGAATCCCCATTAAAGATACAAGACTCTGTAATTTATGAAGAATTTAAATACCCTAACACTCGAAAATTAGAACCTACTTTCTCTAGACCATACAAAATTATAAATAAACTTTCTGATGTAACTTATGAAATAGATAAATTTAATTATGAGACAGGACAGAATTCAGTTATTGCGCATGTTTCTAAATTAAGACCCTATTTTTCACCAGATGATTTTAAACTGTTTCATGAGCAAGCTACAAAACAAACAAAGCATCAAATACAATCAAAATCACTACATCAGTTTAAAGTCAAGACAGTAGATTAAATTTTAATTCTTATTCTTTAAATATTTTATCACCATAATTTTCAATATTAGCAGGTATGTTCTTTGTGGCCAACAAGATTATTAATTGTTTTTGGGGATAAATTGGGCTACTTATGCAGGCATAATGTGCACACTTTGATTGTAAAAACTTTCTAATTGATTTTGATGAATCAATTTTAAGTGTATTTAATTCTAACTATATTTACTCATTTATTTTACATTAGTATTATGCTATTTATTTAACAGATATTTATATGATAACAGTTATATTATTTTATGATTTTACTCAAACCTATAACTTAATAAGTGATTTTCAGTAATTGTGAAAACTACAAATATTACAACTTTTCAAAAACAAATTATCTTTATTTCCATTTCATAATTAAGAATGCACCTTTTATTCCTATTTGTTTTATTATAAAAGTTTATAAATTATGTGTAGATAAAATATTACTGTACATTGGACATATGAAAAATTATAGCCAAACTGCACAATTTTGTAAAAGAGTATCAGAGAGGAATTATTGTAAGGAAATACTGATTGAGAGTCCATTTTCTAAATAGTTAGACTTTATTTTATTTGGATTTTGGATTTATTATTTTTTTATGTATATTTTCGGCTATCAAAAATACTTTCTTATACTATTAGAAGATAAGGACATTATTTAATTGCTATGTAATTATTTTTATTCTCAACCAATATTTTCCCTATCAATAATAAACAAATTGTGATATTTTCTTTTCATTATACTCTTGTTTTATTATTATTATCATTATGATTTCTATAATGAAGTATAGTATTAATTACACTCTTATTGAGAAATATTAGGATATAGAGAAATATTATTATTGTTGCTATAAATTTTGAATCTTATTATACTACTTATTATTATTGTTGTTATTATTATTATTTAAATTTTTCTATATTATTTATTTTTGATGTTAAGAGTGATACTATTTATTATTAAAATTTTTTATATATTATTAAAAATGTTGGATCCAACATAAGATTAAAACCAAAGATTAAACTAGATTTACAAAAATTATACGATTTACTAGTGAACTATGCCACTGAGGGGATATTGTAATTCTCCGAATGAAGCTATTGAAGTGAACTATTGAAAAGACTGGGTGACTTTGTTTAGTGGACTACTGATTGGGTTATTGAAACTATGTAAACTCCTAATGAAAAATAATTTTTATTGATTTTATTATACTTTTAATCTTTTGCTTATTAATATTTATAACTTATTTACTGTTATTGTATGTATTATGTCCTATGCAATTAAAAAAGGTAAGTGATATTGTAATATTATTGTATTTCTTTCAGGGAAATGCGCTTACCTAATTTTAACTGGTACTACTTGGTAATCCGTCGACTTATTTCGCCAAATTATACAAACCGCCAAACTAATAACCAAAACATACAACAGTCAAACATATTGATATAATTTTTATTTTAAAGAACGAAAAAACAAATAATTAGTAGAATATTAGTAAAAATGAAAATAAAAAGTCGAAATAAAAATCACTTAATAACGTTTTAAACATGAGTATAGTATTTAATGTCATTGAATGTGACATTCACGATCATCCATTATGGGCATTTAATCTTATAGTTTGGAGATGGTTTTTTTGGTCGACGGGATAACCAAGTAGTACCTTTTAACTCTATTTAATATTCTCTTAACTAATTTTTTAATCACTATTATTTTTATATTGCGTTAATTTTCTTTTCTTCCATCTCTTAGTTTCCTGGATTTGACAGGTGTTTTAACTTTAGTAGATTTAAGTTATTAGATTTCTGATGTCTCAACTTGTAATTTTATTTAACTACTAATTTCATTCAAAGTTTTTTTAGGGGGGAGGGGGGATAATATTACAAATTTAAATTCTTTTCGCCAAAATGAACCTTTATACTATATTAATTTATATCTAACAATATTCCGTACTTAGTTCAACTTATTAAATTAAAATCTTGTTTCTAGATCTAATCTATTAATCTTTATGGAAAGGATATAAATTCTTAAATCGCCTAAAAAAATATTCCAATATGCGTAAATTTAAAAAGATGGCTCTAAATAAAAAATATTTTAATGAAACATTATTTCTTAATATTCCAAATAAAACTCATTTTCCCTGTTTTTATCAACCCTTTTTTAAGAAAGTCTTATTAAATTTATTCCAAAACCATAATAACCAAAACCAAAAACCATATTCCAAAACCAAAACTTTCAAAAATATCATTCTTTTTATTTATTTTTATTTTTCTTTCGTGTTTGATATTATTGTGTATCAATATATTCATTTATTTTCATTTTATTTTAAAATTAATCGTCTGTAATTGAATATCGTCTGCAGAATATTAATTCTGAATTTTGATTATAAATTAGTTAAATAATAATCTTTTAAAATAAAAATTATCGTCTAAAAAATCCGAGAATGATATGTTTAATCTCGACGTTGGGCATGAATTCTCTTTACATGTGAAAATCATGGTTAAAGATTAGTAAATTTTCTAGAAGTTTTTTTTAGATTTAAAAAAGAAAGCAGAGAGATGAAGATAGATATTCTTTGCTTTTTCTTCGACGAGTCCGGTAATGTCGGCTTGCGGAAGTAATGATGGAATTTTCTTTTCGATGATTCGGATCAAGAAGGCTTGCAAAGGGAGCATTTCCTTCTCTATACGACTACAGTTTAATAAACTATGTTGCAGCTGCCAATGTATAATTTAATGAATCTTCTACATTTATTTATTTATTTATTTTCCCTCGCTTGCCGCGACTCTGTGTTTAAAAAAGGGGAACCAGTGAAGATATTTCGAGTTTCTCCTTAAAATGTCACACACACACACACATATATATATATATATATACATAACTGTACAAATCTCATTTCAATCATTTACTGTTGTAGAGCCCTTTATAATTTTATTATAACAATTTAAATATTTAAAAAATCTAATTGGTTACATTTTCCTTTTAATTTATTCATAGCTGCAACCTTCTTCACTTAATTTTACATCTCTTTCTAAAATGCTGGTCAACACTGTGTGCTATTTCCTGAGTTTCTATGCTTTAAATCCAGTACTTACAGCCATCACATACAATACATTTACACAGAATCACAATTGCGTGAAACTAGTGTTAAACTAGTCTGATGAGCAACCCCAAAACTTTCTGGTATCCTATATGTGTTAACAATCTTAAAAATTCAGCATCAATTTAAAGTTTTAATTTGTATGCGCTAGATCTGTTGACAATATCTACACTTACTTGCGATATAATTGTCGTATAGGTTAAAAATATATGTCAAAATATTCACAGTTAAATAAGCTTTTAGTCAGTATAAAAAAATCGATATTTTCACCGATTTCAAAGTACTCTGTCCTCTTGATTCTGGTCAGTTTTAGTAACACCCACATGCTCCACAGACAGATACTGTTATAATAGCTTTAAATGTAATTGTTGTTTATTAAATTTTGAGACATGGCCTCTTTATATGAAAAATGTCTTTAAATTTACTGAGCTTTATTTAATTACATCTATTGTCTATTTAGAGGTTATTTTAACCCCTTAACTGGTTTGCCCGGACGCCGTTCGGGCAAGACGAATTTGCTTATTGTATCAATTAAAGCTTTTTGACACCACTATTATTTTAAAGGGATTTTTCATACTATTGAAAAACAGAAATGTTTAGACTAAATTTTACGAATATTTTATTTAAATAATAGTGGTGTGAATCCGCTATTTTCAATTTATTGAACGGAAAAGAATTAACTAGTGAAGGGGTGAAGAGAAGACACTGAGAAAAAAAAAGTCTCCTTCAACTACAATGAATAGTTACTGAATTTCTGAATCCCTAAACTAGATTTATAGATTTCAGAGCAATGCAAATAGGATAAACATATATGCTGAATAGACGAAATGACCTAAAATTTCTAATATTTTGTTTTATAGGTAATGATATTGTATTGTATCGTTTCAGTGACTAGAAATTATCGCTTTATTTCTCGAATGGTTTCACAAACTTTACTAAAACTAACCTTTTGTGGCCGCATCTATTTGCAGAGATTTTCAAAAAAAAAAAAATTAAAACGAAAATATAGAGAAACGCTTTTGAATTCTTTCAGGAGACTCTAGAAATCTCTTCAAAGGGAATTAGATTTTATAAGGATGATACTGAATTTTTTTTTCTAGAGATGCCCAATTTTAGATGCCCGAGAGATATTTTGTTCCCAATGTATATTGGGACAAATGGGCCATTGGGGTTCGGGTCCTACATTTTAAGGTTCTCACATTAGAAAAAAAAAACAGATCAAAAAAACTTATTTTTAACCGACTTTAAAATAGGAGAGGAGGTTATCAATTCAACGCGTATGTGTTTTTTTATGTATGTTCACCGATTACTCCTAAACTATCCAAACGATTAATTTGGTTTTGGTGTTAAATGAAAGAGCTTGATCTCGATTTGGTACAACTTCCGTTTCATAGAAATTGGTTCAGTATCTTTTTAGTAATTAAGGAAAAACTAATATAATTAGCGATGTTTCGCTAATTAAAAGTGTTGAATAAGTTCGCTGAATGGTGTGCAGAGAAAATGGCCGAGCGGTCTATGGCTCCAGATTTAAGCTCTGATTCTCGAGAGAGTGGCTTCGAATTCCACTCTTGACATGCATGTATACAACAACCTTTTGCGTATTATAATTTTTACATATATAATTTACAAATTAGATACTAATTTTGCTGTTAAGAATATTTTGTATTTAACCGTTAGCACAGAGTATCAGAGATCTTTTATCTATTCAGTACTTTATCAGGGAAAGAATACTAAAATAATAGACTTACGAAAAGTAACATGACCTTGAATAAGCTCGCCGACTAGATTGTAGTCAGGATAGCTTAGCGGTCGAAGGCCGCTGATTCAAGCTGATTCCAACTCCTGGCATACGTGTATAATATGCAGTGTTTTTTTCCGTATTATAATTTTTTAACTGACTTAAAAAAGGAGAGGAGGTTATCATCAATTCGACGCGTCTGTATTTTTTTCTATGTACAGGGTGTCCAGTAAATGACTGACCCATTTTTAATTTAAATAACAAAGAAAAAAAAAAAAAGGTTTGAGATAAAATTGGGCGGTTTGCTGCATTGTTATCAGAAAATCAATAAATTTTTAGATATGCACTTTCTTAAAATATCTCGAATTTCGGCCAACAGATGGCGCTGACGGCGGCAACAGGCTGTTGAAATTCAGGCATTAATCTAGTTTTGGTACACATGAGCTTTTTGGCTCATTTCGCAGTGTGGAATCTCAGTCGATATGTTAAATCGACACTCGACTCACCTGCAGAAATAGAGTTTTTTGGATGGAAAAGGATTTAAAAGAATATTTATGATTCAATAATGCCTATTATACTTAATAAAAACTAACAAAATATTCATTGACTTTTCACACATTTACCATAAGTAAATTGTATTAAAAAATGTTTTTTGTAACCGGTTAACTGATTCTCTTTTCACGTACAATAAACACCGCTTTTTAAGCTAAAAAAATCTTAATATTTAATCTAAACATTTATTCCATTAAATAGTGTGAAATTGTTTTTAAAAAATTAGTGGTGTTAAAAAGTTTTAAGTTATGGATCAAACTCTTCTTGCCTACGTCATGCAGTGAAATCAGTTAAATAGTTAAAATAGTTATACGGAAATAATGTTGGTACAAGTTCCCTGTCTAAAAAAAGCGGGGCAGTGACTTATAAATCGGCACATAAAAATATATTAAAATTTTGAATAAAGGTTCGTCTATATTTCGTCTATAACAAATCCTGTCTTAAACACAAAAAATTATTGATCCCGACGGAGAAAGGAACATAGAAAGCTACCTGCTAAGACGAAAATCTTTCTAAAACGAAATTTTTTTCATTTTTCCGCTAACCGAACTTATCCTTACGTTATATTCATATTTTGACATTTAACGTATCTAAAAATTTTATTACGAAAGCCAGGACAACATTTTAAGATGATTTTTACACACAACACTTCCCTCTTCTTTCCCTGATTGCAAAAACATCTGCGCTGAAATGGAAGGATGCTTAAAAAGAAAAAAAAAGCGACATATCTGTTTTTATATCCTGCGAGTCACCCCTTTTCAAAATTTCATCACAGACGTCATAATAGATCCTGAATCATCATAGAATCATCATAGCTCTACTTATTTTAGTTCAATTTTTTAAATAAAAATATTTCGAAATTACTGGAACATTAGTGTTCTTCATATATAATTTCTTAAAAGTTTTTAGAACATGTTTTTTAAATAATGTTCTTTATTTCAAATCAGATGCAAGACGATATTTTAGAATTCTTCTTTCCCTTCTTTTGTTCATGAAAAATAATTAAGAAAAGAGGGTGGGGGGAGGACGAAAAATATAATTCAGGATCTATGGTGCTCTTTGTAACGAAACTTTAATAATTGGCAAATCTCAGAATGTAAAACAGGTACAATGCTATGTTTTTTCTTTTAAATATCCTTCCATTTCAGCGTAGATATGTTTTCAGTTAAGGGGGGGGGGAGAAGGTAGATGTGTGTGTAAAAGTCATCTTAAAATCTCTCGTGGCTTTCGTAATAAAATTTTCAGATGTGTTAAATGTCAAAATATAAATATAATGTAGAGATGAATTCGGTTTTCGGAAAAATAAATAATATTTCATTTTAAGCAGGTTTTCGGAATAGTAGCTGGTTTTGTATGTTACTTTCTCCATCAAAAACAATATTTTTTTGCGTTTAAAACAGAATTGGTTATAAACCGATTCCTTCATTCTAAGGTTTATTATATTTTTATGGACCAATTTATAAGTCACTGTCCCGCTTTTTTTTTAGACAGGGAACTTGCCCCAACACTATTTCCGTACCACTCTTTTAACCACTTAACTGTTTTCACTGCACGACGTAGGCAGAAAAGTTTGATCCATAACTTAAAGCTTTTTAACACCACCATTTTTTAATACAATTTCACACTATTTAATGGAAGAAATGTTTAGGTTAAATATTAAGATTTTTTTAACTTAAAAAAGCGGTGTTTGTCCCATATTTTCAATTTATTGTACGTAAAAGGGGAATCAGTTAACCAGTTACAAAAACCTTTTTTAATACAATTCACACATGGTAAATGTGTGAAAAGTCAATGAATATTTTTTTTTTTAAAAGTACACTGTAAAAAAAAAACTCCCTTACTTTACACCAAAAAGGGTGGCAACTAAGTTGCCACCCCAAGTGGTGTAATGAAATTCCACTTGTAAATTGGTGTAATGAGCCACCAACTATCAAATGGTAAACAAACACCATTTGTAGTGGCAACTTAGTTGCCACCCTTTTGGGTGTAAAGTAAGTAATATGTTTAAAATGTACGTTATAATAAATTGTCTCAATTAAAGGGAAGTTTAGCACACTCTTTGAGTGAAGTTATTTTTTTTAAATTATGGCTGTATTAAATTTGAAATGTAATTTTTAAATTATTTTTTATTTTGCTACCATTTATTAAAGTATTATTTATTAAAGTATAAGTAGACGGTAAAAAAGGAAATTTTCTAATATTTACATGATTTTAACAGCAAAATAAAAAATAATTTAAAGATTACATTTTAAATTTAACACAGCCATAAATTAAAATAATTAGTTTCATGCAAAAAGGCTGCTAAACTCCCTTTTAATTGAGGTAATTTATTATAACATGCATTTTAAACATAATACTCAGTTATTAAACAATGTAATTTAGTATATTTGCATACTTAAAAACATAGTTATATCGGTCACATAGTGTGTTTGGGGGTTGGTGGGAGGAGGGGGCACAATGTATCTGCAGCATCTCTAATTTTCAGTATAGTTTCATTACTGTTTGTCACAGGTGTCACAAAATTGAAGAGTGTAAAAGCACAAATAAATTCTATTAAGTTCATGTTTTTCGTTTATTTTGAAACTTTAAAAGATTTAATATTACAACTAAATACTATAAAAGAACATTACGCTTATATTTTGGCAAAGGTGATCTGGAAAACATATGTGAAAAAAATGTATCTAACAGTATTGTATGACCACTTTTGGATTTCAAGAATGAAGTAGCATGCTATTTTGAAAATGTATGTTTTTTTCACACAAAAAATCCCAATATGTTTATATATATATATATTTTTTTTTACAAAAAAAAGCGAAGAAACAAAAGACGATATTAACATAAATTTGGCGGCCCCTCAGTTTCCGCGCCCGAGGCGACCGCCCCCTTCGCCCCCCGTTTCACACAGCTCTGAATGAACATACCGTCACCCCCCCCCCTTTCATTGAAGTTCTAAGATTTTCCATTAAATGTATTCAAATTCAAATAGGCATTAATGATGATTTTAATTATGTTGTACTAATTTAATAAATAGAAAAATAAAACCATGACAATCTCTTTAACTCTTTCAGTATCAACATATATATATAAACGAAATAAAAATAATGAAATTTTTGCTTCTAATAATCTAAAAACACATCAAAATACAAATATAAATTGAAAAAATGAATGTTTAACACAAGATATAACACTATGTTTATTTAATTTCGTGTTAGTTCAAGTTATGCGGAATTTAAAGCAGTAAAACACTATAAAATCAAAACTAAATATTTACAGAGCTTTGGCTCTGTATACGAAAGTGACAATTTTACGACTTCTTTTATTATTAATTTTTATTTTTAAAATATCGAAAAAGCTAGACTGCAAAATCACATTTTGCAAGTATCATGCATTTATTTAAAATATATAACACAAATACAGGTTTTTACAGAGAATTAAGAGTGATTGTATACAAAACAGAAAGAAAATAAACGTCACTTACTTATTTGAAAAAAATCCAAAACTTTGCAACAACACTGTGTTGCAGCTGACGGCCATCATTAGAATAAACCCTAATTCATCGTAGAATAGATTATTTCTTGTTTCTTAAAGTGTCCAAACTAATTGAAATAATCAAAACTGTAAGTCGATAAAAGTTCTTAATATGAACTATGTCAGATATTTTTTAATCATTTTATTACTACGAAATATATTTGATATTCACAGAACAAAACAAAACGTTTTCAACTAAGCGCCATTTTGCATATCCAATAATTCCACCCCCCGCGCTGGATTTCATAATCACCGACTTCCTATTGCTAGATTAAAAAAACACCTGCCGTTGTGTTGATAAATTCAATAAAGTCTTTTAGAGAGCGCATTGTAACGATTTCTAGTGATTCAGAACGCCTATTTTTTTTAAGAGTTGTGATATGTCATTGAAAGTGTAAAGTAACATTTATTTTGGTATTGGCGCTCAAAAAATAATACATTTACACCTTATTTCACATCTCATACAACCGAAAGAAATGTGATAAAACTCTTTATTTTTTACAGTGTATAATAGGCATTATTCAATCATAAATATTCTTTTAATTCCCTTTCCATCCAACGAACTCTATTTTTGCATGTGATTGAAGTGTCCACTTAACATGTAGATTGAGATTCGAGACTACGAAATCAGCCAAAAAGCTCATGCGTACGAAAACTAGAGTAATGCCTGAATTTCAACAGCCTGTTGCCACTGTCAGCGCCATTTGTCGGCCGAAATTCGAACTATTTTAAGAAAGTGCGTATCTAAAAATTTATTGATTTTCTGATAAAAATGCAGCAAACCGCGCAATTTTATCTTAAACCGTTTTTTTTTTGTTTACCGATTACTGCGAAACTATCCAACCGATTATTATTTTTTATTTTATTTTTATTTATTTATTTTTATTTATTTATTTTTTTCATTTATTTATTTATTTATTTATTGTTAAATGGAAGAATTTACTCTCGAATTGGTACCACTTCCATCTCATCGAAATGGTTAAGTACTTTTACAGTAATTAGGCAAAAACTAATAAAATTAGTGATTTCTCACAAATTAAAAGCATCATGGGCGTTGAATAAGTTCGCCGAATGGAATGCAGTCAGGAAGGCCGAGCTGTCTGAGGTGCCAGATTTAAGTTTTGGATCTCAAAAGGGTGCGTAGGTTCGAACCCCACTCCTGACGTAATTTACATCCATGTACAATTTACAATAATTTTCTCCCGTATTATACTTTTTATTAACCAACTTCAAAAAAGAAGGAGGAGGTTATCAATCCGACGCGTATGTATATGTTTTTTAGGTATGTTCACTGATTACTCCGAAACTATCCTACCGATTAATTTGGTTTTTGTGTTAAATTAAAGAGGTTACTCGAATTGGTACCACTTCCATTTCATCGAAATTAATTCAGTACTTTTTTAGTAATTAGACAAAAAACTAATAAAATTAGGAATTCCTTGCAAATTAAAAGTAACATGTACGTTGAATAAGCTCGCCGAGTGGAGTGCAGTAAGAAGGTATACCTGCAGTCAGATGGTCATGCTGTCTAAGGCACAAGATTTAAGCTCTGGCTCTCGAAAGAGAGCGTGGGTTCGAAACCCCTCCTGACATACGTGTATAATTTATATATTTTTTTCCTTATTATAATTTTTATTAACCGACTTAAAAAAATCGGTAACTTTTAACTAAAACGAGAAAAAATAAACTTTTCTTTCAAAAATTGAACCGACTTCAAAATCTACTGCAAAGTGAAAAATAACTTTTTTACATAAAAATAATCAGAAATTAAATTTAGAGCGTAATATTTATCAAGCGTATTATTATACTTATGTACATTAATTTGATTTTTTGGAGTCGGTGCCAGCCAAGCCAATTTCAAAGTTAAACTTGAGTATCCAATGCAAATCTTAAAAGAATAAGGTTGCATTTTTAAACTAAATATTAAATCGTAAAAAAACTCGTAGATACTTGGATATGTGGCTATTGAAAATTACATGCAACTTGGCTTGGCCGGCACTGACTCCAAAAAATCAAATTAATGTACATAAATATAATAATACGCATGGTACATACTACGCTCTTAATTTAATTTCTGATTATTATTATCTAAAAAAATTATTTTTCACTTTGCAGTAGTTTTTTTAAGTCAGTTCAAATTTTGATAGAAAAGTTCATTGCATTTCGTGTTCCTTTCTGTAGAAATATTTCTAATTAAAAATGAATTATTTAAATTGAAATTTAATAAAAATTTATTACCAGGCTCTAAACACAACTTAACTTTAATTTAGATATGCAGTAATTTTTTAGATAACTAAGGAATTTTTGAAAAGTTAAAGTGGGGAATTGTTTTAATTTAACGCCGTATCCAATGAATGGAACTCTAAACATGTTTACATCATGTTTCATTTATTTTTCTAAATCTACTACAGCTCATATTCAAAATATTAGAATAATTACCTTTTTTTAGAAATTGAAAATATCGTTTGGTAATTTAATGTCTTTTAATGAAATATGCAAACGATATTTTTATTAAGAACTTATTGTTGATTAAACTTACTTGTTATCTTAAATTTAATATCATTTTTGAAAAGATTAATTGCAAAAAAAATTATTTTGAAAAGTCAAAATATTAGAATATTTATTCAAGTGGTTCAAAATATTAGAATATTTCACATTAATTCTCCTTTAATTATTACCAATTCTTAACTGGTGGCATCATTGATTAAATTCAGACTATTTTATTTAAAATCAGTATTCTTTTTTGCAGTTTGTTTCTTTTTCGTCTTAAAATGGGCCGTGTGAGTGATATTCCTGAATCTACTAAACTTCGTATGGTTGATTTGTATCGGCACGGTAAAAATCAATGTTTTATAGCGAATTATTTACATTGTTCGCAATCGAGTGTTAGTAAAATACTAACACAATATTCAAAAATTGGAAAATTTCAAAATAATCGCCGAAATGGTGGCCGAAAACCAGAAACATCTGCTAGAGATGACAGGAAACTGAAGCGTATAGTTAAGAAAAACCGTTTTAAAAGTGCGATTCTTGCACCGAAAATGGAAAGAAGAAGGAGTTGAAGTTTCTACATCGACAACATTAAGACGTCTCCATAAATTTAAATTTGAATCTCGTGTACCGAAAACAAAACCTCTCATGACTGCAAGACAAAAGCGTATAAGATTGAATTGGTGTAAATCAAGACGTTTATGGAGCAATGAAGATTGGAAAAATATATTATTTAGTGATGAAAGTATGTTTTGTGTTTCATATGGTAATCAAGGTATTCGAGTTTGGAGAATGAAGCAAGAAGCATTTGATAAAGAATGCCTTAAACGTTCCCTAAAATTTGCTGCTAGTGTCATGGTTTGGGGTTGTATGAGTGCAGAAGGACCTGGAAAGTTATGCATCGTCTACGAAAAGGTTAACTCTCTGATATATCAAGAAATTTTAGAATATTACATGATTCCATCATCAGAAGATTTATTTGAAGATGATTTCATCTTTCAACAAGATTTAGCGTCCCCGCATACCTCGGTGTCAACTAAGAATTGGTTCCGCCAACGCAACATTAAGGTACTTCCTTGGCCACCAAATTCACCAGATCTTAATCCCATTGAAAACTTATGGTGTATAATGAAGAAAAAACTTCAAGAAAATCCTCCTTCAAGTAAAACTGAGTTAGTGGCACGTATAAAGTCTATTTGGGCTAATATTGATAGAAATGTTTGTAAACACCTTGTATATAGTATGCAAGATCGATTGTACGCTGTTATGAAAGCTAAAGGGGATGCTACAAAATATTAACTACCATTTACTTCATATTCATAAGGTAATATTGTTGCGTAAAATTAAATATTCTAATATTTTGAACCAATCTAAATTTTATTCTAATATTCTGGTGTGTTTAAGGAAGCTGTATACCTAATTTATTGTGCTGTATTTTATATTTTATAAATGTTAAAATCTTATCTAAACATTCCAGATTTAATTTATAAGAAATTTAATTGCATTTACTTAGTATAAAAAATAAATAAATGACAAATAATTTTTTCTTATTACTTTTTCTCAATTATTCTAATATTTTCAATATGAGCTGTACTATACAGACAATGCCATCAAAATCCAATCCTTTTATATTATATAAGGACGCATATTAATCCTATTATAAAAAATCGGGTTATACTATTTTTACACTTCATAATGCAGGTTTCACTGTAAAGCATTTGTGGTAACGTTACTCCATAAAATTGGTGGCAGCTACGATTTACACTTCATTGAGTGGTGGAACTTACATAATGGTGTAATAAAAACATGCATTACTGGTGTAACATTGCAATGATACACCGATTATATCGGTTAAAATACTCCACCAAATTGGAGGCAGCAAGGCTGCCACCAGTTTTATGGAGTAACGTTGCGCAAATGTTTTACAGTGTTTAAGAACGAATCAATTGGATTCCCATTCTAATTAATACAAAATCTATGATTGGTTGTCGAACACTGTTTTGTAACAGATTAAGTTCGTGAACTGATCACCCACTGTATGTTATTTCTTTAAACTGAAATTTAAAACTACATGAAATTTAAATTTAAATGCTTCAAACTGTACAAAGTACATTAAGTTTCTTTGCACAATTAAAGTAAAATATCATCTTGTTTTATAAATTGAAATCATTAATATATATATTCTATTTATGCAGGATAAGAAAATTTTACAAAGATTTGCCACTATCAATCAGCTGAACAAAGAGAATTTACTGTAAAAAAAATGGATGTAATTGAGATGCGGAAAAAATTACTGTTCAATTAAATCTATGATTAGCAATGTTTCTCGATGTTTTCTTTCATGAATATTTAATGAGGAAAAAAACCTAATTATGTGTTCCATTCATGAAAATTGATCGTTAAGGAAGTTGTTTCGATAATTTGAATTTACAGCTCATAGAGTTTTATGTCAACTTAAATATATTTTTATTTATGGCTTGGATGATGGGGGGCGGTGCCTCAGAATGTTGTAAAAGTGCTTTTCTTTTATAACATTAAAAAAATGTTAAATACTATAGAAAATGAGAATTTCTTTTTAAACTGAATTTATTTCGATTTTCCACCAATCTGGTTATTTCGGAAACATCCGAATGTTAGAATATTTCCGAAATAGTCGACCCATTCAATTTTGAAATATTATAAATCTTGGTGTTTTTATCGACATCTGAGATAGTATTTGTCTTCTAGAAAATTGCAACCCTCATTGAAAAAGAATAATAACAATAAATAAATATAATTTTTAATTTTTAAATGTTACAAAATTAGAAAAATGATAAAGTATACTTTTGTTAGCTCACAGGCTATGAAAGAATGAGAAATTATTTACCCACACTTCCTGTATGTATGTTAGTGGATACATACGCAACGCGTTAACTAATTATAAAAATATCTGATACTCTTGAAATTTTGGATATAGGTATATTCTGATAAGGCTCTTCCCTAATTAGTTTTGGGAGCTCATTCGATAGATAAGAGAGGGAACGGTAGATAATGCCCCTTCCCTTAATTTATATAAATGGATTTTTCATGCAGAATTATTAGATTTTGTTCAAAATTTGCAGTTTCAGCTAGGTCGGGAGGCCTACCAAATGGCTTAAGCTCAACAAGCCCCACCTATTCAAAATTTACATATAGAATCATTCTGATGAGGCGTCTCCGTTATTGGTATTAGGTGTTCATTGGATAAGTATAAAGAGGGAGAACGGGGAGCCATCCCTTTAATTTATATATATAGGTTTTTCATGCAGAATTTATCCGATTTCATTCAAATTTTAGACGTCGTATGATTCTGATGAGGGGCACTACCATGATTAGTTTTGGGAAATTAATTGGTTAAGTATAAAGAGTGTGACGGGGACTAATTCTCCACCCTTAATTTTGATAAACGGGTTTTTCATGCAGATTTATCAGATTTCATTCAAATTTTAGACATAGAATCATCCTGGTTAGGGCTCCTCCATGATTTGTTTTGCGAGTTTATTAGATACCTATTAGATAGGTTAATGGGAGGTAACAGCTCCCTCTTTAATTTAGGTTAATGGGATTTTTACGTAGGATTTACCAATTTGCTTGAAATTTTGGATATAGATTCATTCTTATAAGTCGCTTCTCTGATTTTTTTTTTTTTTTTTTTTTTTTTTTTTTTTTTTTTTTTTGAGAATTTATTGGATAAATATAAATGGCGGATCGGTGGGGCTCCCCCTTTTAATTTAAGTAAATGTTTTTCCTTGCAGATTTAACCAATTTGCTTCAATTTTTGGATACAGATTCATAGTGATATAAGTGCATAGTGTGCTGTGGTCATAATAAGCGATGGTATAATAAGTGATACTAAGTGATAAGAGCAGGATATCAGCTGTTATCTGCCGAATTTTGTTAGAACAAAATACGTAGGTATGTATAACATGCAGGCATAATGAAATTGACATTGTAATTATACGTAAATATTCTTCATGAATAACGAAATTTTTAAGCTTAAAAAAATTCATTTCGCATATTTATATAAAAATATTCTTAAAAAAAAATTGGTTATTAAATAAACCATTTTACATTTTAAGTATTTTTAGCTCTTAAAATAATGGAAAATGCATTGTGCAGATATTTTTACAGTAAAAAAAAAAAAAAAAAAAAAAAAAAAAAAAAAAAAAAAAATCATCATGTAGCGAATTATGAATCTTGCATGAAATATAAAATTTAATGAAAGAGAAAACCGATGTAAATATTTATTATTTTCAAAAATATATAGTCTCAAAGGATGCTTGAGTTAAGTGAAAGAAATAAGAAACATACAAATGAATACTTTCATTTTCCTAAGCACACTTAAGATTTGCAAAAATTAGCCTTGAGAAAGTAATGTCGTATTTAAATAATAAAAAGAAATGAGAGAAAAGTAAGAAATACATTTAAGTAAGTTTAATTTTTATTAATTAATTGACCAAAATTAAAAAGATATTATTAAAAAAATGACAAAATATGAAAGGATATTACTGTAATTATTTTTGTAACTAAAATTTCCATTTTACAATTTATATTAGAATATTTGCACATTATAACAACCCTATTTGGTTACTAAATAAACGACTATACACAATAAACTGTTTTAAGCTCTTTAAATAATGTAAAATGCACTTTGCAGATAATTTTACGATGAAAAAAAAGCATTAAGTAGCGAAATATGAAGCTTGTGTGGAACATAAAATTCAATGAAAGAGAAGAACAATGTAAATATTTCTTATTTAAAAAAATATATAGTCTCTATGGATGCTTGAGTTAAGCGAAGGAAATAAGAATCGTACAAACTAGTAAATCTGCAGATCAAGAGCCTCAACGTCAGCTTTGCACATCATTTTTTTTTAAACACACTTTGGGTAATATTCAACTTCCTGGAAACTGTAATTTAAAATTTTCAAATTATGTAATTATTTATAAGAATAAAATAAGAATAAGAAGTTTTCAGCCAACAAAAGCGTTAAATTAAAGATTTGCTTTTGTTAGGATATTCTGAATTTTTCATGATCTATTATTTTTGTTTTTTTATTATAACATAGTAGATTTCTTCAGGGGGTCTCCGCCCCCCTGAACCCCCCGTAGTCTCATTAAACTTAAATTTGTAACTTTCTATCAGTTTGCTAATGGTTATCGTATATCTTGTATTTCTTTATACATTTTGATTTATAAGGATAAGTAACAGCTTTAATAAGCATTTTTCATTATCTTCATACTTCTACATACCTGTCCACACCTAAATCTGATGTATCAGGAACTTTTGAAAGTGTAAACTCAGTAATCTAGGGTTTACAATTTTGTTTCCGAAAAAAAGAAGTTTTGATTGCATTTTGTGGCAGATATCGCGGCCAGACAGACAGACAGAACAGACTGACAGGCGGAAAACAATAAATTTTGTGTCGCCAAAATAAGCCTTCACTGAAGTTTCGGCAATGGCGTCATTATTCATGAGTTATTGCTATCCATGTTTCTTATATTTTTAACGACTACTATAAAATGCCTGTTTTATTTCAATTATGACGTCAAATTTTATCAGGTGAAATATTTGTTAAAAATATAATTATTTTTTATTTCTTTTACTTCTAATTATGCCCCAATTTTATGTCACAAAAATTCTTATTAACGAAACAAATTTCCGTGTTTAATATTTAACAAAGTACTATATTTTTATTTTAATTCTGACGTCATATTTATTTTTTTTTAGTTTAATTTTTCGAATGAAACTTGCTCAAATGAAACTTATTGCCGTTGACAAATTATTCCAGATTTTGATTTTTTTTTTTTTTTTTTTTTTTTTTTTTTTTTTTTTTTTTTTTTTTTGACAACGATAAAGGAAATTAGTTAAATTTTATCTAAAAGATCGCTATTGATTCTGCATGAAAAAGAAGGAAATTTTGAATTATTAAGGAAAATATGTGAATAAAATCAATAAAACATAGCTTATGTTCTTTTCTGGGCTATGTTATAGTTATACACAAAGATACGAAGACATTAATTCATCAGTTTTGACGTTGACTTTATTTAAATTTTAGCGTTCATTAATTACACGCATTCAAATTTATAACATTATAAAAATAAGGATTAAGATGAATGGTTGCTTAGCAACCATTAAGAGAAAATAAAGAAAATGAAATAAATACATTTGAAAAAAGTAAGTCTCTAAAACAAATTAGTTTATACTAGCTGACACGCCCGGCGTTGCCCGGTTCCGTAATAACAATATTAAACGAACTTGAAATTTGTATGATTTTATCATTAACTCGTTACATGCAGAAATGCATTGTCTAAAATACGTAGCCACTGACTGTATGAAAAATCGGTTTTAAAAACAACAACTAATATTAAGCTCTAAAAATACTCAAAATGAGCAATGAAAAACGCGGGAGGGAACATGTATCCAACGATTGGATGATTTCCGTGTTAAAAAGTTGATATTTACCCGTAAAAATCACTCTTAAGTCACGTAACTAATTATTATTTTCACATACAAATCCCAAGTGAAATATTTTGAATTTCAAACTAATTATATCACTCTTAAATCCGCCTATACCATGAATGAAATCGATACACGATGGTAGCTAAAAGATTGGTATATAGTATTATAATTTCAGAGCTATTTAACAAAAGTAAGTGCTATTTTTAATCAAATCTTGCGTAATGTTCACTCTGTGTATAAATTCCTAACCTTAAACGTTTGTACCGTAACCAGAACCTGTCTGTAACCTAACAGCGACTTAACAGTTCCCTAACGTAAATTAAATATAACAGAAATGTAACCTAGCCTTCACTTTATTGTAACATATTCTTATTCTAACCATGACATAAATGCAATTTAACTTTAATCTAACTTTAACCTAAATAATATAATAGAATTTTTTTTTTTAAATTACTATTTCTTCGTAAAATATGCTTCAGCTGTAATTAATTTCTTTCAATTCGTTTTATTAGTACAAAATTCCTTCCTCGTGCTTTTGTTTGAGACATTAAAATTTCAGCGATAAATGGTTTAATATTGCAAACCTTTTTTTCTGTTTACTTCGCCTCCATCTATCTTTTTCTCCATAGTGTACAGCAGCTGTGATTAAAAAAAAAATCCTCATTTAAACTGACAGTTTGCCAGTCTATGAATTTTAAAGGTCTGTCCCAGCTTTTTAAATTATTTCTGCGAAATTTTTATGCAACCAATCAACCATAAGAAAATGAAAGGGAAAAAAAGCTAAAAAAGGCGATTTTTTATGAAAGTGAGCTTTGGAATTTAATTAATTACTGAGTTAATAAATAGAATTTTTAAATTCTGAGCTTCAGGTGCATCAGGAGAGACATTGGGCTAATCTCAAAAAAATTTTGAGCTTCGTACGTGCTGTAGATTTTGCTAGCCATCGCAAACACACACACAGACACACACACAGATACACACACAGACAGAGCGTTTTGTTCTTTTATTAGTATAGATTATTGGATTACATTTATAAAAAATCTCCAAAATTTACAGTAATAATTTTAAAAATCTGACGAATGAATAGACAAAATTTCAAAACAATACGAATAATTTAACCGGTAAATTTCAGCATCCATTTATCATAATATAACATTTTCTCTCAAGAAAAAAAATGGAAATCATTGGATTTGCCATAGAAAAGCATTATTGCGAAAAATAAAATATTCTATATTTTCCGAACGAATGAACCAAATCTTACAAAAAAACTATATAGCTTAATACCAGTGCCTCACTAACATACCCACTTAATTTCAAGCCAATCGGATGCTTTTTACGGAAGTTATCGCGGAACAGACAGACTTACAGACAGACAGACACAAAAAAATTTCGTGTCTCCAAAGTAAGCCTTCACTGACTTTCGGCAATAAATGCTTTTATTTTCGTAAGCGCACTTATGATTTACAAAAATGAGCCTTCAGTAAATATTAACGTATTTAAATAATAACAAGTTGGAAATTGCACGTGAACGTAGCAAATGAGGCGCGTTCGTACGATAACGAAGTTTTAAAATTATTCAGATCTTGCTGATATAGTAGAGCGTACTTCGGATACAGTATAGTAGTCGAAATCTTTGTGTTTCTGTAAATATGCAGAAAGAAATTTTTATTACACCTCAGCAACGTATATCTTATTCATAAAACGTGAAAAAGTTGAATATAATTAAAACGCGCTCCAAACAATGTTTCCCCGTATAGCATTATGTAGTAGAATACTTTTGTGTGGTCCTGTAATTTAATAGTAAAAATTCTTTGCATCACAGATTGTACAGAATGCAAATTTTAGTATATATTTAATAGATTCATGCCAATTCTATTATATTCAAATGAGTGTAACACCATTAAAATGCATTTGAAACTTTTTTTTCCATTGACCGTAATGTAATGAAATACTTTTGATTGTCCCTGTAAATGATGTATGCATCAGAATTTCATAACATTTCAAATGACGAGACAAAATTACGTAATAATTATATGTTTTAAATTTCAAACGATTAAAATGGATTTAAAACTTTTTTCCCCATTGACCGTAATGTAACGGAATACTTTTGATTGTCCCTGTAATTGATCTATGCATTCGATTTTCATAACATTTGAAATGACTCGACAAAATTATGGAATAAATATACGTTTTAAATTTCAAACGATTAAAATGCATTTGATACTTTTTTCCCCATTGACCGTAATGTAACGGAATCCTTTTGATTGTCCCTGTAATTGATCTACCCATCCGATTTTCCTAAAAGTTGAAATGAATCGACAAAATTATGTTATAATTGTGTATTTTAAATTTCAAACGATTCGGTCGGGTAGTTTTTGCGTTGTTATATGCGGACAGACAGACAGACAGACAGACGGACGAACTGAGCGACAACAATAGGTGCTACGTATTTACATAATTACGAACGCACCTAAAAACAAATGGCGTAAAAATAAATGATGCATTTAAATTAGTTTAATTTTATAAATCAATTGACCAAAAATAAAAAGATATTATTAAAAAATAATAAAAACACGTTGGAAATTGCACGTGAAGCGTAGCAAATGAGGTGCGTTCGTACGATAATGAAGTTTTAAAACATTCAGATCTTGCTGATATAGTAGAGCGTACTTTGGATACAGTACAGTGGTCGAAATCTTTGTGTTCCTGTAAATATGCAGGAAGTAATTTTTATTATACTTCATTAACGTATATCTTATTTAAAAAAAAATGTGAAGTAGTTTAATATAATTAAAACGCGCCCAAAACAATGTTTTCCCGTATAACATTATTTAGTGGAATACATTTGTGTGGCCCTGTAATTTAATAATAAATATTCTTTGCATCACAGATTGTACAGAATGTATATTTTAGCATATACCCCAGTGGCAGAACTATCTTCAAATGTCTGCAACACTAGTCATTTTCAAAAATAGTCTGCAAGATGCTATAATAGGGTTCATACTCATTTTCCAAGAGAAAATCCACTGATGTATTTTCGGGGATGTACAATTTTCCCATATCAACAATTAATGACATTTTATCATTACATATAATAATAAAGCACATGAACAGCAATAATTGCCCCCAATTTCCCAGCATAGACTCTTTTGGCAGTTTTCCCAGGTTTGGGAATTTTTTTCCATTGTCCCCTGAGATTCTCCTGACTTTTACATGAACCCTGTATAATTATACATAAATGTATTACATAAATAGAATATAAATATATTCTTTGTGCTTTTGTAATACTAATTATGGCAATAATATGTGTGTATGTAAACTTTCTGTCATTTATTTTAAAAAAAATTATTACCGGTATTTTTTTTTTTTCGCGATCTTTTGACGAAATTTGCCGTTTTATCGAGATCTTTTAACGAAATTTGCCGTTTTTCCGCGATCTTTTAACGAAATCTGACTTTTTGGGGATAATTTTGACAAAATCCCCCCCCCCTTTTTTTGCAATTTTTTGACAAAATCTGTTTTATGTGTGATTTTTTAACAAAATTTGACCTTTTTTTTTTACAATTTTGATGAAATTTATCGTTTTTGCGGGATTTTTCTGATGAAATTTGCGTTTTTTTGATAATTTTCTGACGAAATTTATCATTTTTAAGAGGGTTTTTTTTTTCTTTAATGAAATTTGTCGTTTTTAGCGAAATTATGATGAAATTGTCTTTCTTCCCGCGATTCTTTGAAAAAACCGACTTTTTTAAGAAATTAGTCGTCTTTTCGCGTTTTTTAAAAGAAATTTGCCATTTTTTCGCAATGCTTTGATAATATATGCGTTTTTTCTCGCGATCTTTGGACGAAATTCAGACTTACTCCATGATATTTTGACGAAATTACGCGTCGCACGGGTCGCATAGAGCTATTTTTATGCCCCATGACCGACTTTTTGCGTAATTTATGCGTTATATCGCGTCCGTGGCATCGTTGAGTCTGCAGGTGTACTTAAAAGCCTGCGACGCCTGTCGCAGTGTCGCGCACATTCTGCCACGGGGGCATATACTTCAAAGATTCATGACAATTCTATTATTCAATTATTTTGAAAAGATTAATTGCAAAAAAAATTATTTTGAAAAGTCAAAATATTAGAATATTTATTCAAGTGGTTCAAAATATTAGAATATTTCACATTAATTCTCCTTTAATTATTACCAATTCTTAACTGGTGGCATCATTGATTAAATTCAGACTATTTTATTTAAAATCAGTATTCTTTTTTGCAGTTTGTTTCTTTTTCGTCTTAAAATGGGCCGTGTGAGTGATATTCCTGAATCTACTAAACTTCGTATGGTTGATTTGTATCGGCACGGTAAAAATCAATGTTTTATAGCGAATTATTTACATTGTTCGCAATCGAGCGTTAGTAAAATACTAACACAATATTCAAAAATTGGAAAATTTCAAAATAATCGCCGAAATGGTGGCCGAAAACCAAAAACATCTGCTAGAGATGACAGGAAACTGAAGCGTATAGTTAAGAAAAATCGTTTGAAAAGTGTGCGATTCTTGCATGGAAAATGGAAAGAAGAAGGAGTTGAAGTTTCTACATCGACAACATTAAGACGTCTCCATAAATTTAAATTTGAATCTCGTGTACCGAAAACAAAACCTCTCATGACTGCAAGACAAAAGCGTATAAGATTGAATTGGTGTAAATCAAGACGTTTATGGAGCAATGAAGATTGGAAAAATATATTATTTAGTGATGAAAATATGTTTTGTGTTTCATATGGTAATCAAGGTATTCGAGTTTGGAGAATGAAGCAAGAAGCATTTGATAAAGAATGCCTTAAACGTTCCGTAAAATTTGCTGCTAGTGTCATGGTTTGGGGTTGTATGAGTGCAGAAGGACCTGGAAAGTTATGCATCGTCTACGAAAAGGTTAACTCTCTGATATATCAAGAAATTTTAGAATATTACATGATTCCATCATCAGAAGATTTATTTGAAGATGATTTCATCTTTCAACAAGATTTAGCGTCCCCGCATACCTCGGTGTCAACTAAGGTCTATTGGTTCCGCCAACGCAACATTAAGGTACTTCCTTGGCCACCAAATTCACCAGATCTTAATCCCATTGAAAACTTATGGTGTATAATGAAGAAAAAACTTCAAGAAAATCCTCCTTCAAGTAAAACTGAGTTAGTGGCACGTATAAAGTCTATTTGGGCTAATATTGATAGAAATGTTTGTAAACACCTTGTATATAGTATGCAAGATCGATTGTACGCTGTTATGAAAGCTAAAGGGGATGCTACAAAATATTAACTACCATTTACTTCATATTCATAAGGTAATATTGTTGCGTAAAATAAAATATTCTAATATTTTGAACCAATCTAAATTTTATTCTAATATTCTGGTGTGTTTAAGGAAGCTGTATACCTAATTTATTGCGCTGTATTTTATATTTTATAAATGTTAAAATCTTATCTAAACATTCCATATTTAATTTTTAAGAAATTTAATTGCATTTACTTAGTATAAAAAATAAATAAATGACAAATAATTTTTTCTTATTACTTTTTCTCAATTATTCTAATATTTTGAATATGAGCTGTATTAAAATATTCACACATTATAAAAACACCATTTAGTAATTACAGGGCCAACTCTTCATCATAAACTGTTTTAAGCTCTAAAAAATAATGGAAAATGTATTTGCAGACATTTTTAAGATTAAAAAAAAAAGAATAAAAGCATTAAGTAGCGAAATATGAAGCTGGCATGAAATATAAAATTCAATGCAAGAGAAAACCAATGTAAAGATTTCTTTTTTTCTAATATATATAGTCTGCTTGAGTTAAGAGAAGGAAGTAAGAATCGTATATATGAAAACTCTCATTTTCCTAACCTTAACTAACATTTGCAAAAATGAGGCTTTAGAAAATAATAACGTACTTAAATAATAAAAAGAAATAGGAAAAATGTTCCTAGAACAATATTTTCAAATCTAAGCAACCATCTTTTATTTTGATGAGTCAGTCAAAACGTACTTATATAATTTAGACTTATTTATGGATATTTTTAAAGATTTTAAAATAAATTTCAGCGATAACAGTGATAAATGACACCTTGATATAAAAATTTATCTTAAGTATTGGGTTTTTGTTTACTTTTACATGGGAAAAACAATAAGAGTACAAATTTTGTTTGAAAAAAATGCACATATATGTATAACATGCAGATATAATGAAACTAGCAATGTAAAAATACGTAAATAGTGTGACAAATAACGAAATTTCTAATTTAAAAAAAAAAGCATTTTGCATATTTATAATAATTATTATATAAGCCACTCTACATCATTAACAGTTTTAAGCTTTTAAAATAATGAAAAATGCATTTCGCAGACGTTTTTACGACGAAAAAATATAAAAAGCAAGGAATATGAAGCCATCATGAAATATAAAATTCAATAAAAATGAAAACCGATGTAAATAAATTTTATTTATTTATTTATTTATTTATTTATTTTTATATATGGTATCTAAGGGTGCTTGAGTTAAACGAAAGAAAAAAGAATTTTACAAATGAATACTTTTATTTTAATAAGCACAGTTAAGATTTGCAAAAATGAGCCTTGAGAAAGTAATTGTGTATTTAAATAATAAGAAGAAATGGCAAAAAAAAAATAAATACAATTAAGGAAGTTCCATTTTTAGGTGCGTTCGTAATTATGTAAATACGTAGCACCTATAGTGGTCGTTCAGTCCGCCCGTCTGTCCGTCTGTTTGTCCGTCCGTCCGTCCGTCTGTCCGCATATAACAACGCAAAAACTACCCAACCGAATCGTTTGAAATTTAAAATACATAATTATTACATAATTTTGTCGAGTCATTTCAAATTTTATGAAAATCGGATGCATAGATCAATTACAGGGGCAATCAAAATGATTCAGTTACATTACGGTCAATGGGGAAAAAAGTTTCAAATGCACTTTAATCGTTTGATATTTAAAATACATAATTATTACATAATTTTACCAAGTTATTTCAAATTTTATGAAAATCGGATGCATAGATCAATTACAGGGACAATCAAAAGTATTCTGTTACATTACGGTCAATGGAGAAAAATATTTCAAATGCATTTTAATCGTGTTACACTCATTCGAACTTAATAAAATTTATATGCAACTATAAAGTACATATTATAATATACATTTTACATAATTTGTGGTGCAAAGAACATTTGTTATTGATTTGCAAGGCCACACAAAAGTATTTCATTACATAATGTTACAGGGAGAACATTGTTTGATGAGCTTTTTAATTGTAATTCACTATTTACAATTTTATGAGACTGATATATGAGAGTAATATTTTTAAAACTTCATTATCGTACGAACGTACCTCCTTTGCTACGCTTCACGTGCAATTTCCAACTTGTTATAATTTAACTTACCAAAATTAAAAAAATTCAGTGTAAAAAAAATCGTTAAACTTACGGCAAAACCTACTGCCAGCAATGTTGCCATTAGTTTTTGCCGTAAAAAATACAATAAAATTTGATGTACATTTTTATTATATCTAATTTTACTGCTATTTTAACGGCAAAAAATGCTGGCAACATTGCTGCCAGTGGATCATTTAAAAAACAATTTTTACAGTGGACTATTTTAAAAAAAATAATATAAAATTGAGAGAGGTATTACTGCAATTATTTTTGCACTAGAAGTTAGTCAAATACTTTTAAAAGACTTTTCAGCTATTTTTTTTTTACTTTATTTAAAAAATCTAATAAAAAAGACAAAATTGTTATAAAGTGCATTTACAGTCTAAAATACATCACTGCATCCCTTGAATGTGTATTTTCAAAGTCAAAAGGAAAAAAGACATACAGTAAAAATATATAGAAAAAAACCATCGCTTAAAAAAAGACCAAGAACCGTATGCTAAAATATAGGCTGAATCTTAAAAAGTATATATACTGTTTTTGAAACATAATAAAAAAAATTTCATTAACAAACAAATAGATCCCGTATGATGCATTTGCAACGTTACTTTTGATTATGGCGTCTTTCAGTAGTACTCAAGTCGGAAATTACACGTCAAGCATTATAGACAGGGTTCGATTTAAGCGGTATCGCATCGCAATTTGCGATTCAAATTTAACTAAAATGCGATCCAAGAAATGCATTAAATCGCAATCATTGCGATGCATATTTCCCACATCCTTTGTTAAGTCACGTGTATTTAAAGTTAAAATTTAAAGATGTTTTTACACGACATACGTTGTGTTTTCACTCCTACCAAGTGTTTATTTACAATGGAAGTACAGCGAGACGCCATTGCTGAGCGCAGTTTTCCCAGTAAACACATGATTTATTCCCGCCCTGACGCTGTGATTGATTACTGAATCACTGTTACTCGCTAATCACGGCGATTTAAAAGTTACGTTAGCTATTTTTTACTTGCTATACAAAAGTGTCTAACTGCTATTCAAAACTGACTTTGTATAGTAGTTACTGCTATGCAACTTTCTTTTTCTAAATCGACCCCTGATTATAAATGAGATGTATTTGTAATATAACGGAATTCTGAAAAAAAAAAAAAAAAACAGACATTGATTTTACAGTATATAGTACTCCGGTACAGTATTTAGCGGAAATCTTTTGTTTGTCACTGAATATACTATCAGCTTTCTTTTATATATGTAGTAACTCGTTATAAGCCTCAGCAATGTGGGCAATTTCATAAAATGTTAAATAGTTTAATATAATTAAAACGCGCCCCAAATAATTTTCCCCTTATGCCATTATGTAATCAAAAACTTTTGTATGGCCCTTTAAAGATAAAGAATTTTTGTCTACAAATAAGGTCCGAAAGAATCCTTGAGTTAAGCGAACGAAATGAAAATCGTATAAATGAATGTTTTCAATTTCGTAAGCAAATAGGCTTTTAAAAAATAAAGAAGAGCTTGAGAAAATAATGAAGTATTTAAATAATAAAAAGAAATGGGGAAAAATAAGAAACAAAATTCAGGATGTTTTATTTTTATAAATTAATTGACCAAAATTAAAAAGATATTATTAAAAAATAATAAAAAATGAAAAGGATATTACTGCAATTATTTTTGGAACTAAAATTTTCATTTTGCACTTTATATTAGAATATTTACGCATTATAAAAACACCATCTGGATTAAACAACTCTACATTGCAAACTGTTTTAAGCTCTTAAAATAATGGAAAATGCGTTGCGCAGATATTTTTATGGTGAAAAAAAATAATAAAAACATTATGTAGCGAAATATGAAGCTTGCATGAAATATAAAATTCAATGAAAGAGAATACCGATGTGACTATTTCTTATTTTCAAAAATATATTTTCTCTAAGGATGCTTGAGTTAAGCGAAGGAAATAAGAATCGTATATATGAATACTTTCATTTTCCTAAGCACACTTAAGATTTGCAAAAATGAGCCTTGAGAAAGTAATGACGTAATCTATATATATAAAAGGAATTCTGAGGATAATTGAGGCACAGATAGGCTCTCATCCTCTATACCTTTTATTTATAGAGATTTTACACAGCTTAGGTAAACGCAGAAGAAATATAAAACAGATAATGTATTTATCACAAAAAATCGTCTGCTAAGAAAATCTTTTTTCATTTTGAACTCTATAAATAAAAGGAATAAAGCAGAAGAAATATAAAACAGATAATGTATTTATCACAAAAAATCGTCTGCTAAGAAAATCTTTTTTCATTTTGAACTTCTATAAATAAAAGGACAGATAGGCTCTCAAACAGTGAATCGTCGAATATAATTGAAGAACAAATGGAAGAACAAATGGAAGAACAAATGGAAGAACAAATGGAAGAACAAATGGAAGAACAGATGGAAGAACAGAAAGAAGAACAGATGGAAGAACAAATGGAAGACCTCTTCATTAACAATAAAAAAAGATATGCAAACGAAACCCCAGAACACCGAGAAGAAAGACTGGCGAAGAAAAGAGAGCAGAATAGAAAAAGAAGAGAAAATGAGACTGAAGAAAAGAGAAGAGAAAGATTAAGTAAGCAAAGATTAATAAATCGAAAGATTCTCAGCGATGAGACTGAAGAAAAGAGAAGAGAAAGATTAAGTAAGCAAAGATTAATAAATCGAAAGATTCTCAGCGAAGAATCAGAAGAAAAGCGTCGAGAGCGATTGTCCAGAAATGATGAGTATAAGAAAAGAAAATTATATGAAGAGAACGAAGAACAGAGACTTCACAGATTGAATGAAAAGAAATGTTATGATTACAACAGAAAATACATCGTCGTTGGATCTTGTTACAACAGAGCCTTCTTGCTATTTTTTGATGAACCCGGGCAACGCCGGGCAGAACAGCTAGTTAAATAATAAAAAGAAATGAGAGAAAAATAAGAAATACATTTAAGTAAGTTTAATTTTTATTAATTAATTGACAAAATTAAAAAGATATTATTAAAAAATAATTAAAAAAATGAAAGGTATATTAATGCAATTATTTTTCAAACTAAAATGTTCATTTTGCACATTATATTAGAATATTTACACATTATAAAAACCCCATTTAGGTTTTAAATAAACAACTCTACATCATAAACTGTTTTAAACTCTTAAAATAAAGGAAAATGCTTTTTGCAGACATTTTTACGATGAAAAAAAAAATAAAAGCATTAAGTAGCGAATTATGAAGCTTGCATGAAATATAAAATTCAATGAAAGAGAAAACCGATGTAAATATTTCTTATTTTCTAAAATATATAGTCTGCTTGAGTTAAGAGAAGGAAATAAGAATCGTATATATGAATACTCTCATTTTCCTAACCTCAATTAAGATTTGCAAAAATGAGGCTTTAGAAAATAATGACGTACTTATATTAGAATATTTATATTAGAATATTCTTAAAAACGATTAGGTTATTAAATAAACCACTTTACATTTTAAACTATTTTAAGCTCTTAAAATAATGGAAAATGCATTGTGCAGATATTTTTACGGTGAAAAAAAAAACGGCGAAATATGAAGCTTGCATGAAATATAAAATTTAATGAAAGAGAAAACCGATGTAAATATTTATTATTTTCAAAAATATACAGTCTCTAAGGATGCTTGAGTAAGCGAAGGAAATAAGAATCGTACAAAAGAATACTTTAATTTTCCTTGTCACACTTATGATTTACAAAAATTAGCCTTGAGAAAATAATGACCTATTTATATAATAAAAGGAAATGGGGGAAAAATAAGAAAACTCAAATAAGTTTAAATTTTATAATTTAAAGGGGACGGTGGACGTTATTTTTTTATTTTCAACATAACAATATGAATTTTTGTGCATATATACATTTCACCAAATGCATATAGAAGACCTTCAAAAAATTTCTAATCTTATTTAATTTTTATTTTTCTTAATTTAGAATACCCCTCGAATCTTAGTTTTTGAGATATTTTCTTGCTTTTGCATTTTTATCATTTAAAACTCTTTTATAAAGAAATTTGTGTAAGATTTTTTTTTATCCCTTAAATAGTTAATTTTTTACAGATTTTTTTTTCTAAATTACATATCGATTTTTATCAAAATTTTGCCTTTTAATAAATAAAAAATCGAATTTCATTATCTTAATACAATAATATCTTAAACAAGTGTTGCATTTAAATAAGTTCAATTTTATAAATTAATTGAATAAAATTAAAAAGATATTATAAAAAAAATGAAAGGTATATTAATGCAATTATTTTTGGAATTAAAACTTTTATTTTGCTCATTACATTAGAATATTTACACATTGCAAAAACACTATTTGGTTATTAAATAAACAACTCTTCATCACAAACCGTTTTAAGCTCTTAAATAATGAAAAATGTATTTTGCAGACATTTTTACGATGAAAAAAAAAATAAAAGTATTAAGTAGCGAAATATGAAGCTTGCATGAAATATGAAATTCAATGAACGAGAAAACCGATATAAATATTTCTTATTTTCAAAAATATAGCGTCTCTAAATATGCTTGAGTTAAACGAAGGAAATAAGAATCGTTCAAATGAATACGTTCATCTTTGTAAGCTCACTTTGTGAGGGAGTGACCTTTGTAATAAAGGCACTCTAGCATTTTTGAGATCGTGACGTCAATGATTTAACATGTGTAAGCGTGAAAGCGACATCTATCCTCTCTTTTACTTTAACTTTCTAGAGCGTGTGTGTCTTTCTCGGATTCTACAGTTATGTCGCGGTTAGAAGTAATATGTAAATTTGTAGTATCTCAGTTTGCAGCAGATAAAAGCTTGGAGTTTGAGTGTGTGTAGAGAGTGTCTAGGCGGCCTTAGCCGACTAGGTGTGTCTAACGGCATTCGCCAGCTGGTAGTGATCTAGAGTAAGCGATATCAAGTATTAGCGAGCCTTCAGTGAGTTGACAAGGAGTTTTGGAATTCGACTCGAGAAGTTGGCCGGTGGTAAGAAGTTAATAGCAATTACATTGACTATTTCAAAGTTAATAAAGAATATATATACAGCCACGGGTTGTCTAATAAGATTTTATCTAGCAGCTTAGCCGACGTATAGCTGAGAAGTAATCTGAAGTGCCTCGATTGTTTTACCCATTAGTACCGAAGTTTAACCTGTTAGTATTGTTATCAGTTGTTAAAATTACAGAGCTGCTCCACGTCCCTTGAGTCCTAATCGTTTTAAATAAACTGTTTTTATCTTACGTTCTGAGCTATGTCTGCATTCAACACCCAGTACGAGCACCCAACCGTTACAACTTAAGATAATGAATACTTTCATTTTCGTAAGCACACTTGAGTGTTACAAAAATGGGCCTTGAGAAAATAATGACGTACAGTCTATTCTTGTTAATTCGAAATCAGATAAATCAAATCTTCGCTTAATTCAAATTGAAAACGAGGTCCTGAAATTTTCAATAGCTGAATAACGTTAAAAGTTTTCATTTATTCTTATTCCTTTTCTCTTGACTTCGTTTAATTCGAACTAACGATAGTCCGATTTTTCATTTTTCCTAACTTTCTTCCGGACTTCTAATCCTTGAAAAAATTTTCTTTTTATCATTTTTGTCAGAATTGTTCTGAATAAGCATACATACAGTCCCATGCATTTGATATCCGCTTTTCTAGGTCTTCGTCTCTCCACAATGACATCTCCACCCCAATCTTTGTTCGTGGTTGTTCCCAATCCCTTACAGAGTTTATCTATTTATATCTTTTAATTTAATATTAAGACATATTCTAATGAAAAGTACCAAAATATATTTAAACAAGTTGGAAATTGCACGGGAAGCGTAGCAAATGAGGTGCGTTCGTACGATAACTAAGTTTTAAAAATATCACTCTCATATATCAATCTCATAAAACTGTAAATAATTACAATTAAAATGCGCACCAAACAATGTTCTCCCTATACCATTATGCAATGGAACACTTTTGTGTGGCCTTGAAATCAATAACAAATATTCTTTGCACCACAGATTATGCAAAATGTATATTATAATATGTACTTTATATAAATTAGCATATAAATTTTATTACGTTCGAATGAGTGTAACACCATTAAAATGCATTTGAAACATTTTTCCCCATTAACCATCATGTAACGGAATTCTTTTGATTGTCCCTGTAATTGAACTATGCATCCGATTTTGATAAAATTTGAAATAACTCGACAAAATTATGTAACAATTGTGTATTTAAAATTTCAAACGATTAAAATGCATTTGAAACTTTTTCCCCCCATTGACCGTAATGTAACGGAATCCTTTTGATTGTCCCTGTAATTGATCTATGCGTCCGATTTTCATAAAATTTGAAATGACTCGACAAAATTATGTAATAATTATGTATTTTAAATTTGGGTAGTTTTTGCGTTGTTATATGCGGACGGACAGACAGACGGACAGACAGACGGACGGACAGACAGACGGACGGACAGACAGACGGATAGACAGATGGACGGACTGAACGACAACAATAGGTGCTACGTATTTACATAAATACGAACGCACCTAAAAAATGCTATAACGCTTATTTCTTTGTAATAGTACCCCTTTAAACATGTTTTTCTATGATGCTTTCCATAATTTGAACTTTGGATAATTTGAACATTTCTTGTGGTCCCGACAAGTTCGGATAAACGAGAGCCTACTGTATTTAAATAAATTAAAAAAATTTAAACAAGTAAGAAATACATTTAAGTAGATTTAATTTTCATAATTTAACTGACAAAAACTATAAAGATAGCATTTAAAAAATAATACAAAGTTGAAAGGGATATGAAAGCAATTATCAGGAACTGTAGATAACTACAATCATAATTATAATGCCTACATTCAACAATTTTTTCATTAAAAATACCAATTATAGGCATTAGTTTTAGATCTTTAAAACAACAGAAGATAATTTTATATATCATAAAATACATTGTCTGTAAGTGAAATCGCATGGCAATAATTAAATTGTTTTTGTTTAAAAGAACTTAGGACAATAGACATTATTTCATGACTCCATGTATTAGGTTTTTTATTTTCAGACGATGAACGTGAAATGATGCTGATATATTATTATTATTCTTTGTATTTTCGATATTATGTTTTCTATATATGTCTGGTGATGTGATCGTCTAATAAATGTTTTATGTATTTATAGAAGAAGTTATATTCATCGTGAAAAATATTATAAATTTATCTAAATGTTACGTAAATTATTAACATTTTGGTAGAAGAGCGGTGGTTTTAGAGAAAATGTTTGTGTTTTGAGTGCAGAAATAAATAAAAATATGAATTGAGTGGAATTAGGCCTAATGGAAGAAAATAATTTCTCCGATTGGAATAACCGCCAATAGGATAAATTTAAGAGGTAAGAATTTTATATGCACTTAAAATATTCAGGAATATAAAGTATTTTAACTATGTCTGAGTCAAATATGTTTGGAATTCCTAGAATAGAACCCTTAACAAGTAAAAATTATACATTATGGAGTATGAGGGTTGAAGCTTTAATTAAGTCGAAGCATTTATTTGATGTTATCGAAAATGATGAACCGATAAAAAATGAAAAGGATCCCGCTAGTTTAAAAGTGCATAAAACATGGTTAGAGAAAAATGATGAAGTATATGGTATAATTATATTAACGTTGTCAGCAGAACAAACAATGGCAGTTAGAGGAGTTAAGAAAGCTAAAGAATTATGGGAACTACTTAAAAAACGTTATGCAGGAATTGAGAAGCAAAGAAAAATTCAATTAAAAATTAATCTGGCGAGAATAGAAAAAAACTGAAAGGGAAACAATTGAAGAATATTTAATAAGAGCTCAAGGTATCGCAAATGAAATATTAGAATTGGGTACAGAAATTGATGAAAGCGAATTAATAGGATTTATTATAGAAGGACTTCCAAAGAAATATAGCGAAGTAACAACTGCGATATCGTCAAACCCAAATATTACTTATGAAGTGATGCGAGAAACTTTATTGAGATATGAAAGAAAATATGATAGATTTCACGAAAACGATTTTAAAGCATTTAGGGCTAATGAAAAGAAAAGAATTTATTGCTTCGCGTGCGGAAAGCCAAATCATGTAGCGCGGAATTGTTATAATAAATCGAATATGACACACTCCCGAAATAATAGAGAATATTTACCAAACAAAAATTTTCAAAATTTTTCTAGTAATAAAGTTAAAGCATTTCAGGATATGAGGGAATATTCACAGAACAATAAGAATTTTAACAAGAATAATAATGTTTCAAACAAGAAAATAAAGGAATATACATGTTTTACAAATGAACATGCTTTGCACTCAGATGAATTTCATAAATATGAGTGTAAAGAATCTGAAAATAATAGGGAAATAATCTGGATGTTAGATTCAGCTTGCACTTCGCATATGACGCATAGAGAAGATATCGTTGTAGAAGGAAAACCTGAAGATGTAGAAATTGCAACGGCTGACAGCGAGCGATCAATACAAGCAAAATATCGCGGAAATGTTCATGTTACTGCTTGTGATCAGAAATTTGGCGAATCAAATATAAAACTTACAGATGTTCTTTGTGTACCTAATTTAAAAGAAAATTTGATGTCAGTTCCAAGCTGAGTCAGAAAAGGAAAATATGTGATATTTAATAATGAAGGAGCAGCCATTTATGAAAAGAACACAGGGGAATTAATTGCTCAAGGAACTTTTGAAGATAATACATTTAAAATAAATTTAGCTTTACGAGAAATAATTGAAGATAGAAACGAATCTTGTTTACAGACAAATGAATCTAAGAAAGAACTATGGCATAGAAGACTTGGGCATATAAATTATGCATACTTGCAAAGAATGTCAAGAGAAAATCTTGTAAGGGGATTAGAAGAGATAGATGGTAAAGAAACAAAATGCGAAATATGTATTCAAGGAAAATTAACGAGAATGCCATTTAATCAAGTGATAGAAGGAACAACACGTATTTTAGAGCGGCTACATGTTGATTTATGTGGACCAATGGCAGTGCACTCATTAGGAGGAAATAAATACATGTTAATGGTAGTAGATGAATATAGTAGAAGATATTTTGTAGATTTTTTAAGAAGTAAAGATAAAGCAAAAGAAAGAATTATAAATATAATACAGAGAAGAGAAAATGAAACTGGCAAGAAAGTAAAAGCAGTGAGATCAGATAACGGTGGAGAATTTACTAACGAACAGCTCATGAATTATTATAAAAGAAAGGGTATAAAGAATGAAAGAACAACAATTCATAGTCCTCAAAGCAACGGGATTGCTGAAAGAGCTAATCGTACAATTATTAATACAGCAAGAACATTGCTGATAGAAGCAAAGCTACCTTTATCTTTTTGGGCCGAAACAGTGTCAACAGCAGTTTACATACATAATGTTACTCCAACGGCTACAAGAAAGAAAACGCCATTAGAATTATGGTCAAGAAATAAGCCTACAGTAAAACATATGAAAGTATTTGGATGTAAAGTTTTTTATCGCAACGATGACATCAATAGAAAGAAATTTGATGTAAGAGCAAAACCTGCAGTATTTATCGGATATTCAAGAGATCGTCGAGCATACAGATTATATGACTTAAAGGAAAAGGGAATACGTGAAAGCAGAGATGTTGTGTTTATAGAAGAAAAAATGGGATATGAAGATATAGTAAATAAAGAAGAAATGACTGATGAATTTGAATACATCAATATTATCAGTAATAAGAATATAATAGATGAACAAGAAGAGAACAATTCCGATGAAAATGATGAAGAATTAAATCAGGAAAAAGAAACAATTAGGTTGACAAATGATAGGGATACGAATGATCCGGAGACAGAAGAAAATGAAATAAATAATATAATTAATGAAAATGAAGAACAACAAGAAAAAGAAAGTAATGAAAATAAGTTTCCTGGAGAACCTAGAAGATCATCACGAATGAGGAAACCGAATCCAAAGTATTTAGCAAATCTGGTGCACGAGGAAGTTCCGAAGAATTACAAAGATGTATTAAATTCTAAAAATAAGGATAAATGGATAGAAGCAATCAAAAAGGAATTACATTCGTTAGAAGAACACAAAACATGGAAAATTGTTGACAAACCAAAAGATGTGAAAGCACTGAGAAGCAAATGGATTTTTAATGTAAAAGAAAGCGGCGAAGATGTAAAATATAAAGCTAGGTTAGTAGCAGACGGATCAAGACTTAAATTTGGAACAAATTATCAAGAATCGTACTGTCCAGTAATGAAAACTGAATCATTTAGAACTTTATTGGCAATCGCAGCAGTGAAAGGCTACAAAACTAGATTTTTCGACGTAGAAACAGCTTATCTGAATGCAGATCTAGAAACTGCTGTTTATATGAATCCACCTGAAGGCCTACAAATTGAAGGAGGGAAGATATTACTCGTGACAGGAAATTTATATGGATTGCCTGAAGCAGGAAGATGCTGGTATGAAAAATTGGTTAAAATATTTGATAAGATTGGATTAAAACCATGCAAAGCTGACCCTTGTGCATTTGTGAATAAAAAAGATAATGAATTTATTACAGTTGTAATCTATGTAGATGATGGGATAGTCCTTAGTGAATCCGAAGATTTGATAAATAAATTCATACAACAATTGAATAAAGAAGCGAAAACTAAAGAGCAGAAGAAAAATATAAAATTCCTTGGTATTGATATTGAAGAAAATAACGGAGAATTTTTATTAGGGCAAACTAAATATGCAGAAAAGATCTTAGAAAGATTTGATATGGAAAACTGTAAAAGTGTGAAAACTCCTGGTGTACTCGGTATAAATTTAGATGAATATGAAGGTGAAAATAAAATTGATCAAACACTATATCAAGAGATGTTTGGAAGTATAGGATATCTAGTAAGAGGAACAAGGCCAGATTTAGCTTTCACTTTAAGTAATTTGTCTCAATATGCAAAAGATCCTAGAGAAATTCATTTACAGGCAGTGAAGAGAGTTTTGCGTTATATCCAAGGCACAAAAAACTACAAGCTTCGAATTAAAGGTAAAAAGGGTCAATTATCACTTTGTTCAGATGCTAGCTGGTGTACTACACAAGATTCAAAATCATTTGGTGGATATATCGTAAAAATAGGAGAATCATTAATTGGATGGAAAAGTAATAAGCAGAAACTGGTTGCGCTTTCAACAATGGAATCTGAGCTTTTAAGTTTGTGTGATGCAGTTTGTGAAGGAAAATGGCTAATGGGTCTCTTGGAAGAATTAAATCAAGAAGAAATGGTAAAGCGTCCAATAGAAATCAATACTGATAGTCAGTCAGTAATTGATTGGATCAAAAACCCAAGAGTGAATAATCGTAACAAACATATCAATAGAAAATATCATTTTGTGAAAGATGAAAGAGCTAAAGGAGAAATTGAAACAAAATATGTAAATTCATCTGAACTGGAGGCAGATATAATGACTAAGAATTTGAGTTATGATGTCATGAAAAAACATATTACAAGTCTGGGTCTGGGCATTGCTGAGCATTATTGACATGCGAAAGGAGGGATTTGTAAGTGAAATCGCATGGCAATAATTAAATTGTTTTTGTTTAAAAGAACTTAGGACAATAGACATTATTTCATGACTCCATGTATTAGGTTTTTTATTTTCAGACGATGAACGTGAAATGATGCTGATATATTATTATTATTCTTTGTATTTTCGATATTATGTTTTCTATATATGTCTGGTGATGTGATCGTCTAATAAATGTTTTATGTATTTATAGAAGAAGTTATATTCATCGTGAAAAATATTATAAATTTATCTAAATATTACGTAAATTATTAACATTGTCACTATCACAATAAAAACTTAGTAAGTAAAAAAAAAAAATTATACATTATGTAAGTTAAAGCTAATAACGTTTTCGTTCCTTCCAGAACATCTTTAGTCAGCGTAAAGGAAAGTCATTTCCTCATGAGTTTTTATTTCATTTTAGAATTGTGTAAATCCCTAAAATTTCCCTCTTTTCTCATATTTTTCGCTTTTTTTTCGCCAAGCATCTTTACCCATCTGGGGTCAATGGCTGAATGGGTCATATCATTACATGGCTTTTCTTTTGAAGTAAGGATTTCGAGTTTGTCAAATTATGTTATTAGACTTTTCAGATAAATTTTTACTTTATTTTGAAACTCTAATAATAAAATAGTAGTTGGAGGCCACCGTAATGCTTACCCATCATGGATAGGCATATGAAAATAAAACATGTGAAAACTATTTATACAATGCACTGCAATTCCAAAACAAAATTTAAATGTTGTTAATATACATAGTAATGCTCTATTAATGAATTGCGGATGTACCAATTTCGACAAATTTTATAAAACGCCAAACTACTCAAGTAATACCAAACTGCGTAAAAGAAACATCCTTATAACTCCAAAAATAATAATAATATAAACTAACAGCTTACTGCGATGGATTAAGCTTCTCATTTTCAATTAAATATATACCTCTGAATCGAAATTTGAATGAAATACAGGCTCATGAAAAATCGAAGAATATGGAAAAGAGGATTACAAATATCTCGGCAACTAATAATTCGATCGACTTCGTTCTGTATGCAAAATGTTTGTTATCTTATTGCCTTTTACGTCCATTCCTTAGAAAAAAAAAATCGAAAATTTGTATATACCTTTCATCAGAACGAATTTTTCGAGAGTCCGAAAAAAATAGTTCCGGATAATCGAGGTTGCTGACATTAAATAGGCTTTGTCCCATTTTTACATACTAACTACATACAAAATTTCAAGTCTCTATCTCAATTTGTTCGGAAGATAGAGCGTTTACAGACAGACAGACAGACAGACAGACGGACGGCAAAAACTTTTTTCTAAAAATATGTTTTTCGGAATCTCCACTATCTAAAACGTATAAATCCGTCAAAAAAAATTTCGATTTTCAAAACGATTACAAGACTTACCCTATACTACGTATGATGGGTAAGTAAAAAAAGAAACAATTGTTTTCTTGTATATTTGCAATGTAACAAACAACACTGCATCATTTGAGTCATTATCCAGTATTTTCCAAGTCATGAAGAAACTAAAAAATATAGTAAAAATGTACATAAAGAATTCATTACTTAAAAAAGACCATGAACAGTATTCTGAAATATGATCTGAATTATTAATAAAGTGAAGTATGTTGTTGAAAAATAATTAAAAGGAAATATCTTAAATGAACAAATAAATTCCGAATTCCATTTACACAGTTATTTTTAATAATGGAGCCTTTCTGTTGTAATAAATCAGAAATCTCATTTCAAGCATAGCAAATAAAGTGCGTTCGTACTATGATGAAGATTTTAAAGTATTCAAATTTCAGTGTAATAGTAGGAGAAGATGGGGATACTAGAGCCATTTTTAAAATTTTAATTTTTTTTAATTTTTTATGATTTCTTAGAACAAAATAAAATATTGAAAATAAAAATTTGATATTTTTTCTTTAATTGAAAACCACTTTCAATTAATTTTGAACTATTTTTCTATGTCTAATAAATTTTTACTATTTCTTTTACATCGTGGCTCATTGTGGCTAGATGTCACATTCACACCAATATTTTGCAAAGAAAAAACCGATTTACAATATACACGAAAAAATGTATTAAACCTTTTTCAAATAAATTTGGTCGAATTTTCTGGTGTCGTTGTGACATTTTAGAATTAAAATTATGTGGTAGAAAATTCTAGCAGCAGAGCTCGAAGGATTAATCACCATACTTTCAAAATGGTACCAAGGTATGTGATTTCTTTTTTACATGTTCAGAACTATAAATATGTTACCATGTTGCCAGTTTTAGAAAGAAAAATTGACCAACTGTAGAGATATTAGCGGTGGCTCAAGTATCCCCACTCTCCCCTATACAGTATTTCGGATACAGTATAGCAGCTGAAATCTTTTATGTGTCCTTGTAAATACTGTCTGCTTTCTATTATACAGGACGTAACTAGTAAATCTCAGCAACGCACACAATTTCATAAAATGTGAAATGGTTTAACATTAGAATTGCCGCATTTTTTGCATACCTAGAAACACCAAGGTGTTTCTTTTCTGAACATGGTCTTTAAAGTTGTTATTCTTGTTTCGTATGGGAGATAAAGAAATACAATAAGGATTGATGATTAATACAATGATTTTTAATTAATTATTAATATAATTCAGCTTCTAAACTATTACGTACTATGAAAATTGATGAATAAATGCCACAAAAAATTTAATTTCTAATTTTGAATAGATTCTTTCATGTTATGTGGACTATTTTACATTACATAGACATATGATTTATCGATTTATATTCTGAAATAATGTTTCTAACGAATAACAAGATACTAAAATATAATAAATGTAAATAGCTATATCTCATTTTTTTAATTTGAATTGTACAATTTTTCATGCAATCTATTCAACCAAAATTCCATGATCTTTGTTTCTTTTTTTCATTTCTTTTCTTTCTTTCTTTCTTTCTTTATTTTTATTTATTTATTTATTTATTTATTTGACTGTGCATAACGTAGATACTAGTTATAAACATTAAACAGTTTCAAATGCAGTATTAATTTTTATTGTTTTTCCAGGCAATGTTTTCATATGCTTGAAACTACTTTTCTGATACTTCAGGATCTTTTGGAGTGTATTTACGTTTAATTTCAGATCAAAGACTCTTTAGTTTATATTAGAACGAGTTATATCGTCAAAAATTATATAAACATTTATGACTGCTAAACTCTGAACCACCAGTTTTTACATAAATCATGGACAAGGAGAAATTGAAATTCGCGGCTCTACCTTTCATAAACTTAACCTTTTCAGTTTTTAAAAATCTTTTTGAAGCAGTACCTACTTTATATCACTTTCGTCTTTTAAATTGTTTAATTTATTTTGTACTTTATTTTCAAAACACTTATGATTTATTGTTTTTTCATGACCTGTTTCAGAGCATTTCCATAGCTATTTTTATTTAGTTAACTGTCATTTGAACTGGATTCGGACAACGAGATTTTTTTAGGCATTTTCACAAAATTTGGTTCTTTATAGATGCCAAGATTGACATCATTATTAGGAGTAATTTCGCCGCTAAAATTGTTTTATGAAAGTCAGCATCACAATTTTAAAATTTTCTCGTTTGAAAAATCTCCATTGCGACACCATGACTGTAAAAGCGCAAATCGACTATACCATTAAATTTTATTTTATTTTTTTCCCTCATGGTTTATGCTTTACAAAATATCTTCTTATTTAGTTTCTAAGATATAATATCAATAAAAACATTATACAATGTTCTAACTATAGATTGAAATGAAATAATCACAGATTTACCTTACAAGTTCATGACAGCTATGTGGACGCTCATCCCCTACTCCTCCTACCTCTTTTTGTGAAAAATAAGTGCGATACACCTTCTTATATTATTCTACTGATATGAAAAAATATAAAGTTAAAAGAGCTTTTGAAATAAAAGAAAAAAGCAGTTGTTTTATTCGGGTCAGTGATGACCCAATATGGTAATTCTAGTTAGACAGGTGTGTAGACAAGAAAGTTTTCTATCATTTTAAAACATTCTAACTGATTGGTAAAGTTATCATACGAATTTGGATATTTCCAAATGAGCGAAAAATTGCACAGGCCAGGAATCGAACCCGGATACTTGGCTTACAAGGCCAATGCTTTACCTGTTAAGCTAACCGGGCGATAACCGGCTGGGATTTTTTGCTCAGATAACCTTATTGACCGTAACGGTTAGTTACGGCCAGTTAGGCTAATTACGTTAGATTGTGTCATATCAGTTAGATTGTGTTAACCCCTTGGGGACGAGCGACCACTATAGATGCCGGCACCGATTGTACTCAGATCCCGCGAGACTACCATTCATGCCGGCGCTGTTTGTACTCACATCCCGCGAGACTACCATTGATGCCGATCAAACGGAACGTTTTGTTTTTCACAGTTTAGCATATAAAAAATTTATCCTAATTCTATTTGAATGTATATTAAGGAAGAAGTCTTTTCCTTCAAACTAGGAAAGCTAATGAAAACTTTTGTTTTTTTTTTTTTTTTTTTTTTTAATCCACGCGAATTTAATTTTTTATGGAAATACTACAATGGGAAAAAGATTATTTTTTCATCACATCTTTGTGTTTCATAAATCTTTTTACGCGTCTAGTAAAACTTTATTTTTCTTTATTAAAAATAATGCTACTAAACTTCAGAAGGAAAAATTTGCGGTTAACGTAAGTAAGCATATTTAAGGTTACGAATGATAACATGAACATCTGATTCATTGCTTTTTTTCCCGCTCTTATATCTCGATCAGATCGTAGTGGCAAAAACCGACGTCATTAATATAATCATTCTTGTAGAAGGAAAGATTTATATTTTTTATATTTTTATTTTATTTCAGGAGTGCTTCGCAATTAAAAAATAAAAATAATAAGAAAGAAAAAAAGGGTTACATACTGATTGTGAGAGCTGATACGCTGATAACATTCTTTCTCAGTGCAGCTAGAATAAGAATATTTTTCTGCGTTACTGACCAGTTTTTTTTTTTTTTTTATATAATTCTATATATTTATCTAATTCATCTTTTACATTACATGCTTGCATATATATACATTTCATTTTAAAAATTACTAGTAACATGAACAAAAGTTTTTAAAGAGTGTTTTAAGTTTTAAAGAGTATTTTAAAGTATTATTGGGCTTTATTCATTATTATTCAAGATTTTTTTCTTACTTATATATTAGATTATATGTTAACATACATTTTAAAAGATAATTTTAACATCAACGAAAATTTTGAAAGTTTCAAATCATTATTAAATTTTATTCATAATTATCCAATAATTTTTATTTCATATACCTTATTATACGATATACCATATGGAAATATATTTTCTATTTCTGAAATAATTTTAACATAAACATATTTTGGAAAGGTACATTTTTAATTTTTACTCTGATTTGCACATCATTACTGATTATTATTCAAGACTGTTTGTTTGTTTTTAATTATGTGTTATATATATTCAATATTCAATTCATATCTATCAAAACTAATGTAGCAAAAACGCTCAAACTGAAGATTATGATTAGGTGGCTTATTGTAATAAATTGTGTTCATTTTTATGTCGATAGTATGTATACTCGCAAAACAATTAAGTTTTTTATAAAAACAGTCCCAATTTTTTCCAGGATTTTTGATTATAATTTGCAGAGTTCTTAATATAAAATAATGTTATTTTCTGAAAATGTGCCAAACAACATTGCACATAATACCCTGTAATCAGAATTAAAAAAAATGTATGAAAAATGAGTAGGTTTACTAAATAATTTTTCACGGATCATGCGTCAACGATATCAAAAATTCATTTGCATATAATGTTAGATAAATGTATGCTGCAACTTTTGTAAAAGTCGCAAAATGATAGTTTGAAAATTCGGAAAATAATCTTCAATAGAATAAGTTGAATATCCATTATTTCCGAAATGAAGCAAAAACAAGGGGGGGGGGTGTATCGATATATTCATTAATAATTGTCAATATAGAATACACAATATGGAACGTACTACTACATTTGAATAAAATCCCTCATTTTTTGCTTTATTTTGGGAACAACGAATTTTCCACTTATTCTATTGACAATTATTGTCAGAATTTTCCAACTGTGATTTTGCGACTTTCACAAAAGTTGCTTTATACATTTAGCTAACATAATATGCAAATGAAAATTTGATATCGTTTGACGCATGCGCAGTGAAAAATTATTTATTAAACCTACTCATTTTTCATACAATTTTCATTATTTTTTAATTCTGATTTCAGAGTATTATGTGCATTGTTGTTTGTCACATTTTCAGAAAAGAATATTATTTTATATTAAGAACTCTACAAATTATAAGCAAAAATCTTGGAAAAATTTGTGACTGTTTTTATAAAAACCTTAATTTTTCTACGACTATATATGATATCGACATAAAAATGAACACAGTCTATTACAATAATCCACTTAATCGTAATGTACATTTTAAGCGCTTTTCCTACATTATTTTTGACAGGGTTATCCAAAAGATATTCATTCTTTTTTAATTTGTTGACGGTATCCTATAAAGTTTCGGGAAAACATCCTCACGGAAGTATATGACCTGTACTATTATGTTTATACGCTGAGAGTTTCAGGATAATTTCTCATGTATTTTTCCAGATATTTAATAAAATGTCTAAAATAGCAAATGAACGATCATCAATGACCAGGTCGTGTAACAGGCTACTGTCATTTGAGCTTTAAAAATACCCGGCATATTGCAATAAAAAACATTTACACTTTTATTTGTAAATATGGGTTTTTTTTTCAATAATAAAATGGATTGAGTATTTCTGAATTCGGTGTTTAAATTTGTATCACAGGTTTAGTCGCCAGATTGTTTTTGTGTATTCCTAATAGACAACTGCCCACAACACATTTATAGGATTTTCTACAGCAGAATTCTCTGTTCTTAAAATTTGCATGTCATACGAGATTCCTTGATACAGTAAATATTTTTTGTTTCAAACCTCATAAAGTGTAAATCAACAGATCGTTCTTAATAATATTTAGCTTTCACACGAACTTTCGAAACCCCCGGAATATTCCAAAAATGAACCATTTATACTGTTATTTTTTAATTATGGCGTCTTTCAGTAATAAAAAAGATTGAGGGATTTTACCGAATAACCGAAAGGATTTCCGCTTTCGGTTTTATAGATTGTTTCACAGATTAAGACGTCATTATTTTGTGTGTATGATCCTAATATAGAGCTGCCCGCAACACAATTATTGAACTTCCTACAGCAAAATTCTCTGTTCTTAAAATTTGCATACGATACCTAGATTCCTTGATACGGTAAATATTTTTTGCTTCAATACTCATAAAGTGTCAATCAACAGATCGTTCTTAAGAATATTTTGCTTGCGCTCAAATTTTCGAAACCCCCGGTATATTCCAATAGTAAACTATTTACACTGTTATTTTTAACTATGGCATCTTTCATTATTAAAAAGGATTCAGAATTTCCTTTTTCGATTTTATAGTTGTCTCACAGATTAAGACGCCCCATTGTTTTTGTTTGATCCTAATATATAGCTGTACAAAACACATTCATAGCATTTTCATCATCATGATATAACGAAAGGATATATAAATGATAAAACCTTTATCTCTATATTTTAAGTTAACGCATATTATTCCATTTTTAATTTTGTATGAGTAGACATGAATAGCTAATATTAAGTAATCGTGTTCGCATAAAGGTGGGTATTAGTGTTAAGAATGGCGGAATGGCGCTAATCTCCTAGGACTAAGAATTGGTTTAAATGGTTGATTTATATAAAACTGGATTTATTTTATTCTCTTTATAGCTATTTTATTTTATTTTAAAATACGGCGATTGGTAGTGAATGGGATTGTAGGTGATTTATAAATTATTATAACATTAAACGATCCAATCTTTAGCAAACAATATATTTAAGTAAAAAAAATTTTAATCTTACCAAAAATATGTCAAAGTTTGTTCCGAACACACAACCTTTCACATACATTGCCATTTCTTTCATTTGTTCGGAGTAACCACTTGGTGATAATAGCTCAACTGTTTAGTTGTTCGGTTGTGTTTATGATAACCATTTATCAATTCGAGGGACATATAGGCCCTGAGATATAGGCACCCCAACAGTGGTCGAGAGGTTCTGATCTCTCAACTGGTAGACGGCAGGTGCTGGGTTCGAGCCCAATCGCGTCTGTCGGCCTAACCGTTCGGAGTTTTCGTGGTTTTCTTCAAACCTTGCGTAAATACGGGTTAGGTTCCCTTAGAAAGATTCCCACGAAGGGCACCCCCCCCCCTGGGCCTATATCCCTAGTGTAGATAAAATGACGACAAAAATAGATGCCGACAAAAATAAACCAAACTAAGATATAGGCCCTAAGGAAACCCAACGCGTATTTTTTCAATGGAATCTAAAAATAGAATAAATCCATGGAAAGATCCGAACGATTAGACCGACGGGCACGACTGAGATTGAATCCAGCATCTTCATTCTACTTGCTTTAAAGGTAGAACCAGTTGGCGATTGGTGGAGCAATAGTTTAAATGGAAGAGCATTGGCAATAGTTCCATGTTCCAGTCCCAGCCTGAGCACATTTTCGCCGGAATGAAAAAAAATATTGTTCCATTAAAAAGTATTTACTAATCTGATGTTTGTGTTTAAAATTGATTATTGAATTCAACGTTTTCATTTTATTTTTTAAACTGAAATAATAGATATCAAAAGGTAATATGCTAGTGGGATTTTCCTTTGTGAGTGTGCATTTCTAAATTAGTGATTTTCAATAAATCGGAAGTAGGTATGAAATGATTATTTTTAATTTGTCTTGGTTTTATTGATGGGCATAACTAAAAAGATATTTAAGTAATTATTTCTACGAAATCAAAAAAAAATGTTTTTTCATTGACAACAAAGCTGCCAATTATTAATTTTTTATTTAGGTCAAGAAAATGCACTTGTGTTGACTCTCAAACGAACTAGTTTCACGGAGAAATTTTTCCTTTTTTGGAAAAGGACCTCTTGTGTTATTAATATATTAATCGGATTTTAAAAGAAACCCTTGTAAATAACCGGGATAAATTTAATTTTTTTAAGGAGAGTTATATAAAGTAAGTGAAGTGATGAAAGGTAAAAAAATATATAGAGTCTAGATTATTTTTGCTTGAATTCATAAATGTCTTATATTTTCAACATCGAATAGAAAAAATTATCATATTTTGCATCAAACTGATATAGAAGTTTTCATAGTGGCTTTCATATCTTTTTTTAATGCTTGATTGTTTATGAATAAAAAAAGTTCCGAAAAAAATATTTATGTTTCGGGGTTTTTTTTCTTCTTTTTTTTTTCTTTTTACTTTCAATCAGTAGATAAAACAAGCGAGTAAATTGAACTTGAGAGTTGTAAGATAATCTGGAGAGTGATATATTAATTGATTTGATATATTGTAATTTAAAAGCAAATACAACGGAAATCTATATTCATACTGATTTAAAAACATTTAAATTAATTTTCAAATATAACTTGATTTTACGAATTTTTTTTTTATATATAAAAGCATTCATGAAATAAGTTTACGAATGTGGATCTGAGAAATGTACGCCTAAAAATTAAATCAATCTATCTAATGGAGAGAAACTAACTTGTTATATAATTTACACTCTAGCTATCAATAATCAAATTATTTATTTAGGTTAAGATAATTAAGTGCAACTGATTTAAATCTTTTCCTTATACATATATATATTTATTTATTTATTATCTAACTAAAACCAGTTGAACTCAGATGACATATTTTCTTTATAGAGATTTACTACAATGCATTACTAATTATGCCAAGCTAATTGCTTTTACTAATATTACTTACCCATCATACGTAGTATAGGGTAAGTCTTGCAATCGTTTTGAAAATCGAAAAATTTTTTGACGGATTTACACGTTTTAGATAGTGGAGATTCCGAAAAACATATTTTTAGAAAAAAAAAATTTGCCGTCTGTCTGTCTGTCTGTCTGTAAACGCTCTATCTCCCGAACAAATTGAGATAGATACTTGAAATTTTGTATGTAGTTAGTATGTAAGAATGAGACGAACACTATTTAATATCAGGAACCTCGATTATCCGGAACTATTTTTTCGGACTCTCGAAAAATTCGTTCTGATTAAAGATGTATAAAAAATTTCGAATTTTTTTGTTCTAAGGAATGGACGTAAAAGGCAATAAAATAACACGCATTTTGCATATAAAACGAAGTCAATCGAATTATTAGTTGCCGAGAAATTTGTAATCTTGTTTTCCACATTCTTCTATTTTTCGTGACCCTGTATTTCATTCAAATTTCAATTCAGAAGTATATTTTAATTGAAAATGAGACGCTTAATCCGACGCAGTTAATTGTTAGTTAATAGAATTATTATTTTTGGAGTTATAAGGATGTTTCTTTTACGCAGTTTAGTACTACTTGTGTAGTTTGGCGTTTCATATAATTTGTCGAAATTGGTACATCAGCAGGTCTTTAATATAGCATTACTATGTATATTAACAATATTTAAATTTTGTTTATGAATTGCAATGCATTGTATAAATAGTTTCCACATGTTTTATTTTCATATACATATCCATGATGGGTAAGTATTACGGTGGCCCCCAACGACTAGTTTATATCGTTCTGGCATTTGAAAAACTTAATTAATGTTGCAAAGACGAAAATAAACTAAGAAATGTAATTTATTTATGCTTTAATTCTCAGATAATTTATCATTGCAGTTATTCATAGAAGTGTAATTTTTCACTTTCATCAAGTTTCAATAGGAAAATTCTTAATTTCTTTTCAGTATCTTTATTTTCTTATAATTTTGATTATAAGAAAGTATGAATAAAAAGAATCCCCGAAATACTTATTTTTAATGGCGTTTACATATCCGATGACTATTTGAAATGTTTCGAATAAAGGTAAAAATTGAAATGAATAGGAGTATTATGGGATCTGTAGAATGATAAATTAACAGACACGATATACGGAAAATTTTAAATTTTAATACAATATTTCCTCCTTTTTTTGCCTTTTTAAATACGGCTGAAAATTGTTATCATTAACTAGAAGATAGCTCGTCAAAATGACGTGTTTCCATTTTTAAAAGGATTATAAAACATTACAACAACTTTGGTCAATCATAGCCAGTTTAGGCTTAAACAATTTTGAAAAATACAAAGATTGAACATGAGGAAAAAATCTAAAAAAAAAAAAAATCAATAGAAATCTGCATTTAAAATTATAACAAAAAGTATCTGGTGGATGGGGAGGGATTGTAATGAACAAATGGTAAATGCATAAATTTTAAAAGAATAAAGTAAGGTAAAATATCAATTATAAAAAAATACATTTTGAAACTACTGTCAAAAATTATTTTAAAATAGAGAAAATAATAAAAATATCCAAAATGTATAAATTTTTTTGCCATTTTGGCCATTTCCAGACGAATATGAGAGGGAAGCCAAATTATTAATTGAATGGGTAAAATAATGGCATAGAATATGCAGCTAATGAATTTCACTCACAAAATTACAGTAATGATTTCACAAAAACATGCAAATTAACATGCATTAATAATGCAAAACATGCTTTGCATTAATAATGCTTTTTTAAAACATTTGTGAATTAACTATTTTATACCATTAGCTAATACTTAAAAGAAAATATTTTATAAGATCGAAAACAAATGTCAACAATAAAGAGTAAACAATCGTGATTCGTTATGTGACAATCAAGTCATTCACGGCTGTAAAAAATAAATAAATAAATAAAAATAAATAAATAAATAAACAAATAAATAAAGCAACACGAATATAAAAATTCTAACAATATTGTATTTAAAACGCACCTTCGCTTTTCTTAAATAAAAAGTTTTAATTAAACACTGTTAAATATTTGACTGTTTTGCTGCATCGTCATTACACAGTTTTTATAGAAAATGATTACTTTACAGTACTACACTCTTAAAAATTTGGCCCATTTGTTGCAGCGTCACTCCACAGCTTTTATAGAACATCTCTTTTATGACCAATGAGAATCCTCCATATCACAGTAAATTAGCCGCTTTATATAAAAGCAATGGAGTGATGCTGCAGCAAATGGGTCAAATGTTTAACAATTGCTGCAGCATCACTCAAACGCTTTTATAGAAAACGGTTACCTTGTGTTTGTTACTTACAGTGTATTCTATAAAAGCTGGTGAGTGATGATGCAGCAAAAGGGTCAAATTTTTAACAGTGTACTGCTAAAGGAAAAAGATTACAAAGCACAGTAAAATGTAGTGATGTCATTTACAGCTCAATCTCTAAATCTGACAAATGAGAACGCTCCATTACGACTCTGGAACGTTTGAATTGGATAAAAAATTGATAGCCTTTAAAATCTGAGATAACTTTTCACAATGGAATTTGTCATTGGTCACAATAAGTGTTTTTTCTCATGGATGGGTTAACCCCGGAATCGTTATACACGGAGAGATTTTATATATATAATGATTTGAATAAAAGATTATATTGAAAGTGTATTGATGAAAAAGAACACATTTAAAGAGATCACATATAAATATAAAATTTTAAATGTATCATGTTTAAATTTTAAAAGTGTATACGTATTTATATCAATCATCTTTTAGAAAAAGTCAATTTTTCAAAACGATTAATATTATTTCGTGAATAACTTATAGCATGGTGGAAGGAAATTAGAAGAAAAAATTGCAAATGATAAAATGTACATAAATCATTAACCAATTTATATATAAGACATTAAAAATGTTTAAACAGGGAATAAATATAAACGATGGCAATTTACTAAGCAAACTTCAAATAGTAAATAATATTTTAAAAGTTTGAGAAATTATTTGTTTTATTTTTTATATAATATCAACGCCTTGCAAATGATGGCAAGATTATTTCTTTTACGAATATTTACTTCGTTCTAACTTTTCAAAAGCATAATTTATTGAGCAAAGGCGAAAATAAATTAAGAAATATAATTTATTTATGCTTTAATTCTCAGATCATTCATCTTTGCAGTTATTGATAGAAGTATTTTTTTGCCATTTCATCAAGTTTCAGTAAGAAGTCTCTTGATTTTTTTTTTTTAATTTTGATTATTTTTGAATAAATAAGAATCGCTGAAATATTCATGTTTAATGGCGGTTACATATCCGATTATTATTTGAAAAGTTTCCAACAGAGGAAAAATGCAATAAATAGGATTATCGTCGGATCTGTAGAATGATACATTAACCGAGACAATAATTTGAAAATGTGAAATTTAAATAAAATATTTCTTCCCCCCCCCTTTTTTTTTTGCTTGCTTTTTTTAAATTCTGTTAAAAATTGCTATCAGTAATAATTTGAACAACAGAATATACTAAATGTATGTTTAACAAAAAATAACAAAATTTAAAGAGATCATTTATAAATATAAAATTTTTATGTCACTTACATTTCCAATATTAATGTCAGAATTAAATTAATATTTCAGAAAATATATGTATGATAAAATATAAAACACCTTTAACTCTGATGGTGTAAACTTATAAAAATGAATCAGAGAAATCTGTGAGTAAAAGTAGAATCAAAGTATTTGGCTCAGATAAACTAAATTGTTATATTATGTATATCCTAGCAAGCAATAAACAAGTTATTTACTTATGTCAAAATAATTCAATAGAACTGATTTAAACTTTTTCCTTGAAAATGTTTTATTAACTAACTAACTCCAATTGAATTCGGATTAAATCTTTTCTTCATAAAACTTCAGTACAACGCATTACGAATGATGCTAAGGAGACTGCTTTTACAAATATTTACATCGTTCTAGCCTTTCATAAGCTTATTTAATGTGAAAAGGCGAAAATAAACTAAGAATTGTAATTTATTTATTCTGTAATTGTCACACCATTTATATTTGCAGTTTTTTTATAGAAGTTTTTTTTTTTTAATTCTTTCATCAATTTTCAGTAGGGAATTTTATTAATTTATTTTCGGTATCTTTTTTAAAGTTTTTGATTATTTTTGAATAAATAAAATCACTGAAATATTTATTTTTAGTGGCGTTTACATATCCGATGATTATTTGAAAAGTTTCGAATAAAGGAGAAAATGAAATGAATCGGATTATTATGGGATATGTAGAATGTTAAATTAACAGAGACGATAGATTGAAAATGTGTAATTTTTAATAGAATATTTCCCTTTTTTTTCTTTTATTTTTCTTTTTTAAATTGAGTTAAAAACGGGTATCATTAAAAATTTGAACAAAAGATGTGTATTGGAATGTGTATTGGAAAAAAAAATAAAGTGATCATATATTATCATATATATGAATTTATGATCATATATTATGATCATATGAATTTATGATCATATATTATCATATATAAGAATTGTAATTTATTTATTCTTTATTTTGAATTTATGATCATATATTATGTTCATATGTGTTTATGATCATATATTATCATATATAAGAATTGTAATTTATTTATTCTTTAATTGTCAAACCATTTATCTTTGCAGTTTTTCCATAGAAGTTTTTTTTAATACTTTCATCAAGTTTCAGTAGGGAATTTTACTAATTTATTTTCGGTATTTTTTTAAAGTTTTTGATTATTTTTGAATAAATAAAATCACTGAAATATTTATTTTTAGTGGCGTTTACATATCCGATGATTATTTGAAAAGTTTCGAATAAAGGAGAAAATGAAATGAATCGGATTATTATGGGATATGTAGAATGTTAAATTAACAGAGACGATAGATTGAAAATGTGTAATTTTTAATAGAATATTTCCCTTTTTTTCTTTTATTTTTCTTTTTTAAATTGAGTTAAAAACGGGTATCATTAAAAATTTGAACAAAAGATGTGTATTGGAATGTGTATTGGAAAAAAAAATAAAGTGATCATATATTATCATATATATGAATTTATGATCATATATTATGATCATATGAATTTATGATCATATATTATCATATATAAGAATTGTAATTTATTTCTTCTTTATTTTGAATTTATGATCATATATTATGTTCATATGTGTTTATGATCATATATTATCATATATTATCATATATAAGAATTGTAATTTATTTATTCTTTAATTGTCAAACCATTTATCTTTGCAGTTTTTCCATAGAAGTTTTTTTTAATACTTTCATCAAGTTTCAGTAGGGAATTTTACTAATTTATTTTCGGTATTTTTTTAAAGTTTTTGATTATTTTTGAATAAATAAAATCACTGAAATATTTATTTTTAGTGGCGTTTACATATCCGATGATTATTTGAAAAGTTTCGAATAAAGGAGAAAATGAAATGAATCGGATTATTATGGGATATGTAGAATGTTAAATTAACAGAGACGATAGATTGAAAATGTGTAATTTTTAATAGAATATTTCCCTTTTTTCTTTTATTTTTCTTTTTTAAATTGAGTTAAAAACGGGTATCATTAAAAATTTGAACAAAAGATGTGTATTGGAATGTGTATTGGAGAAAAAAATAAAATAAAGTGATCATATATTATCATATATATGAATTTATGATCATATATTATCATATATAAGAATTGTAATTTATTCTTTATTTTGAATTTATCATAATATATTATCATATATAAGAATTGTAATTTATTTATTCTTTTTTTAAATTGAGTTAAAAACGGGTATCATTAAAAATTTGAACAAAAGATGTGTATTGGAATCTGTATTGGAGAAAAAAATAAAATAAAGTGATCATATATTATCATATATATGAATTTATGATCATATGAATTTATGATCATATATTATCATATATAAGAATTGTAATTTATTCTTTATTTTGAATTTATGATAATATATTATCATATATAAGAATTGTAATTTATTTATTCTTTAATTGTCACACCATTTATCGTTGCAGTTTTTCATAGAAGTTTTTTTTTAATTCTTTCATAAAGTTTCAGTAGGGAATTTTATTAATTTATTTTCAGTATCTTTTTTAAAGTTTTTGATTATTTTTGAATAAATAAGAATCGCTGAAATATTTATTTTTAGTGGCGTTTACATATCTTATGAGTTTTTGAAAAGTTTCGAATAAAGGCGAAAATGAAATGAATCGGATTATTATGGGATCTGTAGAATGTTAAATTAACAGAGACGATAGATTGAAAATGTCTAATTTTAATAGAATATTTCTCTTTTTTTCTTTTATTTTACTTTCTTAAATTGAGTTAAAAACTGTTATTAATAAAAATTTGAACAAAAGATGTGTATTGGAGAAAAAATTAAAATAAAGTGATCGTATATTTATTAGATCGATTATTATGGAATCTGTAGAATGTTAAATTAACAGAGACGATAGATTGAAAATGTCTAATTTTAATAGAATATTTCTCTTTTTTTCTTTTATTTTTCTTTCTTAAATTGAGTTAAAAACTGTTATCAATAAAAATTTGAACAAAAGATGTGTATTGGAGAAAAAATTAAAATAAAGTGATCGTATATTATCATATATATGAATTTATGATCATATATTATGATCATATATTATCATATATAAGAATTGTAATTTATTTATTCTTTATTTTGAATTTATGATCATATATTATCATATATAAGAATTGTAATTTATTTATTCTTTATTTTGAATTTATGATCATATATTATCATATATAAGAATTGTAATTTATTTATTCTTTAATTGTCACACCATTTATTTTTGCAGTTTTTCAATAGAAGTTTTTTTTAATACTTTCATCAAGTCTCAGTAGGGAATTTTACTAATTTATTTTCGGTATTTTTTAAAAAGTTTTTGATTATTGTTGATTAAATAAGAATCGCTGAAATATTTATTTTTAGTGGCGTTTACATATCCGATGATTATTTGAAAAGTTTCGAATAAAGGAGAAAATGAAATGAATAGGATTATTATGGGATATATAGAATGTTAAATTAAGAGAAACGATAGATTGAAAATGTTCAATTTTAATAGAATATTTCCCTTTTTTTTCTTTTATTTTTCTTTTTTAAATTGAGTTAAAAACGGGTATCATTAATAATTTGAATAAAAGATGTGTATTGGAGAAAAAAATAAAATAAAGTGATCATATATATATAATATTTGAAATATAAATATATTTATTTGAATTATCTTTTAGAAAAAGCTAGTTTTTCAAAATGATTTTTATTTCATTTTAAATAATTTATTGAACAGTGGATGAATAAGAAAAGAAATCAAGTAATAAAAAGTATATACATCATTATTGTATGTACATATATAAAAAAAAAACTATTAGGAACTTTACAACAGGTAAAAAGTAATATTAATGGTGGTTTATTCTGATATCTTTAGTCATCATAGTGAAGGAATATTTGAACAAAAAGTGGCAAATGATAAAATGTACATAAATCATTAATCGATGTACATTTAAAACAGCTAAGATCTTTAAACAGGAAATAAGTATAAACAATGATAATTTACTGAGCTTAACTTTACTAATAAATAATATTTGAAAAGTTTGAGGAATTATTTGTTTTGTTTATATAATATCAACGCATTTTGAAAAATAGCAAGATGATTTCTTTTACGAATATTTATTTCCTTCTAGCCTTTCAACAGCTTAATTAATATGGCAAAAGCGAGAATAAAGTAAGAAATGTAATTTGTTTATGCTTTAATTCTGAGATAATTTATCTTTGCAGTTATTCATAAAAGTATTTTTCCCCTTTCATCAAGTTTCAATAGAAATTTCTTAATTTCTTTTCAGTATCTTTTTTTATTTTTTATTTATTTATTTATTTATTTTTGATTATGTTTGAATAAAAAGAATCGTTGAAATATATATTTTTAATGACGGTTACATTTCCAATGATTATTTGAAATTCGATAATTTGAAATAAAGGAAAAAGTGAAATGAGTAGGATTATCATGGGATCTGTAGAATGATAATTTAACACAAAAAATTAATTGAAAATGTGAAATTTTGATATAACATTTGTATTTTTATTTTTAGCCTATTTAAATATGGTTAAAAGTTATTATGTGGATGTAAAATATTATTAAGTGAATATTAGGTACTACTAGGTTATCCCGTCGACCAAAAAATTATCGCCAAATTTTAAGATTAAATGCCAATAATGGATGATCGTGAATGTCACATTCAATGACATTAAATACGAATCAGGTGTTTAAAATGTCATTAAGTAATTTTTATTTCGACTTTTTATTTGCATTTTTATTAATATTCTAGTAATTATTTGTTTTTTCGTTATTTAAAATAAAAATTATGTCAATATGTATAATTTGGCTATTAGTTTGGCGATTTGTATAATCTGGCGAAATTGGTCGACGGTATAACAGAGTAGTACCGAATATTATTATTAAATACAATAACTAAATTAATATTTGAATAAAAATTATATTTTATAAAATATAAAGCAACTGTAACACTCGTGCTTTAAGTTTATGAAAATAGATCTGTAAATTGTACTCCTAAAACTAGAAACAATTTAATTGGATGAAAAACCATAAGTAGTTATATCGTTAAAACACTAGCTATTACTATTAGAGGTACTGTTAAATTCAAAACGTGTTTTATAAAATATAAAGCATATACAGCATTCTTGGTTTAAGATTATGAAAGAAAAATTGAGAAATGGGCCCCTAAATAATGAATAATTTTATTTCTTTTAGAGATACTAAATGGTTATATCTTTTACACTCTATATATTACTATAATAACTATAATAATACGTGAAGAAGAACTATACATTATGAAATATTAAGTATCTAGCAACTCTTCTGATATAAGTTTATCAATCTAGATCTGAGAAATTTACGCCTATATATAAGATCAATATTTTGGTTTACAAATGCTTAATTTGATATACTTGTACATGTACATTCTACATATGAATTTAAAAAGCTATTAAATGCATGAATAATATAAACTAAAATAGGCTTGAATAAATTTTAAAAATTCAAATTTATATACAAAAGATAAAAATACTTAAAATCATTTAAAAATGCAAAAGGGAAACAATTCGCCAAGCTACTTAAAAGTCGTTAATTTTTTTTTCATAAAAAAAAAAAAAAAAAAAAAAAAAAAAAAAAAAAAAAAAAAAAACTGTAACTATTTTTTATTTGTTCCACTGTTGAAATACGATGCGATTCCACTGTTGAATAAAATGAACTAAAATAGGCTTGAATAAATTTTAAAAATTAAAATTTATATACAAAAGATAAAAATACTTAAAATCATTTAAAAATACAAAAAGCCAAGCTACTTGAAAGCCATTAAAATTTTTCCATTAAAAAAAAAAAAAACTGTAACTATATTTGATTTGTTCCACTGTTTTTTATGCAATGGATATTTGTACTGATGATGACTTGCAAGTAGCTTACGAAATGTTTAATTTTGTGCTTTTAAATGTCTTTTAGTATATATATTTTTTTTTTTTTTTTTGTACATAAGTTTTAATTTTTTAAATGTTATCAAGTTTGTCTTAGTTTATTTTATTGAATAATTTTAGACACTAAATTGTTATATTCTTTATTATTACTATGTTATATCCTAGCTATTACTATTAGAACAAAATTAATATTTGAAAGATAAAATATACAGTTACAGCAAAAAAATATATTGACATTTGCGATTTCAGACGTTCTGTTAAATATCTAGAAATGAGGGGCTTTATCCATATTCCATTGATTAGTGTCTACACAATACTGCACGTACTAATATATTTCGATACAGTTCCGCATCTTTTTGCTTCATTTTGGAAATAACGGATTTTGATCTTTTTCTATTGACGATAATTTTCAGAATATTCAAGGTATGACTTTAAAACTTTAACAAGTTGTTCTATACATTTAGCTACCACAATATGCAAATGAAATTTTTATATAGTTGACGCATGAGCAGTGAAAATCTATTAAGTAAACTTGCTCATTTTTCATACAATTATTAATATGTTTGAATTTTGATTACAGAGTATCATCTACAATGTTGTTTTTTTTCATATTTTCTGAAAAGAACATTGTTTTTTATTAAGAACTCTGCAAATTATAAGCAAAAAAACGTGGCAAAATTTAATCAGTTTTTATAAAAACCTTAATTTCTTTACGAGTATATATGATATCCGCCTAAGAATGAACACAGTTTATAACCATAATCCACTTAATCATAATCTGCAGTTTGAACGCTTTTGCTACATTAGTTTTGACAGGGTTATTCAAAAGATATTCGTTTTTTTTTCAATTTGTTGACGGTCACCTATCGGATTTTGGAAAAGCATCTTCTCGTAAATAAATGACCTGTACTATTTTTTTTATACGTCTGGAGATTGAGAATCATTCCTCATGTATATTTCTTGATATTTGACAAAACGTCTAAAATCGCAAATGTGAATTTTTTTTTTTTTTTGCTGTGACTGTATATTATAAAATATAAAACATCTACAACATTTGGGATATAACATCCTGACTGTGTATCTGAGAATCGTATGACTAAAAGTAGATTTATTTGATTACGAATAGGTGAATTTTTATGCCTTTTACATTCTAGCTACTACTATTAGAACTAAATTAACAATTGAGGAAAAAATATATATATTATAAAATATAAAACATATTTATTTGTGATGGTATAAATTTATAAAAATTATCACAGAAATCTGCACCTAAAAATTCATTCAAAGTATTTGATTGAGAGAAACAAAATTTATATATTTAAATTTATCCTAACTATCAATAATCAAGTTATTTAATTATCTCAAAATAATTTAATAGAACTGTGACTAATGTTTTCTTTGGGAAATTTTTATTATCTAGCACTAGTTAAATTCTGATATCAATTATGAAAAATCAATATATGAAAAATAATAGAATGTTAATATAACGCATTGCGATTGGTGTCAAGATGATTGCTTTTTAGAATATTTACATATTTTTAGCACTTCATGAGTTTAATTAATATGGAAAGGCGAAAATATACTGAGACATGTAATTTATTTATGCTTTCATTCTCAGATAATTTATATTTGAAGTCAATAATAGAAGTGTTATTTCTTTTTCTTGCATTAAGTTTGAATAGCAGCTTTCTTAATTTCTTTTCGGTATCTTAAAAAAAAAATTGATTATGTTTGAAGAAAAAGAATCGCTAAAATATTTATTTTTAATGGTGGTTACATATTCGATGATTATTTGAAAGGTTTCCAATAAAGGAGAAAATGAAATAAATAGGATATATATGGGGGATCTGTAGAATGATAAATGAAGAGTGTCGATAGACAGAAAATGTGAAATTTTACTAGAATATTTCCTTTTTTTCTTTACTGTTTTTAAATTCATTTTGATCATTAATTATTTTAACAAAAAGATAAACTGGAAGTTCTTTGAATAATATAAAAAAAAAATAAAGAGATCTTATATAAATGCAAAACTTGAAATATAAATGTATGTATATAAATCGTCTTTAAGAAAAAGTAAGTTTGTCACAACGATTATTAATTTTTCGTGAATAATTCATAGCACAGTCGAGAAATAGTAGAAGAAAATACAGCAAAAGACAAAAAAAGTACATGGATCATAAATCGATGTATATATAAAACATTTCAGATCTTGAAACTGGAAATAATTATAAACAATGACAATTTACTGGGTTAACATTAAATAGTAAAAATTATTTGAAGAATTGAGGAATACATATGTTTTGTTTATATAATATCAATGCATTGTGAATGAAGTCAAGATGATTGCTTTTAAGAGTTTATTTAACAAATTTAATTAATGTGGAAAACGAAAAATAAAATAAGAAATGTAATTCATTTATGTTTTAATTATCACATCATTTATCTTTGCAATTATTCATAGAACTGTTTTTTTTTTCCATCAAGTATTAATAGAAAATTTCTTAGGTTTTTTAATAATTTTTGCTTATGTTTAAATAAAAAGAATCGCTGAAATACTAATTTTTAATGGCGGTTACATATCCAATGATTATTTAAAATTCTTCGAATAAAGGAAAAAGTGAAATGAATAAGAGTATTATGGGATCTGTAGAATGATAAATTAACATAGACGATAAATTGAAAATGTAAAATTTTAATAGATTATTATTATTTTTATTATTATTATTATTATTATTATTATTTTGCTTTTTTTAAAATGCGGTTAAAAATTGTTATCATTAAAAGTTTGAACAAAAGACTGTAAAAGACTATAAAGTGTATTGATGAATAAATAACAGAATCTAAAAAGATCATGTATGCGTATAAAATTTGAAATATAAATACATATATTTTAATCGTCTTTAAGAAAAAGTAAGTTTTTTAAACGATTATTATTATTTTGTGAATAATTTATTGCACACTGATAGAATATTAGAAGAAAAATTTGCAAATGATAAAAGATACACTGTAAAAAAAAATCTGTAAAGATACTATACTTTATCTAGGAAACTGGGATTCCAAGAACTTTTCCTGTAACGGTAACAACAAAAACTCAAGTTTTAGAATCGGTTACATGGATTTTTCCTGTTATCGTTACATGAAAAGTTCTTGGAATCCCAGTTTCCTAGAAAATTTTTACTACCTTTACAGATTTTTTTTTTTTTTTACAGTGTACATGAATCATTAATTGATGTATACGTAAAACACTTAAGATCATTAAACAGTAAATATGCATAAAATGGCGATTTACTGAGCTAACTTTACATAGTAAACCATATTTGAAAAGTTTTAGGAAATATTTGTTTTGTTCATATAATTGAGGAATTATTTGTTTAGTTTATATAATACCAACGCACGGCAAATTCCAGCAAGATGATTGTTTTTACGAAAATATACATTGTTCTAACATTTCAGAAGTTTAATGTGGAAAGGCGAAAGTAAACTGAGGAATGTAATTTATTTACGTTTTAATTCTCAGATCATTTATCATTGTAATTATTTATAGCATAGTTTTCTATTTCTTTCATCAAGTTTCAATAGGAAATTTCTTAATTTCTTTTCGGTATCTTTTTTCTTAAACTTTTGATTATTTTGTATGAAAAGAATCGCTGAAATACATATTTTTATTGTATATATATATCTAACAATTATTTGAAAAGTTTCGAATAATAGTAAAAATTGAAATGAAAAGGATTATTATAAAATTTGTAGAATGATAAGTTAACAGAAACGATAGATTGAAAACTTTAAATTTTAATAGAATATTTCTTTTTTCTTTTTATTTTCTATTATCTGCTCTTTTAAATATGGCTAAAAATTGTTAACAATAATAATTTGAACAAAACATGATGCTGAAAGTGTATTGCAGAAAAAAATGACAAAATTTAATGAGATCTTGTATATATTCAAAATTTGGAAGATAAAATATATATTATAATATATAAAGCATTTGCAACATTCATGATATAATATTATGAATGTGTATCTTATAAATGTAAGTCTAAAAATAGAATAACTTTATTTGATTACGAAAAAATAAATTTTTATGTTCTTTACATTCTAGCTGTTACTATTACAAATAAATTAATATCTGAAAAAATACATATAAAATAAAACATAAAGAATTTTTAACTCTAATGATGTACATTTATAAAAATGAATCTGAGAAAATGCGCCTAAAAGTAGAATCAAAGTATTAGGTTGATATAAACAAAATTGTTATATGATTTACATCTTAACTATCAATAATCAAGTTATTTATTTCTGTCAAAATAATTTAATACAACTGATTTTAACTTTCTAATCTTCAAATGTACCTCACTCTCAGGCATTAGTTTTTTTTTTCAACACAAAAACTACAAGTATCGATAAATTTTTCCGATACTTGTAGTTTTTGTGTTGATACTTGTAATAATTCCGCTTGTTCACCTTTTTGTTATAAATTCTCTACTTTCCGTTTCATGGTTGATAGAGCGTTTAAAGTCTGTTCTGATGAATTTTTAAACGAAGAGTTGCGTAAGATCCGTGAGATTGCAAGTTCTAATGGGTATAAAATAAGTAGCATCAATTAATTAATTAATTATTATAGTAAAGGGAAGCCTAAACAACAATATCCAGGGTTAACTGAAAGATTCAATAAAGGGGGTGTTTCTAAAAATTTTAAAAGAGTTTCTTTTCCATATCTGAAAGGCAGTTTTAGGAAATTAAAATTTAAATTAAAAAAGTTTAATATTGATTTGATTGCAACTCCTCCACCAAAATTAAGATGTTTACTTAATAAGCAAGTGGATCCTATTGGACATGATGATCTTGCTGGAGTTTATGAAATACCTTATATTACTGAAAGTGGTGAATTAAATTCTTACATAGGCATGACTGGGAGAAAGTTTAGAATTACGAAAAGGGGAGCACGAATCTGATATTAAATTTGGACGTACTAACACTGCCTTATCAAGAACATATTTAAATGAGGAGATAAAAATATTGTTTAATCAAAGTAAATTATGTTTCATATCTAATTGTAATCGTAAATCTATTATAAGAGAGTCCATTGAAATTTATACGCGTAATAATCTGGTTTGCAATGATACCGTTTCTTTTATTATTCCTAAGTTATGGTTAGAATTAATGAATAAATTCCTCGTGAGGACTTGAATGGGATGAACCAAGTTGGAATTTCTTTTGATCATAATCTATTTTTATTTTAATTTAATTTTTTACAATAGCGCGCCTGCTTTTTGGTGTTTTTTTCTATCTCTTTGTCGCGTGTCATTTGTATTGACTGTGAAATAGTTTGAAATTTTTATTTTTAGTTAAGTTTTAGATCATGGCCTATATTTTAATTTAATTTTTTGCAATAGAGCGCGTGTTTTTTGTTATTTTTATCTCATTGTTGCGTGTCATTTGTATTGTCCGAGAAATATTTTGAAATTTTGTTTTATTTATATTATGACTGTGGAACTTATTTGACGGTTCCGAAACATGTCAATGTATTTTATTTTTACTATAACACCTTTCTTAAGAAAAATTAAAATTGTTATTAAATTGTTTGTATAAAAGGTGAATATTTTAAAATCTGATGATTTAAAAAAATCAATTGGATTTAATTAACTTTTTATCATAAATTTTTCTTATTTATATTCCCTGTATAAAATGTATAATTTCCTTCATATAAAAAGCATGCATGTTTCTTATATGTAGGAAATTGTACATTTTATATAGGGAATATAAATAAGAAAAATTGTCTATGCTCGTAGATTTTGTGCTGGATAAAAAACTAATGCCTGAGAGTGAGGTACATTTGAAGATTAGAAAATAACATACGGGCTTTAAACTTGATTTTAATAATTCTATTCGATAGAATTGTTTTTTCTAAAATGATTTCAACTTTTTCTTTTAAAATTTTTGTTATCTAACATCTATTTAATTATGATATGAGCTTCTCTTCATAGAAAGTTACTACAACGCATTGATATTGATGCCAAAATGATTGCTTTTAAGAAAATTTACGTTGTTCTGGCAATTCAAAATCAATATGTATCTGGGAAGGCGAAAATAGACTAAGAAATGTAATTTATTTACGTTTTAATTCTTACTCTCTTAAAAAGTCAGCCAAAAAATAGCTCAAGTTGAGTTGAAATCAACTCATCTCAATGTTGAAAGGCAGCTTCTCAAAAAAGAGTTGAAATAACTCGAGTTTTAACCAATTTAAATGAAGTTGAGCTATTTAAATAACCAATTTAGATCAGGAAGATTTAATCGTTTGAAAAACAACTCTTTTATGATCGAAAAAATTACAGCTCTTTAATGAGAAGCCAAATCCGCTCTTTCGTTTTAAGAGTGTAGACCATTTATTTTTGAAGTTATTGGTAGAATTTGTTTTTTCGTATCATCAAGTTTCAATAGTAAACTTCGTAGTTTCTTTTCGGTATTTTTTTTTTTTTTAAGTTTTGATTTTGTTTGAATAAAATAATCGCTGAAATACTAATTTTTATAGGCGGTTACATGTCCGATGATTATTTTAAAAGTTTCGAATAAAAGAAAAGGTGAGATTATTATGGGATCTGTAAAATGATAAATTAACACAAATGACAATGGGAAAATTTAATAGAATAATTCCTTTTTTATATGTTTTTTTTTTTTTTTTTTAATACGGATAAAAATTGTGATCATTGTTCAAATATTATTAATGACCACAATTTTTAGCAAATGATTAGTTTGAAAGTGTATTGAATAATAAAAAAAAAATTCAAAAAGACTTTATATAAAAATAAAATTTGAAGTATAAATATGTATATTTAAATCTTTTTTTAAATGTAAGTTTGTCAAAACGATTATTAATGTTTCTTAAATAATTTGTGGAGATATATTAGAAAAACACATTACAAATGATAAAAAATACACGAATCATTAAACGATGTATATTTAAATCAATTAATATCTTTAAACAGGAAATAAGTATAAACAATGGCAATTTACTGAGCTAACTTTAAATCGTAAATAAAGTTTGAAAATTTTGAGTAATTATTTGTTTTGTTTATATGATTGAGGAGTTTGAGGAATTATTTGTTTTGTTTATATAACATCAACGCTTTGCAAATAATAGCAAGATGATTTCTTTTACGAATATGTACATCGTTCTCGCATTTCAGATGCTTTATTAATGTGGAAAAGCGAAAATAAACAAAGAAACGTAATTTATTTATGCTTTAATTCTCAGATCATTTATCTTTGCCGTTATTCATATAAGTGTTATTTTTTTTCTTTTCATCAAGTTTCAATAGGAGCTTTCTTAATTGCTTTTCGGTTCCTTTTATTAAATTTTTGATTATGTTTGAATAAAAAGAATCGCTGATTTATTTATTTTAAATGGCTGCCACATATTCGAAGATTTTTTGAAAGATTTCGAATAAAGGAAAAAATGAAATGAATAGGATAAATATGGGGTCTGTAGAATGATAAATTAAAAAGTCCAAAAAATTAAATTAAAAGGCTGAGAATTTAAATTTTACAAGATTATTTACTTTTTTTATTTTCTGTTTTTTTAATGCAGTTAAAATTGTGATCATTAATAATTTTAACAAAAGAATTTATTCAAAGTGCGTTTAATAAAAAAAGTTCTTCCGGCAATGCCGGGAGGAAGATGTAGCTTTTATACACTTATTTATATAATATTTATTTTAAATTAAGTTATATTATTCAAACATACGAAGCTCAAAATATTGAAACCCGATTTATTAAGATTGAATGCTAGTTCTTGTCAATACTGATTATTAATAGGAATTTTTAGAAATTATTCATATTTTATTCAACCTCGTTTTATTTTCAGCGATTTAGAGTGTCGCCAAATTCCACAATATCATGAAGTGTATGCCATTTTAAAGCAACATGATGATAAAACAAACCAATGAGCTTGGTCGAAATCTTAATTCATGTGGACATGCACACTCACATCGAAAACGATTAATATATACGAGTGCTGTCACGGGCAATTTTTTTTTTTTTTTTTTTTTTTTTAGAAAATGTTACCCAAATTAGGAATTCAAACTGGCATTTTTTAAGATAAAGACAAAGCAAAAAATACTCCGGAATTCATTATTCAGATAAATACATTCGAAAGAATCTTTTTTCAATTTCTAATTTTTTATTTGTACATCATTATACATTTAAAAGTTTTTGACAAACTTAAATAGCCGCCATTTTGAAACAAGATGGCGGATGAAGTTGGCTAGTGAATTCGGTCAAGACATTGATATGTACTATGTACACGCGGAGTTATATCCAAATCAGTTTATAAATATGCGTATTATAGCGTGACAAATTTCAGACCGTTTCAAAATGTCAACCACACTGGAAATTGAAAGTGCTATAACTCAGCCATTTTTCAAGATATAGATGAAATAAAAAAGGCCCTGGAATCTTTGTATCAAGTTCAAGTACACAAAATAAAAATCTTTTTCAATTTCTCACCTTTTTGTACCAAATTTTATTTTTTTTATTTAAATGGACGCCATTTTGGAACAAGATGGCGGATGATGCTGGCTAACAAACACGGTCGAGACATTTGTATGTACTATGTACCTACCAAGTTTCATTCAAATCGGTTCATAAATACGTTAGTTACAGCATGACAAAAATCAGATTGTTTCAAAATGTCAGCCATAAGAAAAATTCAAAGTGCTATAACTCTATCATTTTTTAAGATATAGACAAAATAAAAAGTGTTCTGGAAACTTTGTTTTATGTTCTAACACATAAAAGAAAAATATTTTTCAACTTTTAATTTCTTCGCATTTCATTTTAAATTTTAAATTTTTTTAAAAAATTTAAATAGCCGCCATTTTGAAACAAGATGACGAATGATGCTGTCTACCGAACTCGGTCGAGACATTTGTATGTACTATCTACATACCAAATTTCATTCAAATCGGTTCATCAATACGATAGTTATCGCATGACAAAGATCATATATATATATATACATATATGGCTATATATATATATGTGTGTGTGTGTGTGTGTCAACATTTGAACGGAGGGTGGTTTTCGGGTTTGGGGGTCATGATCGATGAAAATATACCAAAATTTTCTGGAAATGCTTTCCTCCGGACGGCTGCAATACATAGCTTTTTACATATGGAATGAAAGCCAACTAAAACTAAAGAAATCTTATAGAAATACAAAATTTGAAATACAAATGTATATATATATATGAATCGTCTTTAAGAAAAAGTAAGTTTGTCAACGATTATTATTATTTTGTGAATAATTTATAGCACAGTCGAGGAATATTAGAAAAAAATAATAATAATAATAAAAGTAGAATAATCCTTAATAGATGTATATTTAAAATACTTAAGATCTTTAAACAGGAAATAAGTATAAACAAGGGCGATTTACTTATCTAACATTAAATAGTAAATAATTTTTGAAAAAAATGAGGAATATATTTGTTCTGTTTATTAACGCATTGTGAATGAAGGCAAGATTATTGCTTTTACGAACTTATTTCTCTAAATTAATTAATGTGGAAAGGCGAAAATAAACTAAGAAATGTCATTTATAAATGTTTTAATTCTCAGATCATTTATCTTTACAGTTATTCATAGAACTGTATTTTTTCTTTCACCAAGTTTCAATAGGAAATTTCTTAAATAATTTTTGGCATCTTTTTTTTTTTTTTAAATTTTTGGAATATGTTTGAATAAAAAGAATCTCTGAAATAGATATTTTTAATAGCGGTTACATATCCGATGATTATAAAAAAAGCTTCGAATAAAGGAAAAAGTGAAATGAATAAGAGTATTATGGGATCTGTAGAATGATAAATTAACACAGACGATAAATTGAAAATATTAAATTTTAATAGAATATTTGTTTTTTATTTTTTGCTTTTTTAAATACGATTAAAACTTGTTATCATTAACATTTTGAACAAAAGCTTATACTGAAAGTGTATTGAAGAAAAAGTAACAGAATTTAAAAAGATCATATATAAATATAAAATTTTAAATGTAAATATATATATATATATATATATAAAAGTCATCTTTAAGAAAGATTAAATTTGTGAAAAAAATAATTTATGGAGGAATATTTGAAGAAAAATTTGCAAATGCTAAAAAGTACGAGAATCATTATTCTATGTATATTTAAAACAATTATGACCTTTATAGCGGGAAATAATTATAAATATTGGCAATTTTTTGAACTACTTTTAAATAGTATATAATATATAAAACAAAACGTTTGAGGAATTACTTGTTTTGTTTACCACCACCAGAAAGTTTAAAATCCTGTATGTAAGTCTAAACGCCAGATGTGGTAGAGTGAAGGTGTGTAGCTCAAATATTGCTCGGAGTTTTTCGCCCGAAATGCAAGGAAAAAGGAGAAAAATTACCTAATGCAAAATAGCAAATTTCTCTCATTCAAAAACTTTATTAATTTATTTATTTCAAAACAAATAAATAAGTAAATAAACCCATACTTTACACAGAAGACACTGAAAATATATTACTATGTTTGTATTAATTAGCATGGTTTTGTTTTACACTAAAGACTGTTTCCATTTGTTCCAATTTAATAGTTATTCGTCTACAGGTAGGACGCAATACTTTCTGGCATTATTTTTTTTTATCAAATAAAAAGAATTTAAGCTTGCAAAGTGAATCTTTTCGTAGCATAGAATCACCCAATCCCCCCCCCCCCCAAATTCTAAGAGATGTGTTCGATTTGTGACAAGATCTTTTAGATATCTGTTCAGCTTGCACCAAGGGATTGTTACCTTTTTTGATATCTGAAGACAGGTCTGGGTTGACTGCTACCGTTTCACTTTTTGTTCCAAGAAAAATCTTCAGACATTTTGGATACCTATTTCAATACACTGGCGACAATCTTATTTAATAAAAGATATTCTCCCTCTTGCTACAAGTACGACAAATAATCTTTACTGCGACTATGTCGAAATGTAATTTCCATTGTATTTCACTCTGGTTTAAAAATGAATTTTACTACACACAAACTTTATTATGCATGTCTTAATTTTACTTGCAATCGAAAGTTCAAAATAAACAAAGCTGATACACATATATGTAGGATTTGAATTTAAACATCATTTATATTTCTCAAGACAAGCGTGATCACCAAATTAGCTGACCCTCTATTATTTTTTATTATCCATGATTTGAAAACACGCGTTGTGAAAATTCGCGAGCACGAGCACTGGAATTGATTTTAAAATTAGAAAACAGGCAGTCCATTAACTTTTATTTTTCATAAAATATGAATAAATGCATGGTTAGGTGAAATTGTATTGTGCTATCAAAACTGTATTATACCTTTTAGGTGTTGAATTTAATATATTTCATGAAACTACTAACTACATTTTAAAGTTCTATTGAAATTGCACGTGACGTTATTTCAATGATCAGTCATTAAAGTAAATCAATAGATTAGATTTTTATATATTACCTTCCTACAAATATATATCTGAAGTTTGTCATGCTGTAACTGTAATATTTTTTTTTCTATTTTGATAACAACTTTTATGTGCATAATACATACTGCTGTCTTAACTGAGTTCGTTGCCCAGCCTAACCCGCCATCTTGTTTCAAAAAGTTGCCATTTGAATTTTTTATTTTTTTTTAAGATTTAATTCTGTATACCTATGGAAAATATTACGTTTTATGAAATGGAAACTCTTATATATCATTTTAAACAGAATGTTAGAAGCATTAAAAGATATTTTAAAGAGTCACACAGTGTAAGCTAACTACAAAGGTTTTTTTAAATAGAAAGTAAGAAAACATAAAAAAGTTCCAGTGATGTCTAAGTACACTATTTTGAAACAAGATAGCGGTTGAAGCGGGCAAACGTACTCTGTATAGACATTAGTATGTACTATGCATATGGAAAATTTCATCCAAATCAAATAAAAATTTCGAGAGTTACAGAATGACAAAATTTACATATATATATATGTACATGTTTATATGTCAATATTTCAAAAATGGGTGGTTTTAGGATCCGGTGTCATGATTGGCGAAAATCTAGTAAATTTTCCAAAAGTGTTTTCCTTCGTAAGGTAGCTTTTTAGTTTTTTAGTAAAAGCTACCTAAAAGTGTCCACAAATTTTGCTTCCACTATATCTATACCAATAAAAGAATAAAAGCATCAGTCTTTGTGTGCGTCTGTGCGTGTGTCTCTGTGTTTCTCTGTGATGTCTGGCGAAGTCTGCGGAACGTGCAAGACTCAAAAATGTATTGAGAGTAGTCCAAAATCTCTCCTGATGTACCTGATATTCATAATTTCAAAATTCTAATTAGTAACTGAGTAGTTAATTAAAATTCAAAGCTCACTCTCATAAAAAAATTGCCTTTTTCTGCTTTTTTCCTTCGCCTCCTAACGGTTGATTGGTCGTATAAAACTTCCGCAGAAATATTGAAAAAAGCACAGTGAAGCATAACCTGATCCAAACAGGGTAAAAAATAAAATTTGTGGACATGTATTTCTTTGAAAAAATAACCCTACGAAATATGACCCGAACAAAATCTGAAATCCATAAAAATATTCCAAAGAACAATAGCCTGATCCTTAGCAAGACAAATGTTTTTCCGTGGACATAAACACCACTCTAACGTAAAAAAAATCCTTTGAAAATACCTGAAATCTGATCCATACTGCATCTGAATTCGACCAAAATATTCAAAAGAACCATAACCGGATTCGAGCAAGACAAAATAATTTCCGTGGACATGAAACTGACCAAACTTAAAGTTTTCTTTGAAAAAATTCCTGAAATTTTAATCGAAACAAATATTAACCTGACGAAAATATTCCAGCGAACTATAAACGGATTCAAACAAGAAAAAAAAAACAATGAACATAAACCCAATACGTAACTTTTTTTGAAAAAATCTTGCGATCTGAACTGAACCAATTTTGAACCTGGCAAAAATATTTCAGTGAAGCATAACCTTATTCGAACAAGACAGAATAATTGCCGTGGACACTCATTCCCACCAAATCATAAATTCAATTTGAAAAAATACCTGAAATCTGAATCGAACCATATCTGAACCCGAAGAAAATATTCCAAAGAATCATAACTGGATCCGAAAAGACAAATCAAATGGACATGAAACCATGTACATAAAACCAATCCCAATCTACAAAATTTCTTTAAAAATCTTGAATTCTAAACCGAACCAGATCTGAAAATAACAAAAATATACCAGTGAAGCAAGGCAAAATAACCACAACCCGACCGAAAAATAAAAATTTCATTTGAAAAAACCCCCTTAAATCTAAATTAAACCAAATTTGAACCCGACAAAAATATTCCAAAAAACCATAACCGGATCCGAATAAATTAAAATAATTTCCATGGACATGGATTCAATCTGAATATAAAGATATTGCTTGAAAAAAGCCTGAAATATGACCCAGACCAAATCTGAAACGAATAAAAATATGCCAAACAACAATAGCCAGATCCGAACCCGAGCCAAACCTAAAAATTTCATTTGAAAAAACCCCGAAATAAGACCCTTAACGAAAGCTGAAACCGATAAAAATAGTCTAAAGAACTATATTTAGATTCTTATAATCCACAAAAATTTCTGATTAAAGAAGAACTATAACATAAAAAAAAATATTTTTTATTCTGATAAAAGTACATCTCTCATCAAAAGCTTGTTTTCTATATTTAAGGTAATACATGTAATTTTAATTGGCTCTCTTTTGTATAATGTTTGGTCATATTTTTAATATAAGTTATTCTTTTACGTTAAAAAAGTGCAAAAATTTCTTTTTATAATTAACACTTAAATTCGACACGAACGTAGGTAGATTAGTGTTTGAAAAATTGTAGAAGTTAAGGTTATTTTCGAATAAGAATTGCTACTTTTTCCCACATACATGAGGTAATTTGTATTGGTAAACTCATAAGATTGACAGATGCTCTGATTCAACAGATTCTCTTATTTTAATGTCTTTCTATTGTTTGATAAAACCAGATGGTTATTAAAATGATTCTATCAAACTTAGCCTTGAACCTAATTTCCGGATGCGATAGACCAATGAAGACAGCTATGAGACAACAATTGCTTTTGAAATTGGATATTTTCAAATAAAATTTTTAGGTTCAGATTGGCTTCATGTCCATGGAAATTATTTTGTCCTGTTCCGATCCGTATATGGTTATTTGGAATAATTTTTTCAGGTTGAGAATTTTCTTGGTTTAGCGGCCACGTATTTCAGATAATGTATTTCCACATATTTCAAGTTAGAGATAAAATTGTATAAATTTCAGGTTCGTTTAACAACTTCGGGTGGGTCGTCTAATATATATATATATTTACATATGTAGTTTCAATTCAACATGAACAATTGCAGCACCATTGGCGCTAAAGCAGCTCATAAATAATGCTAAAAATTAACAACAAACAGTAATACCTTTTTAATATCTCTTGCCCATAAAACTCCAAATTAACAAAAATGCTTCTTCCTAATCCAATTTCATATAATTATTCACATAAATTCTTGCCTGTAAAATTTCAAATTAACAAAAATGCTTCTTCCGAATCCAATTTCATATAATTATATGAAATTGGATTCGTGTTAATTTGGAGTTTTACAGGCAAGAGATATTAAAAGGTATTACTGTTCTTAATTTCTGTTTTTTGTTGCAGGTAAGGGGGGAGGCCTGACATATGCTGCATTCATTTTATTTGATAATTTTTAAATCATAATAGACTTCTTTATATTACAATAAATAAATAAAATGATTATACAGTTTAAATTTTGTAAATTTAGCATTAACTGAATACATTGATCGTTTATGAGTTAATTTATCTATGTCATGGTGTATACCGTGATACATAACAACCATCTATTTTTAAAATATCAAGGCTTTTGGTATTTTCAATATTTTCAATATTTTTAATTTAATTTCAAATTATCAAGATATTTGATAGTTTCGATGTATTCCCATACTTAATATTCATTTTCAAAATATAGAGACATTTAATATTTTCTACATTTGATATTTCTTTTCAAAATATCATTGTGCAAGATATTTTTGATATTTTCAGTCTAAGTTTGCTTAAGGGGGCTCAGGGGTTGAAAACTTAAAAAAAAAAAAGATTTTGTTTTATGATCTAGTTTTATTATTCAATTACTTCTGAACTCAATGCAAAAAACCGCATAAAAATATTTGCATTTTGAACGGAGTTATAACCATTTATGTATCAACACTTCTATAGCCGCACCCATGTAATTTCAACTTTAAGTCGCGTTTTCTCAAAACTTGATTTTTGACGGCTAACACCAAGGTTAAAAAAAACTATTTGATGGAATGTCTTATTTTTTTTTGCACGCATATAACATCATTATCTATAGAATGAATTAATACAGTTTAGATAGTTTAATATTTTGAGTATTTTTAATGCAAAAAAAGTTGTATTTTTAACAAGTTTTTTAAATTTTCAAATTTTCAAATTTTTTTAATAATGTTGTTTTTGAGTGATAGTTATATCCTTAATTCATTCTATAGCGTAAAGTTTCTGGATTATTTTAAAGCAAAAATTAGGTTCTTATGTCAATTCAACGTTAAGATATCCTGGTGTTGGTGATATAACACATAATTTTTTTTTCGAAATTTGTGATACATAAATTGTGCTATATTTTTTATTATATTACATTTAAGTACTTCATTTTATAATTTTATAAGACTTCAAACATACCTTTAAGCATCAGAAAGTTTAAATTAATTACATTGAATACTTCTGTTTTTATATGGACTCGAAGCGAGAGCTCTGTTTGCATGTTTTTCCGTATCGATCAACCCCTGAGACCCCTTAAACGAAATTTTCAACTGTTATTTACAGTGTCCTAATGTAGATTGAGAATTTTCGGCAGTGACTTTTTTAGTCAAAGAAGAAAATAAACATATTTTACAAGCTTAGACTTGAAGATTTAGACTTGAAGTTTTTATTTTTAAATATAGAAATAATGTGTGGGGCATAATTAATTCATAACAGCTTTTTAAATATAAACTATGCTATTTAAATTATCAAATATATATATTTTATTAAAAATATTTTTGGGGGTTTTTGAATCATTTGAATTTAAACTGTACACCATGATGAGAAAAACAAAATAAGAAAAAACAGAAAAAAAATATTTTTTAGTGTTAATTTTTTTTATTATTTAAGGATATTTTTTATATAAATTTCTCATTTTTTTTATACTTTAAACTGAATCCTATAGTTTATTTTATTATAACTGCATAAAGCAAATTATTTATTCTAAATTAATTGTACTAAAAAAATAGAATTATGTTAAAGTTTTCTCTTAAGTGCATTATATTTTAGTTTCTAATTTACATTATGCTTGAAAATCTTTTCAATCAACAATAACATGACTGTTTTGAATGTATCGGATTTTTTTTCAAAAATATCATATTTAAGAACCCTGGTTAAATACAACTTTGTATTTACAATATAAAAATGTTTTATATAGAAATTTATTTAGATTCAGAGTAATTTTTATGAAGTGGTGTATTTATATCAATATATGACAAAATTTTCATTCTTGTTGCAAAATTTATATTGTAATTCTGCGCGCAATCTATTATGTTGATTTTTTGATAGACAAATGCCTGGCAGTCTAGAACCTCCAGTAATTAACAATTAGCATCTTGCATTTTTTTTAAAAATACATGAATTGGAAGAACATATTTTTATATTTAATAAGTTTTAAAATCAAATACATATATTAATAAATATATTAAATGCTGAAAATGACAGTTTCTTTTCCAATTTTAAGAATCTTGGGACACCTTAAATCAGATATTTTTACGCATTTTTCAATTAAAAGTACGAATCATTTTACTTTCATCATTGGATTTCGTTTCAGACAGACGCATTTTTTTCAAAATTTGACAATTCATATTTACTTTCATTGAATTGTTTTAATTAGTGATTTATTCCTTCTACAAGACATTTATTTTATTTTTATGTTTTGCATTCATTGAATACTTTAAAAATAATTATGTAAATGACATGTAATTTTTTGTAAATTTTACATTTTCAAACTATAATCAATGCACTAATAAAATATACGTTTAAAATGTTTTAATCTTTAATTTATTATTTTTTATGTGCAGAAATTTTAATTTTCAAGTAAGTTCACATAAGTACGTATATTTTCATTTTTATGGTTGTTTCCTTGATCTTGCTATTTAACATATAATAAATTGTAGGTACTATTTTATACTGAATTTAGTGACAGTCCATAGTCTTTTTTTTTTCACAAAACTATGATTTGTTACTTCAAACATAAACGTTTGATATCCGTGCCCCCAAACATATTTAGTGAGCCAGCAAGCACCCAATGATCACCACAGGTCTGAACTGAACGGATTATAGCTATTTTTGGATTTACCATAATTAATCCTGTATTCTGAGTTTCCTATTGGTCAGTCTCATGAAAAATTTGAAGTTTGATTAAATTAAAAGTGAAAACGAATAATACTGTTCCTAGAATTGCATAGTGGGAATCATAAAGATTTTTATAAAATACTCATCGAAGAACTGAGATATGATACATCGAATGATGATTATACGTGACTGTAGTGGATATTATTTTTCACTTGGTATGGTAATTAACATTATATATACAAGTACAGTTACTAAAATTTATTTATTATCACTAAGGTGCATATGTATATCTAGAACAGGAGATGGTGCGAGTAACAATTTTTTTTACTGTTTCCAATCATCTTCAAATGATTTATTTATCATTACTTAATATTGTTTAGTAGAATTGCATAGTGGGAATCATAAAGATTTTTATAAAATACTCATCGAAGAACTGAGATATGATACATCGAATGATGATTATACGTGACTGTAGTGGATATTATTTTTCACTTGGTATGGTAATTAACATTATATATACAAGTACAGTTACTAAAATTTATTTATTATCACTAAGGTGCATATGTATATCTAGAACAGGAGATGGTGCGAGTAACAATATTTTTTACTGTTTCCAATCATCTTCAAATATTTTATTTATCATTACTTAATATTGTTTAAAATGTTACATAAAATAGTATACATATCTAAATAAAATATAATAAATATTCTAATGTAATTAAATTGATTATAATACAAACAATAATAAAAAAGGCCATAGAATACAATAAACAAACAGTTTTATATAATATTATTATTATTATTATATTATAACTCTTATTACATATGATACGCTATAAAGCTGTCAAAAAGTAATGGTTACTGTTATTAGTATAGTTTGTGTCTAGTGCAGTTATATCCGACTTGTTCCGGATAATATTTAAGTACTTACTAATATATCCAATATTAGTATATACACAGTCGGTACTAAAAATATCATTACTTATTTACAAAAATAAATAAATACAATGTACGGATTGCATGATTTATCTTACATTTTTTTTTCTCACAAAGAAAGTTAAGAATATAATATTTATCCTCGTACAAATTATATGTGTATTAATAAGATTATATCGGTATATTAATAACTATATACATTCTCGTATACTTAATCAAACAATATTTTTTTTAATTTAATTGTTACCACTTAATCATAAAGAGAAATTTTTGATGACCATTCTAAGTGCATTCGTTAACAAGTAATGAAAAACAAAATAAATATAAGTCAAAAAAAAAAAAAACATATGTGCATATCTTTATGTTTTTCAGCAAACATTTATTCAATTATACTTTCTCTATTCAACACTATGACATAAATATAGTTTAGTTTTATTTAATGACTAGTATATAACCCCGTCAAAAATGACGGAATTTTCACTTGCATTTCATCTTTTTAATACTTCATACAAACAAGCAGAATGCAGATTTTATTTTTAAAGAGTTTGTATTCTAAAAAAGCACATTTTAAAAATAGCAATAAATTTCTACAAATACAAATGATTTTTTTTTTTTACTTGATTTTAATTTCAAAACAAAGAACAGTATTTATTACAATAATAATAATAGTTGGCAAAATAAAACTTAATTTCTGAAGATTTCACAAAACATTAAAATGAAACATTGAAGTTTTTAAAATTTTAAAATACATTCTTTGTTATGATTCGGCAGCGATTTTTGCCATGGGTGTATGATAGATTCTTTGTCCGATGCTTTTAGGCATCGATTATGAAGTTTTGAGTTTTCTTTTTAAATTTAGATTTGGTGCCATCTATACGCAGTTAATATACACAAAACAACTTTTTTTTAAAATAGTAGTTTCTTATAGAAAATACTGCTATTTTCTATAGTAGGATTCATTGATTTAAATCAAAATCAATTTTTAAAAACTTCAGCTTGAAACTTTAAAAATTCAATCCGTAAGTTATGAAAACCAAAATTATTATTATTGTTTCTTTTGTAAAATTTTAAATTAAATCTACCAGTTTTTAAAGCTTAGAGTATATCCATTCGAAATTTGCATACATTGTAAACGAAATTTGTATTTTTTATCAAATGCCATTTAAATGTAAGGAATATATAATATCATAAACTAAATAAAATTCACCAAATTTTAATTTAAGAGCAATTTTGATTTATTTGCATGCATTGCATCAAAGCAGATAAAGTTTTAATTTAAGACAATTTGAAAAAATATAATTTTCAGTTACACTAATGCAGTCATGATGATATCTTATATATCCATAACTACTTGAAGAAAAAAAAGAGCTTATTTATTTAAATAGAAAAAAAAATTAAAAAAAAATTAACCGGATAAATGCTAGCATTTAAAAAAAAATAATAATAAAACTAAATTTAAATTCGTCTAAAACTAAATTTATCTTTTATAATATATCCCAAAAAGGCTTCTAAAATAGTTCATAGATGGCAGCACTAAAGTTGTGAGAGACGGTGCTAGAGTGATAAATAAAATACGATCGTACTAAGTTAATAAAAAACTTTTCCACTTCCATTTTTATCTTTATGTATTATAATTGAGTTTGATATACATGTTTTATATGAAAATATGCTGAAAAAACATTATTTCAAGTAGAAGAAATTTTAAAAGCATCATTTTAACATCTGTTTTCAATTAAGCCTAACGTGGCGTCTAGCAACGGTTGAATCCAGACAGAAGTGGCACAACCTGGAATCGTTCTACACATTTCTTCAGACGCATTTTATTATAAGTAGATTTTTTACTAACCCAATGCTAGCATATAAATTTAGTTGCAACGAGCACAAAAAACACTATCAATGCTTTCGTATGTTCGTAATAGAAATACAACAATTTACAAATTGAATACTGTATCTGTATTTTGGTATTACAGTGTAAACTTACAAAACATTTAATACAATAATATTTTGTTAACATTTCAGACTGTATTTACTCACAATACTTAGGTAATTAATGTTGATTGCATATAAAACTGAATATAAGGCATTAACAATTTCATTTTTTATTATATTTGAATTATAACATTTATTTAAATGCATTATTTTAGTTTGTGTCTATATTCTGTTAATTTTAACCTGTTGTTACAACTTCTGAATTTTAATAATATATAAATTATATGACCTTATGTTATTTATCAGACATTCTACAATCTCACTCATTTTCTAAAAGTATTCGAAATAACATAAACTTTCATTATTGTGAGCGCATTGCTACTTCAATTGTTTATTGAAATCAGTAGTTCCTTTATTTAACAAGACCGTAAAGTCTACTGCATTTAGTCAAATAATTGTTCGTGGATGCTTCAACAAACGGTTTCTAAAATCAACTAGAAAATAAAGTTAATTATAGATAACGGACAGTAATATGTGTGGCAACAGACTCAGTTAATTCGTTTATATTGTGACAATGATGGAATTTGTGTTTGTAATTCAATTATATACATATGTATAACAAACAAGAAACGTTACAGTAACAAATGCACATAATTGATTTATACGGTATAGAATTGTACAAAGAATACTTTGAAGCCTCGTGCGATTTCGAATTCGGCCCCCGGACGTGGCAACAGCTGTCGCAAGTGACCAAATTGGTGACATTGATATTGTTACATTTATTGGATTTATGTTTGTGTTTCATATTATAACTAAGAAGTGGTAAATAGTTAATAATTTTATACGAAAAGGGATTAATTCAAGTCGATAGCTTTAATATTTTATATACATATCTAAATTGGAAAATGTTTAAAATCAAAAGATTACAGAAATAATAAAAGCCGCTATCTGTAAAAGTTCATTCTATATAAAATAACATTTTACGATGCAAAAAAGGTATAAAAAATATTTTAAATAATTATTATCTTTTTTAGGTTTACAATTTTATTAACGATCAAAATTGGTAAGATCTCATTCATTAGTCTCAAAAAAAATTCCAAAGCAACAAGATTTTCAGTAATTCTTATATTTACATAAAGAATTAGTAATAAATATTTTGCTGGACTACACTGACAAAAAAATATGGTTCTGGCATATAGAATCCAAGTAATGGCTCTAGAAAAAATAGTTCCATGTCATCCCTATAAATTTTAGTTTCATTTCTTAGAGAGTTCCAGAGTCTCTTACTAGAATTCAAGAGCGTTTTCCTATATTTTTGCAGTCAAATTTATCTAAAAATCTCTTCAAATAGATGCGAACACAAGAGATTTGATTTAGTAACTAGAATTATAGCTTAAGAAACCATTCCTAAAATCAAGCAATAATTTCTCGCTACTGAAACGGTTCAATGTCGTTTCGTCTCCCAGAAAACAAGAGACTAGAAATGTCAAGTCATTTCGCCTACTTAGCTTAGTTGTTTACCCTACTCGCATAGTTTGGACATCTATATTTCTAGTTTAGAGATTCAGAAAGTGACTAACTATTCATTCTAGGTGAAGGTGGCATATTTTTTTTCTCAGTGTAAATATTCTCTTTTCGTTATCATCAATGCACATTCATTGAAAAGAGAGTATCATAATCATTTTGCTAACACAAATATAAAAAAAAAGAAAAGAAAGAAAGAAAAGAAAGAAAGAAAGAAAATCCATTAAATTAACGACATAAATTGCTGGCAGCAATGTTGGCAGCAGTTTTTCCTGCAAAAATTGCAGCAAAATTAGATGTAATTTTCTTCTTTATTAAATCTAATTTTACTGTAATTTTCACAGCAAAAACTGCTGCCAACATCTTTGTTAGTAACTTTTGCCGTAAGTTTAACAGATTTTTTTTTTCGGTGATCGTAGCCTAAGCTTGTGATGGTTATGATGGTTATTTGTGATGGTTAATCCTATCATCCTAAAATCACATTATAAAACTTCTAACATATTTTTTTGTTTTAAATTAAAGAATTTCTAAAAAAGAGCGGTCAGTGAAAAGTATTATAACTGAAAATATTATTTGTAGAATTACATTTTTTTTTTACATTTAAATAAACAGAATTACATAAATCTTAATTTTAATTCAGCTTTTTTAAAAATACTACTTTTAAAAATATATAAAAATATTTAAATTAAAAGTTTGAAAACATTCTTGTAACTTTTAAAGGAATAATATTTTCAAAAGTAAATATATATATTTTTTTCAAATTTACTGAATCAAAACTAAAGTAAAGCAATAAAATACGTCTTCCAAGTTTTAAGCGCTTCTCTTTAACGGTTTTTTAGTTATAACAATATAAATATGAGGATTTGTGAATAAAACCATCGCGAATAAAAACGCATTTTCAGTAATTTCCATGAAAATAATTGCTTGAATTCTAGATTGTGAAAATAAAATGAGCCAAAAAAATTATATTTGTTTTTCCGATTAAGATAGGAATATGATTTAAACATCATTTTAAGTATAAAATATCAGAAATTTTTTTAATCAACTGTTTTTTTAGAAATTTGGAAGATTCTTGTGTCACGGACCCGCTTACGCTATTATATTTCGAGAAAATGTTTGGTACAAAAATAGAACATGTATGATAAACACCTAAGCAGCTTGTTCAAAGAATGTAGTTCTGAACATAATATTGCTTACTAGGCTTAAATTGCATTAAATTCTTCTGGATTTCATTATTAATCTTCAATTTAAATATAAAAACATCTATAATCAATTGGGATTCAAAATCAGTAAAAAAGTTTCAGTAACTAAAATTAATTTCGCTGCTATGATTATCAGAGTTTACAATATACCTTCAAAGTTAAACCTTTTATTCATAAAAAACTGTGATTTAGTTAATAAAATATATTATCTAAAGAGCTACGTTTTAACTCAATAATATTCGGGAAATCACTCCGGTTATTAAAACTAATTAGAGGTTCTGAAATAGCGCACTTTCTGTAAATTAACAAGATAATTCATTTACAGAGACCCATTATTTGGATTTTATTATTTATTTTTCTCTTAAAGTATATTAGTTGAGACCAGGTGGTTTTCATCCCAAATTTAGAATAATACGGATGGGTAGATTATGAGGCTGTAAAATTACACATACATAAATTATTTTTGTTATGTTAACATATGTATTTTTAACAACCCAGTGAATATTTGGAGGATTGTTTTTTATTAGAATGTAATACAAGCTGAGAGCATAGCATTGTTATTAAAGAAAATGAAGCCCAATCTAACTAAAACGAAATATTTTTAAATATTAATGAGTGAAGTGCCTTATCATAATAAATCTATAGCCAAATTTTTGAAGCAAATCAGGTATTTTTATCAGGATTTATCGCGTTACATATGTAAAGTACAAACATACAGATTGAGTAGGCACATAAGCTCTCAGGTTTTGATAGTCTGTGAGTTAAAAACAAAGTATGCTTTAAAATAATACACGAATCACTTATAACTATTCTATAATATTCCGTTAGTTATTTTTAAGCTGTTACATTTTGAGAAATTAATTTAGCGCAAAAATGAAACAATTTATGAGAAACGCCTAAGTAGCCTATATGAACAGTGTTGTTCTGTAACATAATAATATTGTTTAGTAGGCCTATAGATTAATAAAATAAATTACATTAAACTCTTCTTAATTTAATTATTAGTGTTCATTTTAAATCTAAAAAATACTTTACTTAATACTGATTCAAAATAAGTAAGATTGTTTTAATATTCTAAAATTTAGTAACTAAAATTAATTTCATAGCCACGATTACTAGCATATACAATATATATTTAAAGTTAAATGCAATAATATTGTTTAGTAGACTTGTGGCTTAGTAAAGTAAATTACATTAAACTCTTTTTAATTTAATTTTTAATCTTCAATTTAAATCTGAAAACATCTATATAAAATTATAATTTAAAATTTGAACGTTTCAATACTTTAAATGAACTTTACTGCAATGCATTGCGAATGATGCCAAGGTAATTGCTTTTACCAATATTTACATTATTCTAGCATTTCAAAAGCTTAATTAATGTGGCAAAGGCAAAAATAAACTAAGAAATGTAATTTATTTATGCTTTAATTCTCTGATCATTTATCTTTTCAGCTATTCATAGAAGTATCATTTTTCCCTTTCGTCAAGTTTCAATAGGAAAATTCTTAATTTCTTTTCGGTATCTTTTTTTTAAATTTTTCATTATATTTGAATAAAAAGAATCGCTGAAATACTCATTTTTAATGGCGAGTACATACCCGATGATTATTTGAAAAGTTTCGACTAAAGGTAAAAAAAAAAAGAAATTAATAGGATTATTATGGGAACAGTAGAATAATAAATTAAGAGAAAAGATATAGGGAAAATTGAAATTTTAATAGAACATTTCCCCCTTTTTTCGCTTTTTTAAATGTAACTGAAAATTGTTATCATTAATAATTTGAACAAAAGATTATACTGAAAGTATATTGATGAAAAAATAACACAATTTAAAGAGATCATATATAAATAGAAAATTTGAAGTACAAATGTATATATATATATAAACCTTCTTTAAGAAAAATTAAGTTTGTCAAAACGATTATTATTATTTCGCGAATAATTTATATCATAGTTGAAGAAAATTAGAAGAAAAAATTGCAAATGATAAAAGGTACATGAATCATTGACCGATTTATATTTAAGACATTTAAGATGTTTAAACAGGGAATAAGTATAAACGACTTTAAGTAATAAATGATATTTGAAAAGTTTGATGAAATATTTCTTTCATTTATATCGTATAAAAGCCTTGCAAATGATGGCAAAATGATGGCTTTTACGAATATTTACTTTGTTCTAGCCTTTCAAAAGCTTAATTAATTGGGCAAAGGCGAAAATAAATTAAGAAATATAATTTATTTATGCTTTAATTCTCAGATAATTTATCTTTGCAGTTATTCATAGAAGTTCTGTTTGCATTTCATCAAGTTTCAGTAAGAAATTTCTTGATTTCTTTACGGTATCTTTTTTAATTTTTTTGATTATGTTTCAATAAAAAGAATCGCTGAAATATTTATTTTTAATGGCGGTTACAAATCCGATGATTATTTGAAAAATTTCGAATAGAAGAAAAAGTGACATGAATAGGATTGACAAGAGATGATACATTGAAAATGAGAAATTTTAATAGAATATTTCCCTTTTTTTAATTGAGTTAAAAATGATTATTATTTAAAATTTGAAGAAAAGATTATATTGAAAGTGTATTGCAGAAAAAAATAAAGTCATATATTAATATATTTTTATTCAATATATTCAATAGAAATTCAATATCATGTATCATATACAAATAATTATATCAATATATTCAAGATCACATTTATGTCAAATATATTCAATATAAAAATATTTATTTAAATTATCTTTTAGAAAAGACAAGTTTTTCAAAATGATTTTTATTATTTCTTAAATAATTTATAACACAGTGGAAGTATATTAGAAGAAAAAAAATCAAATAATAAAAAGTATATACATCATTATTTCATATACATTTAAAACTATTAGGAATTTTACAATTAATAGCAATGGTGTTTTATTCAGGTATCTTTAGTAGTCATAGAGGAGGAATATTAGAAGAAAAAATTGCAAACGATCAAATGTACATAAATCATTAATCGATGTATATTTGAAACTCTTAAGATCTTTAAACAGGAAATAAGTATAAACAATGACGATTTCTGGGATAAATTTAAAAATAAATAATATTTAAAAAGTTTGAGGAATTATTTCCTTTGTTTACATAATATCAACGCTTTGAGAATAAACGCAAGATGATTTCTTTTACAAATATTTACATCGTTCTAGCATTTCAGAAGCATAATTAATGTAGAAAGGTGAAAATAAATTTAGAAATACAATTTATTTATGGTTTAATTTTCAGATCATTTATCTTTGCAGTTATTCATAGATGTGATTTTTTTTCATTTCTCCAAGTTTCAATAGGAATTTTTGTAATTTATTTTCGGTATCTTTTTAAAAATTTTATTATGTTTGAATGAAATATCGCGAAATATTTATTTTTAATGGTGATTACATACCCGTTGATTACTTGAAAAGCTTCGAATAAAGGGAAAAGTGAAATGAAAAGGATTACAATGGGATCTGTAAAATGATAAATTGAAAATGGGAAATTTTAATAAAATAATCGTCTTTTGATTTTTGCAAATTTTAAATACGGTTAAAAGTTTTAATCATTAATATTTTGAACAAAATATTATACTGAAAATACATTGAAGAACAAATAACAGATTTTTAAAAGATCATGTATAAATATAAAATTTTAAATATAAATACATATATTTAAATCGCCTTTAAGAAAAGTATGTTTGTGAAAACGATACATTATTATTTCATGAATAATTATAAGTTTGACGCTTCACTCAGCACTGATCACCTGGTCTTCAATCGCCGTCAGCGTCACCTATTGTTTCAAATACGAACTAAAATAAACAATCACGGTAAAAAAAAAAAAAAAAAAAAAAAAAAAAAAAAAAAACTTTCCTGACATTATACATAACTCTCCTGCAAAATTTTTTGAAATAGCTGTCACCGTTTGCAAGTTATTGAATTTTAAAATCCATCAGTCATTTTTGGGACACACGGTACATTCTAATTTAAAATTTTCTAAAAAAGTACGGTCACTTAAAAACGTTATAATTGAAAATATTAGTTTTAGAATTACATTTTTTTTACATTTAAATAAACAGAAGTATATAAGTCCTAATTTTAACCTAAGTCTTAATTTTTTAAAACTATTAATTAAAAATGTAAAAAAATACATAAATTAAAAAAAAATCTTGTAACTTTTATTAAAGGAATCACATTTTAAAAGTAAATATATATATATATATTTTCAAATTTACTGAATGAAAGTTAAAGAAAAGAAATAAAAAACATGTTCAAAGTTTTAAGTATTTATATTTAACGGTTCTTGAATTATAACAACTTAAATATGAGAAATTGTAAAAAAAAATTATCATGAATAAAAACAATAATTTCCGTGAAAATCATTGCTTGAATTCTAGAGTGTGAAAATAAAACAAGACGAAAAAATTAATATTTGCTCTTCTAATTAAGATAGGAACATAATTAAAACCCCCTTTTAAGCATAAAATAACAGATAATTTTTTAATCAACTATTATTTTCAGAAATTTTGAAGATTTTTTGTGTCCCGGAGTCCCTTACACCATTATATTTCAAGAGAGTAATTTGGTACAAAAATAGAACAATGTATAATAAACGCCTAAAAAGCTTGTTCGAAGAATGTAGCTCTGAAATGCGATATTGCTCAGTTGGCTTATAGCTTTAGTAAAGTAAATTACATTGAACTCTTCTTGATTCATTATTAATCTTCAATTTAAATCTAAAAATATATATATTTAATTGTGATTCAAAATCAGTAAGAAAGTTTCAATATTTTTAAATTTAGTAACTGAAATCTGCCACGATTATCAGAGATTACAATATACTTTGAAAGTTAAACATTTTATTCACAAATACTGTGATTTAGATTTAAAAATATTTAATCTGAATAACTACATGTTAAAAGAATAATCTTCGAGAAATCACTTCAGTTATTACAACTAATTAGATATTTTGAAATAGCTTACATTCCGTCAATTAACGAGATAATTCATTTATAAATAACCATTATTTGGATTTGTGTTTATTGTTCTTTTAAAGTATATTAGCTGAGACCAGGTGGTTATCATCCCAGTTTTAAACTAATACGATGAGTAGCTTATGAGGCTATAAAATTACATTTATTTAAATTATTATTGTTACGTTAACATATATATTTTCAACAACCCAGTGAATATTTGGTGGATTGTTCTTTATTAGAATGTAATACAAAGCATATGAGCATAGCATAGCTATTTTTTAAAAAATGAAGCAAAAACTAGCTAAAATGAAATATTTTAAGAAGTTCGAGGGAAGTTCGTTATCATAATAAATCTATATCCAAATTGTTGAAGCAAATCAGATATTTTTATCAGGATTTATTGCGTTATTTATGTAAGTACAGACATACAGAACGGTTGAGCATATAAACTCTCAGGGATTGATAGTCTGTGAGTTAAAAACACAGTGTTCTTTAAAATATCACACAAATCACTCATAAGTATTCTATAATAGTCAGTTAGTTATTATTAAGCTATTATATTATGAGAAAGTAATTTGGTATAAAAATGGAACAAAATATGATAAACGCCTAAGTAGACTGTTCAAAGAGTGTTGTTCTGTAATGTAATATTGTTAGTTGGCTTATAGCTTAATAAAGTAAATTACATTATACTCTTGTTAATTTAATTATTAATGTTTATTTTAAATCTAAAACAGCTATTCTTACTCCTGATTCAAAATAAGTAAGATTGTTTCAATATGTTAAAATTTAGTAATTAAAATTAATTTCGATTCCGCGATTATCAGCGTATATAATACACCTTCAATGTTAAGTGTAATAATATTGTTTAGCAGGTTTATTTCTTAGTAAAGTAAATTGCATTAAACTCTTTTTAATTTAATTATTAATCTTCAATTTAAATCTGAAAAATATCTATATCTAATTCTAATTCAAAATCTATAAGAGCGTTTCAATACTATAAAATTTAGTAATTAAATTTAATTTGACTGCCTCGATTATCAGGGTACAGAGTATACCTTCAAAGTTGAATATTTTAGTCATATTTTACTGCGATTTAGATGATAAAATAATTAATCTAAATAACTACATGTTGACAAAATATTCAACAATTCGGGAAATCACGTCGGTTATTAAAACTAATTAGAGATTTTGAAATAGCGCACATCCTGTAAATTCATTAGATAATCCATTTGTAGAGACCCATTATTTAGACTTATGTTTATTGTTCTCTTAAAATATTTCAGCGGAGACCAGGTGGTCATTATCACAGTTTTATAATAACACAGATGAATAGATTATGCAGCTATAAATTTACGTATATATGAGTTATGTTTCTTATGTTAACACGTATATTTTTAATGTAAACACAGTGTATATTTAAAGGATTGTTATTTATTGGAGTGTAATCCAAGCTATGAGTATAGTATTGTTTTTAAATAAAGTGAAACTCAAGCTAACTAAAATGAAATATTTATTAAGTATTAATCAGGGAAGCTTCTTATCATAATAAGTCTATATCGAAATTTTTGAAGCAAATCAGATATTTATATCAGGAGCTATCGCGTTACATACGTACGTATAGACATACAGATTGGGTAGTCACGTAAGAGTCTTTGATACTCTGTGAGTTAAAAACATAGCATGCTTTAAAGTATCACACAAATCGCACATAAATATCCTATAATAATCCGTTATTTATTTTTAAGCTATATATTTTGTGAGAGAAATTGGGTATAAAAATGGAACAAAATATGATAAACGCCTAAGCAGACTGTACGAACAATGTTGTTTTGTAATGCAATCTTGTTAGTTGGCTTATAGCTTAATAAAGTAAATTCCATTAAATTCTTATTAATTTCATTATTAATCTTCAATTTAATTCTAAAATCATCTTTACTTAATTCTGATTCAAAATTCCCAACAACGTTTCAAAATTTTAAAATTTAGTAACTAAAATGAACTTCCCTTTCGAGATTATCAGCGTATTGAACCTATCTTCAAAGTTAAATATTATCTTCAAGTAAAACTGTGATTTGGATGATAAAATATTTAATCTAAATAACTCCATGTTAATAAAATACTATATAGTTTGAAAAATCACTCCGGTTATTAAAGCAAATTAGAGATTTTAAAATAGCGCACTTTCAGTAAATTAATTAGATAATTCTTTTGTAGAGACCTTTTATTTAAACTTATGTTTATTGTTCTCTTCAAATACCTCAGAGGAGACCAATTGGTCATCATCAGAGTTTTAGAATAACAGGTATAAGTATATTATGCAGCTATAAATTTACGTATACTAAATTATTTTTGTTGTGTTAACATATGTATTTTTAATAGCACATTGTATATTTGAAGGATTGTTATTTATTCGAGTGTAATATAATCATTGTTATTAAATAAAGCGAAGCACAAGCTAACTAAAATGGAATATTTATTAAGTATTAATCAAGGAAGCTTCTTATCATAATAAATGTATATCCAAATTTTTGAAGCAAATCAGATATTTTTATCAGGAGCTATCGCGTTACATATACGTACATACATACAGAACGGGTAGGCACACAAGCTCTAAGGCTTTGATACTCTGTGAGTTAAAAACAGGGTATACTTTAAAGTATCACACAAAACAATCATAGATATCCTATAATACTCTGTTTGTTATTTTTAAGCTAATTATATTTTTAGAAAGTAATTGGGTATAAAAAAATAAAATATGATAAACCCGTATATAGACTATTTGAATAGTGTTGTTCTGTAATGTAATATTGTTAGTTGGCTTATCGCTTAATAAAGTGAATTCCATTAAATTCTTGTTAATTTCACTATTAAACATCAATTTAAATCTAAAAACATCTGTCACAGGCCGTTATATCCTGTGTGTTGGTTTCCGATATTAAATGATGAGTGAAACAATAATAATACATGCCTCTAACAGAAACAATATTATTTAATGAACGTTAAACAAAATATTTACAGATTTGTAATACTGGTTAGGCCTGAACTATCGGCCATTATCTTGAGAGAGAAAAAGGTAAACAAATTCATCCTGGTCAGAAAACGCGTCCATATCCAAGGACGTCTAAAGACTCTCTCCTTCTCATTTTTATGTCTTTAACCCCAGTCCCCCAACACCAACAGACAGTCCATTATTGCATCGAGGGGTGAGGGGGTTTGTTCCGCTGATATCACAAGAGTGTGGTTAGTCTTTTCCGACACAACGTGACACCTCCCTTCCACTTTACGATCACTCGTTTCCCAACGATGATTGGAAAGTCTCTTTAATAAGTACTCCTTGTATCAGGGATGTATCAGTCCACCACAAAAAGTTTTTTTTTTAATTACTTATATTTTTCTAAGTGAAGGTTATCTCTCATTTTCCTTGTACCAGATATGTTCCCCATGAGTGATAATAGGATCGAACCGCAAAAACGTCTTAAGTACACATTAATAATATCTAATTAACCTTTTATGCAAATACTTAGTCTCACACCAATCTTAATATATAATAACTTTTCTGCGTTACATATCAAATATTACTGGTGCTACATACACTCCTAAATATTTACTCATAAGTTAGACCCATGGAAACTAATTTACTACTTAGTTCCCATTCATTCTTATTCAGCAGTTTCCCATCGTCACTTGAAGCTAGAAAATGATATAACCCTCAACTCGAACAATCATATATAAGTTAAAGCATTCTCAAAAAAATAACAATCAAAGAAATTCATAAATCATACATCAATTTTTTTTTCATCATTGCAACAGGAATCTTATTAATTATACCACATGCAACACATTGTTCTAATTAATTCACATTTACATCACTCCCAAGTGATTACATAGTGTTTCATAACACAAAACTTCCACAATAAATTATAACAAGAACCAATGATAAATACCAATAATAATAGAAAACACCTTCCTGTTAAACAATGAAATACCATTACTTTTACTTGTTTTTATCAGCAACAAACAACTTTAACAATATGTTACCACTACCAACATTCATGTTAAAATTTCAGAATTAAAATTTCAGGTAACAATACTGCTTATACATTGAATCAGCATGTTTCATAATTCAGATAAGTTCACACAACTATGTGATATGTTACATTCACTTTTCAACTTCAGCATAATCCTTATAAATTTAACTGTTGACTTATAATTTAAAATAAAATCATACAACAATTTAATTTAACATCTATCAAAGAAAACTGAGAATTTCACCATTATAAATCTCAATTTATTCATCTTTGTTTCGGATTGGCTGCACAGTTTCATTTCTATATCTTTATACTTAATTTCATATTTGCACAATTAATACTCAATTACTAAATGTTTTACACTAATGAAATGCCTCATTTAAAACAGATTAAGTACCATTATTCATAACACATACAACAAAAATAATAATAATAACACAGATAATACTTCATAAACTAAATTACACTATTTACAGATTCAACAAAATTATTCAACTAGACGTGAAAGTGCATCTGCACTGTTAAAACTAATGGTGACACATTGCACCTTTTAGGGGTGAAAGGCTTGTCTTACTGGTGACACCCCTAGAGGAGCTAAAATGGCACCCTTAAATAGGGTGAAAGGATGGCACCCCTAAACCAGGGTATTTCAGGGGGTGAAAGGACGGCACCTCAGGGAAGAATAACGGCACCCCTTATCCACAGTGTTCAATAGGGTGAAACGATGGCACCACAGGGGAGAATAATCTCACCCCTAATCCAGGGTGCCCCAGGAGGTGAAAGGATGGCATCTCAGGGGAGAGTAATGGCACCCCTTAACCAGGGTGCCCCAGGAGGTGAAAAGATGGCGCTTCAGGGGAGAGTAATGGCACCCCTTATCCAGGGTGCCCCAGAGGGTGAAAGGATCGCATTTGAGAGGAGAGTAATGGCACCCCTCACCCAGGGTACCTTAAGGGGTGAAAGAATGGCATCTCAGGGGAGAATAATGATGCTACTTATCCAGGGTGCCCCAGAGGGTGAACGGATGAAACACATAATCCAGTGTGCCCTGTGGCATGCTACAAGAAATAGCACTCACAATCTATGGACCACAGTTGCAACCCCCCTCCCCCCACCCTGCTTGTCAAGAAATTGTATTGGTTTGAATCATGAAATAGAAAGTGTTTACCCATTTTTAAATTGAATTCTGCAGAGAAAATTATCATGATCAGTCAATATTTTGAGTCTTTTTTTTTTTCTTTTAGATTGATGGAATATTATATTTTTAAACTCATTATCAGGTGTCCAAAGAAAAATTGTAGCATATTTTTGTAACTCAGAGAGGGATAATATGAACTACAAAAATAATCATAGAAAGACAGAGAATTCAAATTGTAGTCTCATTTACATGGAGAGTATTTTAAGAAAAATTCAAAATTTTAACTTTTATACAGTCTTTGCATTTCAAAATCACCAATCATAAGTCATCACTATTGCATTGTTAGTCATACCCAAAAGGTTTTGTTAGAAAAAATCGGAAAATTTACACAACATCTACACCTATTTTCTGCCTCTAAAAATCACTGAGTTAGAGTCAAATATTGTGACTTTGTCAAGCAATTTGAAGCATGATTTTCAATTTTATGTTTTGAAGTTCTTGTAAAATGAAATAAATCATGATTTTTGACTGTCTCTAACTCATATGTTTGGATCAAACTTTTTGGGTATGTTTAAGAAAGGGCCAGTAACTATTTTTGTGATTGGGCATTTTTAGATGCAAGAACATTATAAAAATTTGATGTTTTTTGATTTCAAAATAAGAGAATGTACAAATTGAATTATCTATCTTCATATGAATATTTTTATAATTTTCTTATAGTTTCAGAAGTAATATGTAACCATCTTTTTTGACACATAGTATATTGCTTGACATGTGTTTTCATTATTTTATATACAGGGCAACTGAAAAGTATGGGGACACAGAAAAATGCTATATCCTCTAAAATATATGACATAATTTAATAATAAAATATAAAAGAAATAAGAATATTTTAACAAATTGTTCACTGGCTTGATATTTATTTTTTACACAAGTTTGAAAACGAAAGATCACAGAATTGACAGTCCGCTGCAGATAATTCTGATTTAAATCATTCTATGCCTTGATAGTTTCGCATCACATACAATGCAAACTGGGGATTTTCTATTTCTAGCTTTTCTACAGAAGTCAAGTGAGTTAAGATCTGATTGTTCGAAGGCAATACACCTGTTATTAAATATCCACGCAGATGGTCAATGTTGTTTTTGCTTCATGTGAAGGCCCCAATACTGCTGGAAGTTCCATTAAAGTTATTTTGCTTCCATGAGGCGAATACTTCGCTGAACATATTAGTTGCTGATCATTTTGACGGTTGTGAACTTTTCGGAGGATTAAGATTTTCATATAGTAGAAGAAATGCTACAAAATTTTAAAATAAGCATTTCTCAGATTTTAGTTGTGAAATATCAATGTCAAACAACGCACCAATATTTTTTCAGCTACCCTGCTGTATCTAATTAAAAAAAAGGTAAAACACAAATTAGAAAAGAATATGTAATAAATGCTGTGTAACTTTTAAATTAGTAAGAATTCTTCATATTCTTTAAAATTCTTCCAGAAAGTTAGCCATCAAGCTATGAAATGAATTATAGAAAATAAATTCATTTTATAGTTGTGGTAAAATCACAGATGAAATTGAGTAAAAAAAAAATCATTTTTACAATATATGTAGTACTTACCTTTATAGTGAACTTATGGAAATCCATATTTTATAGCATATATCCACACAGGATTAGAAATTAAGAACTGTATGTAAGGTGTCAAAATAATGCCTACAATTTTTTTTCGATGTGCCAGCTGCATTTCATATTTTCTTATTTCTTTTCACAATCATGTTAATAGTAATAATATTGCATTGCATATTTAATTTTAATGTATTGAAGGGAAGTGGGGAGGAAACTTTATATATTAAACACTTTTTCTTACTAAACAAAATAAAAACTGACTTTCCATAAGTATGAAACCTGATTAAACTACAATATTTGGATTCTGGAAAAACTTATTCTTTTTATAAAGCTAATATGCATACAAAACAAATAATCAAGCAAATATGTCCACAGAGAGAAAATATGAGCTTTAGATATAACTAGGGATAAGCTAATTTTTAAAAAATCTGAGACTAACAGTACATCAGAAAAAAAAAGTTAGCAAATAAATGAATCTTTGGTTGCCAATTATGGTGGGGCATTTAAAATGATTTCCAAATCACACATATTTTTTTGTTTGTTTGAGGAAGGGAATACAAAAAATTTAAAACAATTTTAATACAGTTTCTTATTTTAGGAACAAGCATATAAGGATATGCTTGTTCCTTATATGCTTGTTGTGTAACATATAAGGATGCAGAAATATCTCATAATAAAAGAAAATCTTGTTTACATGGGTGTAATATCCAAGGACCAGTTTTATCAGTCATTGGTGAAAGTGAAGTTAATTTAGAGGTTATTGAAAGGTTCAAAATTCTTAAGACACGTGCTGATGTCATGGTGCAGAGGGGGGGGGGGGATGTATGCTAAAATACAAATGAAAGCATTTGCTAAACAAAAATTAAAGTTAAAGAAAGCTAGCTATCAAGATTTGACGACTAGGAATAATATTTCTATAATTTAGTTTCATTTGACGACTAACGACTGCAGATTTCTAGTCCTGTATCCACATCAAAACACTTTCTGCCTAATTGTTTTTGTGTTTTGACTTATTGCATCTGAAATTTTAATCCACTGAGTAAATATAATGAAATGAATAAAACATTGAATTAAAAAAACAACCTTTTAGTTCAAATAATCTTTTTATTGTAAACACAAAGAATGTATTAAATATTATTAAACAAAGACGTAACACTATGTGGAACTGATGCCACTGAGAAAATTTTAAAGACATAAGTATCTAATAAAAATGATAAAAAATTAGATTGGCTTTTACTATAGTTAACGTTAAACAACCAAAACAATGCATACCATAAAGTAACTAAGCCTATAAAATTATCAGTTATTATAATTAACTGTTTATATAAAATTTAGCGTAGCATGAGTAATTTAACAAGTTGCTTGAGTTGCGGAGCACAGTAACAGGTTGAAACACAGAAATTTTTGCACCTTCTTCATGATAAAGAGTCGGAAACTTTTCTTGTATCAAGCATGGTAATGTAAGTACTATAAATTTAAGTTCACTATCTGAAAAAATAATAGTAACACATTAAGGAAAACACACAACAAGACAGTCCAATTAAAATCTATCATCAAAGTACAGAAAAAATTGTAGATGAACAAAAAAAGAAAGAATAAAATTTAAATAAAATTTAAATTATAGCTCACAAGGCTATCAAAGCCTGACAGCTAATGTGCCCGCAGGTTCTGTATGTAACGTGATAACTCTTTATATAAATATCAGATTTGCTTCAAATTTTATTTATAGGTTCATTCTGATAAGGTTCTTCACTGATTAGCACTGGAGGTTCACTGGTTAAATATGAAGGGGGGGAGAAGAGAGTGCTACCCTCCTTAATTTATATAAATATGCAGAAATCATGCTTAATTATCACATTTTCTTCAAATTTTGTTAATAATTTCACTCTGATAAGGCACTTTCCTGATTAGTTTTAGGGGCTCATTGGTTAAGTATAAAGAGGGATGGCAGTTAATCCGCTGTCCAATAACTTACAGTTAGTTGATTTCTTTTATTTTTGGAAGGGCATTATTCTTTGAAATAAGAGTATAATATACAGTTGTAGTATGTATAGCCTGCGAGCTCAATGCCATCCGTTTAACCGGGCACTTTCTTCTTTATTGCCTATTTTCGGACAGCACGAGAAAATTACATGACCAACTCATACTTGTCATTCAGATATTCTTTTCCTGTATTATCATTAAGAGTTACAAACTATTTACATTATTAACCATATTTACAAAACATATCTTGGAACAAAGTGTCTATTCCAGATTAGCAACGAATTTCCCTAACATGTACAGGTATTCCATACCAGTAATAATAATAAAAAAATGAGGAATTTTATTCAAATTTATTAGTAAGCCCCTATTATGTATCCTATATTGACACTAATCAATGGATATATGGATACAACCCCCCGTGTTTTTCCTTCATTTTGGGAATAACGAATTTTCAACGTATTCTATTGACGATTATTTTCAAAATTTTCAAGATGTGATTTTGCAACTTTCACAAAAGTTGCTCTATACATTTGGCTAACATAATATGCAAATGAAATTTTGATATCTTTGACGCATGCGCAGTGAAAAATTATTTAGTAAACATACTCAATATTCAAACAATTTTTATTATTTTTTAATTCTGATTACAGGGTATTGTGTGCAATGTTGTTTGTCACATTTTCTGAAAAGAATGTTATTTTATATTAAGAATTCTTCAAATTATAAGCAAAAATCTTGGGTAAATTTGAGACTGTTTTTCGGATTCGTAGAAAATCTTAATTTTTCTACGAGTATACATGCTGTCGACATAAAAATGAACACAGTTTATTATAATAAGCCACTTAATCATAATCTACAGTTTGAGCGCTTTTGCTACATTAGTTTTGACAGGGATATCCAAAAGATATCCAAAAGGTATTCATTCTTTTTTAATTTGTTGATGGTCCCCTATTGGAGTTTCGGAATAAAACCTTCAGGGAAATATATGACTTGTACTACACTACCTGGCCATTGATTATCGTCCACTTGCGATTTTAGACATTTTGTTAAATATCTAGAAAAATACATGAGAAATTATCCTGAAACTCTCAGTGTATACACATAATAGTACATGTCATATATTTCCGTGAAGATTTTTTCCAGAAACCTTATAGGAGAACGTCAACAAATTAAAAAATAATGAATATTGTTTGGATAACCCTGTGAAAACTAATGAAGCAGAAGCGCTCAAACTGTAGATTGCGATTAAGTGGCTTATTGTTATAAACTGTGTTCATTTTTATGTCGATAGCATGTATACTCGTAGAGAAATTAAGGGTTTTATAAAAATACTCCCAAATTTTCCCAAGATTTTTACTTATAATTTACAGAGTTCATAATATAAAATAATAATATTTTCTGAAAATCTGACAAACAACATTGCACATAATATCCTGTAATCAAAATTAAAAAATAATAAAAATTGTATGAAAGATGAGTAGGTTTACTAAATATTTTTTCACTGCGCATGCGTCAACGATATCAAAATTTCATTTGCATATTATGTTAGCGAAATGTATAGAGCAACTTTTGTGAAAGTCGCAAAATCATAGCTTGAAAATTCTAAAAATAATCGTCAATATAATAAGTGGAAAATCCATTGTTCCCAAAATGAAGCAAAAAAAATGAGGGATTGTATCCAAATGTACTAGTAAGTTCCGTATTGTGTATTCTATATTGACACTAATTAATGAATATATGGATACAACCCTTCTTGTTTTTGCTTCATTTTGGAAATAACGGATTTTTAAGTGATTCTATTGACGATTATTTTCAGAATTTTCAAGCTGTGATTTTGCAACTTTCACAAAAGTTGCTCTATACATTTAGCTAAGATAATATGCAAATGAAATTGTGATATCGTTCACGCATGAGCAGTGAAAAATTATTTAGTAAACCTACTCATTTTTCATACCATTTTTATTATTTTTTAATTCTGATTACAGGGTATTATGTGCAATGTTGTTTGTCACATTTTCAGAAAATATTATTATTTTATATTAAGAACTCTGCAAATTATAAGCAAAAATCTTGGAAAAATTTGGGAGTATTTTTTTTAAAAACCTTCATTTCTCTACGAGTATACATGCTATCGACATAAAAATGAACACAGTTTATAACAATAAGCCACTTAATCACAATCTACAGTTTGAGCGCTTTTGATGCATTAGTTTTGACAGGGTTATCCAAAAGATATTCATACATTTTTGTAATTTGTTGGCGGTCCCCTATAAAGTTTCTGGAAGAAATCTTCACGGAAATAGATGACCTGTACTATATTGTTTATACACTGAGAGTTTCAGGATAATTCCTCATGTATTTTTCTAGATATTTTGCAAAATGTCTAAAATTGCAAGTGGACGATAATCAATGGCCAGGCAGTGTATTATATTTATACACTAAGATTTTCAGGATAATTCTACATACATTTTTCTAGATATTTAACAAAATTTCTAAAATCGCAAGTGGACGGTCATCTCTGGCCATATAGTGTATATAGGAGCTTTAGGGAACTGGCTAATTTTTTATTTCCCCTTTTGCTATATGGGGGAAAGTCGGGTGGAATGGGACTGTAGGTTTTCCTCTTTGTGCATTATTCTAAACATTTCATCGATCGCATACAAGATGAAGCAATGCTAATCCATTCTTCAGTTTACAAAAAAATATTGATATGCATAGACTTGCAAATGTTTGAAAGAAAATTTTCTTTCAAAAATCCAATTTAAATTTGATTTATTTGCTCTCAATATATTAAAGGCTTGTTTATGTATAAATGTAATAGTTTCCCTATTTATGGAACATTATACTGTATATTATCCATAATTTAAACTAAGCCTAAAGCAGCATTTTTGTTTGAACAAGAAGTTTAACACAAACAAAGAAGTGGCGAGGAATGGGACATGCCAGAAAGGGATGAATGGGACGCGCCCAGTTCCTTTTTTTAATTAATAATAATGCGAATTGTTAACATGCAAATTTTTTAGAGGATAATATATTAATTATAACATTGATAATATATGCATTCATACTTCAAAATGTAAATAAATTGATGATTATTTAAGGCGCAACGCTAGGCACAGAAAAAGACCCGGATGATAATGCAAAGTCTATGGGGGCGTTCTTTTCAAATATTTCGCCGAAATTTTAATATTTTTACGTGATTCTTTTGCACAAGATTGCTGAGGGCGATCCGCAACCGGCGTAGTTTTTACTTTTTCAGTTTTTGTTTCAGATTTTTTTTAAAAAATTACTTTAACTTACGAAATTGGTTTGAACCGGTTCTGAAATTGAAACTATCGTTATACAAAAAATATAAAAGCAAAATCGAAAAAATAAAAACTAGGCCGGTTACGGATCATCCTCAGCTATCTTGTTCAAAAGAATCATGTAAAAATATTAAAATTTGAGTTAGGTATTTCAAAAGAACGCTCCTATAGACTTTTACATTATCATCTTTACATTCTGAGCCTAGTGTGGGGCCTTAATGACACCTATATCAGAGAATCCTGAATTTTCATTCCAGTCATGAAGATACTGGAATTTTATATTGTGGCATATACATTATCAACTTACAACCTTTGTTTGATTGTTTATCTTACCGACACTATAGGTTATTTTGTGCGTTATAGCTTTTCTTTTATTATTGCTGTCCCATAACTCTTAATGAGAAGGTATGAGACACATTTTGAAACTTACGTTTTTTTAAAAATAAAATAGTATTTGCACGTTATGTTTCTATATTGTTCAGGGGGATTAAAAATTGTTTTACCTTGCATGCAATAAATTGAATTTTTTCTTTTTGTGTATACATAAAAAAAAAAATTCTTACTTTTGTAAAAAAAAAAGCCCCACACCACCCCACTCTCCCCTATATAGATATTATATATTAATACACCAATTACATGAAAATAGAATTTTTATCAATAGTATTAAAATACAGTTTAAGGGCTAACAGTTTATTGTATATCCTTAATTTTTTACCACCTTCTCCCCAGGTTTTTACCGGTAAAAAGCCAACCCTGTTTATGGGTTTTGTTTCAGAACGGGTGGAATGAAAGATTGTTAAAAATTATGTCATTAGAAAAATGTTTAAGATTTATTAATGACAGTGCAAAAATCGCCTTTAAAACACGAGATCTTCATCACCTGCGGAAAATTTTCACATTTGTGTAAAATTACGATATAAGTTTTTATTCATTGTTATATTTTTTGAACACACACTATTTCTGTAAACTATTCTGAAAGTTCAGTGGAGTAAATACAGATTGTTTTCCTTTTATAATTTGAATGTTCATGACTACAAATTTGTCATATGGTATGATGTTGATGATTGAGAAAGGGGGGGGGGGACTGATTACGGTCTAATCAAACTTAAATTACTATTATTGAAAAAAAAATATTTTATTTTATTTAACCATAAAATTCTGCTACTAAATAAAGTTTAATGCGAAAGAATACTTTCGAAAAAAAAATGGGTGTAAATCTGCATAGCCGATAATCAGATCATAAGGTTTATTCAATTCAATACCCTAACATTTTCTCACCTTTTTGAAAGAAAATGAAACCAAGAGTATGAAAATATGAAGAATTGGGAGTAAGAAAACATAATGGTAAACCCAAGATACCGCTAAATTCGGGTTTTTAGGCATTTCCCACCAAGCTATGACTTGGCTTACTAATAACGTTTTAATATGCAAATCGAGGTTTTATCCGTGATTTTTATCCTTAGGTGAGACTAAATGATTGTCCGTGCTACCGCCTCCCGATCTAATCTTATTATGAAGATTATTTTGGAAATAATGGTGGTTAATAAGGAAAATATTGATAATGAAAACCCTGTAAATAAGTTTTGATTACTTTAAGATTTGCAAGTATTCAATTTTCTTAAATGAAAAAGTTCTCCCCCCCCTCTCAAATAAAGACAAATCAGGTATACTGACACAATATTAGAGAAGTTACGCGAGGCTGCAATATGGTGTGAATTAGCCTTTACAGGAGGGGTTCGGATAGCATCTATCCGACAATATATGCAAAGCCGGCCAGATGCTGTCCGAGATCCAGTGTAAAGGTTAAAATTAAAACTTCACGAATAAAATTAATTGCTTTTAACTGTATATAGACGCAAAAATATATTTTAACCTTAACTGCTCTGACAAAAATTGTTACATAACTACTGTGAGCTGTCTGTCAGACCATTTAATCTGAAGATGAATAAAATGTTACATTAATTCTCAGAATACTATTTATGTATTAAACTTTATGTACAAGAATATTATAAATAAATTCAGCTATTCAAAAGTATTTAGAGGTAGTAATAAGACTACAAACTAAAAAAATTTGACCAGTATCTATAGTTAAACTAAAAATTACAAGTTAAACTGTGAAACTTGAAAAACTCACGGTGTCTGAGACCACTAACAGCAGTTAAGGGTTAAATCTAAACAGCTGAGTTTAAACACAAGGTAAAATGGTCATAGAATATTCCGATTGCAACAAGATTCGTCTATAATAACTGATTTGTAATGAAAAAATATGTAAATATTTTTACAATCTTTCATTTCGCTCTGTCTAATTGTGCGCCCTTAGTATTCCCGTGCCTAGAGCAGTTTGCTCCAATTGCTCCTCGGTAGCTAAGGCCTCGATAAATCATTTAAAAATATTGACATGTAAACGAGAAATTGTAAAATAACTACCTCATAGGTTTAACATTAGCAAGCGGGTATTTTGGTGAGAGTGTAGCTTGTAGCTTCACATAATAAACTTAACAATCAATCATACTAACAAAAAAATCTAATTTACTGTTTTTTTATGACATTACTTATAGGGATGTACGATAAATTAACGTTACAATAAAATAAAATAAAATAAAGTTAAATCTTACCTTTAATCAGACTTTGCCGGTTCACTGGTCGCGCAAATCGGATCGTTAAGTCCTCATTGTTGTTTCATTGTAACTCAGTGGTTAGTCCTCAATTAATATCGCCAATTTACACACTGCCATGTTTTGATTTGCTCACACCCGTAAACTTTACTTGCTGACACCGAAAGCAGAAAGACACGCGTCATAGCGCATGCGCAAGTTGCCAGTCACCCGATGAGGTGCTTACGAAGTGCATGGCACCTTATTTAGCTCCCATCATCCAGTAATAGATCTGTCGTCACCCCAACCGCATATTCAAGCTCTTATGACACCCTAGGGTTCCAAATGGCACCGCCTTTTCACCTCCGGGTCCCAAATGGCACCGGTTTGTCACCTTTATTTTTAACAGTGTGCATCCTTGTTTGTAGCACCTGGTTTATAATTAATAACCGTATCATAACGCTGAAGTGCTAGTAACCATCTTTGTAATTTTGCATTTCGTGGTGCACTTTCGGTTAAATACTTTAATGGATTATGATCCGTGTACACATAAACTTTGGACCCAAATATCCATGTTTCAAATTTCTTTAGAGCCCATATTAGTGCAAATGCCTCCCTCTCGATAGCGGACCACCGTGCCTGTGTTCCCGATAATTTTTGGCTAGCAAAGGTGATTGGCATTATTTTCCCTTTTTCATCGTATTGGCCTAACGAGGCTCCAATCCCTACTTCTGACGCATCGCATGCAATCACAAAAAGTTTTGTAATATCTGGTGTATTTAACGCCCCAGCGCTGCATAATTTCGATTTTATATTCAAAAATGCTTCTTCCTCCCTTCCTGTCCACGGTATCTCATTAGGGATATTTTTCTTTGTCAACGCAGTTAACGGTATAGCAATCTGAGCAAAATTTTGAACATATTCTCGGTAATAATTAAATAATCCCAAAACTGATTTTAACTGCTTTTTATCTTTCGGACTTTTAAGGTTTTCAATAACTTTTAACTTCTCAGGATCTGGTCCATGTTCTCCTGACCCTACTACATGTCCTAAGTACATAACTTTTCTCTGTACAAAATGGCATTTCTTAACATTAGCTGTAAAATTAAGCTCACCCAGGGTACTCACAACTGCTTTTAAGTGTTCTAAGTGTTCCTCCCACGTTCTTGAAAAAACAATTATATCATCAATATAACTATCTGCATATTCTGAATGTTTAATTAATACCCTATTCATTGTTTTCTGGAATGTCCCCGCACTCCCATTTAATCCATATGGCATCACTAACCACTGATATTGTCCTTTTGGACCTATAAACGATGTTAGTTCCTTACTCTGTTCCTCCATTGGAATAGTCCAGTATCCCTTTAAAATATCTAAAGTTGTAATATATCTAGCCGCTCCGGCTTTATACCTCAACTCAGTGGCATTTTGCATTGGGAATGGAGTAGTTTTAGTCGCTGCATTAAGGGCCCTGTAATCCACACATAGCCTGATACTCGCATCCTTTTTTGCTACACAAACAATGGGATACGCTATCTCCGCTTGTGATGGTTCTATTAGTCCCTTGTTTAATAACTCCTGTATTTGTTCTTCCACCGCCGCTTTAAGTTCCTCAGGCACCCTATAAATATGCGGTTGCTTCCTCTCTACATCAGGTTTTAATCTAATTGCATGGCTTCCAACCTTTGCACGCTTTACCTCTCCCCCAAAAAATGCTTTATTCTTATTTAAGATTCCCTCTAATTCTTCCCTTTCCTTTTTTTCTAAGTGGTTTAATTTTGCTTTTATAATCTCATGAAATTCCTTATCATTATCCGCGACTTCTGCTCCTGCAGCATGTTGAATATCTCCGAACTCTTCATCTACCTCGTATACTAATCCCATCGTATTCACTGGATATATATAAGGTCTTAACTTATTTTGATGTAAATTCTTAACACTGCCATCTGGTAATTCAACAAAAAATGAATGTTCATTTTTCTGATCAACAATTACTCCCGGACCCATCCATCGTGAATATAATTTATTAGTGGAATCAGGAATTAAAACAATTACTTTTTCTCCTACTGAAAATTTCCTAGACGATGATCTTAAATTATACCGATTAGCGTAATCACTTTGCTTTCTGTTAGCCACATTAGATGCGAATTCTGCCGCTGATCTTAAATTATCCTTTAATTGCTCTAGATATTCTGTGATATTATTTCCAACCCCTTCTGGTATTACCGTTTCCCCTTCCCAGCCAGTCTTCAAAACTGACAGTGGACCATTTGGTAACCTCCCATATATTAGTTGAAATGGTGAAACCCCCGTCGTTTCATTCGGGACTTCTCTCATAGCCCATAATAATAATGGCAGTATCTGATCCCAATTCTTCCCATGTTTTCTTACTGCATGGTGCAACATATTCTTTATTGATCCATTAAAACGTTCCACCAATCCATTACTTAAAGGATACCCAGGAGTGCTTAATCTAGGAGCCGCCCCCAAGTGTTTTAAAAACTCTGAGGTCAACTCAGCTGCGAAATTCCGTCCCTGATCCATCGCTAAAATTTGGGGAACACCTGTTCGCACAAAAATTTGAAGAAGTGCTTGACATGTCGCCTTAGCATATAGAGATCGTATCGGAATTGCTTCTGGCCATCTACTGTATTGATCTACCACCGATAGAACATACTTGTGCCCTCGAGCGGAAGTTGGCTCAATGGGTCCAATTAAATCAGCATTCATCACCTGAAACGGTAACTCAGGACGAGCTACTGGTTGAATAGGTGCCCTATCGCTCACTCTAATTTTCCGTCTCAACTGACAGTCCTCGCAAGCCTCACAGTATTTCTTCACTTCCTTCCTTAAACCTTCCCAGAAAAATGATAGTTTAATTCTTTCTAAAGTTTTAACCGACGCCAAATGAACCCCTGTTGAGTGATTATGCGCAAGTCTCAATATTTCTTTTCTTCTACAGTGCAGAACTACTAACTGTTTGACACTTTCATTAATAATTAAATTCTTTTTATACAATAATCCATCCTCCACAAAGTATTTATTCTTTCCACTTCTACCTTCCTCCCAAGCTCTTTGCAATGTCGGACACTCTCGCTGTTGTTTTCTAAACAATTTAGATTGCGTCCCATAATCTCTAGACTTCTCTTTATTCTTACTCGCGGCATTCTCACTCAAAACATTATCTAACGAGTCAAAATCTTCCTTCATCTCTCCCGCCATTAGTACTCCCTCTTCACTATTACTTTTTACATCGTCTGATTCCTTAACTTTAATACTTTGTTCATTTTCCTCCTTCCCCGTCTTTTCTATATCCTCCAATCCTATAGTAATGCTATACATTTTCGCTTGTTTTCCTAACTCATCATGCACCGCTGGAGTTATAAGTGCCGGACTATTTAAATTTTCCGTTACCGCAGCGACTATGTCAATTTCCGAGGAAATCGCTTGATTATCCTCCCATAATGCCACCAGTAATGTGATCAAGTCCGCTTTTTGTATTTTTCCTATTGCGGGAATCAAATAAATGTGCCCTCCAGTCATAAATTTATCCGGTATCAAATCCCTCCGAAACACGCATATTTCGGCCCCCGAATCTAGAATAGCTTCTACCTTTTGTCCAGCGACATTAAGCTCTACCAACGGCAATATTTCTTTGTCCTGCCCTCCCCTTATCTGATGTTTCTCAAAATTCACAGCACTCAATCCCACTTTAGCCTGGACGCAACTGACCTTTCTCTCTTCATTGCGAACTGATTCCTTTTTCTGTGGGCATTGATATCGGAAGTGGGGAAACAGAACAAATGAAACACTTTACTTTTGGTTTCTCTCTTTCCATCCCCTTATTTCCACTCTCATTGTTACTAAGTGGGTGGGCCCTTCCTTTCGGACTAACTTTCCCTCCCGTTGGAGACTCCGTGTCTGACCGGAACGACTTAAAACCTCCCTTTTGCTCTGTTTCGCGATAAGAATCTCTCCCTCTCTGTACCGGTGTTGCTTCCGTTAAGAGATCAATTTCTTTCGCTAATTCAACCGGTGCCATCTATTTTGATCCCTCTTTCACTAATATGTGTGTTTTTATATGCCCGGGTAATGAATCTTTAATTTTATCAGCTATAATTAAATCTTTTAATGTTTGAAAATCTTTTACTTCCCTGCTTTCCAAATAGTAATCTAAATTTGTTTTAGTTTTAGCCACCCACTGGACATAACTTTCGTGGTTTTGTTTATAACACATCTCAAAATTCCTTTTATATTGTAGTGGCGTTAGAGCATTCTCCGCTAAAATGCATTCTTTAATTGCGGTATAATTAGACAACTTTTCCGTCCCCAAACTATTAGTTAATTTTCTAATAAAATTTCCCAATTTATTAAGCACGATTCGTCCCCAATATTCTTGTGGAACCGCATAAATTTCAAAAATTGTTTCCATCTGATGAAAAAAAAAACACCCAATTTTCTGCTTTGTCTGGGACCCGAGGTAATTGTTCTCTTACTAGGTTAAGATATTTAACCAGCCCATCTTCGAAACTATTCATCGGAATATTATTTGCAACTCTTTGGCTACCCTCCTGAATCCGTTGCTGTTGGATCTCTAATTCTTTTAACTTAATCTCATGTTCGCGTTTCTGTTCGCATATTTGTCTTTCTTCATTTTCTTTTCGTTCACTAATTATATTTTCAAGGAGTTCTTTTATCATTAATTCATCATAATCAGCATGTGCTAAAATAAGTTTACTTAATTGAATTTTAGTAACTCTTTCCGGTATTTCCTCTCCCAATTCCTCGACTATTTGGGTCAAATCTGCCCTACTCCCCTTCATTAAATACGCCATTTTTCTACCTTAACTTTACGTAATCACAATAAAACAGAACTATCTATAATTACTTTATATATATATATATCATTCATGTAATCACAATATAATAATAGTACTCATAATACTCATAATAATCATCATCATAATAAAATCATAATAATAATAATAACAATATTACATATACACAAAATCATAAATTACCTAGTATAACTTGGTTGATCCTGTTATCACTCAATCCATTACCATGATATACATTTTTACCCGTACCTATAACCATTATTCTCGACTGATTACCGTAAATTATTAAAATAATTAATATAGCACCCTGTTTACCACTGAATACATAAATCATTAATTTATTTTTACATTCCCTACTTATCCTGGTACAAGAAAACAACCTCCACTTACCAACACTTCCAGCTTTTCTTTATCGTCAATTGGAGCTCCATCAATCGTCATGAGACACAGTGTCATCAGCAGTATCCTCCGTATTAGACAGAAATCATCATCACTCATCAGCACGGAATGGCATTCTGTTCTCAGCACCCTTCTATTTCAACTGCGTCTGCCTCCACACACAACTCCATCAAAAAAGAAAATCTTTAAGCCGCCTTAACTAGGCACAGGCCTAAATTTCGTAAAAGCATTCTCTGTTGTAACACTCATATATCGGCTACCGGCTGCGCCAATGTCACAGGCCGTTATATCCTGTGTGTTGGTTTCCGATATTAAATGATGAGTGAAACAATAGTAATACATGCCTCTAACAGAAACAATATTATTTAATGAACGTTAAACAAAATATTTACAGATTTGTAATACTGGTTAGGCCTGAACTATCGGCCATTATCTTGAGAGAGAAAAAGGTAAACAAATTCATCCTGGTCAGAAAACGCGTCCATATCCAAGGACGTCTAAAGACTCTCTCCTTCTCATTTTTATGTCTTTAACCCCAGTCCCCCAACACCAACAGACAGTCCATTATTGCATCGAGGGGTGAGGGGGTTTGTTCCGCTGATATCACAAGAGTGTGGTCAGTCTTTTCCGACACAACGTGACAACATCTACATTGAATCCTGTTTCAAAATTAGTAAGAACGCTTCAATATTTTAAAATTTAGTAGCTAAAATTAACTTCGATGCCGCGATTAACAGCGTATACAATACACCTTCAATGTTAAACGCAATTATATTGTTTAGTAGGTTTATGGCTTAGTATTAAATTACATTAAACTCTTTTTAATTTAATTTATTAATCATCAATTTAAATCTGAAAACATCCACACTTAATTATGATTCAAAATTTTCAAGAACGTTTCAATATTTTAAAATTTTGTATCTAAAATTAATTTTGCTGCCGCGATTATCAGTGTATATAATATACCTTTAAAGTTGAATATTTTATTCATATATTATTGCAATTTAGATGATAAAATATATAATCTAAATAATTACATGTTAGCAGAACACTCAATAGTTCCGAAAATTACTCCGGTTATTAAAACTAATTAGAGATTTTGAAATAGTGCACATCCTGTAAAATAATTAGATAATTCATTTATAGAGACCCATTATTTAGATTTATGTTTATTGTTCTCTTAAAATGAGACCAGGTGGTCATCATGAGAGTTTTAGAATAACACAAATGAGTAAGTTATATTGTTGTGAAATTGTGTATACATACATAATGTTTGTTAAGTTAATATATATATTTTTAAAAGCCTGGTGAATATTTGAAAGATTATTATTTATTAGAATGCAATAGAAGCTAAGATATCATTATTTTTAAATAAAGTAAAACACAAGTTTATTAAAACGAATTATTTATTAATATTTTACGATTAAACCTTAGTTAATAGTTTTTCAAATAACGTTTGTTTAGGAATTGTATGTTCATCTTCAAATTTACAATCAACATTCAAAATTTAAATTTTAACAAACGATGTAAAACAGAATGTAGAATCTTGAGAAAAAAAAATCATACATAATCATATCGTTGTAAATAATGAAAACGATGTTTGTGTGATTTATAAATAGCATTATAACAATAAATATTAAAATTAAACTGTACTTCATTGCCATTTATTTTTTGAAAGTATGCAAAAAAAGCAAATTACATCAATAATACTTCCTTCATCTATTTTCTCTTTTTAATTATTCAGATTTTAAATTCATAATGCAAGTTTTTGCGCATACAAAAAATCATTTTGTTTATTTTCTTGTATTTTTATAAATTTAATTTCTTATTAAATCATTAATGAGAAATTGTAATAGGAATGCACGAAAGGATTGAAAGTTAAAAACAAAAATACACAAATTTGAAATTCTGAAAATAAAAAAAAATATGCATTTTTATTTTATTTTTCAAAAAAATAAATATTTTGTTTGAATTGTAATAAAAGAAAGCGTTAAAACTTTTTTACACCCATATAATTATTTCCTTTTTATTTCAAATATGTTTCATTCTATAAAAAATTATCGTGCATTTTATAAAACGCCATAATACAAAAATTAAATTACGTTAAATATTTTTATTATATTTGCCATTCACCACATATGAGCTTTTACATTTCCCTTTATAATCGATACAATTCTGCAAGAAATTCATCGTATGACATGAAGAAGCTATTTAAAAAAGGAAAATCTTACTTTACTTTATTAAGTTTTACATTTATTATATGAATATTATTTAATTCTGTCAAATATAATTTACTTGAAGAAACAAAAATGATGCGCAATGCATTTATTCACTGGCGAATAAAAAAATGTATTTTTTTATTATATAAATAAAATGGTAACACGAATATAAATGCTTTGTTACAACTGAACATTTTTTACTGGATATTATTATGTAACATGACTCCTAATTTGGAGTTAATTATTATATGAAAAAATTTTACAATCTAGTGCATTTTGAAGCAAGTAAATTATTATTTTTAAATGTAATCATTTTGTTTTATATTATTTTCAAATTTCTATTTAATCAAATATTTTTTACTGACTTTACACAGCAATGATTTCTTTAATGTTCAAATTCATTGCGACTAACTATGTAGAATACAACTGTTGATTATATATATAAAAAATGCCAAATGACAGTACCTCGCCCAGTGTGTTCCATACAATATAAATATGAATGTCTAAATGAGCATTGCATTACACACATATATTATTAAAAGTTGTTATCAACACTGTTAACAATAACATAAAAAAATACTTCTGTTTTTAAAAACTATTTATTTTTAAAAAATGATAACGCTTCATATTCGCATATTGAATAATAGTCTTGAAAATCGGTGGTAATTATTCATGATATTTTTAACAGTATATTATTGAAAAGTCGATTTTATACTGAATACGCTGACCTTCTCCATATGTACGTACATTGAAACATTCCGCGTTTACCCTTAATTCTATGTTAACTCGTTGTAACATCATGTTGCAAATTTGCAACTTGCCCAAATGCCAATCTTACTTGCGCCATAAGCTTTTAAACTTCATTTTATTTGTTGTTCCTATTTGCCAACACACCAGTTAACATAAATTTGTCGCTGAAATTCTCAATAGACGATGATTTTAAGTTAACTTTCAAATCGAAGGTTTGTTTCCTATTTGAGGAGCTTCATGTCGTTATTGAAAAAATATCTTAGTAAAATTTGTCAAATTAAAAAAATTTGGAGAATTCCCAAAGTAGATTTGTTAAAGTAATTTTGTATACCTTGAAATTTTCAATTAGAAAATGGATAATATTTATGAGAAATGTGTAAATTTCTGTTTAATGCAAATGTGAAAAAAGTACCTTTTAATCAATAATTATTTTAGTTTTATGTTCTGAATTCTAAATTTCGTTTTTAAATTATGTTCAAAATTATGTTCTAAATTAATTTTATGTTCTACTTTAGATAATTATAATGATGTATTCTAACATTTGAGTCGATATTTTTCAAATCGGAGTTCTTGAATCGCAAAGTGTTAGCCTCCTGGATAATTACTGAGAATTTATTTTGAAAATCATTGTCAACAATCATTTTATACTTCTGTGACGATAAGTATCGCAAGTGACACCTTTGATTAGTGGCCGCAAAGTAAAATTATGCTGTAACGGAAAAGTGCTGTTTTCTCAAAAACTACTTGTGTTAAGCTTCTATCAGATTTACCAACATTTCGAAATGCTTTTGAACCAACACATGATTTAACCAAATTTTAACGAAATATCTTCACAATATCCAGCGTGATAGCAAACAGAAATGTCCCCCAACTTTTTTCCGAAGTTCCAGCAAAGTCTCCACTAGCTCAGAATTTTTGTCTAACATCGAGCATTTCAACAAATCAGATATAAGCGATTAAAGTGACTAGACGATAAATATAAACGGCTGGTATTAGTCGTACTGGTTTTCCTCCAACTTTTTTAAAGACATATTGTAACCTTTTTCTTTCTTTGAACGGGAAAAAGTTGGGGTTAAAATCGGCAGAAAAGTTTCTCGCTCGTAAAGTTTGTGAATCTAATAGCAACTTTAGGTATGAAAGGGTATTAGTGTATTTAAACAGTACACTAATACCCCTAGTTTTTCATAAATTTATTGGGATTTTCGGAAAGGCCTTTCGTTTAGGATTGTGTCATTAGTCATTCGCATTGGAATAGGTTATCATATAATTATTTATAATATAAATATAAATAATATAAAACATCAATTCCGATGTCTAATAATTAAGAGGACGAATTTTCTTGTGTAAATCCACTTTTCCATAGGAAAAGTATTGAAACTTACGTGTTAACGACACCGCAACAATAAAAAGCAATTTTGTTGTTCGCACGCACCCGCACATCGTTTGGAATCCTTGTTGCTTTGCTGATTTTTGACGTCATTTTTTTAGTGCTTTTATAGCGCTTTATTTTTGGCTAATTTTTGACGCCATTTTTTTGTGCGCGTGCGAATAACAAGATTGCTCTTTATTGGCGAATTAGCACAACTTCTGTGTCGGTGGCATTAATACGTAAGTACCATAGTACTTTCTAAATGACCGAATAGTTCCAGAAGATTCGGAATTAGGAGGTTTTGGGGAAATTTCATTGCATTACATTCTCGATATATCTTTGAAATTTATTTTATGCACAATTAAAACAAAAATGTATTTTTGGCTTTGAGGAAACAATAGCTTGCACACAATATAAAAAACAGTTTAAATTTAAAAATCATTAAAATAATTCATTAAGTTTCGCCATTAAATCATCAGACTATTATCTGTTAGTCATTTATCGTTAGGGTTTATTTTTCAAATATTATAACTGCAGTAACTTAAACTTAACTTGTTGCGTATGTTTAATGATTTATCATCAATAACGTGATAGAAAAAAAATACAAATTTATTACCTGTGCACTTTACTTTGCAAAAGAATTTTTCCTCTGGTGTCGCTACAGCAGGCAAAAAAAAAATGTATTAATAATTGTTCATATAATTTTGTTTAGAAGAACTACGATCTAAATGACAATGATACAGTAATAATTTACAAGACCATTTTATATTTAACTAATACTAATGCGCAAGCATCAGATTTAATTTTTTTTTCTAGGGAACGTAATCTTCGTTCCCTTTGTATAAAGTATGATAAATCTAATAGTTTAAATATGAGTACAGTATTTCACGTAATGATACATTAATGATATAAACAAGTTAATTAAATGTAATGTTGTTTCACCGAGATTTTTTTCGCTATTTTCTAAATAGTAGTAAATTATATTTTTTGTGAAATAATAGTAAATTTTATTGTATTATATACTGTTATTTAACAAAATTCAATAAATGTTTTAAACAATATATACATACAAATTAAATTCTGCTGAATCTTACGTTGTGTTTCCAAATTTAAATTCCATCTAACCTTATATTTTCAGTTCACAGAATATCCATGTCATAAAATAATATTATATTATTCTTGATTCTCAGAAATATTATAATTAAATCACAACAAACGTCCTGTTTTAATTGAAAAAAAAATTCGACAATAAATGCGGTGAGTGAAATACCGTTTGTCTAGATTTTAAAGGTATACACTGTTAAAACTAATGGTGACACATTGCACCTTTTAAGGGTGAAAGGCTTGTGTCACTGGTGACACCCCTAAAGGAGCCAAAATGGTACCTTTAATTGGGGTGAAAAGATGGCACCCTTAATCCAGAATGCCCAATAATAAAAAATTAAAAAACGTACAATTCGAACAAACGTACAAACCGACTTTTGGCCCTAGTTGGATTCGAACACACAACGCCTGATTACAAGCTCAGCGCTCTAACCACTCGGCTACCAAGCTCACCTTCAAAGCCTCCCTGAAATTCAAAGGTTGCTTTATATAATAAAGCTCGCCAAAAATTAGCCGAGCGAAGTTCTAAACGAAATTGGGATAGCGTATATCGGTGATAGTCATCATAGGAAAAAATTTATGTGTTGATCCACCAGTGATAGCGAGTTGAAGGGCAAGAATGCGCAAATGACTAAGGGGTGAAAATTCCAACGGTATACATTGCGCGGCACCCTAATTAGCGTGAAACACTCAATAGCACCCCAAACACATTTTCAAGCCCGCGGGTGTCAAATACTAACACCTTTTCACCCCTGGGCGCTAAATGCAACCGGTTTGTCACCTTTATTTTTGACAGTGTACATCTATGCTTTTTCAAATGATACAAAATTGTACGTTTTACACTTTCTGTGAAATTTCGAAATAAAATTCAGCCAGTAAAACGCATAGTTTATGATCATTTTAAAAATCTTCAAAAGGATAACGAATTCAGAATTCAAGACTGCTAACGTTAAATGTAAATAACAAACATTAAATGTGAGTCTAAGCAAAAATCGTCCACTTAAGTGATTATCTTCTTGAGACACACAATATATGGACCATAATACTTAATTCTGCAAAAAACAACAGTTTTTTTTTTTTTTTTTTTTTTTTTTTTTTTTTTATCTAAGAAAATTTTTAGTAAATCAAGTATGAATATTTTTTTAACTTATCCCGATTCACCCAAGATTTCCAAAAGACTTGCTTTATCTTTAGGAAACTTAAAAATCGATTTTTTTTTTAATTAAAGAGACACAATGTCTTTGAAACCATAATTTCAATTTTGAATAATGCTGTAATAATCTGAATCCCTCATAAAATAAATGTTATTTTCATCTGAGTTTTAAAAATTCCTAAATGTCTAAAAGACAATGTGAACCAAAAAAGTGAAACTTTTTCATAAGTATTTAACTTAAATCTTTTTAATTACATTCCTTTGGGGATTTGTAGATTTATTACTTGTGTAAAACTCTTAAATTTCTGATTACTTGAATTTAAGTTAATGATTATTAAATTGATGTATTAATACTTTATGCAGCGACGGTACTTTAAAGTACTATTGAAGAAAACTTTATGTAAAACTTATATATACTGTCTATTAATATAGATTTTTATTCTTTCCACAGAAAACACTCTTCTTGATCAAATTTAGATACAATAGAAAAACAGTCGAAACTAAATATTTTCAAAAAGTGGCAGTTTTATTATTCATTTTTTGTAAGTATTTATTTTCTTTCTTTAAGCAAAATTATATGAAACATATTCAACTGCAATAGCATTTCCATTTATAGAGAGGATCGTGATGCATTTAAACTCATTGCTTTTTTTAAGAATAGTGATATTTTCAAAAGAGTAATTTTAGTTAATTAATTTAAATATTTTTGTAAATATTTCACAAAAATTATAACTACAGATATATTTAACCAGTTTTAATAATTAAAAAATTATGTCTAAATTCCACATTGGTATTATCTAAAAATTCCAGTATATCTTTGTAATGGTTGGGTGCTCGTACTGGGTATTAAATGCAGACATAACTCAGTACATAAGATAAAAACTGTTTATTAAAAACGATAAGGGCTCAAGGGGAGTGGAGCAAGTCTGTAATTTTCACAACTGAGAATACTACTAAAAGATTAACCTCATACTCACAGCTCCGGAACTAGGTCAACCGGGGCACCTCAGACTACTACTCAGCTATCTTTCGGCTAAGCTGCTAGATAAAATCTTATTAGACAACCCGTGGCTGTATATATTTCTTTATTAACTTTGAGATGATCAACGAAATTACTATTAAATTTCTTACCACCGGCCAACTTCCCGAGTTGCCTTCCAAAACACCTTCCCAACTCACTGGAGGCTCGATGCTACTTGATACTACTCACTCTGGATCAATCAACGCAGCTAGACACAATCTGCTAGACACCAGCGGGCAATCGCCGCTAGAGACACTCCTTAGCTGGCTAATATCGCTAGACACACTCTGCTGGCTAACGTCGCCAGAGACACACTCAGTCGGCTAACGCCGCCAGAGACACCCTACACACACTCAAACTCTAAGCTTTTATATGTTTCAAACTGAGATACTTCAAATTTACATATTACTACTAACCGCGACCTAACTGTAGAATCCGAAAGAGACACACACGCTTTAGAAAATTAAAGTAAAAGAGAGGATAGATGTCGCTTTCACGCTTACACATGTTAAATTATTGACGTCACGATCTCAGGAATACTAGAGTGCCTTTATGACAAAGGTCACTCCCTCACAACCCCCCCCTCGGATTCTACAGAGAAAAAGGACTGGGCAAAATGCATGCCCAGGACTTTTGCCCAGTCCTTTTTCTAGTTATAAATTTCAAACCGTAACAAAAAGAAAGTGATGGGTGAAATTTGGCACCGAAACATAACTTTTAAAATATTACACTTTAACCCATCACAACAAAACCATCAGTTTGCATCAAATATTCACATATTCAATCCAATCATCCTTCTATGTTAAAAATAGCCTCCGAAAAAACTTTCAAAACTCTTAAAACTTTCAAAACTAATTACTTCCTCTTTCAAAACAACCCACTCCACTGGGAGTGCTAAAATTCATCAAAACACTAAGCTTTCGAAATTTTCCTCAATACTGAAATACAACTGTATCTTTACCAAAAATTTCTCCATAAAACTTTCCTAACACTAGAATTTGCACCAAGTCCAAAAAACCCAATGCGCAAAAATTTTACTCAACAAAATTCCGAACTCATCTAAAATTAAATTTACTTCATACTACAATAACTCTGCTACTACGTAATACCGAATACCCATTAGCCAATGGCCTAACTCCCAAAAATTCTTCAGAACTAGCTCCACTAACAAAATTTGGGGGTAACATACGTACAGCTTCACATAGCTGTGCTTATGCAATAATCTAAAATATCAAATTTACAAAATGACGTCATCACATACTCTTCATCTGTATAAACTAAAAGAAAAATAGCAGTATCAATATATAACACAGGTATACTTCCCTGCAAGAAAATCACATTAACATTCAATTTTAATACAATTTCATATTCAAATGTAACATAAAACTTCGCAACTTGCGGAAACCATTCCCAACTAAAGTACAAACGTAACGCATGAACCACGAACGATAAGAAGAAAGTTAATTCATTAAATGTTTGTATAGGAGATAGAAACGCGTGTCAAGGAATTCTTCACCGCAAAACACGTGCACGCTTGACTCGCGGCGCGTATACAAAATAACCCAAATTACTATCTATACCTTTCTGAAAACAAAACATACATTAACATACATTTTATAACACATGTATTTTGTAACAATATAATAACATTTTAACAACTAACATAACAACTTAACAATAGATCCAGAAATTTTAAAAGCAGTTAAGACCAAAATTTCAAACATACATAAAAGTAACAATTTTGCAAACAAATTTTGAACACAATTAAGCACTAGTCGTGAGTCCGTCAAAAAATTCCAAAAATGGCCAAAAATACAAAACATTCTATCTGCTTTTTATTATTTCACATTGCTACCACATATATGCACTCTAATAGAAATTTAATAAAGAACATGATCACCTAATTATAGAGATGATTCGCTGCTAGCCGGCTTCATACTACAGGATGGCTTTCTCCTCTTGTCTCAAAAACCTTGCACGAAGGATCTTTCGTCATCAGAACTGTACGGTGAAGCCACAGTTGACTGTCGTGCCTGCAGCCTGGTCCTGAATGGATGCCTTGGGACACTTGTAGTTTCCACTCGACGACTCCGCTCTGATCGGCTCGCTGGGGTCACTCCATGGCGAGATTCAAGCTGCTGATGCCGGTACTCTGAATGTTGTCTCCTCTTTCTAGACGCACCCGAAGTTACTGAAGATTCTAGGCCACGTTTCTTTCCGGATCTACGCTGTCTCTTATTTGGCAAAAAGTCCGATTTAAAAGTTCTTTTAACAGTTTGACGAGTGTCCATATGAAGTTTTTTTCGAGGATTAAGTACTGAAGACTTTGAGCTATTGGATAACTTGTGTTTGTGAGGTTGCTGTCTAATAAGTGGAGGAACGGGACAGTTTATGATCTTTTGCCTTTTATGGTACACTGAGTCTGACGTATTTGACAGTGTTCTCTTATTTTTATTATCATACTTTGCTCTCGGATTGATAGACTTTCTACTTTCAATAACAGTTTTTGGAGCTGGTTGACCAGATTTTCGATTTGAATATTGATGAAAAGAATTAGATGAAGAAGTGCTGGACTCGGGACACTCATTGGATCGGGAATTTAGCGAAACATCACTCGACACATGAGAACCTTCACTACCATTTTCTCTAAACTTATAAACTCGAACCTGATCCAAATTAACCGTCATTCTTTCACCATTGACATTTACAATCAAATTATTATTCCGAACTTCCAAAACCTCAAACGGACCTACAAACTTTGGACCAAACTTAGCTACTCTCTTTTGACGACTTGAACTTAACCAATGCTTTTCTTCTAACACAAAATCCCCAACTTTCACTTCTAACTCCCTCCTACGCATATTATAATACTGAGCTTGCTTTTCCTGCGCTTTTCCCATCTGAACTTGAGCCTCCTTAACCAACCTCTCAATATCCTGGCACATAAACTGACTTTCCGCATCCAACACCATAACTAGCCTTTGAAATGGAGTAATGACTTATCTACCCAAAAACAATTCAGCCGGCGTTTTCCCCGTCGACTCATGAACTGCTGTACGAAGTGCGTACGCAAAATGCGGAAGAAACTGGTCCCAATTTGCATGATGAGAACCAACATAAGAAGAAATCATTTGAATTAATGTACGATTTACACGTTCAGCCATATTAGACTGTGGACGATACGGAACAGTAAAAGAATGATCGATCTCCAGCTTCTCACACAGAGCCTTAAATATATCAGAAATAAAACAAGGGCCATGATCGCTAACTACCTTAATTGGTGCACCATATTAAGAAATATAATTATCGAAAAATGCATCGGCAACTGCAGGTGTAGAAGCCTTCCTGAGGGGAACTAACTCTACCCATTTACTAAAATAATCAACTATAACTAGTACAAATCTATATCTTTTAGGATTAGACAATGGATAAGGACCGATTAAATCTACACCTACACATTCATTAGGAAAATTTACTTTAATAGGAATTAATTTGCCAGCTGGACTTACATTTTTATAATTATAACGTTGGCATGTGCTACAGCTGGAGACATAAGCGCGCACTACTTCCCGCATTTTAGGGAAGTAGCAGGATTCGCAAATTCGAGCATAAGTTTTCCTGATTCCTAAGTGACCTGCTAATGGATTATCATGAAATTCCTTCAAGATGGCCTTACAAAGACTAGCCGGAATAAAAACTCTTAATTCACCACGTGAATTTACAATTTTAGAATAAAAAAGAAGACCATCAATAAGCTTAAAAGATTGGGACCATTTCTCAAACATAGCCACATTTGCGCTCGGGACATCATCAGGATTTTCCAAATAACGATACAAACTACCAAACTCCTCATCTTGCTTCTGCTCCCTTATTAACTGCTCTCGTGTCCTTAACATCAATGAAGACAATGCACAACACTTAACTTCCTCCGTGACCTCCAAACCACCATGCGGGTTTCGAGACAAAGCGTCCGCTACCGCATTTTTCTTGCCAGCCCTAAAGTCTATAATCACATTATACTCTGCCAACTTCAAACACCATCTGACCATACGAGACGACAAACCCTTTCCATTAGTTAACTTTGTCAAAGCTGAATGATCCGTAATGACTTTAACCGGTATATTAGTGAAAAAACAACGAAACTTATTCAAAGCCCAAATTACTACAAGACACTCCCTTTCCTTAATCGAATAATTCCTTTCAGCTGCATTTAAAATTCTCGACGCAAACGCTGTAGGTCAACTTTTCTGTGCTAACATAGTTCCAACCCCCACTGCACTCGCATCGCAGTATACTTCAAACTGAGACGAATAATCGAGGTGAGCCAAAACAGGAGGGGAAACTACTGCCTCTTTTAATAATTCAAACGATCTCTGAGCCACCGATGACCATGTAAACTTCACCCTTTTCCTTTTTAACCCGTCAGTAATCGCGTGTCGGTCTTTTCGCCGCCCGTATAACTTATCTTCTCCTAACTTGTATCAGATTACAAATACAACGGAGATCTACCATGTAGCTGACTTTGAAGGTTTCTCGAACACCTTAGTGAAGTTACAGGACACCTCTGTTTTTCGTTCAGGTACATTTTTAGAAACAAAGTTGAAATTGGCGAAAAAGTCTACGTGACAACAACTCATGTCAGTTCATTTTTACTTTTTCTAATTATTCCATATCTCATGAATAAAATGCATAATTTAAGAAAACTGCAAATGTATATATTCTTTGAAATGTTATCTTCATATATTAGGTGAAAAATATTTCTTATTTTACATATTTGGTATGCGGGAGGCCAGCGGCGAAAAGACCGAGCGCGACTAATGACGTTGCGGAAAAAGTCGCGATTACTCGCGGGTTAAATTATATAATGGTTCACATAACTCTGAAAAACGTGGAATGAACTTGGCAAACCAAGCCACTGTCGCCACTTCCTTACTATTTTTGGGGGGATTCATTGACGTAATTGCCTCAATTTTCTCATTATCTATATTAATACCTTCACGCGTAATTTTAACTCCTAAATACTTTATCTCTTTTCTCAAAAATTTACATTTTTCCAACTTAACTGTTAACCCAGCATCTCTTAACAACGTAAACACTTCCCTCAATAATCTCAAATGCTCTTCAAAAGTAGCTGCCATTATAATTATATCGTCCAGGTAGACCAGGACAACCTTACCAAGCAAAGGTTTAAGGATATTATTCATGGCCTTCTGGAACGTTGCCGGTGCCCCCGATAAACCAAAACTCATTCTTTTAAAAGCGAAACAACCGTCCCGAGTAATAAACGCAGTTTTAGGCATGTCCTCAGGCTTCATTGCAATCTGAAAATAACCTGACGTAAGATCTAACGTTGACATATAATTCGCACTCGTTATATTAGCCAAAATGTCATCAATTACTGGAATAGGATACTGAGGGTATTGCGTTATCGCATTTAACTTTCTATAATCTACTGCAAATGTATATGCCTCTGGATCATCTAAACTTTTCCCATTATTTTTACGACATAACACTACTGGCGATGCAAAAGGAGACTCAATTGGCATTATAATATCGTCCGCTAGCATTTTCTGAATATGATAATCAATTATACCTTGTTTAACTTTGTCATAACGATATGGTTTACTAGCAACAGGTGCTTTCAAACCAGTATCAATCTCGTGCCACGCAACATGCGTTAAACCCGGTTTATCAGAAAAAACCTCACCAAACTCATTCAAAAACTTATTAAATTCCTCCTTCTCGATTTCACTTAACCGGACTCCTCCAAATCAACTAACACTGAAACAGGCTCTTTCTTACTCACCTTCTCATCATTATTCACGATTAACGACTTTTTAAAGAAATCCAGACTAATTCCTCTATCCTTCATATAATCCACACCAACTATACAATGCACTGTTAATCCATCTAACACACAAAACTCCCAACACGTCTTAACCGAACGAATTTCAACTTCCAACTCTACTGAACCTTTATTATCACAAGCTACTCCCTGTGCCACCTGAACCACCAGACTTGACCTCTTCAACTTCTTATACGAAAAATATTTCCGATAACAATCAAAAGAAATGAACGACTAATCTGCCCCTGCATCGAAGACACTCTTAACGACAATAACATCTAACACAATTAACACTTCAGGTAACTCAACCGGATTAATAGTAACTTTATTCAAACTCACAGAAGGCTTTTCCGATTTAACCTGTGACTGCATACCTTCCGACATACAGTCACCTACCAGTTTAACTGACCTGACCTCTTAACACATCTCCTTTGCATTGATCTACCTTCAAAATTCTCATCCGAAGTTAATCTCCTTACTTGCGAAGAAGCATTCTTGTCCCGTACTCCCCCTCTCCGATCATAACCACTATTTTGTCATTTCCATACATATATCTATCACCACTTCTAAAATTATTACCACCACCACAATTCTTATTACCATTACCAGTATTCGACACATTACGACCAACTCCATAATTTCCATTACTCAAATTATTAACCGGAAATCGCTGTCCCCCTCTCAAAAAATTACGCTCCCCCTCATTTCTCAAATTACTTCCCGTGACAGGACTCTGCCGAGGGCTACGCGAATCCCGTTGATCCGAGCTATGCCGAGTCTCATACTTCGATAATATTTGGTGCATTTCTGAAAAATTCTTAAGTGCCCTAATCTCAATATAGTCCTGTATATTCGGATTAAAAAGAGGAAGAACTATGTCCAACAATTCCTCAAATGTGATGTCTAAATCCAATTTATTTTTCAGTTCAAGCTTACGTAGGTAAAACTTTGATGCTGATTCATAAATATTCTGCTTATTGCAATAGAATTCTTTTCTTAAAATACTTTTATCTTTAACGGGAGGAAATGCCTTCTTTAACTCAATCACAGTCTGCTCAAATCTTTTAGCTTCATCATTAATCAAAAATTTTCCTATATTTTCTAACCACAAAAGTGCTTCGCCCTTCAATGAGCACTTAAGCACTATGTATCTATTTTTCTCAGGTATATTATTGAACAAAATATAATCATCTAGTTTGACTAAAAATTCATTAATGTCACCTTCACCGGTAAAATAAACACGTGGCACAATCTCACAATGTCCGAAATTTCGTTGGGCGCCATTTGTAACGGTTGGGTGCTCGTACTGGATATTAAATGCAGACATAACTCAGTACATAAGATAAAAACAGTTTATTAAAAACAATAAGGGCTCAAGGGGAGTGGAGCAAGTCTGTAATTTTCACAACTGAGAATACTACTAAAAAATTAAACTCATACTCACAGCTCCGGAACTAGCTCAACTGGGGCACCTCAGACTACTTCTCAGCTATCTTTCGGCTAAGCTGCTAGATAAAATTTTATTAGACAGCCCGTGGCTGTATATATTTCTTTATTAACTTTGAGATGATCAACGAAATTACTATTAAATTTCTTTCCACCGGCCAACTTCCCGAGTTGCCTTCCAAAACATCTTCCCAACTCACTGGAGGCTCGATGCTACTTGATACAACTCACTCTGGATCAATCAACGCAGCTGGACACAATCTGCTAGACACCAGCGGGCAATCGCCGCTAGAGACACTCCTTAGCTGGCTAATATCGCTAGACACACTCTGCTGGCTAACGTCGCCAGAGACACACTCTGTCGGCCAACGCCGTTAGAGACATCGTACACACACTCAAAATCCAAGCTTTTATATGTTGCAAACTAGGATACTTCAAATTTACATATTACTACTAACTGCGACCTAACTGTAGAATCCGAAAGAGACACACACGCATTAGAAAATTAAAGAAAAAGAGAGGATAGATGTCGCTTTCACGCTTACACATGTTAAATTATTGACGTCACGATCTCAGGAATACTAGAGTGCCTTTATGACAAAGGTCACTCCGTCACATCTTCAGATATAAAAGAAGGTAATTACCCCAATAAAAAGAATCTGTAGAAAATCTATAGCTTTTTGGCCCAAAATCTGTGGGAAATCCGAAGGTATTTGGCCCATTATGCAGATATTTTTAAGAATATCTTAAAACATTCTGTAGAATATTTAAAGATAAAGCTAAGCCTGCAAATTTTCTTCAAATTTCTGTAGAAAGTGGCAATCTTCAGATAACCTTAAGATTATTTTTAGTGGAGTATTGAGGCGAATCAATTTCTTGATAAATAATTCGCTCGAACCATAGATAAAGGGTTAAGGGAGTTTGAAGTTATAGATCCATATTTTTAACCCCAATTACTAAGCGGTTACAAGATCAATTTCTGAAAAGGTATTTTTTCTATCCTTTACAATGTCATTTTGTTTAGAAAATACCCCAATGAATAAGGATTTGAATTATTATTTTAGCTTCGTAACTAAGGAGATTAAGAAATAATTTCCAAAAGAAATTATCTTTAGCTGCCCGTGATTTTCTAGTAGCTATACACTGTAAAATGAAAAAATAAATAAATAGAAATAAATAAATACGGACGATTTTACGGAAATACTACTTTTAATCTGGACACCACTATAATTTACTGTTTTTTAGCCGAAAAATTCCCGTAAATTCCATGAAAATGCGCAAAATTTTCTGAAATATACGGAAATTTTTCCGTTAAAAAACAGTAAATTTTACTGACGTCCAGATTACCAGTAGTACTTCCGAAAAATCGTCCGTTTTTTTGCAGTGATATTACAACGCATAAACTTGTTATATCTAGTCGAGAAATCGGTTTTATGGATTCTTTCATTTCTCAAGTAGGCATTTTCAGCTGATAACTGAATTTCTACATGCAGTTGTTACAAAATCAAGTTAATTTTCATATTAATGTTATTGCTGTTAATATTGCATGTTTTTGAGTTAAGGGTGTTTGGGACGCATTTTAAAATATAATTTTTTTTGAGTTAATGAAATGAATTTTTATGAAAAAAGTTAGTAGATGTAAACAATATATCATGTTAAAACTTCTCATATAAAAAATAATAAATAAATAAAATTTATTGAGAATATGAGGTAATTTAAAATCATTATTATTCAAAATATTATTTGTATAACATCATTTTTTTTTTACTTTTGAATAAACAGAATTGTGTAAATTTTAATTCTAAATCAGCAAAAAAAAAAAAAAAAAAAAAAAAAAAAAAAAAAAAAAAAAAATCATATTTTCTAAAGTAGATATTATTTTTAAATATATCACAAATTCTATTACATAAAAATATTAGTGAGGTAAAACTCAGTAGTAGAAAACTGATCTTTTATTTCAATGGAAATACAATAGCTAAATGAGGGTATTCTTAAAAAATATAGCATGAGAACTTGCGTCGTTACATTATGTTTCAGGCAAAGTAGGCATCATAATATTTAATAAATATTTATAACTAAATCTCTAATTAAATTTCATAATAACAAAAAATTTTCGTAAATGTATTTTTTCGGGAAAACATTTTTCTATAATCATTAACTAAGTCATGTGCAATTACTAAATTTTAAAATATCTGAAATGATAAAATGCTGTATGCATTTGGAACTTTAACAAAAAATTATTATTTACTTTTTCTCAGAAATATATTCCATTTAAAGATGTAGGATAAATATGAATTTCCGAATCACAAAATAAATTACTTTGTTTGTAGTTTTTGAGAAACTTCTACTTAATATGATCTAGATCAGTTTATTAAGGAAATTGTTTCTATCCTTAAAACAGTTTTTGTTGCACACATATTACTTTATTTAACAATAAGAATTCTCTGAAACACGTTTTTAATCGCTGTTAAATATTTCCATGAATTGTAGAAGTGCATGCATTACTTAAATTAAAGAAAATTTTCAACAGTTAATAAAAAATAATATAATGCTGTATTAATGTTTAAAATTTATACTTATTAAAATATTTAGGTTTAACTTTTCATTCTTCTTTTTAAAATACTTCTAAATTACAAGATTTTTTCAGAAAATAAAATAATTCCTGTTTTTCAAGCATAAAAATCAACATTATCTTATAAATATTTAACGTTACATATGTTAAGAGTTAAACTAATAATATACACGTTTTTTAAGAAAATAGATAAAAAAGAGTTAATGTATTTTATAAAACTATAGTAACTTAAATAGCTTAATAAAATAGAAAATTTCACTAAGCGTGAGTAAAATAAATGCATTACATTTTAAAAATACTTGATTTAATGTTTGTTTAATAATGAACTCAATCTATGCTATTACTTGCATTTAAAACTGAACTAAAAAAAAGGATGTAAAATATTTTTCCGTTCATTAATTGCATCGAAAGGTACATATATATATATATATATATATATATATATATATATATTATATATATATAAACATATGTTGCGGCCAAAACCCGAAATCGGCCAATTCCCGAACTGGCCAGTAACGTTTAAAAATGACTGGCCAATTCGCGAACTGGCCAGATGCGATTAGCCAATTCGCGAACTGGCCAGATGTGATTGGCCAATTCCCGAAATAGATAGAGGCACTCGATTTAATCATTTCTAACACAGTTGAAAGTGTCTATGAATTCAAATAGTGTAGTCGTCTACCTGGCCGTTCTCTAACTCGAGTAAAGGCTCGGGATGACTTGTATTTGTTATCTTATTTCGTTTATCAATTTATTTTGGCACTGATAGGGAATTGTGTACTGTTTTTTGTTAATTTACTGGGATATACAAAAATATTTCGTTTCAATATAATCAATAAGAATCGTTTTTACGGTACATTTTAATGTTGTTACATTACAATAAAATTGGTACCTATGTATCATTAATAAAGACGACAAACAGTTATTTATTACAGTGCATGAAATATAGCAATTCTAGATTTTTTCAGAAACACTGAAAATTTTATTACTAAGAAAATGATGAAAGAATTTTTTAGTGCCTTTTAATGATGTTACACTATTTCAAATTTAATGAAAATCACATGCTTCTCTAGTGTAGAAGAACTTTTTTTATAGAGTATATTGATTAAGTAGCCATTTTAGTTCGTTTATTGGGACGCCAAAATGAATTCCGATAAAGATTATGATATTGCCAAAAAATCCTTTTTAGGGCATTTTTATAATGTTACATTATTTGAAACATAATGCAATTTACAACCCTAGCTTATGTAGGAAGCAATATATATTTTGTAGAGTATTGGTTAATTAGTAATCATAGTTCGTTAATAGAAACATCAAAAATGACTCCAATGAAGAATTATGATACATTTCATACATAATGAAGTTTATATGCCCTTCTCATGTGGGAAGCAATGCTTTTTTGTAGAGTATTGATTATGTAGTCAATATAGCTCATTTGTAGGGACGCAAAAAGTATTCCGATAAAGAATTATGATAAATGCAAGGAATCTTTCATAAAGTATTTTAATGATGTTACACTATTTCAACATAATGCATATGTGGGATGTAAATTTTTTGTAGCATATTGAATAAGTAGCCATTCTAATGTACGTTTATAAGAACGCCAAAAAGAATTCCGATGAAGAATAATGATGTATGCCAAAATACCTTTTATAGGGTATTTTAATGATGTTGCACTATTTCAAACATAATGCAATTTACAAGCCTGTCTCATGTGAGTAGCAATATATTTTTTTTAGAATATTGATTAAGTAGCCATTATAAGGAAATATAATACATGCGAACAAATCTTTTATAAGGCATTTTAATGATGTTACACGATTTCGAACATAATGCACATGTGATACTTTTTTTGTAAAGTATTGATTAAATAGCCGTTACAGTTCGTTTACAGGAACGCCAAAAAGAATTCCGGTATAGAATTATGATGTATGCCAAAAAATCTGTTATAGGTTATTTTAATGATATTACACTATTTCAAACATAATGCAATTCATGAGCCTCACTGATGTGAGAAACAATGTCTTTTGTTGCGTATTGATTAAGTAGCATTTGTAGATCATTTATAGGGGCGCCAAAACAATTCCAATAAAGAATTATGGCATATTTCAAACATAGTAAAATTTATATGCCTCACTCATGAGGGAAGCAGTAGGTTTCTTTGTAGAATATTGATTAAGAAATCATTATAAATCGTTAATAGGGACTCCAAAAAAGTATTCCGATAAGGAATTATGATATATGCGAGAAATACTTTTACAGAGTATTTTTTTTTGATATTTCACAACTTCAAACATAATAAACCCTTTATACATTTCTAATATGCTCTACAACATGTTTTCTATAGATTATTAAGTAGGTGGAATTTACCATTTATATTCCGATTGTTTTTCATGTGCATTTCCAGCTGCGATAAACTTTTAATATTTATTTGTAAAGCAGTTTGTAGATCATAGAAAGCTTTAATGAAAGATAAAATAAATAGATTACTAGTTGCGGAAACCTATTGCTGAAATGAAATTTTACTTTTTTTTATGCTTATGTGGATATCTCTTTACATAAAAAGAACCGGAGTAAATTCTCTTAACAACATTGCGATAGAGTTGCATGATATTTTGTAATCTACACAGTGATTCATTTCCTTTCTTGTTTTAAGTTTAAAATTGCATATTTGTCGATGAGTTACGTTTATTACTTTAAAAAAATCCCCCTTCATGTTTATTTTAATTTGTAAAGAATCTTCTGCAGAATGTAGTTAATCAGGTTCAAAAGAATTGGAAATAATGCGAAATACTATAAATTTACTGAGACCATTTTTATACAAATAAAAAATAATATTTCTATTAGAAAAAATGGCAATTTAGACCACTAAGGTGGCATATCAGAATAGCATGGAAATATCCTTTTCTGTCACGTGTGCATATCAGTGCCATCAAACGGAACCGTCGCAAATTACGTTCTTCTTTGAATAAGAAACAATTTCTAAAAGAATTTCATGACGGCTCCGCATCTACTGGGTGGCCTTAAATCCCCAATTCGGGTGTTGGCCAAGGCTTCTCGGCCAGTTCGCGAATTGGCCGGCCAAAACCCGAAATACGCTATTCATTTCATGTATTTCGGGTATTGGCCGGGAAGCTTGGCCAGTTCGGGTATTGGCCGGCCAGTTCTAGAATTGGCCAGGCTCCGGGTTTTGGCCGCAATATATATATATATATAAGAAGGGTTAATATAAAGGAACTGCGAATACTTTGTGTTAAAATGCAATCAAGACGGAATAAAGGTGAATATAAATAGCGAATATATCCATTGAAGATAAATGATGCATCATTTAATACTTTTATCTTTAAAGGCAATTACATAAGATTTATGATTTAAGTAATAAATTACTGTTTTTTTTCAAACAATTCCTTTATCGTACATTTTATTTAAATATTAGAGGAATAAAAATAGTCATCTACGCAATTATCTTTTCAGTACCAGATATCAGAATCAAAGACATGAAAAATATATTTAATTTTGTAGTATTTTATTTAATTCGACGAATTTTTTGATGAAAAAAATTCTAATGATTTTGTGTAATAAATAAGATTTATTAATAAAAATATGAAAATGTAATTCAACTTTACAAGATCTAGAATTTTGAATGTTACATTATTTAAAAGCAGTCTTTATATTTAATCGGTTGGTACCAGTACATCTTTCTATAGTAATTAATTTAAAGGTTAGTAAGCGTTGTTTAAAATTTTTTCACGACTATGCATACATTATGCTAATTGTTGTCTAAACTCTGTTTATTTTATCCTGTTGTTCCCACTGTAGAACGTTAATAGGAGATAAATTTCTGTTATTTTAGGAAGATTTCTGGATTCTCATTTATTGTTTTCTGTAGGAATTCAAAATTAACATAAACGGTAATAATTATGACTGCTTTGCTAGCTCAGTCATTAGATAGCTGTAGATCCTTATTGAAGTGATACCGCAATCATTACTATACATTTAGTCAAATAATTGTTTGTGGACGTTTCTACAATCAGTTCTAAAATCACATAAGTAATTAAAATTAATTGTAGATAATGAACAGGAATATATGTGTTAACAGAATCAGTAAATACATTTATGTTGTAACAATAATTCAATTAGTGTTTGCAGTTCAACTCAATACAGTTGTATATTGTCTAAATAAATAAATTGTGTTTTGATTAATTTCAAAATGTGTAAAATTTTATATTTGTTTATCTTTAAGTACATTCTGTACATTTTCTGTACATTTTTCATTTCATATTTAAATGCATTGTAATTTTTTTTTACTTAATTTTATTAATGTCGTACTGATTTACAATTCAGACATTAAATGTACTTGTACTGTATAATCACCTAGACTTTAAAATTTAAAAATAGGGAAAATAAAATAGGTTTTCTCTAATAGTTGTATTAAATTTATCTAAATTTCAAAATAAGGGCTCTTATTACTTGCACAGAAATATTAAAATGCTAATTTTCCATGAATTCTACGCACATTACTACATGCGTAAAATTTGTATATTTATATATATATTTTAAATACATAATAGAAAATTAAAAAAATTTATGAATGTTAACTTGATGAAAATAAAATTACAGTGGCTAATGAACTATTTGTTCGAATCAATTACAATATGATATAGACTTGAAAATACTACAGATGTTACTCCCAAAGTTAATATTCCATTATATCCCACTAGTTATGTTTACAGTACTATCTTTGGAAAAAAAATAATGGGATAAATATACAACAGTTTAAGCTTTGTAATATAATATCCTTTGGTTGGCTTATAATTAGAATACTTTTAAATTCACAAAAATTTCATTATTAATGTATAAGTTAAATCTAAAGATCTTTATACTTAATATTTATTCAAATTTAATATATACTTTTCAGTAATTTTAATTCTAGCAAATAAAAGTAAGTTTAAAACTATGCATTCTCAGAGTACAGAATATATCTTGAAAGTTACACATTTCATTCTCATATAACCGTGATTTAAACAACAATGTATTTATCAGCTTTTTAAAATTCCGTTCAAAACTTATTTTTTAAATTAAAAATTTTAATAAGATTGGAAATTTTTAAAGGTCTGTATGCTTTTGGTGAAATGTACATCCACGCAAAATTTCATATTGCTATGATGAAATAAAAAAAAATTAACGTCCACCGTCTACTTAACAATTGAATGGCTATTTGAAACATTATTATTCCTTAAATTCAACTACACGATATTTGAAATTAGATATTTATTAATATTTTCAAATATATTTAATTGACAGCTTTGTTTTTAAAAATTGCTTCTCGCTTTTTTAGTTCACAGGCTGTCATAGTCTGAGAGCTTATGTGCACGACCGTTCTGTATGTAAGTATGTTCTTTCGTGCGTACGTGCGTAACGCGACAACTCATGATAAAAATATCCGATCCACTTGAAATTTTGTATATATAATATATTTGTATATCTATAAATATATTTGTATATATATAAATTTTGCATATATTTGTATATAAATTCTGATAAGGCGCTTCCCTGATTAGTTTTTGTTCATTCGATATGTATAAGGGGGAGAAAGGGAGGCTCATGGCCCTCCCCTTAACTGATATAAATAGGTTTTTCATGCAGAATTATCAGTTTTCGTTCAAAATTTAGATATAGGATCATTCTGATGAGGCGCGTACGCAATTAGTACTAGGTGTTCATTGGTTGAGTATAAACATTGGGAACGGGGGGGTCTAATGCCCCTCCCCTTAATTTATACAAACGAGTTTTTCATGCAGAATTATCAGATTTCGTTCAAATCTCTGAATAGTTTTGGAAGTTTAATAGTTAAGTATAAAAGAGGAGAATAAATCCTCTTAAATTATATAAATCTCTTTTTTATGTTTGTTTATCAATTTCTTAATCCACATTCAAACTAAAATTTTAACAATCGATAGAGAAAAGACTACAGAATTATTTAAAAAAAATAATCCTATCATTGTTGTTTGTGCAAATTAATAAAGCATTATAACAATAAACATTGAAACTTCATTCTACTTCATTATCATGTGTACGAAAAATTACTCTGAAAATATTTTTCTATATCTTTTGTAAAAATTATTATATATAAAACGAGCAGTTAATTGCAGCTCAAGCGTAGCAAATGAAGTGCGTTTCTAAAATAAGGAAGTTTTTAAAATATTCAGATCTTGGTGTAACAGTATACAGTACTTTGGATAGTGCATAGGAATCTGAAATATTTTGTATTCCTCTAAATACTATCTGCTTTCTATTATATAGGAAGTAACATTTAGTAAACCTCAGCAACATATGTTAGTTTCATGAAACGTGAAATATTTTAATATAATTAAAACGCGCGCCTACAATGTTCACTGTTATACCATTGTGTAATGGAATACTTGTGGTCCTGCAAATTAATAAAAATATTATTTGCACCACAGTTTGCACAGATTATATATTTCACAGATGCACATCAATTTTATTATGATCAAAAGAGCATAACATCACTAAAATGCTCTTGAAACTATTTTTTCTTATTGGCCTAAACGTAACGGAATGCTTTTGATTGTCCCTGTAACTGAACTATGCATCCGATTTTAAATGACTCGAGAAAATTATGCAACAATTATATATTTTAAATTTAAAAAGATTCGTTTGGTTATTTTGTGCGTTGTTATATGCGAACGGACGGAGTGAACGAGGACTCTTCTACGTATTTATATAATTACGAACACACCAAAAAATGTATTTGAAATCTAGATCTAATTGTTTGGATATAAATTAACAATTCTTTATTGATTTGGATTTGATATTTTTTAAATGTATGATTAAACATTTTCTTAATTGGCATTTACTCGTTAATAAAATACGATTTCACTTTCAAGCTGTATTGGCCACTTGCATTGGATATTCTTTTTCAATTAGTCTTCTTAATTAGTCGGCATTAATTGTGATCCAAAAGTTTTTAATGGTGCAAAAACAAATTAATTCTATTAATTTATTAATTTTTTGTAAATATAATTGCTTATAAAATTACTAATATTAAATTTTACTAGCGTACAGCATGAACAATTTAAATGCGGAAAAAAAATATAATTCCAAAGAATTGAAATACTAAAAAATAGGAAATACACAAATTATTTTTTGTCAAAAAATAGTAAATGCAATCTATTTAATTTGCAATAAAACGAAGCTTTTTATTGATATTCACATAACTTTTTTTTTGTTTTATTTCATATACATATAATTTTTTTTAAACAATAATGTTACATTTTACAAAACGCCGTGATACAAAAATTGAATTATGCTAAAAAATTTTCATATAATTGTCAATCACCACGTATAGCTTCTACATTTCACTTTACGAATAAAAATGCTCATGAAATTAATCATATGACGTGAGAAAGCTATGGTATTCTTATTTTACTTTATTAAAATTGACATTTTTGATAAGTAATAGTTTGAATCTGTCAAATCTAATGTTTTTGAAGTAACAAAAGTAATGCGTAATTTCATACTTACAACTACAAAAAAAGAAAAAAAAAGATAGTTGTTTTATATTATAAAAGCAAAATGTGTGATTGGAATATAAACTCATTTAAGATTTTAAGTTGCCAGTTACATTTTTTATTGAGTATTATTATTCACTGTGTGTCATGCTTTAAATAAAATATGCTTGTGAAATTTGTTTTGTAATTGCATTTGTAATCAAATTATTTGCTACTTGTAAATGCAATGTTTTTGGTTTTATATTATTTGTAAATTTGTGTTAAATTTCATGTTTTTCTGTAAAATATATTAAATTTAGATGATTCTACGCAAAAAAGAATTAAATAGCTTTATACGAGTACTGAAGTTCATAATCACTTGCTATGATGAATACACATGTCGATTGTATGAAACAAAACGCTAGAAAATTATTAAATATTTAAGTCCTTTTATTTATTATTTTTTAAGAAATGTTTTTAACTAATTTTCAGTATTTTTTAAAAATCTATTTTTAAGGCGTTATATATATGGGATGAAATACAGTTTTTTTAATTATTTTTTTCATTATATAAATAAATCACAATTTAAAAATATACAACCCTATGTATAAAAGTGAATGTAATTTTGTATGTTTAAATACATACAAAATTAGTGTATGCAAATAAATTTGTATAAATATATTTTTTTCATAAATATACATATGGAGAAACATATATACTGTCGGTATGTCACATTTATCTTGAACTAGTAAAAATAAATAAAACTAAAATGCTTAAGTGCATTTATTATGACACAAATATAAAAGATGTTAACACATAATAAATGTAGTTTTCTTTTATTCGGAAATGTTAATTTCTAAATGTTCTTAAGTTCTAAAAGCTCTATTTATAATGCATTGAGATATTTTATATTTGTGAAACATTAAATGCACCTTTTAGACAAGTTACTTTTATTGATTTTTATTTCATTTTATGAAAACACATTTAAATATTTATATGTTTCCGAAGAATATTAGAGGAATTTAAAATTTTTTCATCGAATATATTGCAATGAGAATAAAAAGCTCTTTTCCAGCATAATAATTTATAAAGTCTTTCAATTCAATCAACAGAAAAAAGCCCAAAGCAATGTCTGTGTATTTTATTTTGTCAAGCAATAAAAAAATTTCCTCAACTGGTTTTGTTACCTAAATCAAGAAAATCTATAGGGGGAACTGGGGGACATTGATACAGTTTTTTTCAAAAAAATATTTTGGTGTCTAGAAAGCAAAAATTTCAAGTTATTTTTCTATGTGGTGTCAGCAAAACCTGTGTAGTTTGTTATAAAAATGTACAATCATTGTTTTATATATTATTTTTGCATGTTATTTTAAAAAAATCAAAAAAGTAATTTGTATCAATGTGCCCCTTCCCGGGGCAGATTGAAGCACTTTGACACGTCTGGGAAAAATAGAGACAAAATAACACCAATTCATATTTTTCATAGAAAAATAGTTAGCAAACCATTTTATATATATTTAAAGACATGAAAATCGCACACAATTTATTTGTAAGCGACATTAAAGCAATCAAAATGAAATATGTAATGACCTGATGTTCTCGTTGTTCCTTGTCTGTTTGTTGACTGTGGTGACTTTGTCATATCTGGCACTTTAACCCCAGAATTATCTTCTTTCTTAGGCAAGGTGAAAGAATTACCAGGTTTTCTGTTTATAAATCGGTTTACAAACACAAAATAAAGGATAATTATATTAAAAATCATGTTTATAATATAATTATCCTGTACTGTCCTGCAGCTTGTTTCTCTTACTTAACATTTCTCATGTCGATAATACATTTTCTCTGGAGAATCGATATAAATTTGAGATTTGCCAGGCTGCCGTCCATTTCTTTTGTTCTACTAGCACTAGATATTGTGTAAGTTTGTAAGTCTTCTGTTTGCAAAAATACTATAAAATGTTCTAATATAAAGAAATTAGAGCTATTTCACCTCAATAAAAACTAATAGTAAAAATTTTTGACGGAAATTGGTTGAATTAAGGAGAGTATGGTAAAAAAATAAATAAAAGGTAATGAAAAAATGAACTAGAAAAGGATTTAGGTTGTATCAATGTGCCCCGACAAAGACTGTATCAATGTGCCCCATACAGCCATTTTGAATAAAATGAGTCGCAAATCCTACACTTCATAATTTATCAACAATAAAGAATGAGGAACTAATAAAGAATAGCTTTACTTGCCAGGGAGGGTATTCTTTCGGTAGAAAATATTGGAACAATTGTATAATACCATTTCAGTTGTACAACTCAAATTTACTTTTGACCTACAAAAACAATTAATCACCCATCCCATTTCATCAAACTATTGAATCATTCCAAAACTTTCTGTATGTAAATAATTGCACTAGTATCACCTTTTGGATCTGTTGTGAAAGTTCCTGTGATGACCCTGTGTGCTGTACAGGGGGTGTATCAATGTGCCCCAGTTCCCCCTACATGCATTTATTTTCGTATATTTTTGTTTAAGAAGACCAAGCATAAACATTATACAGTGCTAATTTATGTGACAAATTTATATGTAACTAATATTAATGTCTTGTATTACATTTAAATTGCTTTCCAGTGAATGTAAACCTCACTTCCTTTATTATTAATATTAATTTGGATGTAATTCATTTTTACGGAAGTATGGTAAATCTGATCGTTTAAATATGAGTATAGTATTTCATTTAAAAATACATTAATGTTACAAGTATATTAATCATTATAAATATAATTTTACAAAGTGTCTTAGTTGTTTATAATTTTTTCCTACTTTTGAAATAGTAGCAAAATTATTTCTTCATACGCATTTTTGTCTTTTTTTATATATAAAAAAATATCTAACATAAGTCTAGTAAAACTTTGCTAAAAGTTATTATTATCATTATTATCACTAAAATGATAAGTTTTTGTTATAGTTAAGTTTTCTTTCTAAGTTTAAATTCGATGTAACTTTGCATTTTCAATATACAGGTTGGTTATATTTAAAGATACCCTGTTTAGACCTACGTAGACTTCGCCCTGGTTGATAAATAGTGATGAAACTTGTAATATATATTATATGGACTATGGAGTAATGAAATCTGCAATAAAAATAATTCAAATTTCGAGCACCAGGTGAGAAAAGTCTCATGAAAACCACAAATCTCAAACTGGAAACACTAAACTGTTTTACAGCATTTACAGCAAATGCTCAATGGACATTCCATTTCCATCAAATACATATTCAAAGCGTATTATAAGCGTGCTCAACAGTAGCGCGAAAGGTTCGTCGATCAATTGCAGCAACATGACGAGTTATGCTTGGTTTTAAATCAGGCCGAGTTCGTATACTTCCTCCATGCACATGATCTTTCAGGAAGCAGAAAGTCAAGGGATTCCAGAAGTCACAGCGATTCAAGTTCGGAGAGCGAGGAGGCCAGATTGTAAGAAAAATTTTCGAAATTATCCGATCACCTTCAAAGTGAGCGCGAAAAAACGCTGTAAATGCTCGGGCTATATGAGGGGAGGCACCATCTTGCATGAATACGGTAGTCTCTAAACACTCGTGCTTGAAATGGAATGACTCAGAAATGGAATGACTGCCGAAGGAGGTTGCAATAACGGGTACCCGTAGTGGAATCTTTTAGAACCCTGAGAAATGGCCTTCTAGAAAAAGTAGGGACCAAGAATGAAATCACTCGTGATGCCTCACCACACATTTTTGATATCAGAATGTAAAGACCGAAATTCAAATGATCTGAAACGTACTTTTCATCAGAATTATATATATTTATGAATAATAAAAGTACTTCGGGCGTTAATGGGTTAATGCTCATCTGTGAATTAATATTTTTAATATATATATATATATATATACATATATATATATATATATATATATATATATATATATATATATGTATGTATGTATGTATGTATGTATGTATGTATGTATGTATAAATACGGTATCATAAATGTGCTGCGAACAATTTTTATTAAAATGTAATCAATGAGGGATGAAGGTGAATCTAAATGTAGAATACATTCGATGAAAATAAATGATGGAACTTTCGACTCATTTAACTTTAAGTGCAATTAAATAAGATTTATGATTTAAGAAATAAATTATTGGTTTTTAAAGAATTTCCTGCGTCATGCATTTTATCTAAATGTTAAAGTAATAAAAATAGTTTTGAAATCATACATTTTTTAGTATTAGATACGAGAAGCAATAAGAGATATTAAAAATATTTTATTCTGCAGTTTTACGATAACTATGAAATATTCTAGGAAAAAAAACAACTTTACTTTTTGATTTAAAGTTGCAAGATTTTTTTTATAAGAAACATTCCAAAAATTTCTATCCCTCTGAAATCGTGGTTTTTAATCTGCAGAAATAGAATAAATATATCAATTAAATATTAAATTGTTCAATATTAAAAAATATTAATGTAGACCACAAAATCTAAAAATAAATATTTATTGGGTAAAAATACTAACTTTACATTAGACGAGCTTTTAAAATATCGTCAGATGAATATTTACAAGAAGTGCTCAATATTATTAGGCACATTATTGAATAAAAACGGTTTTTCAGCAAACCTCACTAATAGACCTATCTTTGGATTACAATTTCAAGAAAATGTTAAGAAGCTAAACCATAAAGATATGATTTACAGAAATTGTAAGTATTTTTCTTGTTTGTACTATACGATATGATACACTCATACACAATGTAAATTTAATTGCTTGCCCACCAAGAAAAAAAAATTGTTCATAAATAGAGTCAACACTGAAACGTGAATTAACCAACGTGTATGCTATAACTTTTTATAACTTTCGAAAGTAACATGATGGCGTATAGGAAAGCGCCGATTATCCAGACTGGTCGAGACTAAGACTGATCTTGTTAATGAAAAATCCAGATAACTGGACAACTGGAAACAAAAGTATGTGGCAATATTTTTCCGACAACTTTCCTTCACAGTTTTCCAGGCTTAGGACGGAAATTGTAGTAGTAGACATTTTAGCATATTACAATTGGAGTGTTTAGAATTTATTTCTTTTAATTAAAAAAAAAAACTATTTTTATAAATTGGTACAAAGTTATGCGTATAAATACAAATGCAAATTATTACATGTACCTGTATGAAGCGTATACTGTACAAAGAGATGAAATCAGAAAGAGTGGGGGAGGGTCCCTCTATCCCGGGTTACCAAAGGATAAAATAATCAATTTTTTTACCATCTTCAAAGTAGCTGAAGATAAAGGGGAACTTTTTGGTGGTAAAAATATGCATGTGACTCATGTGTGTTAGAAGTGAAACTTCATAGGTTTTATAAAAAGTTAATTTTGTGCATCTGGTTACTTTATTATCAGGTAACTTTCATGACATCGAGCTTAATTTATCCTACCACGCCTAAGGAAATTTCATTCGTGGAAAGCGTGAAAAAAAAGATATGATTTTCGATTGATTCGGTTAATTGGGTAACCCAGTTAATCGTCGCTCTATTGTGTATAGGAAAGACAAAAAGAAATCCGTCAAAAAGATTCAATGAAAATAAAGCAGATATTAGATTTTGTGTTCAATACAGAGCTCTAGATTAATAATGAATCCATAAAATTTCTCATCAAATCAAAAGAAATCAAATACATATAAACACTTATTTCAAAAAATTATGTTTAAATATCTACACAGCCAATAATTATCTTTTCTATTGATTTAATCACAAAGAATTATCATTTCTGAAACTTACAACTATGTATAGTGCTTTAAAATGTTAATAAAATGTATTCTCATCTGTATAGGTTTTAATTTCCTTATTTATAATTTATTTTCGTCAAATTTATGTATGGTCCAAATTTTAATGGAACGGCAGGTGGCCCTTACAGAGAACTTTTATTGAACATATATTATTTACCTATTAAAAATAGCTGAGTCAAAGGGTTTTAGTAATTACTTTTCCTTATTTTAAAGATTCTAAATGGTTTAAAGAATTTTTATCATTTTTATTATGACAATTACAAATGACAATGATACAGTATTAATTTACAGGAGCATTTTACATTTAACTAATACTAATGCGCTTGTATTTCATTTGAACTGTTTTCTATTGAACGCAATACTCATTCCCTTTGTATAATGTATCATAAGTCTAACAGCTTAAATATGAGTACAGTATTTCATTTAATGGTACATTAATGCTATAAGCATGTTAAATATATGTAATGATGTTTTACCGAGACTTTTGAATTTTTTTCGCTAATTTTTCAATAGTAGTAAATGATATTTTTGTGTAATCATAGTACTTTTTATTACATTATGCACTGTTATATAACAAAATTCAATAAACATTTTAAACAAAAAATATAGATATTTTTAAATATTAAATTCAGCTGATTCTTAGGTTATCTTTCCAAATTAAAATTTCAACTTTATCCATCCAATAAACAAAATATTCATATAATAAAATAATATATATTATACTTGATTCTGAGAAATATTATAATTAAATCACAGCAAATGTCCCGTTTCAATTGAAAAAAAGAATATTAGGAAAATAAATGCGGTGAGTAAAATACGGTATGTCTAGATTTTAAAGGTATAACATCTATGCAATTTCAAATGATTGCTTGCACGGTTGACACTTTCTGTGAAATATCGAAATTCATTCAGCCAGTAAAATGCATAGTTTATGATCATTTGAAAAACTTCAAAAAGATAACGAAGTCAGAACTGATAAAGTTAACTGTAAGTAACAAACACTAATTTACGTCTTTTTAAAAATCATCCAATAAAGGAATTATCTTTTTGAGACACAGAATATATGGAACCAAATACTTAATTCTGTGAAAAGTAACAGATTTTACTTTTAATCTAAGAAAGTTTTCAGTAATCAAGGATGAAAATTTTTATAACCTGTTCCGATTTAACCAAAATTTTCAAAAGGCTTCCTTTATCTTTAGAAACCTTAAATCAATTTGTTTTTGAAATTTAAGCGATACACTGTCGTTGAATCCATCTCATCAATTCTGAATAATACTATAATATATGCTGTATTACAATACTTAGTATTATAAATTAAATAAAAAAAGATAAAATCAATCTTGTAGAACAGAGTATTTTGTTAAAGTTTAAATGAAAATAATGAACTTTCAAAAATCCCTACTACTTTTATAGCTATGAATATTTTTTCCCACATACATTAGAATATACTACAAAAAACTGTGCATGTATTTTTAGATGTATGAGAATTTGCATATTTACATTAATATCATTCATTATATATATATATATATATAATGAAAGAAATTCACCAAACTTTCAAATTAAATATTTTTTAACAATAACTATAAACATGAATGTTTAATCTGTGCACAAAAATATTAAATATACCATTGAGAACAAATAAAAAAAATTTCAAACCTCTATCTAAGTTAGCAAAAAGGCCTTAGTATTTATTGAACAAGTAAGTTATAAAAAAAAGGAGCAGGGAGAAAATTGGTTTAAAATTTTCATTTGTATGTGTAATTGTGCTGAATTATTAACGTGATTTACAATATCTCTCGATATAATTGTCGCATAGGTAAAAATGAAGTACCAAAATACTCACTATTAAGGATTTTTTTAATATAAAAAAATTAAAATCTATATTTTGAGCAGTTTTAATAATCTGACCAATTTCAACAAATTTGATACTCTGTCCCCTTAACTTTTTCGGTCCTTGGATCCCCATTACGGCACATCTTTTCTTTAAAATATAAAAATATTAAATGTTGGGATATTTTGCATTTTCACATAACTTCATATAAATGAATCTTTTTTGTAAAATTCCTAAAAAGTCAAAAAGACTGTATGAACCAAAAAAGTGAAACTTTTTTCATAAGTATTTAACTTAAATCTTTTTAATTACATTCTTTTGAGGAATTATTTGTTTGAAGCTCTTAAACTTGTGAATGCGTGAATTTAAGTTAATGATCATTAAATTGATGTATTGATGTATCTAGGGAGGTTGAAGTTATAGATCTATATTTTTTAATCTAATTTGCTAAGTGCTTAAAAGAATCAATTTCATTAAAGGTATCTTTTCTGTCATTTACAGAGTCATTTTGTTTGAAAAAAAACCAATGAATAAGGATTTGAATTATTATTTTATATATTATTATTTTTTCTATATTTTGACCAGCTTTAACAATCTGACCAATTTCAACAAATTTGATACTCTCTCACCTTAACTTTTTCGGTCCTTGGATCCCCATTACATCACATCTTTTCTTTAAAATATAAAAAATTAAATGTTGGGACATTTTGCATTTTCACATAACTTAATATAGATGAGTCTTTTTTTTATTATTATTGAAATCAAACGATTAAATCAAACGTCTAAGCTGAATCCCTCATAAAATAAATGTTACTTACTAAGTTTGCAAAATTTCTAAAAGGTCAAAAAGACTGTATGAACCAAAAAAGTGAAACTTTTTCATAAGTACTTAACTTAAATCTTTTTAATTACATTCTTTTGAGGAATTACTTGTTTGTAGCTCTTAGACTTGTGAATGCGTGAATTTAAGTTAATGATAATTAAATTGATGTATCTAGGGAGGTTGAAGTTATAGATCTATATTTTTAAATCTAATTTACTAAGTGCTTAAAAGAATCAATTTCATTAAAGGTATCTTTTCTGTCATTTACCGTGTCATTTTGTTTGGAAAAAAACCAATGAATGAGGATTTGAATTATTATTTTAGCTTTGGAACTGAAAAGATTAAGAAAGAATTTTCAAAAGGAAAGTATCATTAGCTGCCTCTGATTTTTTGTGACGTTTTTAGTAGCTATACACTGAATAAAATCCGTAAATTTCAGAAAATGTTCCTGGAATTTACGGGAATTTTTCTGTTAAAAAAACAGCAAATTGTACTGGCGTTCGGATTACAAATAGTACTACCGTAATTTTTTTTTCAGTGATATTACAAATGAATTCTGTCTATTCGGAAGATCATTTTTTCGGATTCTTTCATTTCTCCATTGTGCATTTTGAGCTGTTTGACTGAATTTATACATGCAGTTTAAACAAATCAAGTTAATTTTCATATTAGTGTTATTACTGTTAATATTGCATGTTTGTGAAATAAGGGGTTTCGGGATGCATTTTAAAATAATTTTTATTTATTGGCTTAAAATTTTGATTTTTTTTTTTTTTTTTTTTGTGATGAAAAATTATATGATAAGTAAACAATATATCATGATAATATTTCTCATATCTAAAAAAAAAATAATTTAAAATTTATTGAAAATATGGAGTAAATTGAAATCGCTATTACTCAAAATATTATTTGTATAATATATATATATATATTTACTTTTTAAAAACAGAATTCTGTAAATTTTAATTCTGAAACAGCAAAAAAAACATATTTTCAAAAGTTAGTATTATTTTAAAATTTGCTGAATCAAAATTAAAATAAAATAACAATGACAAAAAAAAAAAAAAAAAAAAAAAAAAAAAAAAAAAAAAAAAAAAAATTCCAATTTTGAAGTTCTTATTTTTAACGATTCTTGTGTTATAACACAAATTGTATTATATAAAAAATTGTGAGGTAAAGCTCTGTCGTAGAAAACTGAACTTTTATTTTAATGAAAATACAATAGCTAAATGAGGGCATTCTTAAAAAATATAGCATGAGAACTTGCGTAGTTACATTACGTTTCAGGCAAAGTAGGCATCATAATATTTAACAAATATATATAACTAAATCTCTAATTAAATTTCATAATAACTAAAAATTTACGTAAATGTATTTTTTCGTGAAAACATTTTTTCGATTCTACTTGGGGATAATCAAGTTGACCAAAAAACTAACGCCAAACTATAAGATTAAATGTTAATAATGGATGGTCATGAATGTCACATTTAATGACATTAAATATGATACAGGTTTTTAAAACGTCATTAAGTGATTTTTGTTTTGACTTTTTATTTGTATTTTTATTAATATTCTATTAATTATTTGTTTTTTTTATTTGTTTAAAAGAAAAATTATATCAATATGTATAATTTGGCTATTAATATGGCGATTTGTATAATCTGGGAAAATCGGTCGACGGGATAAACAAGTTGTACCCCTTTTTCTGTAATCATTAACTAAATCATGTGTAATTAGTAAATTTTAAAGTATCTTAAATCATAAAATGCTGAATGTACTAGGACTTTAAAAAAAATATATTATTTTCTTTTTCTCAGTAATATTTTAAATTTCTTTTAAATATGTAGGATAAATATGAATTTCCAAATAGTAAATAAAGTATTATGTTTTATAGTTTTTGATAAACCTCTACTTAATAAGTACTAGTTCAGTTTATTAAGGAAATTGTTTTTATCATTAAAACAGTTTTTGTTGCACACATATTACTTTATTTAAGGATAAGAATTCTCTTAAACAAGTTTTTAATCGCTGTTAAAATTTTTATGGATTGTAGAAGTACATGCATTGCTTAAATCAAAGAAAATTTTCAAAAGTTAATAAAAAATAATATAATGCTGTATTAATATTTAAAATTTATACTTATTAAAATATTTAGATTTAACTTTTCATTCTGCTTTTTAAAACACTTCTAAATTACAAGATTCTTTCATAAAAAAAAGTAATTCCTGTTTTTCAAATATAAAGATTAACATTATCTTATAAATATTTAACATTACATATGTTAAGAGTTTAAATATTTTTATAAATGTTTTAGGGAAATTAAATTTTAAAAAAAGTTAATACATTTTATATAGCTATTGTAACTTAAATAGCTTAATAAATATAAAATTTCACTAAGCGTGAGTAATATAAATATATTACATTTTAATACTTCATTTAATGTTTGTTTAATAATGAACTCAATGTATACCATTACTTGCATTTAAAATTGAATTTTAAAAACATAGGTAATCAAGGTAGAATAAAGGTGAATATAAATAGCGAATATATTCGATGAATGTAGAATATTTTACGTTCATTAATTGTATCTAAAAGTTTGATACTTTTATCTTTAAGCACAATTAGATAAGATTTTTGATTTCAGAAATAAAATGTTCGTTTTATTCAAACAATCCCCTCTAACGTGCAGTTTATTTAAATATTAGAGAAATAAAAATAGTCATCTAAGCAGTTATCTTTTCTATACCAGATATCAGAATCAAAGTTAGACATTAAAAATATATTTAATTTTGTAGTATTCGACTATTTAACATTATTTAACTTTTTATTTAACTATTTAACTTTTTATTTAACTTTTTGTATTTAACTTTAATTCGACGAATTTTTTAAGAAAAAAAATTCAAATCATTTTATGTAATTAACATTGAAGTTGATTAGTGTGTAATTTCAGGATTTGCTTTCAAAAGTTAAATACCAAATTTGAGAACCTAAGGCAGCAGTTTGTGAACCTAAGACTCGATTTTCACTAGTGCGACAAATTAAAATCGTCAATTTGTCAAAATTTCCAAAAATTTTTTGTCAACTGATTTACTAAATAAAGTAGTGTTTGACATTTCACAATGCGTTTATTGAAATTTATTTTTTATTTATACATCCTTTACCATGTTTATATTTCCTTTGAAAACATATTATAAACATAGAGCGATAGTTTTAAAATGTATTAATGAAACTGAACATTGTTGCTATTAAAAAAGCTATATTTAGAATGTTTTTGATATTTATATTGCTCCTATGCTAATTTAAAGTACATTATTTAAAAGCAGACTTTATTTTGAATTGTTTCGTAGCAGTATATACTTCTATTGTAATTAACTGCAGAGTTAGAAGGCGTTTTTTTCTATTTTTCACGACTATGCGTACATTATATTGTTGCAGCGTATATAGGGTTCTTTTGATCTTATGGTTAAACAACTTCAAACTCTTGTCTCTTAGAAAAGTAGAAAATAACTTATTTACAGCTCTTCAGAACAACAGAGTCTTCGAAACTCACAAATATTATTAGATATTAAAAAATAACTGCTCAAATCTATCGTACAAGTACATATATAGGTCCCAGAGGCTCTTTATACAACGTCTCAACACTAAATAATATACAAAACAACGTAGATAAAACTCAAGCAAACTTGCTTAACAATCGCCAACAATCGCCAAGTTTTTCGCCAACTTGTCGATATATCGCCAAATTTGGCGACCAAAATTAGTCGTCAAAAGTGACGCCAACTTGGCGATATCTCTAATATTTCGCCAATCTGCCATACACATTCACTGAAAAATAATAGACAAGTTTGCTTGATAACAAAAACTAATATTAGTAAAGGAATGGAGCTTAATAAGACTATTTACATTATTTTACAGTACAAACACTAACTATTTACAAAAATCGCAACAATATTAATTGTTGTCTATACTCTGTTTATTTTACTGCTGTTCCCACTTTAGAATTTTAATAGGAGATAAATTTCTTAAATTTATGAAAATTTCTGCATTCTCATTTGTTGTTTTCTGTAGGATTTCAAAAGTAACATAAACTGTAATAATTATGGCTGCTTCGCTAGCCCAGTCATATAGATATCTGTAGTTCCTTATTGAAGTGATACCCCAATCATTACTGTACATTTAGTCAAATAATTTTTGTGGACGCTTCTACAAACATTTTCTAAAATCACATAGGTAATTAAAGTTAATTATAGATAATGAACAGGAATATACGTGTTAACAGAATCAGTAAATACTTTTATGTTGTAACAATAATTCAATTCGTGTTTGCAAGTCAACTAAATACATCTGTACATTGTATAAGTAAATAAATTGTATTTTGATTAATCTCAAAACGTTTAAAAAATTATATATTTTATATTTAAATTGTTAATGAATTTTCTGTACATTTTTAAATTCATATTTAAGTGTGTTGATTTTTTTTTGCTTAACTTTATTAATATCACACTTATTTAAAATTCAAACATTAAATTTACTTGTACTGTATAATCACCTAGAATTTAAAATTTAAAAATAAGTAAAAAAAAAAAAAAACCGATTTTCTCTAATAGTTGTGTACTGCTGATTAATTAAATTGTATTTATATATACAAATTACTTCTGCAATTTGCACACTTATTACTTGCACTGAAATATAAAAATACTATTTTTCAATGAATTTACACACATCAAAATCGTTATACACGCATCGTTATATTTGTATATTTATTACTTTTTAAAATCTTTAATAGAAAATTAAAAAATATATGGATATTAACAAGATGAAAATAAAATTGCAATGGCGAATGAACTATCTGTTCAAATATGATATAGACTTGAAAATATCACAGACGTTACACCCAAAGTTAATATTCCATTAGTTATGTTTCAGTACTATCTTTGAAAAAAAATAATGGGATAAATGTTCAATCAGTCTAAGCAATCGGTGTAGTTTAGTAATATAATATCCTTTGGTTGGCTTATAATTATAATACCATTAAACTCACATTAATTTCATTATTGATCATTAAGTTAAATATAAAAACCTTTGTACTTAATATGTATTCAAATTTAGTACATACTTTTCAGTAATTTTAATTCCAGTAAGTAAAAGTAATTTTAAAACTGTGTATTCTCAGAATATAGAGTATGTCTTGAAAGTTGCACATTTCATTCTCACATAACCGTGATCTACACAGCAATGTATTTAATGAAAATAGCAACGTGTTGACATAATACTCAACAGTTTAGGAAATCACCCCGCCTATTAAAACTAATTACAGATTTCGAAGTAGCGCACATTCTATAAATTAATTATATAACTCATTTATAGGGATCCATTATTTGGAATTTTGTTTATCGCTCTCTTAAAATATATCCGCGGGAACCAGGTGGCCATCATGAGAATTTTAGAATTATAGGAGAGAATACGTTACTGAGGTATAGCAATATTTATACACAAATTAGATTTTTTTCGTTCACATTTATATTTTTAAGGGGACAGTGGACCTTTATTTGAACAAAACCGTCGCAAAAAAGGTCTATTTCTATTATATAACTGTACCAAAATATTTTCTTGTTGAAATATCATTTATGAAAGTTTTAAGAAGTAAATAATAAAGATAAGTGCATTTATTTACTTTAAATCTCTTTTTCTCAAAACTAATTTTTAAGCGTTCTTAGATTTTTGAAATTTTTTTTTCGACGTAATTTGTGATCAATATTTAAGAAATTGATAAGGAAGTATCCTGATATTGCTTAGAAAGAAATTGCGTAAGCTTTTAAAAATTTGTCTTCAGTCAAATTTGATTTTTTACTTATTAAATGGCAAAATTTTGATGAAAATCGATATGGAATTTAGAAAAAAATCTCCAAAATATTAATTATTCAACATATTAAAAAAAATCTTCCACAAATTTTTTTATGATAGAGTTTTAAGTGATAAAAGTGCTAAAGCAAGAAAATATCTCAAAAATTAAAACATGAGGAACATTTTTAATTTTTGTTAAAAAATGTAATTTTTTTAAAAAAACTAAAATTTTAATAAGATTGGAATTTTTTTAAGGTGTTCTATATCCTTTTAGTGAAATGTATATGCGCACAAAATTTCCTATTGCTATGATGAAAATTTAAAAAAAAAATTAACCTATATTGTCCCCTTAACAATTGAATGGGTATTTGAAACATTATTATTCCTTAAATTGAAACACAAGATATTTCAAATTAGATTTTAGTTAATATTTTTAGATATTTATAATTAATAGCTTTTTTTTAAATGCTATTCACTATTTTTATGTTTGTTTATCAATTTCCTAATCCTTATTGAAAATTTAAATTTTAACAATCGATAGAGAATAGACTATAGAATCATTTAAAAAAATTAAGCGTATCATTGTTTTTTGTGCACATTACTAAAGTATTATAACAATAAATATAAAAACTTCATTCTACTTCATTATCATGTGTTCTAAAAACCACTCAGAAAATATTTTTATATATATTATTTCTAAATATTATTATGTATAAAACGAGTTGTAATTTGCATATCAAACGTAGCAAATGAAGTGCGTTTCTACTATAAAGAATTAAAAAATATATTCAGATCTTGGTGTAATAGTATACAATACTTTGGATACTGTATAGGTATCCGAAATCTTTTGTATAATTCTAAATACTATCTGTTTTCTATTACGCAGAAAGTAATATTTTGTAAACCGCAGCAACGTATAAGGTACCCTGGGGTAATAACGCCACGTTAAGGTTCGACCAATTTTCACGGCTCAGTTTTAGTTTGTATTTTTCAAACAAATATATGATTCGATACAGCAACTCATTGACTATCCATATAAAAAAAATAATTTAACAGATATGTATTCATAAAACGTAATGGCGTGATTTCTTGACCTATGCTATTTGGCGTTATTACCCACCTATATGGGTAATAACGCCATGCAAACAAAACTATGAAATAAGATGGAATAATGGCATGTAGATTGCCCAATTCTAAAAATAAAAACTCTACAAACTTAGAAATTGACAAATTGCATTCTAAGCTATTGAAAATGTTCAATTTTTTGTGAAAGTATAAGAAAAATAAAGGTGTGGTGTGTGTGGGGAGGGGGGAAGGATGAGGCAAAAGAATACCAGACTGTGAGCTTCTTTTGTTTAAAAAGGACCGCTTAAATAGAATTATTAGAAACATTGCACAGTTTTAACTGTGTTTATTTGAATTAGTATTTAGGATGTAGCTCGGCCACTGTAGGGAATCAACCGGGATATTCATGACAAGGATTGGCGTTATTACCCCGTTATAGTTATTGCGCTGTACATTTTAAATTACAAATTATCTCGAGAAGATATCCAAAATCTTCAACAATATTTTGAAAGTCCATGAAATGTACTAAAAATTTATGTAATTAACAAAGTATTTCCGGATAAAAAATATAGTCTTCACATCACAAAACGTATCTCGCAAATTTTAGATCAAGCGTTAATTTTAGTTGCTTGTAAAAACAATAAGACCTAAAAATGAAACAAATTAACTTGAAGCTGTTTTTTGCGATTTATATGACTCAAAACCCTTCTGCGCAGAGCACATGGGTGTCATTTACCAGATTATTCCATAATTATGCAAAATATTAGCACTTGGCGTTATTACCCCGCCTGGCGTTATTACCCCACACCACCTTATATTAGTTTCATAAAACGTGAAATATTTTTATATATTTACTAGGGGGGCTCCGCCCCCTGCTCACTACACTCGCCAAACCCCCTCGTGAACGCTTCGCGATTCCAAGTTGTAGGCTATCCCTGCTTGCTGCGTTGCTTGACGCGTTATTTCCGGAAACCTTACACATCAGCATCATTCCAAGAGTCTATTTTTTTTTTTTTTTTTTTTTTTTTTTTTTTTTTTTTTTTTTTTTAACAATAGAAGAAAAACACGCGCCAAACAATGTTCATTATTATACAATTGTGTAATGGAATACTTTTTTGTTGAAAAAATATTCTTGCTCCACATTTTGCACAGAATATATATTTCACTATAAATTTCACAGATGCACATCAATTTTATTATGATCGAAAGAGTATAACATCATTAAAATGCATTTGAAACGATTTTATCACATTGAACGTATTGTAACGGAGTACTTTTCATTGACCCTGTAACTGAATTCCGATTTCAAATGACTCGAGAAAATTATGCATCAGTTATATATTTTAAATTTCAATCGATTCAGTTTGTTATTTTTTGCTTTGTTATATGCGAACGGACAAATGGACTGAAGGAGGACTATTTTACGAATTTATGTAACTACGAACGCACCAAAATGAAGATCTGAAATCTAGATCTAATTGTTTGGATATAAATTAACAATTCTGTTTTGATTTAGATTTGGTATTTTTTAAATTCATGTTTAAAAATTTTCTTACTTGCTATTTAATCGTTAAAAAATATGATTTATAATTTCAAGCCGTATTCGCCAATTGCATTAGACATTCTTTCTCAAATTTTCTTCTTAATTATTCGGCTTTAATTCAGAAAAATATTTTTTAGTGATGTGAAAACAAATTAATTCTCTTAATTTATCAAACTTTTGTAAATATATTTGTTTATAAAATTAATAATATTAAATTTTACAAGCGTACAGTATGAAAAATTTAAATACAGAAATAAATATGATTCTAAAAAAGTAAAATACTGAAAAATAGGAAATGCACAAATTATTTTTGTCAAAACCATAATAAATGAAATCTACAAAGTTCCAAAAATTTTTGCATGCTTTTTTTCATACTCACATAGCTTTTTTTGTTTTATTTCATATGCATATCATTATTTAAAATTTATTGTTACATTTTACAAAATGCCGTGATACAGAAATTAAATTATGCGAAACATTTTTCTTATAATTGTCAGTCACCACGTAGGAGCTTCTACATTTCACTTTACAAATAAAAATCTCCGTGAAATTAATCATACGACGTGAGAAAGCTGTTTAAAGTATGGTACTATTATTTCACTTTATTAAAATTGACATTCATGTTAAGAAAAAAGTTTAAATCTGTCATTTAATGTTTTTGAAGTAACAAAAAATGTGTAATGCATTTTTTTACAACTACAAAATAGAAAAACAAAGATAGATGTTTTATATTATGCAAACAACATATATGATTGAAATATAAATACATTTAAGATTTCGTTTTACCAACTACATTTTTTACTAAGTATTATTATACCCTATGTGTGATAATTTAAATAATATATATATTGTGAAATGTGTTTTGTAAGGGCATTTGTATTTAAATTATTTCTTACTTGAAATGCAATGTTTTTGGTTTTATATTATTTGTAAATTTGTATTCAATGTTATATTTTTCAGTAAAATATGTTAAATTTTGAGGATTCTACGCAAAAAAGCATTAAATAGCTTGATACTAGTACTGAAATTCATAATCACTTGCTATGTCGAATACAAATGTCGATTGTAAGAAAAAATAAAAAGAATGATGTCTAGTTAAACTGATGGTATAGAGCTCGCAGGCTATGCAGACTAATTGTATATTACAGCCTTATATAATAGTGCCCTTCGAAAAAAATAAGGAAGGAATCCCCCCCCCCAATTTTCTTTCTTTATACTTATCATTGAAGTCCCAAAACTAATCAGGCCTTATCATATAATAATCCGGTATCCAAAATTCGAAGCAAGTCCAATAATTCTGCATAAAAACCCATCTATTATAACCCATTTAAGAAACGTTTTGTCCTTTGAACCCTTTATCATTAATCATTAAACCCCCAAAACTGTTTAGAAATTCAACTTATCATAAAAATCCTACATCCAAAATTTAAAGGAAATCGGATAACTCTGCATAAAACTCTATTTAGCTAACATAAGGGGGAGGTAATCGACAGTATCCCACTTTATAATTAACAAAAGAAACACCAGAACAAATGAGCGAAGATACTTACTACTATGAACCTGTATACAAAAATCAAAACAAATAGATTAATTCTGTATGAAAAACCCTTTACATAAATTATGAGGAGTAGTTTTCTCTATCCTCCCTTTATACTTATCCAGTGAATTCCAAAAACAAATCAGGGAAGCGCCATTTCAGAATAAACCTTTATACAAAATTTGAAGCAAATCGATAAATTTTGGGTGAAAAACCTAAATTAAGACGGGGAGATTACCCCCCTCCCATTCCCTCTCTTTAAACTTATCCAATGAACACCAAATTCTAATAATCATGAAGACATCTCATTAGAATGGTCCTACATCTAAGATTTGAACGAAACCTACTAATTCTGCAGGAAAAACCCATTTATATAAATTGAGGGGAGAAGCAATAGCCCCCGTTCCCCTTCTTATACTTATCGAACGAACTCTCAAAACTTATCAGGAAAGCGTCTTATCATAATAAGCCTAAATCCAAAATTTCATGTAAATCGGATATTTTTATCATGAGTTATCGTGTTATGTACGCACGCACGTACGCACGTACATATTATACATACAGAACAGGCGGGCACATAAGCTCTCAGACTTTAATAGCCTGTGAGCTAAAAACGCTAGAAAACTGTTAAATATTTATGTCCTTTTATTTATTTTTTGAGACTTTTTAAGAAATGCTTTTAGCTAATTTTCAGCATTTTCTAAAAATCTTCTTTTTAAGACACTATATATATGGGATGAAATACAGTTTTCTAAATTATTTTTTAATCAGTTTCATTATATAAATAAATCACGGTTCAAAAGTGTTCAACCCTATGTATTAAAGTGAATCTAATTTTGTGTATTTAAATAACACACACAGAAAAACATTATTGTATATAAATAAATTTGTATAAATAGATTTTTTTTTATAAATGTGCCTATGAAGAAACATACATTGTCGGAATGTCACATCAATCTTGAACTATTAAAAATAAATAAAACTAACCTGCTTAAAAGGTGCATTTATTATGTCACAAATATAAACGATGTTAACACATAATAAATATAGTTCTAAAACATTTCCGAATGTTTTTATGTTCTAAAAACTATATTTATTATGTATTGGTAGAGATGGGAAATATGGTTATTTTTGGTTAACAGGCTACATCATTCCACAGTAGCACTGGAAACAAGTTGCAACATACTGTTATTTTTGTAACAGGATACAATAAACAATAATAAACAAATTATAAGCAATTATTAAATATGCTCCCAAATGACGTTTTTACATAATGTTCAAAAATAAAACTTTGAAATAATTTTAACTTAGACTTACGTTTAAAAAAATGCCTTCTAATTTAAATTTATTTACATAACGTAGTTAAGATATTTCAACAAGAATGTGTAATGGACAAGTGTAATGTACAATGATCCGTTATACGAAATTACAATCAGCAAAATGACTATGCAATTTTATTGGGATAACTGAATAACCTTAAAATATTATTAGACTGTTTACTAAAAAAAACGAAAAACTAATATATATATATATATATACTAATAAACAACATTTAGGTTTGGTTGGTTGGTTGTGTTTATGACGGCCAATTATCAACATAGGGCGTTTGGGCCCTAAGGGGGTGGTTCACTCCGTGGGGGGGGGGTCTTTCTAAAGGAACCCAACCCGTATTTACGCAAGGAAATCCAAGGTTCGAAGAAGACCACGGAAAAGTCAGAATGATTAGACTGACGGCCCACGGGTTTCTAACCCAGCATCTGCCGTGTACCAGTTTTGAGGGCAGAATCTCTCGTCCACTGGTGGAGCAACAACATTTAAGAAAAGATCTGTAGGTACGTGTATTTTTTAATATAAAATAATGTATCTTATAGGAAATACGAAAAACAGGAAAATTAGAAATTACAGGAAAACATATTGAGAAAACTTTCTTTAACATACAGAGAAAAACGAATTTTTCAAAAATCCATCCGCCATATACCGCGTTTTCTCAATCAGTGCTGTTGATAATTTAAAATCTGAAATGAAATTCATACTGAATTTTTTTATAGCAAATCAACGCGTGCTGCCACTACCAGAGCAGCTGCAAAACATAAAACAAATATTGACTGATAAGACAGAGATGAGATAGAACAAATGGTAGAGAATATCTTTTTTTCCATATTCAATTTTTTCGTCTATTTTCTTAATAGCAGATATATATAGTATGCAAGATCGATTGTACGCTGTTATGAAAGCTAAAGAGGGTGCTACAAAATATGAACTACTATTTACTTCATATTCGTAAGGTGATATTGTTGCGTAAAATAAAATATTCTAATACTTTGAACTCATCTAAATTTTATCCTAATAGTTTTATGTGTTTCAAAAAGCTGTAAACCTAATATATTGTACTGTATTTTATATTTTTTAAATGTTAAAATCTTATCTAAACATTCCAGATTTAATTTAGAAGAAATTTAATTTCATTTACTTTGTATCAAAAATAAATAAATTAAAAATAATTTATTTTTTTATAATTTTTTCTCAATTGTTCTAATATTTTGAATATGAGTTGTACTAAAATGGTTCTAAAATTCCCTAATTCATGCTTTTTTATGAACCATATATAAATAAAAAAGGCTTATTTCCACAAAATTTTCACCCTCCCCCCGCCCCCCCCAAAAAAATATATATATATTAATAGTGACATCCCGGGAGTGCCGACAGAACTGAAAACTTCGGCAACGTTTGTATTACTTTAATTGTCAGTACTTTTTTTTTAATCGTCAGGAAACATTTTATTGTGCAGGAAATATTTTTAAATGAAGTGTATTTTTTATTCATTATTATAAATTAATACTAGAAATTAATACTACAATTTTTATTTAGCGCAATTGTACATGAAAAATATTGCATATTATTTTACATACAAAAATTGCAATAAAAAAAGCTGACTAATAGTTATACGGCACATATGTCATACACATACCACATTGGGACAATTTTTTTAAGATGCTGATTTGGCAAAAACAACTCGAAGAAGTTTGGGAAATTTTAATTTCAACCCATTATGGGTCCGTAACGTGACCCAGAATGACAGAATTTTTCTATGCTAGATTAGTAATGTATGAAGTACAAGCTATCGATAGACATATTACATAAAAAAATGAGAAACGGCCCCCCTGCACCCCCCAAATGGTCCTATCGGAGAAAACCGGAAAATTGAAATAGCAAAAAGAACTACGAGGAAAAGTTAGCTAAGCCAGAATTTTTCTCTCCGCTGTAGCTCCCATAGAAGCGAAGTTATAGCCTTTTAAAGAGTGAAATGAAGTGAAGAAATGAGGAAAATTAGGTGAGTCACTGACAGGGGGGTACAACCCCCTTCCTCTTAAAAGAGGCCCTCAAAGACAAAACTTAAAAACTTCCAGCTCATTGCAAGATATAAACCTCATTGTATTAATATATTCAACTACTAATCATCCAATTGACTTATAAAACACCCTTTTTTTAGAAATCAAATCCGCAAATCTTTAAATTAACATCTCTGGTATTTAATAAAAAGAGACGAAATCATTATTTATTTATTCTCCGCTCATCAACAACTTCAAATAAAAACCACACTTTGTTCCTTTCCAAAAACAGAAAACAAAATTATCTTCAGATAATTATTATTGCTCAACACTTTTCAAACGATTTGTAACAAAACGCTTGATAATTAGCAATATTTACGAATCGATAAAATGTTCTTTTGTAATGTAAAGAACGACATTTATTGAATAACTTGTGGAAAATTTATTAGATATTGAATTAGCGAATATTAAGGAATTATTTCTTCTGTGTTTGTTTCCAATTCTGTTCAAATCAATCTGAAGTTTTAATAGAGACTTCTTAAATGAGCTAATTAATTAAAAATACATAGATTCGAACATTTTATTTAAATGTGACAGAATATTGTTTTGTTAGTTTTAAAATAGATTTTCCAACTAAAATCGAGAATTCGATTTTTAAGGCAAGAAATTATGAATAAATGCATTTTAGATAAATGTAGAAAAAAAGTACATTTTATAAAATTAATCATTCTGAACTCATATTTTGCTTTATTTTTAAGGTAAAGTGGTAGAAATATTTGCTTTTTTCATTTACGTAACATAAATGGCAAATATACTAACAAAATCTAACAATCATATACGCTAGGTTATGCAGCATTTATTTTCTTTTTTAAATATAAGACTGTATTAATTTAAAATGCATTTGCAACATAAAATTGAATTTAAAGCAATTTTTAGGATATGTTGAATACATATATCTGCACATATTTTACCTTCATATTTTCACTAAAAAGCAATGATTCATGGAAAGCAATGATTCTCGTTTTTCGACTTCCGACTTTTAATGGATTTACATGTTTTGGGATGTTTTAAACATAATTTAATTATTTTTTAATGATTAATCTGTGTGTTATATATAATATATTGATATATTGATTTAATATATTGAATATAATTTATTGATTAACGAGGAAAACATTTTAAACATGAGTTTTTTCAAATATTTTCCTAAAACTATTAAAAATTTCAGTGTTTTGTGCTCTAGTATTTTGTGCTATCAAAATGGGAGAAATTGCGTAATGATGGTGATCTATCACCAGGCACCAAGCAGAAAAAGTGTTTAGTTAACGGGGTAAGTTATTGCTATTCATGCATGTATTCACTACCAGTCACAGTGATTGATGAACTGCAAAAAAATTAGCATCACATACCTAAGAGAGCAGGTCATAACTAAGGGTGAAGATAGGGTCATGCTGAGTGCTAGTGTTGAATTCAGAGGATTGTCCGGGGGGGGGGTAAAACCGCCGCTGAGCAATGAGATATTTCCTTGGAAGATTTGAGATTTTGGGTTTTCAATGGTCAGAAAAAGCAATGCCTCTCCCCCATCTCCCGGAGCTCTATAATGTTTCTCTTCCAGAGCACAGAAATCTCTCCTGAGAAAAGTGTCTGGATTCAACATTGTTGGACAAACGTTTCAAAAGAAGCGATCGAGGACGATTTTAATAAATATTAGTTTTACTTTAGAGGTACAAAAACTGAAATTTTGACTAATACAAGTGAAGGAAGATGCTGACATTAAGAACCATATCTTATTTATTTAACAGGAACTTTTCGGTAACATATTAATGCAATATTAGGTTCTAGCATCGTAACACTGTTATTTATCCTAATACGATAAATAATGCCCATCCCTATGTATTGGCATATTTTATATTTGTGACACGTTAAATGCACCTTTTAGGCAAGTTACATTTATTGATTTTTATTTCATTTTAAGAAAACAAATTTAAATATTTATATATTTCTGAGGAATATTAGAGGAATTTAAAATTTTTTCATCAAAAAAAAACCTGTTTGACACCATATAGTTTGTGAAAGCTTTTAAACTCAATGAACAGAAAAAAGTCCAAAGCTTAGTACTTTAACCTTCCCTTCCTTCCTTTAACCTTCCCTTCCTAGTCCCTTAGAACTTTAACTTGTCGAGCAATAAAAATTTTTCACCACTGGTTTTGTTACCTTAATCAAGAAAAGTTTTATATGTATTTTTGTCTTATATTTTTGCTTAGGAGGATCAAGCATAAACATTACACAGTGTTCATTTCTGTGACAAATTTATATGTAACTAATATTAATTGACATGTATTACATTTAAATTGTTTTCTAGAGAACGTAAACCTCATTTCCTTTGTTAGAATATTGATACGGATGTAATTCATTTTAACGGAAGTATGGCAAAGCTGATCATTTAAATAGGAGTACAATATTTCATTTCATAATATATTAGTGTTACAAGTATATTAATCATTATGAATATAATTTTACAAAGTGTCTTAGTTGTTTATATTTTTTTCCTACTTTTGAAATAATGGCAAAATCATTTCTTCAGGCGCATTTTTGTTTTTTTTCATAAAAGTATCTAACATAAATCTTGTAAAACTTTGGAAAAAACTATTATTATTATTATTATTATTATTATTATTATTATTATTATTATTGGAATGATAAAATTTTCTTATTCTTAAGTTTTCTTTCAAAATTTAAATTCGATGTAACCTTGCATTTTCAATATACACGTTGGTTATAATAACCTGTTCAGACCTACGTAGAGTTAGCCCCGGTTGATAAATAGCGATGAAACTTGTAATATAGGTTATGTGCACAATGGGGAAATGAAATCTGCAATAAAAAAAAATAGTTCAGATTTCGACCATCAGGTGCTAAAAAGGCTCATGAAGTCCACAAATCTCAAACTGGAAATACTTAACTGTTTTTATTTACAGGATATGTTCAATGCACATTTTATTTGCATCAAACACATATTCAAAGTGTATTATAAAGTGTTCAACTGTAGCGCGAAGGGTTTCTCGATCAATTGCAGCTCGATCAATTTCAGCAACATGACGAGTTATGCTTGGTTTAAAGTCAGGCAGAATCCGTGCGCTTCTTCCATACATGTGATCTTTCAGGAATCCCCAAAACCAAAATTCACAGGGATTCAAGTCCGGAGAACGGATAACAAAATTGCATTTGAATATTGTGTTAGCTTAATGTATACAGCAACTTTTGTACGTCTCAAAAGCACAGCTTGAAAATTCTGATAGTAATCGCCCATAATCCGTTGTTCCCAAAGAGATACAAAAAAAAATGAGGGGTTTTATCCAAATATACGTGCCATATTGTGTATTCTATATTAACACTAATCAGAATATATATGGATGTTACCCCTTATCTTTTTGTTTCATTTTGGGAATAATTGATTATGGCCTTATTCTATGGACTATCACTTTTATAACTTTCAAGGTATGAATTTGAGACTTTTACAAATGTTGCTCTGTACATTTAGTTAACACAGTATGTAAATGAAAACTTAATATCTTTGACGCATGCGCAATGAAAATTTTTTTGTTGTTTTTGAGGAGGCCGGGTTGTATGAAAATTTCTCGAAATTATCCGATCATCTCAAAACTGGGCACGAAGTAACGCTGTCACTGCTCGGGGTATATGAGACACATTCTTGTATGAATACGGTAGTCTTTTGGGTACGGTGCGCTCTTGTTGAAATGGGATGACGGTTGAAGGAGGTTGCAATAGCGGGTAAGCTTAATGGAACCTTTTAAAACCCTCATAAATGGTCTTCTAAAAAAATTCGGGATTAAGAATTAAATAAAGAATACTGCCCAGTTAAACTGATGGCATTGAGCTCACAGGCTACAAATACTAATTGTACATTAAAGCCTTATATTTTCAAGGGTTAATTCCGTTCGAAAAAAAAAATTAAGAAGGGGAAACAGCACTCCCATTTCCTCTTTTTTTATACTTAATCATTGAACCTCCTATACTATCAAAGACATGCTTTATCATATAAAAAATCTATATCCAAAAGTCAGAGCAAATTAGATAATTCTTAATAAAAACCCATTTAGCATTTATATAATTTAAAAGGAGTTATTCCCCTCTTTTATACTTAACCATTAAACTTCCAAAACTATTCAGAGATTTGAACGAAATCTGAAAATTCTGCTTGAAAAAACCATTTATATAAATTAAGGGGGGGGGCATTAGAACCCCTCTTTCCCCTATTTATACTTATTCAATGAACACCTAATAACAGTCACGGAATCGCCTCATCAGAATGATCCTAATCTAAATTTTGAACGAAAACTTAATTCTGCATGAAAATCCCATTTATATCAACTAACGGGGGGGGGCATTAGAACCCCTGTTCCCCCTATTTATACTTATTCAATGAACACCTAATAACAGTCACGGAATCGCCTCATCAGAATGATCTTAATCTAAATTTTGAACGAAAGCTTAATTCTGCATGAAAATCCCATTTATATCAACTAACGGGGGGGGGCATTAGAACCCCTGTTCCCCCTATTTATACTTATTCAATGAACACCTAATAACAGTCACGGAATCGCCTCACCAGAATGATCCTAATCTAAATTTTGAAAACTTAATTCTGCATGAAAATCCCATTTATATCAACTAACGGGGGGCATGAGCCCCCCGTTCCCCCTCTTATACATATCGAATGAACTCCAAAAACTAATCAGGGAAGCGCCTTGTCAGGATATACCTACATACAAAATTTCAAGTGGATCCGATATTTTTATCATGAGTTATCGCGTTACGTACATACGAACATACATACAGAACGGACGGGCACATAAGCTCTCAGGCTATGATAGCCTGTGAGCTAAAAAACCCTTAAAGCTTCACCACACAGTTATGATATCAAAATGCAAAGACCTGAATTCAAATTATCTGAAACGTGCTTTTCATCAAAATTATAAATATTTATCAATAATAAAAGTATATATATTAAACAAATAAAAGTTAAATGTCTAGTTTCATAAAAATAAAATGGCGAATTAATATTTTAATGTATGTACTCATTAAAATAATAAGATTCAAATTTTCTCTGTACCTTTGTAAAGCACTTCAATATTAAAGTGCAACTCAAGATTTTCAAGTATAAAGTTTAACATTATCTTATTAATATTTAACATTGCATATGTTTAGAGCTTAAATATTATTTCAAGAGTGAGAAGTAAAAACAATAATTTAAAAAACTTAATGTATTTTATATAAACACCATAGTTACTTTAGATTAAAATAGCTTAACAATGTAAACTAGAATTTTCACTAAGATTAATTATAAATGCATTGTGTTTAAAGTGTACTTAGTTTAATGTTTCTTTAATAATGAAATCAGTTTATGCCATTATCTATTTTGTAAATGAACTTAAAAAACTGTCTCTTTAATACTCATCTGTTCATTAATATTTTTAATACACACACACATATATATATATATATATATATATATATATGTGCGAAAAATTTTTATTAAAATGTAATCAAGGAAGAATGAAGGCGAATCTAAATGTAGGATATATTCGATGAAAATAAATGATGGAACTTTCGATACATTTAACTTTAAGTGCAATTAATTAAGATTTATTATTTAAGAAATAAATTATTTGTTCTTTGCAGAATTTCCTCCGTCTTGCATTTTACTTAAATGTTAGAGTAATAAAAATAGTTTTCAAATCATACATTTTTTAGTATTAGATCCGAGAAGCAATAAGAGATAGGAAAAATGTATTTTATTCTGTAGTTTTATCATTATTGATGAAATATTCGAGGAAAAAAATAATTACATAAATTTCTAATTTTTATGATGTTACCACCTTTTAAGTTGTTTAATGTATATGTTTTGAATATGCATAAAAAATTAGCACAATAAATTTGAGAAAGTAAATATGGTGATCAAAACAACTAATATAATACGTATAAAGTATATTAATTGGTATTACATAAAAAGTTTGTTAAAATTATTTTCTTATCACAGGAAGTTTCACAACAGCTTCAAAAGGTGAAACTAGTGTACGCAACTATGTACAGAAAGTTTTGGAATGATTTAGTTGTTTGTTGAAATGGGGCGAGTGATTAATTGTTTTTGTAGGTCAAAAGTAAATTTGAGTTGTACAATTGAAATGGTATTATACAACTGTTACAGTATTTTCAAACAAAATGAATGCTCTCCCTGGCAAGTAAAACTACTCTTTATCAGTTTCTCATTCTTTTTTGTTAGATAAATTATGAAGTATTGGATTTGAGGCTTATTTTATTCAAAATGGCTGTATGGGGCACATTGATACAGTATTTGTTGGGGGACATTGATACAACCTAAATCCTTTTCTAGTTCATTTTTTCATTATCTTTTTTATTTATTTATTTTTTTTACAATGCACTCCTTAAACAAACCATTTTTCGCTAAAGTTTCTAATATTAGTTTTTATTGAAGTGAAATAGCTTTAATTTCTTTATGTTAGAACATATTATTGTATTTCTGCAAAGAGAAGACGTACGAACTTAACCCAACATATAGTGCTAGTATAACTAATTAAAGAAAAGGAAGGCAGCCTGAAAAATCTCAAATTTATATCAAATCTCCAGAGAAAAAACACTACATGACACTTTGTTATGACACAAACATCCCACAAAACATCCCATGACACATTTCTTACGTAACACTTTTCTACATGAAAAGTGTTACGTAAGAGAAACAAGCTGCAGAACAGCTCAGGATAATTGTATTAAAAACAGAATTTTTAATATAATTATCCTTTATTTTCTGTATATAAACCGATTTATGAAGAGAAATCTTGGTAATTTTTCATCTTTTCTAAGAAAGAAAATAATGCTGGGGTTCAAGTATCACATATGACCAAGTTACTACTGCCAACAATCAGACAAGGAACAGCCAGAACATCAGGTCATTAAACATTTCATTTTGATTACTTTAATATTGCTTACAAATAAAGTGTAGGTGATTTGAATTTTTAAAAATAATATAAAATGGTTTGCTAACTATTTTTTTTAATGAAAAATATGCATTGGTGTTATTTTGTCTCCATTTTTCCCAGACGTATCAAAGTGTATAAATCTGCCCTGGGGATGGGGCACATTGATACAAATTATTTATTTTTTATTTTTTTAAAATTACATGCAAAAATAATATATAAAACAACGATTGCACATTTTTATAACACACTACACAGGTTTTGCTGACATCACATAGAAAAATAACTTGACATTTCTGCTTTCTAGACACCAAAAATATTTTTAGAAAAAATCTGTATCAATGTACCCTACTTCCCCCTACGTGTATTAATCCATTCGCGATGGGAACTTTTTACGAAATTTTTAATGTTTTGTCACCGGTTTTAAAAAACAGAAATTTATGCTTTACAGAATCGAGGAAATGCTTCAATTAAACAACCTAAATTTTACAGTGACATTTTACTGGTGGGATGAACAAGGATTGTTAAGCCTTTTCGCGCACGTATACATGCCGCTCGTCCCCAAGGAGTTAAGAATTCACGATTATTTCGATATGATTTGAACAGCAACAGTTTTATCGTTTTGGAATATCTAAAGTAAAATACTCATTTTTTACGTGCGTTCGTAATTATGTAAATACGTAGCACCTATTGTTGTCGTTCAGTCCGTCCGTCTGTCTGTCTGTCTGTCCGCATATAACAACGCAAAAACTACCCAACCGAATCGTTTGAAATTTAAAATATATAATTATTACGTAATTTTGTCGAGTCATATCAAATTTTATGAAAATCGGATGCATACATCAATTACCGGGACAATCAAAATGATTCCATTACATTACGGTCAATGGGGGAAAAAGTTTCAAATGCATTTTAGTCGTTTGAAATTTTAAATACATAATTATTACGTAATTTTGTCGAATTGTTTCAAATTTTATCAAAATCGGATGCATAGTTCAACTACAAGGACAATCAAAAGTATTCCGTTACATTACGGTTAATGGGGGAAAATGTCTCAAGTGCATTTTAATGACGTTACACTCATTCGAACGTAATAAAATTGATATGCATCTATAAAGTACATATTATAATATACATTTTGCATAATCTGTGGTGCAAAGAATATTTGTTATTGATTTACAAGGCCACACAAAAGTATTCCATTGCGTAATGGAATAGGGAGAACATGGTTTGGTGCGCATTTTAATTGTAATTATTTACAATTTTATGAGATTGATACATGAGAGTGATATTTTTAAAACTTCGTTATCGTACGAACGCACCTCATTTGCTACGCTTCACTTGCAATTTCCAATTTGTTGTTTCTGGTTAAGATTTAAATACTAACTTTTAGACAGAAGGAAGCTCGGACAGAATCTGTCCCATGTTTTCTCGGACAGAAGCTTTCCGAGCACCCGCGTAAAGGAAGCGTAAAGATATTTTTATATATGAGACATAGGAAAAATTTCTACCCTTCTGAATTCATGGTTTTTAATCTGCAAAAGTAAAAAGTTTAAAGAAAAATATTAATATAGACCGCAAAAACTTTGAAATAAATATTTATTTTCACATTAGACAAGCCTTTAAAATATCTTCAGATGAATATTTACTATAAGTGCTTAATATCATAAGAGAGATTATTGAATTAACGGTTTTTCAGCAAACCTCACTAATAAACCTATCTTTGAATTAAAAAAAAAAATAAGAAACTAAACCATAGAGATATAAGATATAGAAATTATAACTATCTTTCGTGTTTTTACGATATGTTAAGATATGCAAACACAATGTAAACATAAAAGCCTGTCCACCAAGAAAGAAAATTTGTTTATGAAAATTATTAATAACCTGCTCCGATTCCTCCAAGATTTCCAAAAGGCTTCCTTTATCTTTAGAAATCTTAAAAATCATTTTTTTAAATTAAAGAGACATACTATCTTTGAAACCATCGCTTCAATTTTGAACAATACTTTAATATATGTGTTATCACAGTATATAGTAATAAAAATAAAATATTGAAAGGTAAAAACAATCTTGAAGAACAAAGTATTTTGCTAAAGTTTAAATAAAAAGTAATTAACTTTAAAAAATCTCTGCTATTTTTATAGATATGAATATTTTTTCTTCAATTTTTCCCACATTCTTTAGAATATACTACAAAAAACTGTGCACATATATTTTTAGATGTATGAGAATTTACTCTGATTTTTTTCTCTTGTATATATATAAACAAGTTGGAAATTGCACGTGAACGTAGCAAATGAGGTGCGTTCGTACGATAACGAAGTTTTAAAAATATTCAGATCTTGCTGATATAGTAGAGCGTACTCCGGATACAGTATAGTAGTCGAAATCTTTACGTTTCTGTAAATATGCAGGAAGTAATTTTTATTACACCTCAGCAACGTATATCTTATCATAAAATGTGAAATAGTTGAATATAATTAAAACACGTAACAAACCATGTTTCCCCGTATAGCATTATATAGTGGAATACTTTTGTGTGGCCCTGTAATCTCTATAAATAAAAGGAATTCCGAGGATAATTAATTAATTAATTAATTGAGGCACAGGGGAAAGCAAATCTTGGCAATGCGCCAACTCGGTCCAGAGGAAGCAAATCTTGGCAATGCGCCAACTCGGTCCAGAGGTATAAAAGCAAGATAGAAAAAAACGCGCAGGTCTGTGCATTCAAGTACAACCACCCATATGTATATGCTGAAAGTTTGTTCTGACGCTCACCCGACGCACGTGGAGTGCCGATGGTCCGGGAAGCGTACCATACACATAAATTATTAAATAAACCTTCAAATTAAGCCCGGCGAAGCGGGCTGGGTATGCTAGTTTAATAATAAAAATTCTTTGCATCCCAGATTGTACAGAATGCATATTTTAGTATATATTTCATAGATTCATGCCAATTCTATTATGTTCGATAGAGTGTAACACCATTAAAATGCATTTGAAACTTTTTCCCCCATTGACCGTAATGTAGCGGAATCCTTTTGATTGTCCCCGTAATTGATCTATACATCCGATTTTCATAACATTTGAAATGACTCGACAAAATTACGCAATAATTTCAATAATGTTTTAAATTTCAAACGATTAAAATGCATTTAAAACTTTTTTCCCTATTGACCGTAATGTAACCGAATCCTTTTGAATGTCCCTGAAATTGATCTATCCATCCGATTTTCATAACATTTGAAATGACTCGACAAAATTATGTTGTAATTATGTATTTTAAATTTCAAACGATTCGGCTGGGTAGTTTTTGCGTTGTTATATGCGGACAGACGGACAGACAGACGGACAGACGGATAGACGGACAGACAGACGGACGGACGGACGGACTGAGCGACAACAATAGGTGCTACGTATTTACATAATTTCGAACGCACCTAAAAATGAAAGAAATTCAGAAAAATTTCAAATTAAATATTTAAAAAAAACTATACACATAAATGTTAAATCTATGTACAAAAATATTAAATATACAATTGAGAACAAATAAAACAAGTTGGAAATTGCACGTGAACGTAGCAAATGAGGTGCGTTCGTACGATAACGAAGTTTTAAAGATATTCAGATCTTGCTGATATAGTAGAGCGTACTCCGGATACAGTATAGTAGTCGAAATCTTTACGTTTCTGTAAATATGCAGGAAATAATTTTTATTACACCTCAGCAACGTATATCTTATTCATAAAATGTGAAATAGTTGAATAAAATTAAAACACGTACCAAACCATGTTTCTCCGTATAGCATTATATAGTGGAATACTTTTGTGTGGCCCTGTAATTTAATAATAAAAATTATTTGCATCACAGATTGTACAGAATGCGTGTTTTAGTATATATTTCATAGATTCATGCCAATTAATTCTATTGTGTTCGAATGAGTGTAACATCATTAAAATGCATTTGAAACTTTTTCCCCATTGACCGTAATGTAACGGAATCCTTTTGATTGTCCCTGTAATTGATCTATGCATCCGATTTTCATAACATTTGAAATGACTCGACAAAATTACGCAATAATTATATGTTTTAAATTTCAAACGATTAAAATGCTTTAAAAACTTTTTTCCCTATTGACCGTAATGTAACGGAATCCTTTTGAATGTCCCTGTAATTGATCTAGCCATCCGATTTTCGTAAAATTTGAAATGACTCGACAAAATTATGTTGTAATTTTGTATTTTAAATTTCAAACGATTCGGTTGGGTAGTTTTTGCGTTGTTATATGCGGACAGACGGACAGACAGACGGACAGACGGACAGACTGACCGACAACAATAGGTGCTACGTATTTACATAATTACGAACGCACCTAAAAAGATTCAAAACATTATATAACTTTGCAAAAAATATAATATCTAAATATTTATCGAGCAAGTAAGTTATAAAAAGTAGCAGGGTGAAAATCAGTTTGAAGTTTTCATATTATGTAATTGTGCTGAATTAGTAACATGATTTACAATATCTCTCGATATAATTGTCGGATAGGTAAAAATAAAATGTCAAAATAATCACAATTAAGGAAGCTTTCAGTTAATATTAATAAAGGAAAATCGATATTTTGACCAATTTTAGCAAATTTTGTATTTTGGCCTCTTAATTTTTTCGGTCCCTGGGTCCCCATTCGGGGACATCTTTTTTTTTACCTATAAAAAATTAAATTCGTGATCATTTTATATTTTCATATAACTTCTTAATAGATGAATGCTTTTTTTTTCAATGAAATCAAACTAATAAATGCCTGGATCTAAGCTGAATCCCTCATAAAATAAATGTTATTTACTGAGTTTGTAAAATTCCTAAAAAGTCAAAAAGACAGTGTGAACCAAGAAAGGGAAATTTTTTCACAATAGTGTTTAATTTAAATCTTTTTAATGACATTATTTTGAGGATTTGTAGATTTATTACTTGTTTAAAGCTCTTAAATTTGTGATTGCTTCGATCGTAGTTAATGGTTATTAAATGGATGTATAAACGGGGAGTTTGAACTTATAGTTTCATATGTTCTAACCTAAATTACTAAGCGCTTAAAAAATGAATTTGAGAAAAGGTATTTTTTCTGTCATTTTGTTTGAAAAAAAAATGAATAAGGATTTGAATTATGATTTTAGCTTCGGTTTATTTTGTGTCGGCTGATTACCTACTCAGGGGATATAGACCCAGGGGGAGAACTCCCCTTCGTAGGGTTTTTATAAGGGAACCTAACCTGTATTTACGCAAGGTTCGAAGAAATCCACGAAAACTCCGAACGATTAGACCGACGGCTGCTATTGGGTTTGAACCCAGAATCTGCCGTCTACAAGTTGAGAGATCAGAACATCTCGGCCAGTGGTGGGGAAACTTTAGCTTCGAACTGAGGAGATTAACAAAGAATTTTCAAAAAGAAATTATCATTAGCTGTCCTTGATTTCTTGGGACGTTTTTAGTAGTTATTACAATGCATAATTCAGCTCTGTCTATTGGGAAAATCGGTTTTTCGGTTTCTGCAAATTCTCACGTGTGCATTTTCAACCGCATAGTTGAATTTATACATGCAGTTGTAAAAAAATCAAGTTAATTTTTATATTAATGTTATTGCTGTTAATATTGTATGTTTGTGAGTCAACACTTTAAAAAAATTATGTAAAGGTACTAATTTTTTTCTTGGAAACTGGGATTCCAAGAACTTTTCCTGTAACGGTAACAGCAAAATTCAAGTTTTAGAATCGGTTACATGGGTTTTTCCTGTTACCGTTACATGAAAAGTTCTTGGAATCCCAGTTTCCTAGAAAATGTTTAGTACCTTTACAGAATTTTTTTACAGTGAAGAAGGTTCGGAATGCATTTCTTATATAACGCATAATTTATATTTATTAATTTATTGTTATTTTTTAATTTTTTTTTTGATGAAAACTATACGGGGTGTAAACAATATCTCATGATAAAAGTTTTGATTTTTGAAAAATAATAATGATAATCTAAAATTTGTTTAAAATATGGGGTAATTTAAAATCATTATTACTCAAAATAATACTTGTATAATATCATTTTTTACTTTTAAATAAACATAATTGTGTAAATTTTAATTTTGAATCAGCAAAAGAAATCATATTTTAAAAAGTAAGTATCATTTTCAAATTTTCTAAATCAAAATTTAAAAAAAATAACAAAGATAAAAAAACATGTTCAAATTTTGAAGCATTTATCTTTAATGGTTTTTATGTAATAACACAAGTATTACAAATTGTATTATATAAAAATATTTTTGAGGTAGGGCAAAGGAAGCATCATAATATTTTAAGAAATATATATAGCTAAATCTCTAATTAAATTTCAAAATAACTTAAAATTTACGTAAATGTATTTTTTCGGGAAAACATTTTTCTGTAATCATTAACTAAGTCATCTGTAATTACTAAATTTTAAAGTATCTTAAATGATAAAATGATAAATGCATTTGAATCTTTTTTTAAATTTATTATTTACTTTTTCTCAGTAATATTTTAAATTTCTTTTAAATGTGTAGAATAAATATGAATTTCCAAATCATAAAATAAATTACTTTGTAATTTTTGAGAAACTTCTATTTAATATGAACTAATTCAGTTTATTAAGGAAGCTGTTTCTATCCTTAAAACAGTTTTATTTGCTCACATATTATTTTATTTAAGAATAAAAATTCTCTGAAACACGTTTTTAATCGTTATTAAATAGTTTCGTGGATTGTAGAAGTACATCCATTGCTTAAATAAAAGAAAATTTTCAAAGGTTAATAAAAAAGAATATAATGCTGTATTAATATTTAAAATTTTTACATATTAAAATATTTAGAATTAAATTTTCACTGTGATTTTTTAAATACCTCTAAATTACAAGATTCTTTCAGAAAATAACGTAATTCCTGTTTTTCAAGTATAAACATCAACATTTTTTTAAAAAATATTTAACGTTACATATGTTAAGAGTTTAAATATTATTATAAATGTTTTAAAGAAAATACATTAAAAAAAGTTAACGCACTTTCTGTTGCTATTGTAACTAAAACAGCTTAATAAAATAGAAAATTTGAGTAAGCGTGAGTAAAATAAATATATTATATTTTAATAATAATTTATTTAATGTTCGTTTAATATAATGAACTCAATGTATGCCATAACCTGCATTTAAAACTGAACTTTAAAAACAGGATGCAGAACATTTCTGTGTTCATTAAATGTTTCGAAAAATATATACATATATATATATGTATATAAAGGGTGTCCAGTAAATGACTGACCCATTTTGAATGTAAATTACAAAAAAAAAAAAACTGTTTGAGATAGAAATGCGCGGCTTGCTGTATTGTTATTAGAATATAAATAAATTTTAAAATATGCACTTTGTTAATGTAATATAATAATATTTAAAATAATATCTCAGTCTCAATACTGAGGAGGGGAAATATAATACAGATGGTTCAATCACAAATATTATTATAAATCACTTTCCAATCAACGTACCCTATTTCTGAAGCTGATTCGAGAGTCGATTCAACATATAGATTCAGATTCGACAACAAAAAAATTCAGATTCAGCCGAAAATCTCATATTTATGAAAATTAAAGTCATGTCTGTATTCAAACAGCCTGTTACCGCAGCGCGATATTTTTTTCTGAAATTTGAACTATATTAACAAAGTACATGTTTAAAAATTTATTGATTTTCTAATAACAATACCGCAAACCGCGCATTATTATCTCAAACCGTTTATTTGTTATTTAAGTTCAAAATGGGTCAGTTATTTACTGGACACCCGGTATATATATATATATATATATAAGATATCCTGGGGTAATAACGCCACGTTAAGGTTCTACCAATTTTCACGGCTTAGTTTTAGAATGTATTTTTCAAACAAATGTAGGATTTGATACAGCAACTCATTGACTATCTATATAAGGGTAATAACGCCATACTAACAAAACTATAAAATAAGATGGAATAATGGCATGTAGATTGTCCAATTCTAAAAATACAAACTCTACAGCTCTACAAATTGACAAATTGCATTCTAAGCTATTAAAAATGTTATTTTTTTTTTGAAAGTGTAATTAAAAGAAAGGTGTGGTGGGGGGGGGAAGGGGCAAAAGAATATCAGATTCTAAGCTACTTTTTGCTTAAAAGAGGACCGTTTAAATAGAATTATTAGAAACATTGCACGGTTTTAACTGTGTTTATTTGAATCAGTATTTATATTATCATGAATGCATTCTATGCAATAGAAAATATTAATTTTTTTGTGAAAGTGAAAGAAAAATGAGTAAGGGGGAACTGCAATAGAATATAACATTCTGTGCCTCTCTTTGCTTAAAAAGTCCCGCTTAAGTATAATTATAAGAAACATTGCATGGTTTTAAACGTTTATAATGTAATATTTTAATCATGTAAAATTTAATGCGGATTTTCCAAAACTAAAGTTAAACTGTCGGCGTTACATAAAACATGCTTTAATAAATTCTTAATTAATTAAATAAGATTTTTGATAAAAAATATTATTTCAATGAGATCTCTTATTAAATTTTATGCATGATTCATGTGGTTATATATCATTATCTCTATATTAGCAACAAAATTAACCTTTAACTGTTGTTAGCAATCACACTGAACGTTGTTTACCCCCCCCCCAAATTTTAGAGTTTAACTATAGCTACAACTGAAATTATCGTTCGTTTGAAGTCTTCGTACTATTGTTAGAAATATTTGAATAGATTAAATTTAATTAGAATTAATTCTGTACAAAAAGTTTAGTGCAGGAACAGTATTGATTTTTAATCATTGATCGCCTTTTAACTTAACTAATGTTACGGTCTCACAGACCACTGTTTTTCTTTTAATTTTTATAGTTAAACTTGTAATTTTATGTTTAACTAGAAGCACTACCGAAATTTTGCTTCATTTGGAACTTTAGTACTTCACCAGAGACTTTTTAATAGGTGAATATTAAGTATAGTATTCTTGTATAAAAAGTTTAGTACAAAAACACAATCTTATGAGTTATCCTCGCCTTTTATTCATCTTTCAATCTTGCGGTCTCACAAACCGCTTCACATTAGTTACTTTATAATTGTTGTCACGTTGGTTAAAGGTTAAATTTGCAAAATTTTGAAAAACTGAACACTGAGAAAGCAGACAGTTAAAATTTAGAACTCAATTAAGCAATCCAGTGGAAATTTAATAGAAACTTGATTTTGAAGAAATTCGAATTTGACTATCGAAAACATTTTGGTATAGTTATATTTATAAGCGTTTAAAATTATTTTTTACATTAGTATTAAAAAAATAGAGAGAGATTAGTTTTGGGTATTGGACCCCCCCCCTTAATCTTACCATTTTAACAATGATAATAATGCTGCATCATATTACTAAATAAACATTCTTCGGATGGAGTTAGGTCACTGTTGGAAATCAACCGGGGTAATAACGCAACAAGGATTGGCGTTATTACCCCGGTACACTTATTGTGCAGTACATTTTAATCTACAGATTACCTCGAAAATCTTCTATAACATTTTGAAAGTACATGAAATGCACTACAAATTTATGCAATAAGCAAAGTATTTCCGGATACGAAATATAGTCTTCACATCACAAAACGTATCTTGCAAATTTTAGATCAAGCGTTAGTTTTAGTTGCTTGTAAAAGCAATAAGACCTACAAATGGAACAAATTAACTTTAAGCTGTTTTTGCCATTTATATGACTCAAAACCCTTTGCGCAGAGCACATGGATGTCATTTACCGGATTACGTCATAATTATGCATAATATTAGCACATGGCGTTATTACCCCGCCTGGCGTTATTACACCAGAACACCTTATGTATATATATATATATATATATATATATATATATAAACATATGTTACGGCCAAAGCCCGGAGCCTGGCCAATTCTAGAACTGGCCAAGCTCCTTGGCCAAAACCCGAAATATTGAAATGAATAGCGTATTTCGGGTTTTGGCCGGCCAATTTGCGAACTGGCCGTGATGCCTTGGCCAACATCCGAACTGGGGATATTTAGAGAAAAAATTGTTTTGCGACGGTCCCGGTAAACGGCACTGACAGGCGCACGTGACAGGAAAGAATATTTTCGTGCTATTCTCATTCTGATATGCTTGATAGTAAAAAAAAAAAGAAGTAAAATTTTATTTCAGCAATGGGTATCCGCAACCAGTAATCTATTTTATCTTTCATGCAAGCTTACATATGATCTGTAAACCTGCTTTACAAATAAATTTTAAAAGCTTGTCACAGCTGGAAACGCTCATCAAACAATAATGGCTCATAATTATTCCAACAATTGAGTCTGTACATAAATCACAAATTTCACCTAGTCAGTAATCTGTAGAAAACATGTTGTAGAGCATATTAAAACTGTATAAAGGCTTTATTATGCTCGAAGTTGTGAAACATCATAAAAATACTCTGCAAAAGCATTTTTCGCATATATCAAAATTCTTTATTGGAATAGGTTTTTGGGGTCCCTATAAACATTTTTAGTAACTTCTTAATCAATACTCAAAAAAAAAAAAAAACTTCTGCTTTTGATAGGAATGAGGCATATAAATTTTATTTTGTTTGAAATGTATCCTAATTCTTTTTCGGAATTATTTTGGCGTTTCCTATAAATGAACTATAAGGGCTATTTAATCTATACTTTACAAAAGACATATTTTTCCCACATGAGTGAGGCTTGTGAATTGCATTATGTCTGAAATAGTGTAACTCATTAAAATAGCCAAGAACAGATTTTTTGGCACATATCCCAATTCTATATCGGAATTCTTTTTCGCGTTCTTATAAACGAACTGTAGTGGCTACTTAATCAATACTTTACAAAAAAAATGTATCCTCAATGTGCAATGTCTTCGAAATCGTGTAACATCATTGAAAAGTCCCATAAAAATTTGTTCGCATATATTATAATTCCTTAGCGAAATACTTTTTTGAGGTCCCTATAAGCAATTTATAATGACTTCTTAATCAATACTCTACAAAAAATCTCTGCTTCCCATATGAGTGAGGATAAATTTTATTATGTTTGAAATGTATCATAATTCTTTATCGGATTTTTTTCGGCGTCCCTATAAATGGACTATAATGGCTATTTAATCAATACTCGAAAACAGACATATTGTTTCCCACATGAATGAGGCTTGTGAATTGCATTATGTCTGAAATAGTGTAACATCATTAATATAACCGATAACAGATTTTTTGGCATATATCATAATTCTTTATTGGAATTCTTTTTGGCGTTCTTATAAACGAACTTTAAAATGACTACTTATTCAATTTTTATAAAAAAATGTGCACCCTACATGTGTATTATGTTTGAAATAGTGTAACATCATTAAATTACTCTATGAAAGATTTGTTTGCATGTATCATAATTTTTTATCGGAATTCTTTTTGAGCCCCTAAAAATGAACTATATTGACCACATAATCAATACTCTAAGAACGCATTGTTTTCCACTTGTGTAAGGCATTTAAATTTCATTATGTTTGAAATATATTATAATTCTTTATCGAATTATTTTTGGCGTTTCTATAAACGAACTATAAAGACTAATTAATCAATACTATACAAAAATTTGCATCCCACATGTGCAATATGTCTGAAATAGTGTAACATCATTAAACTACCATATTAAAGATTTTTTTCGCATGTATCATAATTCTTTACCGGAATTCCTTTTGGGTCACAATAATGTACTTTAATGGCTTCTTAATCAATACTCTACAAAAATATTACTTTCCACTTAAGTAACGCATATAAATTCCATTATGTTTGAAATTTATTACAATTCTTTAATGGAATTTTTTTGGCGTCCCTATAAACGAACTTTATTGGCTACTTAATCAATACTCTACAAAACATATAAATTGCTTCCCACATAAGTGAGGCTTGTACATTGTATTATGATTGAAATAGTGTAACTCATTAAAATACCCTACGAAAGATTTTTTCTCATATATCATGTTTTTTTATCGGAATTCCTTTTGGCATCCCAATAAACGAACTATAATTGTTACTTATTCAATATACTTAAAAAAAATGCTTTCTACATGAGAGACGCGTAGGAATTTCATTATGTTTGTAATAGTGTAAAATCATTAAAATGCAATAAAATAAACTCTTCCACAATTATCTTCTTTGTAACGAAATACTTTTCAGCTTCTCTGTAAAAAATCTAAAATTGCTATATTTCATACACTGTAATATATAACTGTTTGTCGTCCATCTTAATGATGCATAGGTACCAATTTTATTGTAACTAAGATATTGTTCAAACATTAAAATGCACAGGAAAACCGATTTACATTGATTATATTGAATCGAAATATTTTTGTGTGTCCCAGTAAATTAACCAAAAATCGTTCACAATTCCTTTCCAATACCGAAATTAATTGATAAACCAAATAAGATAACAATTACAAGTTAAACTGAACCTTTACTCAAGTTAGAGCACGGGTAGGCAGATTGCTGTACTATTTGAATTCTTAGACACTTACAACTATGTTAGAAAGGATTAAGCTGATCTATTTCGGGAACTGGTCAATCACATCTGTCCAGTTCGCGAATTCGCCAATCGCATTTGGTCAGTTCGCGAATTGGCCGATTTCGGGTTTTGGCCGCAACATATGTTTATATATATATATTTATTTATATCTATATCTATCTATCTATTTATCTATCTATCTATCTACCTATCTATCTATCTCTCTCTCTCTCTCTCTCTCTATATATATATATATATATATATATATATAAATATAATCGTAATATATAAGAAGGGTTAATATAAAGGACCTGCGAACACTTTTTATTAAAATGTAATCCAGACGTAATAAAGGTGAATATAAATAGCGAATATATTCAATGAAAATAAATGATGAATCATTTGATACTTGTTGATTACGGATCTTTAAGTGCAATTACATAAGATTTATGATTTAAGAAATAAATTATTGGTTCTTTTCAAACAATCCCCATATCGTGCTGTTTATTTAAATATTAGAGGAATAAAAATAGTCATACAAGCAATTATCATTTCAGTACCAGATATCAAAATCAAAGATAGAGAATATATATATATATATATATATGATTTTATAGCATTTTATTTAATTCAACGAATTTTTTTTTTTAAGAAAAAAAGTTCTAATGATTTTATGTAATTAACATTGAAGTTGATTAGTGTGTAATTTTAGGATTTGCTTTGGAAACTGAAATACCAAATTTGAGAACCTAAGGCAGCATTTTGTGAACCTAAGGGTCGATTTTAACTAATGCGACTTGTTAAAATCGTCAATGTGTCAAAATTTTCAAACACTTCTTGACAACTGATTTTATAAAACAGTGTTTAATATCGCACAATGCGTTTGTTGAAATTTATTTTTTACTTATACATCCTTTACCATGCTTTAAAAACATATTTGCTTTAAAAACATAGTTTAAACTTAGAATGATGGCTTTAAAATATATTTACCAAACTGCGCATTGTTGCTATTAAAAAAACTAGATTTGGAATTATTTTGATATATATATTGCCCCTATGCTAATTTAAAGTAAAATATTTAAAAGCAGACTTTATTTAAAAACGTTTGGTACCAGTAAATTCTCCTATTGTAATTAATTGCTGAGTTAGTTGGCGTTGTTTGCTATTTTTTCACGACTATGCGTATATTATATTAACTGTTGCCTATATTCTGTTTATTTTATCCTGTTGTTTCCCACTTTAGAATATTAATAGGAGATATTTTTTTTTCCATTAATGAAAATTTCTGTATTCTGCCATTCTTTTCAGTATTAATTCAAAATTAACGTAAACGGTAATAATTATGACTGCTTTGCTAGCTCAGTCATTAGATATCTGTAGTTTCTTATTGAAGTGATACCGCAATCATTACTGTATATTTAACCAAATAAATGTTTGTGGACGCTTCTAGAATCAGTTTCTAAAATCACATCGTAATTAAAGTTAATTATAGCTAACGAATATTTGTGATAACAGAATCAGTATATACAATGTTGTAACAACAATTAAATTTGTGTTTTCAGTTCAACTAAATATAGTTGTATACTGTCTAGTTAAATAAATTGTATTTTGATTCATCTCAAAACATTAATTTTTTTTTTTAAGTTGTTAATGAATTTTCTGTACATTTTAAAATCACGTTTTAATGCATTGAAGTTTTTCCATTTTTGCTTAACTTTATTAATATCGGACTGATTTAAAATTCAGGCATTAAATGTACTTGTACCTAGAATTAATTAAAGTAATAGAGCAATTACAAGTACCTAGAAGTAATAAAAAAACTGGTTTTATCTAATATTCGTATACTGCAGATTAAATAAATTGTATTTATATATACAAATTACTTGTGTAATTTGCACTCTTATTACTTGCACATAAATATAAAAATGTTAATTTTCCATGTATTATGCACACATCACAATATGCGTTAAATTTATATGTAAAAAAAGGCCAAAATAGAAAATATAAAAATATAGGGATATTAACATGATGAAAATAAAATTGTGCTAGCGAATGAACTATTTGTTCGAATCAATTAAAGTATGATATAGACTTGAAATATCACAGACGTTACTCCTAAAGTTAATATATCACTAGTCATGTTTACAGTACTATCTTTGGAAAAAATAATGGGATAAATATTCAAGTACCCTGTTAAAAATCTTGTTCTAGTTTGAACCAAAAAAGTTTGTTTTTTGGTGCTCAATATCTGCCATCGTAAGATGGTGAAATCTTGAACCAAAATTTGGAGCTCCCACTGAAGCATAGTTCCAATACTTGGAACGAGGTTGAAGTAGGAAGGTCCAAATGTTGGTACGAGATTTCACCATCTTATGGTGGCAGCTATTGAGCACCAAAAAACAAACTTTTTTGGTTCAAACTAGAACAAGATTTTTAACAGTATAATCTAAGCGAACAGTGTAGTTTCGTAATATAATATCCTTTGGTTGGTATATATTTAGAATACCATTAAAATCTTGTTAATTTCATTACTAATCTTTTAGTTAAATCCAAAAACCTCTATACTTAATATTTATTCAAATTTAGTATATACTTTTAATTCCAGTAAGTAAAAGTAATTTTAAAACTATGTATTCTCAGAATATAGAATATATCTTTGAAAGTTACACATTTCTTTCTAATATAACGGTGATTTAAACAACAATGCATTTAATCAAAATAGCAACGTGTTGACATAATACTATATAGTTTAGGAAATCACCCCGGTTATTAAAACTAATTACAGATTTCGGAGTAGCGCACATTCTATAAATTAACTAGATAACTCATTTATAGGGATCCATTATTTGGATTTATGCTTATCGTTCTCTTAAAATATATCCGCGGGAACCAGGTGGACATCATGAGAATTTTAGAATTATACGAAGGAGTACGTTACTGAGATAAAGCATTATTTATACTAAATTTATGTTTCCTTCACATCTATATTTTTAAGGGACAGTGGACTTTTATTTGGGCAAAATCGTCTATTGCAAAGTCATCGCAAAAAAGGTCTGTTTCATAATATATAGTAGCAAAACTGTTTTTTCCTATTAAAATATCCTTCATGAAGGCTTTAAGAAGTGACTAATAAAGATAAGTGTATTTATATATTTTAAATCTGTTTTTCTCAAAACAAATTTTTCAGCGTTTTAAGATTTTTGAAATGCTTTTTTCGACGGAATTTTTGATCAATGTTTATAAAATTGATAAGGAAGTATTCTGATATTGTTTAGAAAGAAATTGTGTGTGCTTTTTAAATTTCATCTTCTTTAAGATAATAAAATTTGATTTTTCATTTATTAAAAGGCAAAATTTTGATGAAAATCGATATGGAATTTAGAAAAAAATCTGTAAAATATTAACTATTCAAGAGATTAAAAAACTTTTACACACATTTGTTTATGATAGAGTTTTAAGTGATACAAATGCAAAAACAAGAAAATATCTCAAAAATTAAAACACGAGGAGTATTTAAAATTTCGTTTAAAAGTTTAAATAAAAAAAATAAAAAGTTAGAAAGATCGGAAATTATTTTCATGGTGTTCTATATGCTTTTGGTGAAATGTATATACGCACAAAATTTCATATTGCTATGATGAAAAAAATATTAAAATCCACCGTCCCCTTACCAATTGAATGGATGAATGAAACATTATTATTCCTTAAATTGAATCACAAGAAATTTCAAATTAGATATTTGTTAATATTTTTAATTCATAGCATTGTTTTTAAAAATTGATATTTACTTTTTTTAAATATTTGTTTATCAGTTTCCTAATCCACATCGATAGAAATTAGACTATAGAATGTTAAAAAAAAATAATCGTATTAATGTTGTTTGTGCATATTACTAAAGCATTATAAGAATAAATATTAAAACTTTACTCTACTTCATTATCATGTGTTCTAAAACTCACTTAGAAAACATTTTTCTATATACTTTGTAAAAATTATTATGTATAAAACGAGCCATAAATTGCACGTCAAACTTAGCAAATAAGGTACGTTTCTACTATAAAAAGTTTTTAAGATATTCAGATCTTTGGATACTGTATACATATCCGAAATCTTTTATATTCTTATAGGACATGATGATCTTGCTGGAGTTTATGAAATACCTTATATTATTGAAAATGGTGACTTAAATTATTACATAGGCATGACTGGGAGAAAGTTTGGAATTAGAAAAGGGGAGCACGAATCTGATATTAAATTTGGACGTACTAACACTGCCTATCAAGAACATATTTAAATGAGGAGATAAAAATATTGTTTAGTGAAAGCAAATTATGTTTCATATCAAATTGTGTTCGTAAATCTATTATAAGAGAGTCCATTGAAATTTATACGCGTAAAAATCTGGTTTGCAATGATACCGTTTCTTTTATTATTCCTAAGTTATGGTTAGAATTAATGAATAAATTCCTCGAGAGAGCTTGAATGGGAAGAACCACGTTGGAATTTCTTTTAGATCATGGTCTATTTTTATTTTAATTTTTTTCAATAGAGCGCGTGTTTTTTGGTGTTTTTTTATATCCCATTGTCACATGTCATTTGTATTGACCGTCAGATACTTTGAAACTTTATTTTTATTTATATTTTAGATCATGGTCTATATTTTAATTTAATATGTATAATAGAGCGCGTATTTTTTGTTATTTATATCTCATTGTCGCGTGTCATTTGTATTGACCGTGAAATATTTTGAAATTTTATTTTATTTATATTATAACTACACTGTAAAAAAAAGGTCGATCTACTAAAAAAACTTTAGTGATCCTTGTAATTACTAAAATATTTTTAGTAATCTTAGTCGGTTACAAGAAAATCTGTAAGAATTACTAGAAAAAAGTTAGCAACGAAGAGAGTTAATAGTTTTAAATTTTAATAACTATTACTAAAACTCACTTGGTGTGGCCTTGATAGCATAGTGGTTATAGTAACGGACTCCAGACTAAAAGGTCCCGGGTTCGATACTGGCCACCGTCAAAAACGCCCCGAATGTATGTAGTGTAAGTATTCGTTAGTAAAGGGATTATGAAAATCCTGTCGGAGCAGTTAGAAATGTTTGGTGCTGCCATCTATTGCAGTTATGCCGAAAATCTTCCGCTTCAGAAGTCTGGATGCAGCTCGAAGGAACCTCCTGCACTTCGGGCGCACGTAATGGTTATTAAAAATAATTTTGGAGCTATTATTGGGAGTACAAATTAATTCGGTCCGTTTTTTTTTTTCGTTAAAAAACATTTTATTTATTATCAAAATGAAAAAACATGTTATTCAAAGTATTGTCCATCGTTAGCCACAACCTTTGTCCACCTTTCTGGCAATTTTCGGATTCCATCTCTGAAAAATGAGGTCTGGACGCAAACCATGAATCGAGCCATTCTTGAATTTCTTCGGAAGAAGTGAAGCGGTGTCCAGCCAAATCGTGATGCATCCGTCGGAACAACCAATAATCAGAAGGAACAATGTCTGGCGAATACGGCGGGTTTGGTAGGACCTCCCATTTCAACGTTTCCAAGTAATTTTTAACGACAATTGCCACATGGGGCCGGGCATTGTCATGTAACAAAATTACCTTGTCGTGCCTTTCGATGGTTTCTGGCCGTTTTTCACGCAATGCTCGGCTCAAACGCATTAATTGCAGTCGGTAGCGTTGGCCAGTAACTGTTTCGCCAGGTTTTAGCAGCTCATAGTACACTATCCCAGTCTGATCCCACCAAACGCACAGCATTACCTTCAGACCATGAATATTCGACTTTGGCGTTGATGTTGACGTCGATGGCAATGATTCACCAGGCCGAGCATAGTATTTTCTCTTCTTGGGATTATCGTAGTGTATCCACTTTTCGTCTCCGGTAACAACTCGATGCAAAAAACCTTTCCTTTGTTGTCGTTCGAGCAGCAGTCCACAGATGAAAAATCGCTTTTCAACGTCGCGCGGTTTCAACTCGTATGGGACCCAATTTCCTTGCTTTTGAACCATTCCCATGTTTTTTAAGCGCACGGAAATTGCTTGCTGAGTGACTCCTAACGATCCTGCAAGCTCTTGTTGCGTTTGGCACGGATCTTGATCGAGCAATTCCTCCGATTCGGCGTCTTCGAACTTTTTCGGCTGGCCCGGGCGCTCCTTGTCTTCGACACTAAAATCACCATTTTTGAAGCGTCGAAACCACACTCTACATGATTTATCAGATGGCGCAGATTCACCATATACTTCCACAAGCGATCGATGCGCTTCAGCGGCACTTTTCTTCCAATTAAAAGAGAAAATCAAAACTTCCCGCAAATGTTGTTTATTTAGCAAAAACTCGACATATTGAATGCTCAGAAAACCAATGTTGTTCTATAAAACTCGAAGCTTCGTTGACTGAATATGGTTGACAAAGGTCAAACCTTTCCAACAATGCCAAAAACATCTATCATTATTCAGTAAACAAATCAGCCAGAGCCATCTATTGAAAACGGACCTAATTAATTTGTACTCCCAATACTAAAATTTGATTGGTGGCTCATACTAAAAATTTTTATGTTAGTTAAACAAAAAATTCTTTTGTTCAGTTTACAAAAGAAATGCTTGTTTCACTTGCAAAAAATAAGTTTGTAATGGATACTAAAAAATTCTGTGGAATACAAATTTACTAAAAAATTTTTAGTAACCTCTTGAAATTTTTTTACAGTGTATGGAACTTATTTGACGGTTCCGAAATATGTCAATGTCTTTTATTTTTTATTATAACACCTTTCTTAAGTAAAATTAAATTTTTTTTTAAACATTTATATTCCTCTAAATACTATCTGCTTCCTATTATGTAGGAAGTAAAATTTAGTAAACCTCAGCAACATATATCACATTCATAAAACGTGAAAAATTTTTATATAACTAGAACGCGCTCGAAATAATGTTCCCTATTATACCATTGTGTAATGGAATACTTTTATATGGTCCTGTAAATTGATAAAAATATTCTTTGCACCACAGATTGCACAGATTATATATTGCAGTATATAATTCATAGAGGCTCATCGATTTTATTTTGATCAAAAGAGTCATGACATCAGTCAGTAAAGAGGCAAACATCATTAAAATGCTCTTAATGTAACGGCCATAATGTAAGGAATACTTTTGATTGCCCAGTTTTAAATGACTCGAGAAAATTATCCAATAATAATGTATTTTAAATTTCAAACGATTCACGTTTTTTGCGTTGTTCTATGCGAACGGACAGACGGACAGACGAACGGACGGATTGAACGAGGAATGTTCTACGTATTAATATAATTTCGAACGCAGTAAAAAACGTATTTGAAATCTAAATGTAATTGTTTGGAATTAAATTAATAATTATTTTTTATTTAGATTTCATAATTCTTAAATTTATGTTTAAACTTTTTTTTACTTGGTAATTACTTGTTAAAAAAAATATTATTTGCACTTTCAAGTCGTATTGGTCAATTGCATTTGACATTCTTTCTCAATTTATCTTCTTAATTATTTGGCTTTAATTGAGTAACAAAAGTTTTTAGCGATGTAAAAACAAATTAATTCTATTAATTTCTTAAATTTTTGTAAATATAATTGCTTATACAATTAATAATAATAAATTTTACTAGCGTGCTGCATGAAAAAAATGTAAGAATAAATATAATTCCAAAAAAGTGAAATACTGAAAAATAGGAAATACACAAATTATTTTTTGTCAAAACAATAATAAATGAAATCTATTTAAGTTGCAATAAAACGAAAGTTACACATTACATTTTCATATATAACCGTGATTTAAACAACAATGCATTTAATCAAACTAGCAACGTGTTGACATAATACTCAATAGTTTAGGAAATCACCCCGGTTATTAAAACTAATTACAGATTTCGAAGCAGCGCACATTCTATAAATTAACTAGATAACTCATTTATAAGGATCCATTATTTGGATTTATGTTTATCGTTCTCTTAAAATATATCCGTTGGAACCAGGTGGTCATCATGAAAATTTTAGAATTATAGGAGAGAGTACGAAATTGAAGTATAGCGTTATATATGCACAATTTACGTTTTGTTCACATTTACATTTTTAACAATTGAATCGATATTTCAAACATTATTATTCCTTAAATTGAATAACAAGATATTTCAAATTAGATATTAGTTAATATTTTTATATATTTTCAATTAATAGCTTTATTTGTAAAAATTGTTATTCATTTTTTTAGTTTGTTTATCAATTTTTTAATCCATATTGGAAATAAAAATTTTAACAATCATTAGAGAATAGACTATGGAATCAATAAAAAAATTAATCGTATCTTTGTTGTTTGTGCACATTGCTAAAGAATTATAACAACAAATATTAAAACTTTACACTACTTCATTATCATGTGTTCTAAAATCACTCTAAAAATATTTTTCTGTATTCTTTGTAAATATTTTTATATATAAAATGAGCCGTAAATTGCTCGTCAAACGTAGAAAATGAGGTGCGTTTCCACTATAAAGAAGTTTTTAAAATATTCAGATCTTGGTGCAATAGTATACAGTACTTTGGATACTGTATAGGTATCGGATATCTTTTGTATTCCTCTAAATACTATCTGCTTTCTATTATGTAGGAAGTAACATTTAGTAAACCTTTGAAACGCATATCGGTTTCAAATCACGGGACATATTTTTATATAATTAAAACGCGCGCAAAACAATGTTCCCTGTTATACCTTGTATACTGGAATCCTTTTTGTGGCCTTGTAAGTTAATAAAAATATTCTTTGCACCACATATTGCACAGATTATATATTTTAGTATATATTTCGTAGGTGCACATCAATTTTCTTGTGATCGAAAGAGTATAATATCATTAAAATGCACTTTAAACTATTTTTTCGTATTTGCCATAATGTAACGGAATATTTTTGATTATCCCTGTAACTGAGCTATGCATCCGAATTTAAATGACTCGAAAAAATTATGCACCAATTATATATTTTAAATTTCAAACGATTCGATTGGTTATTTTTTACATTGTTGTATGCGAACGGACAGACGAACGGATGGACTGAACGAGGAATATTCTACGTATTCATATAATTTCGAACGGACCAAAAAACATATTTGAAATCTAGATGTAATTGTTTTGAATTAAATTAACAATTCTTTTTTATTTAGATTTGATGATTCTTAAATTTATGTTTAAACATTTTTTTACTTGGTATTTACTTGTTAAAAAAATATGATGTATACTTTGAAGCCGTATTGGTCAATTGCATTTGACATTCTTTCTCAATTTATATTCTTAATTATTTAGCTTGAATTGAGTAACAAAAGTTTTTAGTGATGTAAAAACAAATTAATTCTATTAATTTCTTAAATTTTTGTAAATATAATTGCTTATAAAGTTAATGATATATAAATTTTTTCTAGCATACAGCATGAAAAATTTAAATGCACAAATAAATATAAATGCAAAAAAGTGAACTACTGAAAAATAGGAAATACACAAATTAGTTTTTTTCAAAACAATAATAAATGAAATCTATTAAAATTGCAATAAAACGAATCTTTTTTTTCATACTTACATAACTTTTTTTGTTTTATTTCATATATATGCCATTTTGTTTTTTAAAATAGCGTTACATTTTTACAAAATGCCGCCATGATACAAAAATTAAATTATACTAAACATTTTCCTTATAATTGTCAATCACCACGTATGAGCATTTACACGTTTACATTTCACTTTACGAATAAAAATGTTCATGAAATTAATCATGTGACGTGATAAAGCTATTTTAAGTACGGTAATCTTATTTTACTTTATTGAAATTGACATTTATGATAAGAAAAAGTGTTTAAATCTGTCAAATCGAATGCTTTTGAAGTAACAAAAGAAATGTGTAATGCATTTATTTACAACTACAAAAAGGAAAAGGAAAAAAAAAGATAGTACTTTTATATTATGCGAACAAAATGTGTGATTGGAATATAAATGCATTTAAGTTTTCATGTTAGCAATTAAATTTTTTTGCGGATTATTATTATGCACTGTGTCATAATTAAAATATGTTTTTCGTAAGTGATTTTTGTAGTCAAATTATTTGTTATTTGTAAATGCAATGTTTTTGATTTTATATTATTTGCAAATTTGTGTTTAATATTATATTTGTCAGTAAAACATATTAAATTTAGATGATTCTACACAAAAAAGTATTGAATAGCTTTATACGAGTACTGAAGTTCCTAATCACTTGCTATGTCGAGTATGGATGTCGATTGTATAAAATAACGCTAAAAAACTTAAAAATATTTATGTCCTTTTATTTTTTGGGGTTTTTTTTAAGAAATGCTTTTCAATAATTTTCAGTATTTTTTAAATCTATTTTTAAGACATCATTTATATCAGATGAAATAACAGTTTTCTAAATTATTTTTAATAAGTTCCATAATATAAATAAGTCACAATCGGTCCAAAATGTACAACCCTATGTATGAAAGTGAAAATTTTGTGTATTTAAATAACACACACACAAAAATATACGGAACATTAATGTATGTAAATAAATTTGTATAAATAGATTTTTTTAATAAATGTACACATGAAAAAACATACAGGGTGAGTCATAAATATCGAAACAATAGGCTATCTCCTTAAATATTGCCCTTAGACCCATATTTCCAATTGCAAAGTTTCATAAAAAGTGGATTTTTTATAAAATAAGTTGCAACACCATGGGGGGGGGGGTCCAATACGGCCCCAGAGGATAAAACTTCCGATTAGAAAAAATTTCCTTATGCATTCCTGAATTAAACAAAAAAAAAATCATCTCGATGTCTACAAATCCCCGAAAGATATTAAAATCCAAAATTTTCCAAAATTCGTGACTTACACCACTTAAGCGTACCTCTGAGCGCAGCGATATCAGTTCATTTGAAATTCAATTTAGGGATCGACCATAAATTTACTTATTATTAAATGTCGATCAAAGACAATAGTTTAACTTTTAACTATAAAATAAAAGCGTATAGGTTTTTGCTTTAAACTTCTTTGAAATATGCTAGATGTCTGCAATATCTCGAGCTTGGCGCCAGTCTCGTAACTGGCACGACCCACTGGCCGGACCGTCTTATTAAGCACTTATTAAAAGTTTTATTAAATTAAGTGATATTAATTAAACTCTCATTAAAAAAGCTTTAAAAATTATTGCCGCAGGCAATAATTTTAGTAAAAATAGAAATAGCGATAATGGTGCTTTTATTAACGGAATCATTGGAAATATATTTTAATAAATTACACCGATATATTTTTTACTATTCAGCTTCAAAATGTATGATGGTTTTAAACCTATTTTTTACTTTCTTCTATCTTTACAAGAAGAAAGTATCGTATTCATGAAAATTTTTAATTCCGGTGTTCGACGGATTCACGCGTTTTAGGGCTCAGAGATACCGAAAAACATGTTTTTACGAAATGTCTGTCTGTGAGTCACTGCTCCTGCATCTCTGTGTATGACATACATTTTGTGAGCCTTGTATCTTAAGAACTAATCCACGGAATTTAATAAAAAATATATTTACTTAGTCCTTGATATAAATTGGTGTGATTAGTTTTTGGTGTGAGTCGTTTAAGGGGTGGCGCTGCTGTACAGGCTTTTGTGTGATTTCCGCATCAGCTGTATCTCCAGAATTATACGCCTGGTATCGTCAGTAATTAAAAGCACCTTTTATGCGTCGTCCAATAGCAATTTTAACAAGAAAAATATGAAGGTGACAGGGCCAAAACAATAAAAAAAATTGAAATCGATGTGATAAAAAAATGAGTTTTATATCAATTGACGCATTTAAACAGTAATTAAAGAAGATGAGAATGGCAAAACTTAAACAAAACCTGAAATCGAAACTATACAGGACGGAGTTAATCACCTAGAAACTTTTAAAAAGCATTTAAACATTAAGAGTCCATCTTTGTATAAAACTAAATGCAGTTTTCTGCATCAAATGTTTTTATTTCAGTATTTCTAATTTTTTAAACTGACATAAGTCGATAACTGTCGGTAATGGCAACAGTCCAGCGAGTTCAAAATTTTTTAACATCCCCCCCCTCAAAAAAAAATGCCCAAAGCGCCGAAAGAATTTTTCACCTCAGAAAATTTACTTTTAAAAATGTGATTTGTATACAAAAAATTGCATCTCTTTTATATTTTTTGATCTCTTTTATGTTTTTTAAATTTTTTGAAAAAAAAACTTTTAAGAAGTCTGAAGTTATAATGCTTAAAACTTATATGGTTAACCATTACAAAACATTCAAAATTCTTACTCCATAAATAAACAAATAAAATAAATGTTTCCTTGACACATTACAGCAACATTGTTTCTTCAATTACAGGCATTTCAATTTGTGTCTGATCCCTTGAAATCTCACGATTTATTAAAATTGCCACAACTCTCTTAGTTTTTAAGATATCGAGATGAATTTTTTTTGTTCAATTCAGGAATGGATAAGGAAAAATTTTCTAACTTGAAGTTTTCTCCTCTGGGGGCCGTATAAAAATTTAATTTTCGTAATTTTTAAAATAGACCCCCCATGGAGTTGCAACTTAACTTATAAAAAAATTCACCTTTTTTATGAAACTTTCCAATTGGAAGTATGAGTCTAGGGGAATATTTAAGGAGATAGCGTATTGTTTTGATATTTGTGACTCACCCTGTATACTGTTGGAATGTCACATTAATATTGAACTATTAAAAATATTTAAAACTAACCTGCTTAAAAGGTGCATTTATTATGTTACAAATATAAAAGATAATAACACATAATAAATATACTTCTAAAACATTTTGAAATGTTTTTATGTTCTAAAAACTACATATATTAGATATTGACATACTTTACATTTCTGACACATTATATGCGTCTTTTAGGCAAGTTACTTTCATTGATTTTTATTTCATTTTATGAAAACAAATTTACATATTTATATATTTCGGAAGAATATTAGAGGAATTTTAAAATTTTTCATTTAATATATGGTAATGAGAAAAAAAAGCTCTTTGACAGCAAAGTAATTTATAAATGCCTTTAAACTCAATCAACAGAAAAAAGTCCAAAGCTATACCCTGTGCATCTTAACTTGTCAAAAACTAAAAAAATTCCACCAGTGGTTTTGCTACCTCAATCAAGAAAAGCTATATATATATATTCTTTTTTCGTATATTTCTTCTTAGGAGGACCAAGCATAAGCATTATACAGTGTTGATTTATGTGACAAATTTATATGTAACTAATATTAATGGATATCTATTACATTTAAATTGTTTTCTAGGGAGCGTAAACCTCATTTCCTTTCGTAGAAAATTAATATGGAGATGTAATTCATTTCTCACGAAGTACGATAAAGCTGATCGTTTAATTATGAGTACAATATTTCATTTAAAAATATATTAATGTTACAAATATATTAATCATTTTGAATATAATTTTACAAAGTGTCTTGGTTGTTTATAATTTTTTCCTACTTTTGAAATAATAGCAAAATCATTTCTTTATACTCATTTTTGTCTTTTTTTTATAAAAGTATCTAACATAAATCTAGTAAACTTTTGGGTAAAGTTATTATTGTTATTGTTATTGAAATGATAAAGTTTTCTTATTCTTAAGTTTTCTTTCTAAGTTTAATTTCGATGTAAACTTCCATTTTCAATATGTTGGTTACAATTAAATTTACCCTGTTTTAATATACGTAGACTTTACCCTGGTTGATAAATGGCGATGGAACTTGGAATATAGGTTAAATGGACTACGGAGAAATGAAATCCACAATTAAAAAAATAATTTAAATTTTGACTACCAAGTGAGAAAAAGCGCATGAAGACCACAAATCTCAAACCGGAAACACTGAACTGTTTTTATTTACAGCATACGTTCAATGTGCATTTCATTTGCATCAAGCACATATTCAAAGAGTATTTTAGCATGTTCAACAGTAGCGCGAAGAGTTTCTCGATCAATTGCAGCAACATTACAAGTTATGAAATCCACAATTAAAAAATAGTTTAGATTTCGACTACCTAGTGAGAAAAAAGCGCACGAAGACCACAAATCTCAAACCGGAAACACTGAACTGTTTTTATTTACAGCATACGTTCAATGTGTATTTCATTTGCATCAAGCACATATTCAAAGAGTATTTTAGCGTGTTCAACAGTAGCGCGAAGAGTTTCTCGATCAATTGCAGCAACATTAGAAGTTATGAAATCCACAATTAAAAAATAGTTTAGATTTCGACTACCTAGTGAGAAAAAAGCGCACGAAGACCACAAATCTCAAACCGGAAACACTAAGATGTTTTTATTTACAGCATACGTTCAATGTGTATTTCATTTGCATCAAGCACATATTCAAAGAGTATTTTAGCGTGTTCAACAGTAGCGCGAAGAGTTTCTCGATCAATTGCAGCAACATTACAAGTTATGAAATCCACAATTAAAAAATAGTTTAGATTTCGACTACCTAGTGATAAAAAAGCGCACGAAGACCACAAATCTCAAACCGGAAACACTGAACTGTTTTTATTTATAGCATACGTTCAATGTGCATTTCATTTGCATCAAGCACATATTCAAAGAGTATTTTAGCGTGTTCAACAGTAGCGCGAAGAGTTTCTCGATCAATTGCAGCAACATTACAAGTTATGAAATCCACAATTAAAAAATAGTTTAGATTTCGACTACCTAGTGAGAAAAAAGCGCACGAAGACCACAAATCTCAAACCGGAAACACTGAACTGTTTTTATTTACAGCATACGTTCAGTGTGCATTTCATTTGCATCAAGCACATATTCAAAGAGTATTTTAGCGTGTTTAACAGTAGCGCGAAGAGTTTCTCGATCAATTGCAGCAACATTACAAGTTATGAAATCCACAATTAAAAAATAGTTTAGATTTCGACTACCTAGTGATAAAAAAGTGCACGAAGACCACAAATCTCAAACCGGAAACACTGAACTGTTTTTATTTACAGCATACGTTCAATGTGCATTTCATTTGCATCAAGCACTTATCCCTTTAAGACCCAGCTCGCACGATCGTGCGGGTTAGACATACATTTAAATTTTTGCTTCTAAAACAGTCGTATGTAATATAAGCCCAAATTGAACGATTGTTCCGGTTAGCAGAAAGAGTAAAGTATCTTTTTTTATCAACAGATTGCGGTTGTGGTCCATGTTTTACTTTCAGGTGGCATGTCTAGCTTTGTTTACAAATACAACGGATATAGCTCATCATTTTATCTGTCGTAAAAAGGTAATTATCAATATATTTGTAATTGCCTAGATAAATATTTTTGCTTTAATGTCTAAATAAGTATAATATAATAAAAAACATTAATTATAGACTATTTATTTTGGTCTTAGGACTCAAGATTTCGTCACCCGCACAATCGTGCAACTTGGGCGTTAAGTTAGTCAGTGCTACAGTAAAGGTAAGTGTTTTTCAATGTTCATTTTGATTTCTGTTTCAACAATTTTGATGACAGCCAAAATAAAACGAAGTATGCTATTACATAATTAATACTATATTATTTTCTTGGGTGTTGTCATAGATAACCTCCCTTTTTTTAAATAATTTTTAATTTTTTTCTTTTTAATTAATAAAATTTTCAAATACTTTTTCTAATTTTTTATGCAGTACTTTGTTAACTTTTAATAAAGCAAAATAAAATATTTTTTCAGATGTCTAAACGGAAAAGAATTCTCACTCAAGAAGAAATATTTTAATTGATGAATAAATCAGATTCTGAGTTTAGTGATCGCTCGGATGATGACGATGTTACGGACAAAACATTTGAAGCAGATATATTAGAAGGACAGTCAAGTTCAGATGAGCTCGATGAAGAAAAAATGACAATTTTGGATCATTCTTCCTCTTCAATGTCTCCTAAATTCATTTTCCAAAGTTCTACCTCCAAGGCGTTTTCGGAAAATACTAAAAGAATGAAAAAAGAAAAAAAGGAATACAAGTGGACTGTTAAAAAGTTCGTTTCTGCACCTCATCCTGGAACATTAGATTTCACGCAACTGCAAGTATGTTTTTCATTTCTTAAATTGTAACAAAAAAAAAGTTATAGACTTATAGAAGAAACTAAATCGATATAATAAATAAAAACTTTAAAAATATAACAAACATTTTTAAATTAATTAAAATATTTTTTTAAGTCGATAAGTACTTTTCCAATATTATTTTTTTCCTTCTTTTTTAGGCTTTAGAGCGAACCATTTCCCATGTGTTGGTGACATTTCAAGTCTTCGCAAGTGCAGGTTTGAAAACTGCGAAAAAAGTTCAAAAACACGTTGTGAAAAATGCAACGTTTATTTGTGTATGTCAAAAAAATGTTTTAAAGATTTTTACAGTAAAAAAATAACGAATCCATAAAATAAAAAATAATACATCAATAATTACCATATTTGTAAAATTTTTTTGGTTCAGTTTCTCTCTTCTATCCATTTAGAGCCAGAAAATGTATAAATCTTAACATGTAATAAGCAATGATTTCAGAGGAAAAGCCGAACCCGCACAATCATGCAGGTGCGGCTTTCACAGAAAAAGCCCAACCCGCACGTTAGTGCGGGTACACTTCACGCTCTAGGGGGGCGAGAAAAAATTTTTAATTATTTTTTTAGGTGTCATTAGGGTTAGTAAAGAGTTAATAACCAGAGGAATATAATATTTAATGATGAAAATGTTTCGGGTCTTAAAGGGATATTCAAAGAGTATTTTAGCGTGTTTAACAGTAGCGCGAAGGGTTTCTCGATCAATCGCAGCAACATTACAAGTTATGAAATCCACAATTAAAAAATAGTTTAGATTTCGACTACCTAGTGAGAAAAAAGCGCACGAAGACCACAAATCTCAAACCGGAAACACTAAGATGTTTTTATTTACAGCATACGTTCAATGTGCATTTCATTTGCATCAAGCACATATTCAAAGAGTATTTTAGCGTGTTCAACAGTAGCGCGAAGAGTTTCTCGATCAATTGCAGCAACATTACAAGTTATGAAATCCTTTTTAGCTGGGGTGGTCTTTGATACAAACTGTGCAAGAACGTCACAAAATTTAGGAGTCATCACCTGAGAATAATAAGGTTCTATCTGTGTTTTTTTTTTAATTACTTACTGATATAGTGACTTCTGACATTTCTGGATTAAAATAATGTCATAATACAATTGTATTATCATGTGTAAATTATGTATGTCATCATTTTGATGCAAAAATGCCTTCATAGATACAAATAGAACCTTTCTATACCGATAAATATTTTTTTCAAAAACACAGATACAATCTTATTATTCTCAGCTGACGAAGTGGCTACGTTTTTTAAATTTCCGAAAAATTGTGCTTTTCAGCTAAAAACTCCATTAATTACTAAACTTTTCGAGCTCTGATATAACTTTATCAACATAACTTTTTGATAATTTTTTTTAATTACTTAGAGTATAAATATAAGACCATCTGCAGCTGATAGCTTAAAAATCAATTAGTTTGAGAACATATTTTTTTAAATATTGCCATTGTTCTAATACAGAAATTTAAGTCGCTGAAAAAAACTTTCTCCATATGTCTTGAGCATAACTCAGTGAAAATCGATTCAGAATTTGAACAAAATCAGTCGAGTAGTTATCGTGGAAGCGATTTTTTAAGCTCGCATATTTCCCATAGGATTGCACCAAATACTGTTTTCTTTAAAAAAAAAAATCTGTATTATGGGTAATTGTTTCACCTTAAATTATACCTTATAACAATACAAATGCAGGAAATTCCATTATTTGACAGTTTTTATTTCCAGACATATGTGCTTAAAAATAAGAATGAAAGATAGCATCGATCGAAAAAAGTTTAAGGAAGTATGCAGACAAATTTCAGCAAGTTGAATACAGTAACAACTGTGTAACAACTAATGCTTCCATGTCAAGTGTCATAAAATGAAGGATGACAAATAAATAGGGGGACAGTGTCTTCTAATTCCGAACATATTAATCCATGAAACACTCTGGAAATGAACTTATTACTAATAGATTTAAGTTATTGGATATCAAACTTTATCAAAATGTATCAAATTATAAAATTCTCAGTGCGGTGATTTTTTTAATTACTTTATCTCTTCCCAGTAATATTATTGATTTTTAAAACATCACAAAAATAGAAATTGGAAAATAATAAAATAATATTGTCTTCTGCAGTTATGTAAAATTTCTATTTATTACAAGCCATATTCAAATTATAAAGGGCACAGAGTACCTTTGGAGCCTTCTTTTCAATTTTAATAATATTTAATATATGTGGGTGTACAATACTTCAGAGTGCCAATTCAATTAAATTAATTTACCCGTAAGACATGGTGACGTAACTGCGACGTCGTTGTGAGGTCACATCGTGACTTTGTGGCGATCGATCGTCGATGTGACGTCACGTGACGTCGATGTGAAGTCACAGTGACTGAAATGTGAAGTCGTTATGGCCGTTTCAGAGCTCTTTTGTGACCAATTCACAAAGTGGTCACAATGTGACAAATTTGTAAAAAATGTGTCATTTGTGACTACTTTCTCATTAACATTATGACGGAACTGTGTCAAAAGCGACGATATTTAAATTGCCAGAAACATGTTTTTTAATGTAAATAACATGTTTTGAAGAATTTTAGTAAATTTTTTAAAGATTTTTAAAAAAGTCATATCTTAGTCACAATGTAACATAACTGAGTGGTGGCATTTTGGTCACAGATGTGATGTGGAGAAAGTGACTCACAGTGACGTCACTGTGACTATGCATGCTATGTGGGTATATATGTATACGTGCATGTGTGTGTGTGCGCGTGTATGTATTGTAAAACAGCCTATTTTACTAAAATTTCATTAACAAATATTTCTTTTTAAATCCATACTTTTATTTTAAATATGAACATTTTTCTTCGATTTTTTTACACATTCATTAGAATATACTACATAAAACTGTATGTGGATTTTTAAATATGTGGGATTTTATATTTAAAATGATTTTTTTACTCTATAAATTTATTTTATCTATTAAATTTATTTTTAAATTTAATTTATTACTATTTTCACATTTATATTTTTTAATAACTATAAACTTGAATGTTAAATACACGCACAAAGATATTGAATGCATCATAAAGAATAATTAAATAAAAACTAAAACTCTATCTAAATTAGCAAAAAAGCCTTAGTATTTATGGATCAAGCAAGTTATATAAGTATGAATTGGTCGAAAAATCAGTTGTATTTGTATGGATATCACTTTTATTTGTATGTATTTTTTAATTGTATGGGTGATTGCGCTCCACCTCATAATCTAATCCATGAACAAAAATATTCAAAATACAATAAAGAACAAGTAAAAAAAAATCAAACATCTATCTAAATTAGCAAAAAAGCCTTAATATTCGGACAAAAAAGTTTGTAAAAATACAAACAGATAGAAAAATCAGCTTAAAATACTAATTTGCATGAGTAATTTCACTGTATATATTAAGAAAATTTAAATATTTTTTTATACAATAGTGATATACATTAAAAATGAGGTGTCAAAATATTTACAATTAAGCTGTCAATTAATATTACAAACGAAAATCGATATTTTGACCAATTTCAAGGTACTCTGTCCCTTTAAGAAAATTATTTTTAACTTCCAATCTAGATTTTGTGGTATAAATTTTATTTTCTTTTAAAAACTATATCAAAATACAAATAATCTAAAACATCAAAATTATATACAGGGGTTGGACAAAAATATGGAAACACCTTTTGAAATGCATGTTTGAAAAGAATGATTGATTATAATGAACTATGTTGATGGCACTGGAGTTTTCGCCTACTGATGCCACCTATACAACTTCGTAAAATTGCTGCACCGTTCAGTCGTTGTTGGAGCACTGTTATGTGAGATTATCATTGCATTATGTCAGAGTTAACAGACTTCGAACGTGGGCAAATTGTTGGCGCGCGTATGGTGGGTGCTTCCGTAAGCAAGGTAGCCGAGGTTTTTAGTGTTTCAAGAGGTAATGTGTCGAAGATTTATTCCGCATATTTGAAATGCGGAAAAAACATCATCCGCTAAATCACAGCGCGGACGAAAGTGTGTTCTGAGTGATCGTGACAGACGATCATTAAGGAGGATTATCGCGAAAAATAAGCAGTCCACGGCTGCAAAAGTTACTGCTGAAATGAATGTCGTGTTACCAAATCCTGTGAGCACCAAAACAATTAGAAGGGAGCTTCATAAATAGGGAATTGCTGGTCGTGTTGCAATTGAAAAGTCATCCATCAGTAATGCTAATGCCCGTAACAGGAAAAAGTGGTGTTTAAGTCATAAAGCCTGGACTATAGAGCAGTGGAAGAGCATAATATAGTCTGATGAGTCTTCTTTCACATTGTTCACCACTTTTGGCCGAGTTTACATCTAAAGAACGCCATCTCAAGCCTATAATACAGACTGCTTGTTGCCAAGAATGAAACATGACGGGGGTTCGGTGATGGTTTGGGCAGCCATATCATGGTTCTCTTCTGGCCCCATGATAACTCTGTAAGGGCGGATTACTGCTCAGACTTATGTGAACATTTTGGCCGATCAAGTCCATCCAATGGACAAGCTTTGTTCCCCAATGATGATGGTATCTTCCAAGACCACAACGTCCCCGTTCACACAGCTCACATTGTCCAGGACTAGTTTTCTGAGCACGAGGATAAATTTTCGCATCTCCCCAGGTCACCAAAGTCATCAGATTTGAATATTATCGAACCTTTGTGGTCTATATTGGAGCGGAAAGTGCGTTCTCGCTATCCACCGCCAACATCGTTATCTGAACTTGCCACCGTTTTGCAGGAATATTGGTACAATATTCCCTTGGCAAACATACATAAACTGTATTTATCCATTCGGAGAAGGCTGCAAGCTATTTTGAATAACAACGGGTACCGTACACAATATTAGGCAAGGAAACGTGTTTTTTTCAAGGTGTTTCCATATTTTTGTCCAACCCCTGTATATATTTATGAATAATAAAATACATATATTACTTAAATAAAAGATAAAGTCTAGTTTCATAAAAATTAAAGGGCAAATTAATATTTCAAAGTATATACTCATTAAAATAATAAGATTCAATTTTTCTTTGTACCTTTTGTAAGTTCCTTATTAAAGTGCAATTCAAGATTTCAAGCATAAAGTTTAACATTATTCTTATTAATATTTAACGTAATATATGTTTAGAGCTTAAATATTATTTTAAGCGTTTGAAAGAAAAAAATAATTTAAAAAACTTAATGCATTTTTTATAAACACCATAGTTACTTTAGATTAAAATAGCTTAATAACGTAAACTAGAATTTTCACTAAGATTAATCATAAATGCATTAAGTTTAAAGTGTACTTAGTTTAATGTTTGTTTAATAATGAAAGTAGTATATGCCATTATCTACTTTATAAAAGAACTTAAAAAACCGTCTCTTTAATACTCATCTGTTCATTAATATTTTTAATATGCATATATATATATATAAGAACGGTATGAAAAATGTGCTGCGAAGAATTTTTATTTAAATATAATCAAGGAAGGATGAAGATGAATCTAAATGTAGAATATATTCGATGATAATAAATGATGGAACTTTCGATACATTTAACTTTAAGTGCAATTAAATAAGATTTATGATTTTAGAAATAAATTATTTGTTCTTTGTAGAATTTTCATTGTCATGCATTTTATGTAAATGTTAGAGCAATAAAAACAGTTTTCAAATCATATATTTTTTCGTTTAATTTCGAGAAGCAATAAGAGACAGTAAAAATGTATTTTATTCTGTAGTTTTATGAATAACGATGAAATATTCAAGGGAGAAAAACATAAATTGCTAATTTTGTAATGTTACCACCATTTAACTTGTTTAATGTATATTTTTTGAGTATACTTCAAAAAGTAGAACAAAAAATTTGAGAAAGTAAATATGCTGATCAAAGCAACTAATTTAAATCTTCAATTTGTAAGCCAAAGTCAATTAGTTAGTCAACTATCAGATAAAATATTAATCGGTATAACATAAAAATATTTGTTAAAATTATGTTGTTATTTATTATTAATTTATCGTGTTTCTATTATCACTTTTAAAGCCTACACGAAACATTGCGCTACAGAATTAAAAAATATATTATGTGACATTATCAAAAGTCAAATAATGTTTCATTGCTTATATATCAAAAAATATATTTTCTAGTTATCTAAAACTCATTGACTGATTAGGTAAACGATGACAATCTGTCGTATATAAATTCTGTTATTATTAAATCATTCATTTACACATGAGATTGACATTTTACAATCCATATTTAATAATTGCAATTACTTTACTTTTATAGTTAATTTAACCAAAAAGTATTTTGTACAGTATTTTGAAATGTAAAAAATAATATTCAATGTCAACTTTTGTTAAAATTAGATGTTATCATAATTTTTAATAATATATAACATGAAAGATAATTGTGTTCTGTGAGATTTCTTGTACGTAAAATGTTACATGTATTTATTTATTTTTAAATAGTTGGACAATAATTAAGTATTTGCAATAAAATGAAACACAAAATGCAGCAAACATAAACACGAGAATTACGGAATTGTCTGTCCCAAAATATTTACAGAACAATGCTAAACATAACGTACTAAACATACATTTTTCACCCAAAAATGAAAAATGGAAAATTACACCTGTTATAATTAATTTACCGATTGCATAATCGTGTTTCAAAATTAATCTAATGTAATTTCGTATGCAGCGATTTTCTGCAGTTCTATATGTTGGCCTTCGATTTCTTCTGTTGAGCTGATTCAGAGTATCAGACCAGATAAAGTGATCGTTCAGGTTAATTGGGTGAAATAGTCCTCCAGTGTTCGTGTCCGGGATAGCTCAGTTGGTAGAGCATTGGCGGCTTCAGTCAAATACATCCCTGGTTCGAATTCTGGCCCGGACTTTTTTCACTCAAAAATGAAAAATGGAAAAATTACACCTGTATATTTACATATGTTTATCTTTCATGAATAATTTCATTTCGAAAACAAACAAACGCACTTGTTTTCTTAGGTTAATGCATTTTTGGTTGAAAATCAAATTATACTTCTAAAAAAAGAATAAAAAAATAAGTATGCTTTATTATTATTACTATTGGGATAATTATATGAAAGAAACTACTGCCGCTGAAATAAGTAGCTTGTGTACTATTTACAAAAGGAAAAACTTATACCAAAGTTCGAGTATTTGAAATCACAGCAATTTAAGGGGTGATTGTGCAAGGATTCTAGTATTTCCAGATTTGAAAATGAGAATTTTTGTCACTTTTTTTTCAAATATCCGCACTTAATGCATCCTATAAAATTATTTTATAGAAATTTCGCTCTAACCGACAAATGAAAAAAAAAATCGCAACTTTCACTTAAAAACTGTTATGTTATATACTTAGTCGTTCGGAAAGTCGTTTCTGTTTGGAATAATTAATTTGAACCGAAAACTTCTACCATTTAATTATTAGACATCGTTTCCGCTCTCTAATTTTTAGTAATTAATTGACAGAATTTTCCGGTACGAATTGATTTTTTCCAAACGGACACAATTTTCCGCACGACTCAATATATCCATTTGTTCTTTTCGAAGTTATTTTTGTAAGAATTTAAAAACTACAAGCTAGCAAATGTTTTGAGTAATATCTTTATATTACCGATATAACATTATAAATATTTAAAATCTGTGATACAGATGTAATACTAAAAAAAAAAAAAAACATGCAATTTAGATTAGATATATAATTTAATACATGTCAGGGAACAATTTTCATATCCATATCTCCATTCCTAGTTTGCGCATTGTTGGAATATTTCAAAAAGTGCTTGTAAGGAATTTGCGACTATTCCGGTATGGTTTGAAAAGCACCAGTTTTATCGTTTTGGAATATTTAACGTAAAATACTCACTTTTGTTTTCAGTTTAAGATTTAAATACATACTTTTGAATACACGGAGGCTGGGGCAGCATCTGTCGGGAGTCCCATGTTTTCTCGGACAGATGCTGCCCAAGCCCCCACGTAAAGGTTGTTTGCAATTTTTTTTTTTTTTTATAAGGGACATTCCTAAAATTTCAAAACTTCTGAATTCGCGGTTTTTAATTTGCAAAATTGTAAAGTTTAAGTAAAAATATTAATATAGACCGCAATAACTAGAAATAAATATTTATTGGGCAAAAATACAATTTTTACATTAGAGAAGCATTTAAAATATCTTCAGATGAATATTTACAATAAGTGCTTAATATCATTAGAGACATTATTGAATAAAACGGTTTTTCAGTAAACCTTACTAATATACCTATCTTTGAATTCCAATTTCAAAAAGAAACAAAAAAATGTTTAGAAACTAAACCATAAAGATATGAGATACAGAAATTGTAACTATTTTTTGTTTTTGTATGATATTTTACGATATGCTACACTCATACACAGTGTAAATTTAATTGTCTGTGTACCAAGAAAATTTAAAAAAAAATAATTTGTACAAAAATAGAGTTAACACTGAAACGTGAATTAACCAACGTGTATGCTATAACTTTTTGGGTGCGTTCGTAATTATGTAAATACGTAGCACCTATTGTTGTCTCTCAGTCCGTCCGTCTGTCCGTCCGTCTGTCTGTCTGTCTGTCCGTCTGTCTGTTCGTCTGTCCGTCCGCATATGACAACGCAAAAACTACCCAACCGAATCGTGTGAAATTTAAAATACATAATTATTACATAATTTTGTCTAGTCATTTCAAATTTTATGAAAATCGGATGGATAGATCAATTACAAGGACAATCAAAAGGATTCCGTTAGATTACGGTCAATGGGGGAAAAAAGTTTCAAACGCATTTTAATCGTTTGAAATTTAAAACGTATATATATTACATAATTTTGTCGTGTCATTTCAAATTTTATGAAAATCAGATGGATAGATCAATTACAGGGACAATCAAAAGTATTCCGTTACATTACGTCAATGGGGAAAAAGTTTCAAATGCATTTTAATCGTTTGAAATTTAAAACGTATATTTATTACATAATTTTGACGAGTCATTTCAAATAGTATGAAAATCGGATGGATAGATCAATTACAAGGACAATCAAAAGTATTCCGTTACATTACGATCAATGGGGGAAAAAGTTCCAAATGCATTTTAATGGTGTTAAACTCATTTGAACATAACAGAATTGACATGAATCTATGAAATATGTACTAAAAATACATTTTGTACAATCTGTGATGCAAAGAATATTTATTATTAAATTACAGGGCCACACAAATGTATTCCACTAAACAATGTTATACGGGGAAACTTTCTTTGAGGGGTGTTTTAATTATATTAAACTACTTCACATTTTATGAATAAGATATACGTTAATGAAGTAGAATAAAAATTACTCCATGCATATTTATTGGAACACAAAGATTTCGACCACTATACTTTATCAAAAGTACGCCGTACTATATCAGCAAGATCTGAATATTTTAAAACTTCGTTATCGTACGAACGCACCTCATTTGCTACGCTTCACGTGCAATTTCCAACTTGTTATAACTTGCAAAAGTAGCATAATGGCATACATGAAAGAGTCGATTATCCAGAACGGTCGAGATTAAGGCTGATCTTGTTAATGAAAAATCCAGATAATTGAACAGCTGAAAATAAATGTCGTTGGCAATATTTTTTCCGACAATTTTCCTGCACAGTTTTTCAAGCTTAGGATGGGAAATGTTGTAGTGGACATGTTAGCATATTACAAATGGAGTGTTTAGAATTTATTTCTTATATATTTTTTAAAAATTTTATTTTCTAAAAATTAGTACAATGTCATACATAGAAGTACAAATTCAAATTATTACATGCACTTGTATATTAGGGTGTATCACAAAAAACTTTTTTTTAAATTCAAAATGTCAAGCTTTTAAAAAGTTATCACTATTATCACATATTAACCCCAAAAATATTGTTGAAATTAAAAAATATTTAGGTCTCCCGGAATGAGGATGGAATTTAAACTTTTTCGCCTAAAAGGTAGATTTTTTTAAATATTTTTTAATATATGAATATAAAGAACCTTTTTTTAAAGCACAAAAACATAAAATTTAGATAGGCATTTGTCATTTAAAAAAAATTCATTTTCGTCATTAATTTTATAAGACTCTCGGAATCTAATTAAAAATCTCAGTATTTTAGCAAATATCCAAGATTTTTAATTTATTTTGTTGATCTTTTTAAATTTGTTCCAGGTAATTTTTTACATCTGCAAACCTCCAGATATAATGCAAATAAAATGTATATTAATTTCCAATTAGTTTCTTAGTCGTATTATCTTTTTCCTTCATTTATATAAATTCCCGTTCATCTAAAACAAAGGTAAGTAGCTGAATAAGATAAGTAGGAGGATTTCTAGACAACCTGTCAGCTTCGATATTTGTGGTACCATTTTCATATACAATATCATATTCATACATACTTAGCTTCAAAGACCATCTGAATAAGCTACCCCTTACATATTTAAAAATTTTTAACCACACAAGATATGCATCGTCAGTGTGAATGGTGAATTTATTTCCATAAAAATAGTGATAAAATTTGTCTAAGATGTTAAATGTAGCAAGACACGCTAATTCGGTTATAAAATAATTTTTTCATAAGTTCTCAATCCTCTAAAATAGTATAAAATAGGATGTAGAAAATTATTACTATATGGCTTTTTAAGGGCAGCACCTACTGCCACCTTTAAGGCATCAACAAACATATGAAGAGGTAAGTTAGGGTCATAAATTTTCAGAACAAGTTTAGCAATTACGGTATCATTTAGTTTTTGAAATGAACTTTGACAATCTGTATCCCATTAGCATACAGTATTTTTCATAAGTAACTTGTTGAGAGGATGACTTATTTCTGCATATTTATCTATAAATTTAGGATAAACATTAATAGAGCCTAAAATCCTTTGAAGTTCCTTAGCATTTCAGGAACTTTTTAATTTTTTGATAGCATCAATATTAGTATTAGCAGGAATGAAAGTACCATTTTTTATTTTATAACATAAGAAATTAATTTTATTTTGAATGAAACTGCATTTAAATAACTTAAGTTTAATACTTTCAAGTCTACATAGTTAAAAAAAATTGGTCAAATGTTGAATATGCTCTTCTAAAGAGGAAGTTAAAGATTCAAAATAATAACAAGCAAAATCTATTTTATATTTAGTAGAATTCGTCTAAGAGTTCGATAGAAAATGTGGAGACTAAATTTTACACCGAATGGGAGAACATTCCACTCAAATAATCCAGAATTGGTAGTAAAAGATAATTTTCAGTATCAGCAGGGTGTATGGGTATGTGATGATATCCACAAGCTAAATCCAGTGAGGAGAAATACTGGGCACTGCTCAACATGACTAAAATATCGTCAATACGGGGTAGAGGTTCAGCATCATTTTTCATTATAGCATTTAATTTACGATAATCAACACATAATCATGTTTTTTTTTAAACCTTCATCGCATATTTCTACCAACGTAACACGGAAGGAATAGGGGCTGTTGCCCTCTTTAATTAATCCAGCACCTAACAAAGATTTGATTTGATCCGAAATTTATTTTTCTTCAACTATTGAAGTACAATAAGGTCTCATAGATGTAGGTAGGTCAGATTTGAGAAAAATGCGCTGTGGCTCAATATTAATTTTACCTACATCATATTTATTTTTTTAAAAATGTCTAAATATTCCATCAAAACATCCCTTAAAGTCCCATTTTGTATAGCACATATTTCCCCAAGCAAATAAAATTAATTAATACAGTATTTACTCGTGTATAGGGCGCACGCGTGTATAAGGCGCAGCCATACTTTACAAGTGAAAATGGCGATTTTTTAAAATCTCGTATATAACGCGCACCATAAATTTGATACGCTAATGAAGAATGACCAAATGAATTTCGGTAAAAAAAAAAAAAAAAAATGTCGAAACAAACATTACACCAGACCAGAAAACAAGACGAAAATGCTTTTTTAGTTGTAAGAGAATGACGGGAAATAGGAATGAGTGACGGTGAAGAGAATTGCGAATTAGCGTTTAGATAATGTCACTAGCTCTGTTGTACAAAAAAGCAAGGAATGAAATAAATATGCAGTAATATTTCAATTAAGCAGCATTTTCCAAGTTTTAATATCTTCTTTGAATAATTTCTTGTTTCGTATGTAATCGTTCGACTGCATCCAACAGTAAAAAATTATTCCATGTATAAGGCGCATCTAGGAGTTTTGCCCTAATTTTTTGGGAAAAAAGTGCGCCTTATACACGAGTAAATACGGTATTAGATGGCTCGAAGAATTGAGGATCTGTGACATTTCCATAATTGGGTTGCATAATTCTTCCTAACATTAAAGTATAATAAATTTAAATTATCGCTGGATATGTCAACACATCTTGATTTAAACAAGGCTTCCTTGTAATACTTTGTAATTAAACACATTGGTAAACCTAGTAATAGCTTATTCTAAATCAGTATCACAAATGAAAAAATTAATGTACTTTTGCACATTACCTAAGTTAAACAATAAATTACATGATTTATTGATTATAACAGTTCCCTCGGATTGACCAAAAATGGCAGGGAGAACATTTATAGTTTTAGCTTTTAATAAATTAACATATTTGAAAGTAATTATAGTTACTGTAGTTGTTATTGTAGTAATTACCTAAGTTTATTGTTATTGCAGTAGTTGTAGTTATTTTTACGTAATTGTAGAACCAGAATATATAATACAATGAAATTCTTTTTTATTAATATATCCATGAACCAGTAATTATCTTACATTATTACGAATATATTGCGATTGGTTAGGCATAGGTGTAACGTCATATTGTTGAAGATTCTCATTAAAAATACAACTTTTTTCCTAGTGATATGATTTTGATATTCCTCTGTTTAAACATAATTTACATGGTGGACTAGGATGTTTTCTCTGAAAATGATTAACATGTAGTCTGGGACTAACAAATCTGGAAGTTGAAGGGTTAAAATTACCCTGTGGTTGAAAATTTGGACGAATAGAATTTTGATGAGGGCGAACCCATTATCTACGTGTGCTATTATGTTGAAAAAATTGTCTAGGATATTGAGAATTAGATTTAACAATGTTATTATTAGTAGACTGAGAAGGAATTACCACTAACTGTTTTACTAATTTTATTCATGCTGTAGTGCTTTCATGGGGATTTGCAATTAGATATTTTTGATATTCCGGTTTTATCCCATCTGTTAATCCTTGTAAAATGATGATTTCACTTAAATTTAATTGCCGACCCATCTGTAACTTTTTATGGAAATGATTTTCAACATAATCAAAATCATGCAATTTTAGGGAAGCAAAATCAGAGAAACGAAGTACATGTACGTATAAGAAACTTTAAGTGATAATTTTATAACTTCTAAGAAATTCTATCAATCGTAAATATATTTCCAAACAGTCATAATCATAATTTAATCTGGAATTTAGTGGAAAAATTTTCAGAGTATTTAATTTCGAAAACTGTAGTTCAAGGAACAACTATTATAATCTTTAGAATAAATAATCAACTTAAAAACATAACAAAAATAAAGAAATCGTATTAAAATTTCATAAACAACAACAATATCAAATAGAAAGTAGAACTTACAAAATGTCGTGCTCTAAATTGTTACTAGGAAATCTAGATTTTATTGAAAAAAAGGAACTCGCTATAAGGAGCATCCCGAAAACTGGTCACTTCAATATAAATCACATTTTCATCAATAATGTGATAGATTATATCTGTATTTTTTTCTCTTTCTTTACTTCTTCATAGACAGTTTTGGCAGCCGTTGACACTGTTACTCCACAAGACATGGTGACATTTAAATAACCAACAAGCTTTTAATAATACAGCAAACAAACATTTTTAACGGCTTTTTTCACACACTAACGACACTTTGAAATGTGCACTATGTTTCCATAAATCCTGTCGTTCCATGTTCCAATTCCATGTCATTTAAATATTACATCAAAATAGCTTGCCCTCGTGTTACATCAATGTAGTAAGGCCAGGAAACTACATCCTAAGGTATATTATCCCTTTAGTTCAGACAGACGTACCGTACATTTTTTTAAGCACCTTTAATTCCATAAGTACCCTTCATTAAGAAGATACTTCAATGAAGTCAACGTAAAAATATCTCACTCACACTAATCCTACAGATGAAATTTAAAAATATATTGCATTTATATTTCAATATTAAAAAAATTCTTTTAATTAAAAAGATAATATTAATTTTCTAAGTCCATTTTTAATTTTACGATTGTATTTACAGGGATGTTTTAAGAGGATGCTTTCACGATTGAAACCAGTTCTGAAGTTGAAAGTGTCATCAACAATACCTGCAAATAAAATGAGACAAGTAAAAAACGGCCTTTATCAATCTCATCAATCCAGTGTAGAAAATAATGTTTAAAATTCATGAAATGCAAACGAGATATCTTTATATATTTTTTCTTTTATAGTATAAGTATTGGCGAGGTAAGTCATTTCACCTGACAGAATAACGGGTGTTCTTAAATCAAAAAGGACAACTTTGTGACACATGCATTAATTTATTTGTGTTCGGAAATGCATGAAAATAGCAGGTGTTGTTATTCAAAAACTGTCTAATTGCACTCATGCTTTTGTTTTTAAAAAAACGCAATAGAATTTTCATAACAAGCCTTCAAAGTTGACACTTTTGAGCATATTTCCCGACGAAAGCAGAAAAACCAGTCGAAAAGGAGGAGAAAAACGGGTGATTGCGTCATCGAAATAGCTTATAACTCGATAAGTAATTTAATTATCATAAAATGGAAAAATAAGTTCAATTCGAAATCTCTTTCATAGTCAGGTATTAAAATTTTATAACTTTCTGTTAAAAAATGAATTTGTAAATGTGTCAAAACGTTTTTCGCTTGTTGAGCGGATCAGTTAAGAACACCCTTAAACTTTTATTTTTCCCAAATAGAATTGTGAGTTATGGTGCATTTTCCTGCAATCAATTTTTTCAGAGAATTTTAACTTGAGCCTTTTAATTCAAAATGTATGTACAGGGGGCTTTACTAAGTTACTCTAAATGTAATATGTAATAGTGTTTTTATATCGTAAGTATTAAATACATCCACAGCTAAACGATTTAATGCATTGTAATCATGTAACAATGCGTGAGTTAGAACATAGCTGTGAATGCTATTTTCAAATGTTCACATTTGAATGAATTGCGGAATTTAGTCTCTAAGTGCAGCTCATCTCTGAACAAAATAAAAGTTGCAACCACACTTTCCGTTAGTAACATATAAAAAACGCGATTAAAACTGTACTGGCAAATATTTTCTAATATTCACATTTGAATCAGTTGCTGAATTTAGTCTCTAAGTGCAGCTCATTTCTGAACAAAATAAAAGTTGCAACCACACTTTCCGTTAGTAATATATAAAAAACGCGATCAAAACTGTACTGGCAAATATTTTCTAATATTCACATTTGAATCAGTTGCTGAATTTAGTCTCTAAGTGCAGCTCATTTCTGAACAAAATAAAAGTTGCAACCACACTTTCCGTTAGTAACATATAAAAAACGCGATTAAAACTGTACTGGCAAATATTTCCTAATGTTCACATTTGAATCAGTTGCGGAATTTAGTCTCTAAGTGCAGCTCATTTCTGAACAAAATAAAAGATGCAACCACACTTTCCGTTAGTAATATATAAAAAACGCGATCAAAACTGTACTGGCAAATATTTTCTAATATTCACATTTGAATCAGTTGCGGAATTTAGTCTCTAAGTGCAGCTCATTTCTGAACAAAATAAAAGTTGCAACCACACTTTCCGTTAGTAACATATAAAAAACGCGATTAAAACTGTAGTGGCAAATATTTTCTAATGTTCACATTTGAATCAGTTGCGGAATTTACTCTCTAAGTGCAGCTCATTTCTGAACAAAATAAAAGATGCAACCACACTTTCCGTTAGTAACATATAAAAAACGCGATCAAAACTGTACTGGCAAATATTTTCCTAAGATTTAGATTTCAATATATGTTTATACATATACATACACTGTAAAGAAAAGGTCGATCTACTAAAAAAATTTTAGTGATCCATGCAATTACTAAAAATTTTTTAGTAATCTTACTCGGTTACAAGATAATCTGTAAGAATTACTAGAAAAAAGCTAGCAACTAATAGAGTTAATAGTTTTATATTTTTAATAGCTATTACTAAAACTCACTTAGTGTGGCCGTGATAGCCTATTGGTCATAGCACCGAACTCCAGGCTGAAAGGTCCCGGGTTCGATGCTGGACATCACCAAATACGCACCGAATGTATGCAGTGTAAGCATTCGTTAATTAAAAGGATTATGAAAATCCTGTTGGAGCAGGTAGCAATGTTTAGTGCTGCCATCTATTGCAGCTTAGCCGAAAATTTTCGCTTCAGAAGTCTGCCTTTTTACCCACTGGATGCAGCTCGAAGGAAGCTCCTAACCTTCGGGCACACTTACTGGTTATTAAAAATAATTTTGGAGGTATTACTAAAATTTGCTTGGTGACTCATACTAAAAAGTTTTAAGTTAGTTATATAAAAAATTCTTTTGTTCAGTTTACAAAAGAAATGTTTATTTCACATGCAAAAAAAAGTTTGTAATGGTTACTAAAAAAAATCTGTGGAATACAAAATTACTAAAAAAAATTTAGTAACCTCTTGAATTTTTTTTTTACAGTGTACATGCAAAGAAGCAGGAAAATAAAACTAAAAACAAATAGTTAATGCTTTAAATCAACATTTTAATAAAAGTAACAGATGTAAAATGTCGCTCACTCTAATTTCATAAAGGTAATATTAGTATTGTCTAAAGTTTCTGTAACTATAAGAAACAGCTAAACCAATTCACTCTTTAACAAACTACAATATGATTTTTTTAATCACGAAACAAACAGATTCTGAAATGGAATTGTGCTACTCAAGTCAATTCTGTATAAAATAACCCCAGTTTCTTCGTGTATTTGTCATTCAGGTTTCTCAGATTCCGCTGTTTCGATTTGACACTTCCATACACTTTTAAGGCAAAGAAAATATTTCTGTTTCGATACTTTTTAATCACACAATACTTAACTATATATAGATATTGCTGTAAATACACTAAGTAAAAAAAAGAAAAAAGTATTGAACTTTACAGTAATACTTTTGCAATAAATATGGATACATTTGTTCAATTGAATATTAAATATCTTAAATGTTCCGTAAATCTAAATGAACCAAATTGAAATTTTACCGGGCTCACTTTGTCATTCCTCTTTCTGTTAGGACCTTTTTCTTTTCAGAAACAGTTAGCAGTATGTAGTACGAATTAGAATCAAATTATGAAGTTTAGAGTCATACTGTTTTTTAAAACTTTCAACATTTTAATTCAATGCAAAACAAAGTCACTGATTTAAAATATTTTTTAAAGAAATGTAACAAAAATAAAATGTCACTCACGGAGGTTTCAAATAGGTGATAACAAAACAGTCTAAAGTTATTGTGACTTCAGGAAACCCTTAATCATTTGATAGTTTGACAAATTGCAATTTATTTTTCATATCACTAAGTAAACAGTTTCCAAAATAGAATCGTATTATATAGCTCAGTTCTTTATAAAATGACACAATCTTCTTCATGTATTTATCATTCAAATTTGTCAGAGTTTGCTGTTTCGATTTTAAACTACAATAGTCTTTTAAAGCAAAGAAAATATTTCATTTTAGATACTTTTAAATCATACGATTTTTTAAATATCTGCATATATTTCTCTAAATATACTCCGTAAAAAATCAAACAAGCAAAAAGAATTAAACTTTATAATAACAAGGTAGAACCCGTCGAATTTCGACGAAAGAAATTGTTTAAGAAGGAACTGTTTCATTGATTTATAATGAACATACAAAATTAGTTACAATAAAAAATACACCTTATATTGGTAAGTCTAACTCTTAAACAAATGGCATCTAACCTAAAATTAACAAAATACTACTTCTATAAAACTCAGTTGCAGAAAATATTAAAATTAAACTTTAATCGTTCATGTCAGCCGTAAAAAATAATAAAGATCTATTATTATGATAAAGTTATCAAATAATTCTCTTATGCTAATATTCCAAAATGAAAAATGGCAAAAATATATTCCACTTTGATTCAATCATAGGTATTTTCCCCCGTGAAATCTAAATCCGACAACATTTTCATCATCTCAGAATTCATATATGCACCTTTCATATGTGTATTCACCTTTTTTTTTTTAAATTGGTATTATAATTTCATCATTTTGAAATCATTTTATTTCAAAACATGAAGTCCTGATGCTATTAGCTGAAGCAGATACGAAACTATTTTTATTCTTTTACGTATAAATGAAACTCTTGACACAGCACGTATTTTAATTTCTACTTTTTTCACTTCTAATGAGAAAATGACAACATAAAGAAACAGTAATCTGCTTTTTTCGGCTTTTTTTCCCTTTGCTTTTAATAGATATGGAGTACTTCTGTTGCCACAATTAGAAAAACGGTATTAAAACTACAAAAAAATTAATATCTCAAAAATAAATTGAGATACAGTTTTCAAACAAATTGCATTTAAAAGCATATTTTTTCCCTATATGATGATGTAAAAATTGAAAATGTAGGATGTTTAGAACTTTAAAACTTTGCAGTAGCAAAAATTACAAAACCGAAATTTCATTTCAAATTTCACAATGTTGCCATTCGCAAAATGACGTATGCGTTATGCACAGATACGTTTGGCCTTTATAATATAGATACTTTTGTAAAACTTATCATGTAAATATTTGCTAAATCAAATATTAAATGTTTTCACTTTTCCTTTCCTAAAATGAGAATTTTTACAAGTTTGATTTATAATTCGTCCCTCTGTCATGACCACTTTCATTTCACGAACGACTGTCAGTATCCAATTTAAATTACTATAAAGTCATGAAGTTTAAGTCACATTGTTTATTAAAGTTTCAAGATTCTAATTCAATGCAATAAGAAATTATTGATTAAAAAAGTTTTAATAAAAGTAACAGAAATAAAATGTCTATCACACTGTTTTCAAGTACATAATTCTGTAACATTCTGAAGTCTCTTTAATTATATTAAACCGTTGTATCATTTCCAAATTACAATATTATTAGTTTTTTTTTTTTTTTTAAAATCATGAAATAAACAAATTTAGAAATAAAATCGCGCCAATCAGCTCATTTCTGTAGAAAATGACTCCAGCTTTTTTATGTATTTGTCATTCAGAATTGTCTGAGTCTTCTGTTTCGACTTGACACTGCCTTACACTTTTAAAGCAAAGAAAATGTTTTGTTTCGATACTTTTGAATCACGCCATATTCAACTGTCTATAGATATTAATATAAATATACTGTTTAACCCCTTAACGGTCGCATTAAATTACGGTTTAAAAATACGAACTCATTATTGCCACCACATTTTAGAAAAAAAATATATTCATCTTATTTAATGACAAGTAAAATAATACCAGAATAAAAACAATTACACAATTTTATAAAACTGGTGGTAATCAAATAATTAATCAGTAAATGTCGTAAAGCTTGCCGGCCATGATTAAATGGTGCGCGATGATTAAATGGTTAAGAAAAGGATTAAAATTTATAATAACACTTTAAAAGAATAAATTCATAAATGTTTGTCAAATGAAATATTAAACATATTAAATTTTCCGTACATTAAAGTAACAAAAAACTGAAATTTACATGTCCGGTTTGTTATTCGACTGTCTGTCATGACAGCGATCATTTCAGTAACTGCTAACATATTCCACTTCGAATTAGTTTCATATATTAAAGTTTACAATCATATTCTTTAATTTAAGTTATAGTATAAAGTATTATATATAGTACTATAAAGTATTATATATTAAATATAGTATAAGTTTAGTATAAATTTTCAATACTCTAATTCAATGGAATACAAAGTTACCGATTTAAAAAGAACTTTTTAATAAAAGTTATAAAATTTCACGCACAGAGATTTCAAATAGATAATATTTGAACACTCTAAAGATAATGGATTTTTGGGAAACCATTAAATCATTTGATACTTTAACAAACTACAATATTATTATTATTATTATTCATATCAGAAATGAAGAAGATTCCCGAAGGGAATGGTACCATTCAAATTAGTTCTCAATAAAATGACTCAAGTTTCTTTAACTATTTGTCCATTTACAGCTGTCAAAGTCAGTTCTTAAGTTTTTAAACTGTCATACACTTTTAAAGCAAAGAAAACATTTCTGTTTCGATTCTTTTGAATCATACAATATTTAATTATCTATACATTACTGTAAGTACACTGTGTCAAAAAAGGAATTAAACTTCATAATAACACTTTTGAAAAGAATTAGTATGTAAATATCTGCTAAAGGAATTATTGAATGTTTTCATTCTTCCGTACCTAAAACGATTTTTTTTTACAAGTTCGCTTTATTATTCGTCTGCCTGTCATAAATATTTCCTTTCCAGGGGCTGAATATATATAATATTAAAAAGTATTATATATTAAATATAGTATAAGTTTAGTATAAATTTTCAATATTGGGCAATCCAGGGGCTGAATATATACCAGGTTGACGAGTGTTCAAGGAAAAACACTGTCGAAAAAGATATTAAATAACAGTAATTTGTTGAAGACAAATTTGCATTCTTTAATCGATTTTTATTATAAGAAGTATTTTCTGCAAAAAAATACTGGTATAATCCTCCTTTTTTTCTACATTTTTCCCTGAGCACTCACCACCTTCTATCCAGTTGAAATTAGTTGAAATTATTAAGTTTAAAGTGATATTGTTTAGGAAAGCTTTCGAGATTCCAATTGAATGCAATAAAAAAATGATTTTACACAAGTTTTTTACAAAAAAATAACAGAAGTAAAATGTCTCTCACACTAATTTCAATCACATAATATTAGAACAGTCTGTGATTGATTATAAGAAATTATTAAACCAATTCATGCTTTAATATATATATTAATATATATATATATATATTCGAATCACAAAAGAAACAGATTCTTGTTTGGAATAGTGTCTTTCAGGTAAATTCTCTATAAAATGACTCCAGCTTTTTCATGTATCTGTCATTCAGACTTGTCATTGTCTGTCATTTCGATTAGAAACTGCCACACTTTTAAAGAAAAGAAAATATTTCCTTTGCGATTCATTACAATCAAGCACTATTTAACTATTGTAATGGAAATATATTGTGTAAAAAATTATTAAGTTTTATAAAAAGTACTTTTGCAAGATTTGGAATTTAAATATTTGTTATGATTTTATTACTACACACCACAAATTGGAATAAACAGACTTTTTAGGTTCATATGCCTATCAAGACCGCTTTAGTTTTAGATACTGTTGTATTTCCCAGTTAAAATTAATATCAAAATATGAAATGTAAATCCATATTGTTTAGTAAAACTTTCGAGAGTTTGATTCAATTTAATACAAAATTACTGATTTAAAACATTTTTTGTAAGTAACATAATTTAAATATTATTTACACTGAATTTCAAATAGATAGTACTAGAATACTCTAAAATTACCGTTATTACATATATATAAGCATTAAATCATTTCATACATTTACAAACTACAATATTATTATTATTTTTTTAATTTTATAAATAAATAGATTCTGGAATGGAATCCTGCCATTTGACTCAGTTATCTATAAAATGATTCCAGCTTCTTCATGTATTTGCATTCAGAGTTGCCAGAGTGTGTTGTTTCAATTTGCAACTGTCATATACTTTTATTTGAAAGAAAATATTTCTATTTCGACATTTTTTTATCGCATAATTTGTAACTATTTGTAGATATTACTGTAAACATACCGCGTCAAAAAACTTAAAAAACTTTTTTTTTAATTGAAAAAAAAAATAATTTTTTTTTATATTTTTTAATAATACTTTTGCAAAACTTACTACGTAAATATTTGCTAAATGAAATATTAACTGCATTCAATGTTCTGTCCAGCAAAGGGGAAGAAAGAGAAATTTTACCAGTTTGCTTTATAATTCGTCTAACGAAATAATACTGATAAAACTGGCGATAATTATTACCTACACTAATGCCCTTTATATAGATCACCATTAAAATCAAATAACAAATCAGGACGCGTTCCGAGCTAAAGCAATAACAATTAATCTTTAACTCTTTCCCCTTACGGGCACGTGTTGGTTCATCTGATGACGAACTGTTATTGTTGTAGCTCGAAAAGCGTCCTAATTTGTTATTTGAGTTTAATGGTGATCGATACAAAATGTATTATTGTAATTTATAATAATCCGCTTTTTTTTCAGGAACGGCTGATAGTATCCAATTCGTAATTAGTATCAAATCATGGAGTCTACGATCCTATTGTTTAGTAAATTTTTTGAGACTGCAGTTTAGTGCAATAAAAGCAATTGCTTTGAAACAACTTTTTAATGAAAGTAACAAAAATAAAATGTCACTGACATTTATTTCAAATATCTAATACTGAGTTACTCTAAATTTTCTGAGTTTAAAAGAAAGAGTTAAACTATGAAATAGTTTAACTAACTGCATTTTTTTTCAAATCATGATATAAATAAATTTCAAAATGAAATCGTGCCATTTCCGTCATTTCTCAATAAAATAACTCCAGTTTCTTCTTGCATTTGTCATTTAGATTTTTCTGTGTCTACTGTTTCGATTTAAAACTGTCATACACTTTTAAGGAAAAGAACATGCTTTTGTTTCGATACTTTTGAATCAATAGTAATTACATTTCTATTTATATCACTGCAAATATAACGGGTAAAAATGAAAGATAAAAAAAGGTGTACCCTTTATTTACCGACGATACATATAAATACAATTAAAATTACTCATTATAAAATTCTTTTAATGAGTTGATTATTTGTAATAATGTGTAGGAATGAGTTACAGATATATTACGTTATTTTGTTCCAAAAGTAATATTGGTTCACAAAACAAAAATATTTTTAAATGGATGATTTCTTTTGCCATTGTATTTTTTCAGCTTTCTCGGCGCTGAGGGATGGGGATGGAGATTTTTCAATTCGGAAATATTGGTGTATTTATATTGTAAGAACATCATATTTGTACATTTTATAATTCTACGAAATACTAAGAAAATAAATTAAAATAAAAGATTTGAGTAGGATTTTTGCACAAAATCCATGTAAAATATTTCTATTTCGACACTTTTTAATCACAAAATTTATAACTATCTGTAGATATTACTGTAACAATACCGCGTCAAAAAACTAAACAAAAATGATTAAACTTTTTTTAAAAAAATTTTTAAAATTAATTTTTTGATTTTTTTTTTATAATATTTTTGCAAAACTTACTACGTAAATATTTGCTAAATGAAATATTAAATGCATTCAGTGTTCCATCCGGCAAAGGGGAAGAAAGAGAAATTTTGCCAGTTTGCTTTATAATTCGTCTAACAAAATAATACTGATAAAACTGGCGATAATTATCACTTACACTAATGCACTTTATATAGATCACCATTAAAATCAAATAACAAATCAGGACGCGTTTCGAGATAAAGCAATAAAAGTTAATTTTTCAAATTTAATTAATCATTCTAAATCTTCAATCCTTCTAAAATGCTTCAAAAATTCATTCAATGATTATGTAAATATTTTAATTTGGTTTAAAGAATTTGCGCAAAATGCTTTAGAAAGTAAAATTTTCATGAATTCATAATTCGGTAATTAAGGGTTAAACTTAATATTTTTGCAAAACTTAATATGCAAATATTTGCAAAATGAAATATTAAATGCTTGCAATATTCCATATATTAAAAGGAAAAAAACAGCAAATCTACATTTCCGTTCTGTTATACGTCTATCTGTCAAAATTACTTTCTTTACAGGAAAGGCTAGCAGCAATCAATTGAAATTTTTATTAAGTTATGAGGAATGAAATTTTTATCAAATTATGATAGTATCAGATTATCAAAATATTAAAGGTTTTCATTGTTCCGTACATCAAAGGGGAAAATAAAGAAATTTTACCAGTTTTCTTTACAATTAGTCTGTTTATCAATACTGATTTCATTTCAGGAATAGCTCACAGTATCTAGTTGAAATTATCATCAAATTATAAACTTTAATCTCGTATTGTTAAGCAAATCTTTTCATATTCTAATTTACTGCAATACAAAGTCACTTATTAAAAAAAACTCTTTAGTATACATAACAGAAATAAAGCGCCATCTACAGGGTGAATGACACCAAAAAGTAAACGACAGTTTTCTGTATTTGGGACAAATTGAATCTGAAATTTTATGAAAATTCGTGCATTATTTTTGAGAAAGAACTATTGCAACAATCACGACTATTGCATCATGGCAGTGCCACCTGTTGAGGAATTTCACAAAAACGTAATTGTGGTGATGAAAATAAACACCTCCTACTAGGTACGCAATCGTGACGTGGTTAGTACGAAGACAAATGAAAATAATATCCCTTCGGCGTTGTGAACGAAGATCGGATATTATTAATTACTGAAATTAATTCCTTAATATCATACTTAAAATTAACATTTTGCAATAACATTAGGATCGCCTTATTTAACGTATGAATTTGTGAAAATTGGGATTGATGAGTCAATAAAAAAACTTGAGATATTAATCTACAAATTTAAATGATAACATTCCCTAATCTGCATCTAGAAATTACCTTAAAATACATAAAGGGAGAAAACTGGAATAAAGACAAGAATAGGTACATATATACAAAATTTTATTAAAACACATAAATTGGCATCATGCAAACGCTATAAAAATATAATATGCAAGGCAATAACTACTGAAATATGGTTATAGTGAAATATACAAAATATTTTATTTCATTGTTTTTTTGTTGTTGTTTGTTTATTTATTTATTTCCTATTATTCTGCTATCCTCACAGCTCATAACACTTAAGTTCACGACACAACTTATAGGGAAAGCCCCAAATTTTCATATTTTATAAAATCGAGTCCTTCGTTCTTATTATTCGTATTATTTTACTGGTATTATTAATTTATTTATTTATTCATTTTACTATTAATTAAGTTTGAGCATTAAATTCTGATAATTTTGAGCCCCAAAGATAATAATAATTTTAAAATTTTAAAATAATCAAATTTTAAATAATCAAATTTTAAAAACCAAAATTTTAACACAACATTATATCAATAAAATAAATTGGCCGGACACATGAACAATGAAATTTCCTCACCTTACAAGTATGTTCCTGGTATTGGTCGACGTTGGCTTATAGCTGTCCATACAGTTCGTCAGTACGCCAACACAATTAAATCCGAATGCCAAGTTCCAAGGCATTTTGTTTTTAATTAACACAAATAGTTAGCAACTTTTCTAATTTCACGCACTTTCCAATCATCAGTTTGTCGTATGGTCCTTTTAACACTAATAGTTAGCACTTTTCAAATTTCACGCACTTTCCAATCATCAGTTTGTCGTACGGTCCTTTAACACTAATAGTTAGCACTTTTCAAATTTCACGCACTTTCCAATCATCAGTTTGTCGTACGGTCCTTTAACACTAATAGTTAGCACTTTTCAAATTTCACGCACTTTGCAATCATCAGTTTGTCGTACGGTCCTTTAACACTAATAGTTAGCATTTTTCAAATTTCGCTAGGAAGTTCAGGCAAAGTTTTTTTTTTGTTTTGCGGAAATGAAAATTCCGCTCAGCAATGCTCAGTTACTCCTTTGAGTATTTAGAAATCATCCGATGAATAAATAGTCCGCTCGGCAATACTCAGGTATTCCTTTTTGTATCCGATCCGCAATGCTCAGTTACTCCTTTGAGTATTTAGAAATCATCCGATGAATAAATAGTCCGCTCGGCAATACTCAGGTATTCCTTTTTGTATTAGAAATCAGTCGATGATTAGTTCTCTGTGTGCAGAGCATAGCTTCGCTTCTCATCGCTTCATCCGGGAGGCCTAAGATCACATCTCCCGATGACACAGATTATTTCGAAGTTGCCTTATTTCCTAATTTCCTCTTTTTCCCTCTCATCTTAGCGCGAAACTCACAGCAGAGAGAAGAGAAAAAAATCTTTTTTTTTTACTTGACACTTTTAATTCGAAAACTGGACTGACTCGTGTGGGGTTTTTCATCCGGATCCTGTACGCCCCTTTTTACCCCATTGGGTATTATATTCGGACTCCAATTGGCTTTGAATATATTTCACTGTCCATTGGTCAGGTAAAAGAAACGGGGTTGGATTTTTAGACATTGTTCCTCCATTATTTATTGCCGGAGCTACGATTCCAAACCAGCAACCCCAAGTAGACCACACGCGGGAGTAATAAATTTGATTGTAAATCTTTCTTTGTTGCTTGTGTACGTTAATGTCACGAATGGCGACTCTAGGTTTTATTGCTTCTCGTAAACATTTGTTCCTTTTATAACTAATGGTGAGAAAATCCCTTCGCTCATGTGATTTTGCTATTCCCAGGCTTTGACTAAAAGGGAGCTTATAGTATAATAAAACTTCCAAACAAACAACACATATTATTGTTATCATTTCTTGTTTACGAAAGCTAAAATAAAAATTTATTTTAATACTTTTATATACATTAATATTATTTCATTTTCTATCTCTTTCTAGATTATTTATTTATTTATTTATTTATTTATTTATTTATTTTTATTATTATTCTTTCTCTCTCTTTGTTTGTTTCTTTTCTTTTCTTTTCTTTTCTTTTATTTTATTCTAAGCGATGTCGTGACATTTCTTTACGACAGTAATCAGTGTTATATAATATCAAGTATAATTAAATATAAAGTTTTATGAAAATCCCTGCATTTTTTCTTGAGATTTGGCTCTTGCAGAAATTGTAAATAATCCACCATAGCAGCACCACCTGTTGAGAGATATGCACAAAAAAATATCAGCTCTATTTTATATCATGCTCTCAGAGAAATTAATTTTTTGTGAAAATCATGTGTGCATTAGTTCTTGAGATAGAGTTATTGCAATAATCACAAATAATGCAGCTTAGCAGCGCCAACTGTTAAGAAATTTGCATCGAAACGTCATCCGCAACCGTGATATATAAAGTACTAACTAAATCAAAAGTTTTTTAAGTATCCATGCACTAGTTCTTGAGGTATGGCTATTGTGGAAATTGTGAATAATGCAGCATAGCAGTGCCACATGTTGAACTAATCAGATCTAGTTTATATCAAGGTCTAACAGAATCTAAAGTTTTGTGAAATTCCGCTCTTGAGATAGAGCGCCCACGAAATTTATGTCACGTACAGACAGACTCAGAGACAATCATTTTGTAAAAAATACGCTTTCTGTAATCTGTGACTCCTAAAACGTGTAAATCCGTTGAAAACCGAAATTTGAAAACTTTCAAGGATTCAGTACTTTTTTCTTGTAAAGACAGAAGAAAATGAAAAAATTATTATAAAAGTGAAGTTCGTTTGCATCCGATAATATTTTAAAATGTTTTCCAGTTGCTCTGTATAGTGCATTTATTAGGTCTCTAGAACTAAAATATGGGTTATTTAAATAATATTATTACTGAAGAAAACTTTTGCAATAAAGTATATAAAAACAAGAGTAAAATTAAATAAATACCAATTTAGTATTGATGTTTTGATGCTATTAATTTAACATATTTGCCTTTAAACAAGTTTCTTGAACATAAAATTAATTCCGGGTTAGAAAAAATAATAAATACACTATGAAATCTATCTTAAAGCACTTCTGAAAATTACGGACAGCAAAAGAAATTTCTCTTTTAAAAATTCCATTTTGAACTCTTAATTCCATTTATTTCTGCAGTTTATAAATACAAAAGAACTTTTTTTCAGAATCGTGGATACCACGAAAGAAAATTAATTGACAGTTAATTCATAGTTATATCATATTTTCCTAAATTAAAAACTTTTTTTTTGCTTTTAACTCTGCATTTTTCAGTACAGTGAACACATAATAAGTACCTGGTGATCCAAAAGTCAGGAAAAACTTCAAAAATGAATAATTCAAAAACTAATCAAGATACAAAGATACTCTCTTAAAAAGTCAGCCAAAAAACAGCTCAAGTTGAGCTGAAATGCACTCATCTCAATGTTGAAAGGCAGCTTCTCAAAAAAGAGTTGAAATAACTCGAGTTTTAACCAGTTTAAATGAAGTTGGGCTATTTAAATAACCAATTTAGATCAAGAAGATTTAATCGTTTGAAAAACAACTCTTTTATGATCGAAAAAATTACAGCTCTTTCATGAGAAGCCAAATCAGCTCTTTCGTTTTAAGAGTGTGCGGTTTCACCGAATGGATGGAGAAGAAAACGGGTTGTGTGTAATTGAAAAAAATAGTTTTGTTGGAGACCAACAAATGGCTGTATAGTGTTTTATTGCACCAAAAGATAATTTACAAATGAAAAAATGTTAACAACTTAAAAGTCAGCTTAATAACAGTTAATTAGTCCTACAGTAAATGTCCAATATATTGTCCATCATTTATAAGTGCAGCTGTGAGCCTAGGCACCACACAATTCACAGCATTTAGTACTATTTCTTGCGTTTTAGCAGACATATTTTGGCGGATAGCATCTGTCAGTGCTGCTAGTGATGCTGTTGGTCGCCAACATAACTATATTTTTTGTTGCAACACAAAATCCGTCTCTTTTACATCCGTTTGTCGCAAAGCGTATCTTTGTATCTTGATTCATTTTTTGAATTATTTACTTTTAAAGCTCGTCCTGACTTTTAGATCAGGACGTATCCCTGTATTTATGTCAAATAATAATCTTCATGTCACCTAATTGTTTCTCATTTATACAATTAAAAATATCTGATTCATTTTCTTTTTATTACTAGATGTAGTTATATTCAACTTTTGTAGCCAATTAACGAAAAATAATACATAAAACTCATGAGTAATGTTTAATGAATGGATTTTATTTTTATGAAATGTAACTATTTTAATTAATTGCTTCCTGATGTGTTTTAGCTTTTTATTTTTAATTATTTCCGGTTTAATACTAAAAATTGAAGTCTATTCCTAACGACTCAATATTAAAAGTTTTTGCAGATTTCAAAATACAGTCAGTTTAATAATACATAATATATAATAAAATATTCCATAAAAAAGCTTCAATCCATTTATTGATTTATTATTTTTATATGTAGTAATTTCTTGTTTGTAAGCAGTTTTACGTTTATAGAGTTTCTTAAAAAATAAATATTTCAAATAGAAACTCAAACTTATTATAAATTGTTAAAACTCAGTATATACAGAAATTCAAAATATATACAATTTTTGTATAAAGTACTATTTTAGAACTTTTTTTAAAATTTCAAACTAGTCATATATGCCAATCCCAATATTTTCGTTTATCTCTTACATGCTAATGCTCGATTAAAATCTAATACAAGTCGAAAATAATTCCTTTATTGGACACTTTGTTTCTTTAGTAAGATTTTTTCCCATTTTTTTTAATTAGTTGTATTCTATATGATCCCCTCATCTCCTCATATATCTAGGCACGCAGCTGTGATGAAGCAGCCAAATGCAGTAAATGTGGTATACAACCGAACAGCAGCTTATTCTAGTCCTATGTGACAGAAAAATCTTAGAAAATATCTGTTATCACAGCGCTACCTTCCGGGAGTACATGCCCATATTGAATTAGTACACTCTAAAAAATAAATGTGTAAATCAGCTAATTTTACCCGTATATATGTGTAAATTTATAAAATTACACACCTGTTGTAAAATTTACACATATTTTTCTGAAATTTACCTGTTTTTATGTGTATTTAGCATATTAAAATAAGTGTGTAATTTGTTATCACTTGAAATACCCAGATAAGTGTGTAAATGTAGAAAAATGGTTAGATTTACACAAATTGATGAGTTATTCTATTTTAAACATATTTATGTGTACACAAACATGTGTGTAAATTTCTAAAATTACATGCTTGTCATAAAAATTACACACTTTGAACAAAAATTTAGCTGTTTTTATGTGTATATAACTTATGAAGTCAAATATGCAATTCGTTACCGCTTCCTAAACTCAGACAGATGTGTAAATGTATAAAATATTTGGAGTTACACGAATTGGCGTGTTACACATAATTAAAAATGTAAAAATTATCTTAGTTACATTTATTGTCATTACTAGAGATCGACCGAAAATTCGTTATCGTGTTCTGCCAAAAATCCGAGTTTCACCGAAAATTCGTTTTCGGCAAAAATGCTGCTGAAAATTCGGCCAGACCGAAACTATTTGAGTTCTAGAAATTTTGTTTCTTCTTATGGAAAATTTCAGTATGACTTCTTGTTTGAGCTGTTTCCGCTCAAATAAGATACTTTTTAGATGCGTTTGTACTTATATAAATACTTAGTACCCGCAGTCGCCGTTCAGTCCGTCTATCCGTCCGCATATAATAGAATAAAAACTATCCAACAGAATGCTTTTAAATTTAAGTATATAATTATTGCAAAATTTTGTCGTGTCATTTCAAACTTTCTGAAAATCGGATGTATAGTTTAATTACAGGGATGGTCAAAAGTTTTCCGTTACATTACGAACAATGAAAAAAAAATGCTTAAGAGGGCCACGCAAGGTATTAGATACATGGCTGTCTATGGAAGATAATCTCTGGTGATTTCACTAGATTTAAGCGTGTTTAAATTTTAGCTGAATAGTGGCATTATACGTATGTAAAGATTGTAAACAAAGTGCTCGGCTGTACAAAAGAATTAAAATAAGCTACAATCTGTTGGGTATAAAATTCTGAAATTGAAATTTCAATCTATAAGGCGTTTTACTCTACAACATAGTTGAAAATGTTTAAGAATTTTTTTGTCTGACCGTACTCTAACCTGCGTAATATAGTTGGATTGCTCTGTAATTGATATATGATTTATCGTATTTTGTATTCATCCATTTTTGCATAAGACAAATTTTACATAATTTAACAGCTATTTCATAAATCTGTTTATAGTACGAACGCACCTCATTTGTCACGTTTGACGTACAATTTCCAACTTGTTATTTATTGCTATGAACTTCACTGTTTATAATTCTCGGTCATGTATGATTCAAGATCTGGGATAAAAGTATAAAACAAACATGCACGCACATATGGTGCTTTTCAGCTGCTCGATAGATTTTTCAAACAAGAGCATTATTTCAAAACAATCTCAGGGAGGCGAAGCCATGGCAAGTTTTTTTTTTTTTTTTGGAGGAAGTAGCAAATGTTTATTTAAGTGCACATCTCATCTATATTTAATTTTTTGCTAAAATAGTAATAATTATAAATTATAAAATGATTATTTTTTATTACAACTTATTTAGAGTTAGTTTCGTAAAAAAACCCTTTTAAGTCGTACTTTTAAATAGTAGTATTTTATTTAATTTCAAAGAGAAATATTAAATAGCTGAAAAGTTATGTATATTCAAAAATGAAATATTCTTTATTGAATTTGTTCTCCACTGTTATAGACCGGGAGGTGGCAGCAAAGACAACCCCCTCATCGAGTTCACGGATGAAATTTCAAAATTACTTAAAAAAAACTTCGCATATTAAAACGGAACCGATCTGCTAACTCATCTCCTAGGGGGAACCGTCCGAAAACCCGATTTTATCGGTTGACTGGTAGGTTTATCTTTTTTTTTTACACAAAAGATAAAAACATGGGGAACTGGGAGAAGGGACCTCAATAGTAAACCTACGAGTCAAATTCTGAAATCTGGTTTTTAGACGTTTTCCAACACTTGGCAGACCGATTGCATTTTAACATGCGAATCGAGTTTTGAGTAATTCTGGAATTTCACCAGTGACGTAGATGAGATGATAATCTGTACTTCCGCCTCCCGATCTTTTAATTACTTTGTTAATTAATTATTGTAAATGCTTATAATTACTGGCTGTCATAAAATATAAAAGTTGTATTATTATTTTGTTCATATCATGTTTTCGTTTGAAGCTTATACACAATCATAAGTATTTATGCATGTTTATTTTTTTGAAAGAAATGTGTCCCTATACACCTTTAATTAATGAATAATTGTGTACATTCATGTATGCATTAATCCTTCTATAGTAAAAAAAAACTAGCCTTAAAAGGAATGACTCCTGGAATGATGCTGATGTGGAAGATTTCCGGAACTAACGAATCCGGGTTGTCCACTCCTTCCATGAGTCGAATAAACCAATCAGGAAAGGGCTCCGTCTGTGCATCGCCATATGGGTTACCATAAAAAGAGGAAAGGTTACCATCGCCAACAATCGCCAAGTTTGCCGCCAACTTGGCGATATATCGCCAAATTTGGCGACCAAAATTAATTGTCAAAAGTGACGCCAACTTGGCGATAACTGTAATATTTCGCCAAATTTTTAATTTCTTTACAAACCAGTCGTTTGACACATCATTTGAGAGGTTTGCAACTGCTTATTCATATAATGGATGTCTTGTGTGTTATCCCCCATTCTGCTCCCCAGGGGGGACACATTTTTATTTTCTTTACAACACCAGTCGTGTTACACAAGATTTGAAAGGTCTGCAACTGCTTATTCATATTATGGATGTCTTGTGTGTTACCCCCACACTCTGCTCTCCCCAGGGGGGGGCGGTCACATTTTTAATTTCTTTACAACACCAGTTGAGTGACACATCATTTGAAAGGTCTGCAACTGCTTATTCATATTATGGATATCTTGTGTGCAACCCCCCCCCCCCTCTGCCCTCAGAGGGGGCGCACTTTGTAATTTCTTTACAACACCAATTGTGTGACACATCATTTGAAAGGTCTGCAACTGCTTATTCATACCATGGGTTATTGGCGAGCGCAGCAAGCAGGGGTAGACAATAATTTGGAATCGCGAAGCGATTACGCGGGGGGTTGGCGAGCATAGCGAGCAGGGGGGCGGGGCCCCCCTAGTAACTTTAAAAAAAAGAAAATTAATCTTTTTTTTTTTTTTTCGTTTTCGACCGAAAATAGAAAGTTTACCGAAATTTGGTTTGTGTCATGTTTTAGGTCTTAAAAACCTGTTTCGGTCGATTCAAAGCTATTACCCATATAAAAACCATAGTGACAGTGATGTTTTTGTCATATTCCTGCAAATCACGATGGTCACGTCCCATCTATAACCAAAATGTCCGCACTCATAAAATCCCACTGTAAGTAAAATATGAGTTGTTTAGAAACAAAAAGAATGTTACTCAATGTAAAAAAATATGCTTCTGACAAATTTGAAAAATTTTCCGACGTTACTGCGAGTCACTCACATATGTGATCAAACGACCAGTATGTTGTTAAGTCACAATGTGAATGTTTATTTGAAAATAGGACACACTTAGTTATCGGAATTGTGTTAATGCATTTGTAGGATGATGACTGATTTTTGTTTCAATCATTGCAAATGAACCCATATTCATTAATTTATTTCCTAACACACACACACACACAAAAAAAAGTTTTATAAATGCATCAATTTTAATCAGCAATTATAAATTATGATGAAAACATAATTTTGCATATAATCCACGAAATAATTTATTATTTCGTAATTTTGCATATAATGCACGAAATAATTTATTATTTCATAATTTTGCACATAATCCACGAAATAATTTATTATTATTATTATTATTATTATGAAAATTTTTCAAATGCTTTCTATATTCCATGAAAAGTTAATAACTTTGGTTAAACTTACAGCAATCTATATTATAAAGGAAAACACATTCGTTAATAATAGCGATATCATTTTAACGGTGGCAACACCTGATAAATAAATTTCACTTGCACTGCGACTTTCTTAACTTCTAATAGTTGCACAATTTAATTTTTTTCACAATCAAATAGGGAAAGAAATGTTTCTTCAAATGTAATTTTTTCTATTGTACCTCAATTTGTTGTTTTTTATGGTTAAGAAATAATCTGAAACCATGTTTCTTTTTTTAAAACTATTGTGTGCAATACAATTATACAAGATTAAATTCCATAAAAAAAGAAGAAAAAAGAAAGAAAAGAAAATCAGCATTTATTTCCGGCTAATATTCTGCAACGAAATTGAAAACTTGCTTATAAATAAACTTGCATAAAAAGTATATAAATAAAACGTAGCTGTAATAGACATGTAATAAAACCTCGCGCTTAAGCTATTAAAACTATTATGTAAAAAAAATGAAAATGATTATAATAGCAAATTTTTTTGTGATTTTGTTTATTGCTAACTCTCGGTATGTGTTTAACTCAAAAGTATTTCTATTACATTTCAAAACTTTTTTTAAATTTATAACTTATTTTTTCGTATGAAAATTCTTTTTGGTGTTGTATATGAATATTAAAAAAAATATTAAATGTAAAAAGTTTATTAATTTTGAATTTAAAAAAAAAAAATTTCTTCTGTTTTTTATAATCCGGAAAGTTTGAACTGATTTATGAAATTAATCTTAAAACCAGACACGGCAGAAAATAATATTCAACTGAGAAAAGCAAAGGTTTGTGTGTGTATGAAAAAGCACAGAAAGGGGGGTGGGGCGTTTTGTAATGAAAAGCTGCTTTAATATTATAAAAAACAGTTGTATGCATATAGTTGTATAAATTAATATACAATATGGTTGTATACATTTTTTTTCTGTTAATGTTTAAGGATTTTAAGTTATTCTTTAAAAATTTGCTTGCCACTTTTTGCAAACCTTTTAAATAAATGTAACATTTTCTGAATGTAAAATAAATGTACACAATTTATGCTACAACCATCACATAATTAATTATTCATATTTTTATTTATTGTTTTCCAGAAATGTCTTAAAAATAGTTAGATCACAAGCAGTTTATTCAACAGGAAATTAATATAAAATGACAGACAAAGAAAAAAATTTCTTTCAATTAGAACACTTTTTTGTTTTTAAAAACACATTTTGCATCTGCTTGGAAAAAAAGTCGTCTGCGGCTGGCTAACCGTAGAATATAAATAAACAGAGTATATGTAGTAAGCTTTCGAACGAATGCAGGAACGATTACTCGACAACTTAGATCTGTATTGACGCGGATTTAGTAATTTAAACAATGGATTTCTCAGCAGCGCTTCCAAGATCATACTTCATGCAAAATATATAAGTCCGAGATAAATACACTGGCTTAGGCGTGGTGTATATGCTTCCAGCCTTAGCTATTGTGCTTATGTATTGGACTTATAGTTCTCCAAAAAAATTGAACTATAAAGAATGTCGGTGAAAAGCAGGTATGAAAAAAATATTCTTGCTATTTGTTTTTCTTTAAATTATAAAGATTTTAATTAACTTCTTATAAACTTGTTTTAAAATTTTAATATTTCATTAACTTCATTTAGTTTAATAAATTTATTGTTCATTTTGTTGAAATACATAATTTGCCTAGTGACAATTTTAATCAGATGATTAGAAACAATGATTTCAACTGCATTTCAATCAGACTTCTTCCCTTTTTAAAAACATCTGGTTAAGATCATGGTTTCATAAATTTTAAAAGTATATGGGAAAACATACAATCAATGGTTATGTAATCAGTAAACCTTTAAATATACATAAATTACTGAATAAAAAAGCCTTTTTAGAGAATGTTTTCAAACATAATTTTTAAAATTTTGTGTTTAAGTAATATTCTGAAATAATTTGCATTACATATTTTTATTTTTTAAAAATTGCATCTGCTCAGAAGATGATTATAAGAAATAAGGCACAATGGATAAGTGTTTTTAAAAGAAAACATGGAAATGTAATATTAAGGGGGGGGGTCGATTTCGATGATTATTCAATTTATTATTCAACTTGAGAAACGTTAAAAATCTATAAAGAAATATTCATAGTGCGTGAAACTTTTCAATTGTTAAATTTTATTAATTTGAAAATTTTCAAAGTAAATTAGAAGTTTGGATACTGCATGCAAATGAGAATAGAGAAGTTACACAATCAATAACGATTTAAACATGATTTTACTAAAAAAAATTTTAAATATTAAAAGAATATCGCATATACTTCAACGATATGAAGCTAAAATGTAATAATTGTATTTCATTATTTACTTTTTATTCTGATAGCTTTACTATTTTAGGTACTTTTTATTTAGCTGGGCGCCAGTGTTATATATACACATATATATACGTACATGTATATAAATACATATGTAACTATGAATACATATATAAGCATTATTACATATGAGGACCCCAGAAGCCAAGGGGTATAAATGACAAAATTGAAAAAAATAAACTAAATACACAGACGACCTAAAAATATGCTTTTTTCATTTCAGGTAAAGAAATAAGTGATTTTCTTATTATTTGCTGAGTTATAGAGGCAAACCACTTTTTTCGAAAAACAAACAATATTGATTAATTATACATTTAAAGAAAGTTGTATTTTATTTTTTAACATTTATTGAAATAAGAGTTCAAAGACCAGAATGCAACAAGTATTCCTATTTCAATCCACTCAATTGTTATTGATGTTCCAATTTAACATCAATTATCTTTAAACTCGATTTACTCCAAATCGAAATTTTGTCACTTGTATCCCTTGGCTTCTGGGGTCCTCATATATAAGCATGTATTTATATGTGTGCATGTATATATAGATACAATATGTATATAGATAGGTATATGCATGTGTATATATAATATTGACGTCCGATTAACCGAAAAGTACCCTATTTTATATCTTGAATGATATTATACAGATAAGTTTCAAAATATATACCATAAGCTCTATTATAAAACGGTATGATTAAAATGGATTTCTTTTTTTATAGTTATCATCTAATCCTATAAATAAAGTATTGGTGATAATAATAATGAACTAATATGTTGTTCTATTTTATACCAATGATCTGAGTTCTTTTACGTATTCATTTACTTTAGAAAATTAGTAAATCATTTGATATTGTATTAACTATTCTTTTCTTATGGGGTCACCTAAAAAAAAAAAATCTGTTTTTTTAATAAACATATACAAATCAAATTTTCACCACATTTCGTTTTAAGAACTGCGTAATAGATTGTAACTCATTGTACTATTTATGATAGTATTAGATTTATAGTGACTCTGTCATTAAACATCCAGCAAACCAAATACATACTTGAAAAAAAAAAAAAAAAAAAAACAAATTAAAAAAAAAAAAAAAAAAAAAAAAACGAATTAAAAATTCCAGATTATAGGCGAAATAGAGTAGATGCGGTGCTATGTTAAATAAACAATTAACGATCGTTGTTTATTTTTATCATACATTAAGAGTTTTTTGGTTTAAATGTATAATTTCACAAATAAAAGTGTAATTTCGGCAATCTATTATTAAAATTATTTTTTTAATAATAATAAAAATGTTTTTAATTCTTTTTTTTTTTTACAGCTTGTAAACTTTTATGTAAAATAAATTAATCTTTTATATCACCACGTTGTATATCTGCAATATCCCAAAAAGTGAAAGTTACTCATACAATGAGAATCAATGTTACTTTTATTGTCAGCTTAAAAAAAATATGATTATGTTTATTGTTGCTATCTTCAAACATAACAGTTGTCAGCCTAAATATTTTTTAGAATTGTCAACATGCAGCGATACTGAGATAAATTTTCATATCAAAGTTTTATTTCTTATTTGATTAGTTTTTCATAGTTATTGTAAAATGAATTTTGCAGAATTTGTAATATGATGGTAAATAGCTAAAAAAGAGATTTTTTTTACAAAGGTAAGTTCGTATGCTTTACAATTTTGTATTTGAAAAATGATGAAGTTGATGTGAAGTATAAAAATTTTTGTTTACTTTAAACATGAAAAAATATCAATATTTTTATTTATTTATTTATTTTATACATTTCTAAAATGATTCCTTTTGACACTCCAATAAATATTTGCAATTTCAACATCGAATAGCACTTGAAATAATTATGTTTCAGCTTGTTTATCATAATAATTGATATAAAAATACACGTTTACACGTTTTTACACGCCCTAGTTGCCCTAGTTTTCTTAACACTATTTCTACCAAAATAAAATCCCATTTTTTAACAAAATTCAATTCTTTTTTTTTTTTTTTTTTTTTTTTCGTATGTGCATGTATGTGTGTGTGATTTTTAGATTGAAATAATTAAAAAGTATTTTTCATACATTGAAGACATTTTTAAGCGTATTTCATTCAAAAACAACAAAAATTAAAATTTTAAAAAGTATCATTTGGTATCCGTAGAAATACTGCTAGTAAACGAGTAGATCGAAAAAGTCAAAAGATTACTTTATACCCATAAAAAAAAATAGGTACATTTGCAATTTTTTTTTTATTTATTTTTTTTTTCAATTTTATTTTTCAAATAGTATTTAAACTCATTGTACATTTTAGAATCGAAGTAGTTTGAACTTGTTTAGGTATGTATGTGTTGCAGTGATCTCTTGAAGATGGATTGCCAAATTATAGAGCATATATGACTTTATAATAATATATATTATAATTAACGTTTCATAACATATATGGCTCGTTTCTAGTCATCATATGTGAAGCATACCTACATGACTTGTGTATAAGATGTAAACGATGACATAGATGCATAAATATATAGGACATAAGACGTAAATATTACTTATATAAGAATGTTTATGGAAAATAAATGTTTGGAATGTATATATGAGAACGTGAGTTTCAAAATTTAAAAAATCGAATTATTACAATCAATCTCTAATATTAATGAGCCTACATCGAAAAAGCATTATAATCTGCAGAAAAAAATAGTTTTATCGTGCATTTCTATTATTGTAAAACCACGCTTTATAATGAAAACCATTGAACGCAGTCAGGTTTTTTGCGATTTCCTGATATTTTTTTTATTTTCTGGATAAGGCCAGCTTTGAAACTCACGTCTTCATATATAAGATATGATCAAAGTTGACCGGCCAACTGCGATTTGAAACATTTTTTTTTAAATATCTAGAAAAATACACGATGAATTATCCTGAAACTCTAAGTGCGTAAATATAATAGTACAGGTCACACATTTCCTTGAAGATTTTTTCATCAAACTCCATAGGGGACTGTCAACAAATTGAAAATGAAAGAATATCCTTTAGATTACCCTGTCAAAACTAATGTTGCAAAAGCCATCAAACTATAGATTATGATTAAGTGGATTATTGTAATAAACTGTCTTCATTTGTATGTGGATAACATGTATACTCGTAGAGAAATTAAGATTTTAATAGAAATAGTCTTAAATTTTGACAAGTTTTTTTACTTATAATTTGCAGAGTTCTGAATATAAAATAGTGTACTTTTACGAAAATATGAAAAAAACATTATACATTATAGCGTTCACGCATGCGCAGTGAAAAATTATTCAGTAAACCTATTTATTTTTCAAACAATTTTTATTATTAATTCTGATTAAAAAGTATTGTGTACAATGTTTTTTGTCATATTTTCGTAAAAGTACATTATTTTATATTCAGAACTCTGCAAATTATAAATAAAAAAACTTGTCAAAATTTGAGACTATTTCTATTAAAATCTTAATTTCTCTACGAGTATGCATGTTATCCACATAAAAATGAAGACAGTTTATTACAATAATCCACTTAATCATAATCTACAATTTGAGCGTTTTGCTACATTAGTTTTGGTAGGATTATCCAAAAGATATACGTTCTCTTTCAATTTGTTGACGGGTCCCCTATGGAGGATCGGGAAAAAATGTTCATGATAATATATGGCTGTGCTATTATGTTTACTAAACACACCTGGAGTTGTAGGGAAATTCCTCAAGTGTTTTTCTAGATATTTAACAAAATATTTAAAAATGCAAGTGGGCGGTCACCGTGCATATATATATTTCAGGATGATTTTGGCGACATCGTAACTGCAACTTTGGTGTAAACCCCATTTTCTCTGTCCACCATATCTGTATCAACTACGTCTACTGCATTATAATCGCATATATTATTTATAGTAATCAATATCATACAATTAAAATGCTTAAAATATAAGTACTTAATATCGGTTTTCTTTTTTATATTTAAGATTTTTTATAGTTGTTATGTAATTAAATAATCACTCGTGATTTAGCGTTCAAAATGCGTATTAAAATGCTAAATTAATTTCATTCAGTCAATAGTAATCAATAATCTTTCAATTCAGTCAATCAATAACTCTTATAATTTAAAGATTACAAAAAGTACTATGTATAATGTAAGAGAATATTTTTTTATATATAGATTTTATATTGATTATGATTTTAACATTCAAGCAGAAATATTTCTTTAGTAATTTTAACAAATATTGCTGTTAAATGTCACACAGTTTGATAAAAGAATAATTCTATATTAATTTTAATACATTATTTTAATTAGTAAATAAATCTCCTGTAATTTTTCTAACAGAATTAAAAAGTATTTTGGCCTAGGTTTGAAGCGGGATTTTTTATGAGAGCTGCCAATGCTCTACCAAATGAGCTATCGGGGATGAATCTGGCGGACACAATTCAGCCAAAGAACTAGAATTATATACTAAATAAAGCTAACTAATGCCAGACTGGCAGCTTACGCTAAAAGTTGCTGATTCGAATTCTGCCCTGGACGCTTTTTTCATCCATTTAGTAAAATTATATTAAAGGATAATTCTGATTGAACATTCGTGGTTAAAAATGACTAGCTATTTGTGGAGCTTTACATGTGTGATGATAACTTTGGAAGTTAAAGTGAGCAAAAGCTTTCAAAGAGAGTGCAAAAATACAATTAGCAGAGCCCACGCAAAAAAAGTTTGTAATAATTTATTTAAAAAAAGAAAGAAAAAGGTACGGTTTTATTTTTATCCTGTACATCGCAACAAAAGAAAAAAAAAATCTCCATTTTGTCCGCCATAAATGCAAAATAAAATTATGCCATTTTCAGAATACGGAGAAATATGAATTTAAGAAAAGCAAAAATTCTAAATAAATTAAAAACAGCGCAAGCTGTTACACTTGTAAGACAGTGTGAAAGAACTTTAACTTTTAACCTAATTTAAAAGACAGTCTTCATACTGTCTATATACAAATTATACATTCCTGTTCATAAACTATGAATGCATCATTTTCCGACTTCAAACCAAATCTAACAGAATGATAACATATTGTAATTTGAGACTATCCTGATAGTTTGTAAATTAAGCATATTGGGATTTGTGGCCTTGTTTGCAAGTCAGTTTAAAAAAAAATAAGTGCCAAGTATAAATGAGTTTGTTCTTTATGCAATTTTGTTCCGTGATCATGAAAACTTTTTTTTTAGAATTTACATATCAAAGCATAAGGTAAATCTCTGTATACAAAAATCTGTGTATTTTAAATATTACACAAAAGTGTGTGTTTTGCATGTTACGCATACCTATGTGTAAGAACAGAATATTAACACATAAACCTGTGTATTCTGCATATAACACAAAAATATGCGTATTTTGCATATTACACAAGATTATGTGTATGTTCCTATTACACAAAATATGTGTAAAAACAGAATTTTACACATATGTATGTATAAAAATATTGCACAGAAATGTGTGTATTTCAGTGCAACTTACACATTAAAGTGTGTATTTCAAGAATTATCAGATAAGTTTTACACATTTGGACTTATCATCAAATTACACATTAAAATGTGTATTTTTAAATTTACACATTTGGCGCAATTTACACACCAATTTACACATATAGACATGTCGTTTTTGTATCATCGATTTACACATTTTTGTGTGTAAATTTACACATTTATTTTTTAGAGTGTATGTGATGTTTATAGTTGAAAACAATTTATGAAATTCAATTCAATTCGACAGTGAAATTCTACAGTTTGGTTGAATTCTAACTTCTTACTTATTCCGATGGTACAATAATGAAAATAGCACAAAATCACTGTTACAGTACTTCAGTCAGGCGTAATACATCCCAGTTCAACTGTAATCTGCCATTCGTAATCAAAAGCATATATAACCAAAAATATGTCATTGGATGTGTATATTTTTATCTGTATTGTACAAAAAATGAACTACTTGCGAACGCGTCTAAAAACATTTGTATGTAGCTAAAATTCCAAAATTTAGTCGTATTTGTGTTATGTAGCTATAGTATAAAATTACAAAGTATTTAATTGAGCAATTATTTGTGGACTTTTCCCACTGTAGTTGTTAAAATCATCTACATAATTAAAGATGATTACGTGTAATGAACTGAATCAGATGCATTAAAATTACATCATTATTCATTTGAGTTAATTACTTTAAATACATACATTATTTTAATGTGTGTAAACACTGTTTATTTTAACCTGTTGTTCCACCTTTAGAATATTAATGGGAAATAAATTATGATAAATTATTTAATTTATCAAATTTATTGCAATCTCATTCCTTATTTTCCATAATAATTCGAAAGTAACGTACATCTTAATTATAATGACTGCTTTGCTAGCTCAGTCATTAGTTGATATCAGTAGTTCCTTAATGAAGCGATAGGATAATGATTACTATACTTACAGTCAAATATTGTTTGTGGAAGCTTCTCCAGACATTTCTAAAATAACTCAGGTAATTAAAATTAATTACACATAACAAACTTGAACATTTGTTGTAACAGACTCAGTTAATTTATTTATGTTGTGACGATGATTCAATTCGTGTCTGTAGTTTGTCTACGTACACATTTTTTGATATTAATTGTCATATTAATTTCAAGATATATGTGAGTAAATTCTGAAGACATTTTCCTCTATGCTACATCTGATTTTTTTCAAAGTTTTTAGAATTACTAAGGTAATAAAAATGCATAAAAATATTTTTAAATAACATTTATTTTGAATAACCGTTAATTTTGTTTTGTTTTAATATTTTATTGATTAAATTTTACTTTTCACAATTGATTAAATTTTACTATTCATATGACATAATTATAATGATAGAATTTGGCAAGGTCTCAGATTTAAGTTATATTTAATAGATATTTAGTAGAGCAGTTGTTTGTGGACATTTCCCACTGTAGTTCTTAAAATAATCTACGTAATTAAAGATGATTACATGTAATTAACTGTATCAGTGCATTAATATGTACATCAGTATTCATTTGAGTTAATTACTTTAAATACATACATTATTTTAATGTGTGTAAACACTGTTTATTTTAACCTGTTGTTTCACCTTTAGAATATTAATAGGAGATAAATTATGATAAATTATTTCATTTATCAAACTTATTGCAATCTCATTCCTTATTTTTTATAGTATATCGAAAGTAACATAAACCTTAATTATAATGACTGCTTTCCTAGCTCAGTCATTAGTTGATATCTGTAGTTCCTTCATGAAGTGATAGTATAATGATTGCTATACATTTAGTCAAATATTGTTTGTAGAAGCTTCTCCAAACATTTCTAAAATAACTTAGGCAATTAAAATTAATTACAGATAACAAACTAGAATATTTGTGGTAACAGACGCAGTTTATATATGTTGTGACGGTGATTCAATTCGCGTTTGTAGTTCGACTAGGTACACATATTTTCGTATTAATTGTCAGATTAATCTTAAGATATATGTGAGTAAATTCTGAAAACACTTTTCTCTATGCTAAATCTGATTTTTTTTTAATTTTCATAAATACTAAAGTAATAAAAATGCATAACAATCTTTGAAAATAGCATTTATTTTGAACAACCATTAATTTTTTTAGAGTTTAATATTCGTATGATACAATAATAATGATAATATTTTCAAAGGTATCAAAAGAATTTCTACAGTTATATGAATTTTAATCATTCTTATTCAACTTTCACCATGAATTTTAAATACTAAATAAAGACATAATTTGAAGAACAATGCTTTTTATTTTTTCTTAACAACAATCTACATCATAGAAAAGTTTTATTATAACTCAAGTTAATAATTATAGTATATTAATAACAATAATTTATTCATTTTGTTCTCAAATATACTCATTTTAGGCTTGTGATTGTCTCATGTTTGTCTCAGTTAGAGTGGTGCTTACCACTCTAGATATTAAAATTATCATTTACAATTAAGCAAATGGAAATCGACTTGAATAAAGTTAAGCATAACTTCATAAATATCCATAAGAACTTTCAAAACTTTGAAAAATACATTAAAAAATTAGAAAAATAGAAACAGTCAATTTAAGACTATTTAAAAAAAAAAACTAAAAATATATATGGGGAAAAAACTTCTATGAGCAAGGTACAATCGGTACAAAATACTGAAAATAAAGATCAAACTTATGGCAATTGTTAAAATTAAAGTTAATAATTAAAAAAAAAAAGTGCATCGTCTTCAGAGAGGCAAGTTTTATTTCATTATTGGTCATCTAAGTTATGTAAAACATCCATTTTAAATGATTATCCAGCGATTTAAAATACGTGTGAAGGATTATGTAAGTACATTTTCAAGGAACAAACTGAATTAAAAAAATTCTAGCATTCCCTAATCACTCATCGACTTTCCGAATCTTTTGATATTGAAATCCAATTGCAAAAAAATCCCGGTTCACTATTCCTTGAAGGTTCTTTTACTCTCCTTCGGTCACCAAAAATTATACAAATGAAAATGCTCTGTTTTTTAGATAAATAACTTTAACTATCCTTATTCTTTCTGTCAGTGTATATTTTGTATTGATAGTCCCTTGTAATTGATTGTAAAATGCTTGTAGGTTTTTTTAATTCTTGTTTGTTAAGTTTTTTTTTTCAATTTTTATGCTTATTTTTTTTATTTATCTTTAAATGCTTTGAAATAATTCTAATTTTACTTTATTTTATTGAAACTATATAGTTTTAAAATCCATATGTTTTTTAAATGTATGTATATTGAAAAATCAGTTAGGTAATCAAGTTAATAATAAACGAAAATTTAGTATCTTTACAATAACAGGGGTAGATCCAGCTAAAAAAAGTTTACACTTTGTTTGCAAAAAAGTTTAGATTGTACACAATTTGTGCATAAAAAGTGAGTATTTTTGAATACTCCGAAAAGTATGTACTTCTTGTGAAAAATATTTTCATGTTTTATGCATATAAAAAAGTGAACATTATAAGTTATCAAAAACGGTGCACTTTTTTTGCATAAAATAAATAAATATTCCGTGTGTGCAAAAATTGTGCAATTGTTTTTTTTTTTTTTTTTTTTTTTTTTTTAATCAAACATTTTAATTTTACAAATATTATGTACTATTATGGATGTGAAAATTAGATTTTTTCATTACAGGGATTATTATTTCCGTACCTGGTGCCTTTTCTAAATTTGTCAAAAATTTCCAAGGTAAACTAATGTTGTATTTAACTTTCATTCAATCGGAAGGAATAAATTGGATTATGTCTTAATAAGCCAAAATAAAACGAGTTAATTAAATTTCAAAATCGTGAGGTTGTGGGCCCTTTCTCAATAAAAGAAAATTCTCAGTTCGATTTTAATTTTAAAGTAAACAAATTAAATACATTTTAGTATGCTTATCAAATTTGAAGAAAAACAAATTTAATTATTTAAATTTCAAAATCCAGAAATAGGGGTAATGAACCTCCCCCCCCTCGCTTCATACCGGAAAATTCCTTGAGATTATCTTATATTTTAAGTTGCTTAAAAATAATAAAATCTACTATCTTTTAACACATTTGCTGCCGCTTACTTGAAAATGTGATGATAGTTAATGCCGCACAGAAGTGGGTTTTTCCCAGAAGCCGATTTATTTTTTACAACAAATAATCAGTGAAAGATTTTCCCGTACCAGCGCGTGACTGGCTATTTGACATCACCTCACATCATGCACTGGCGCGCGAGTGGCCCCTTAACGTTGGTGCCATATCACGCGCTGGCGCGTGATCGGCAGCGAATGTGTTAAAAATATGAAAAATAGAAATTTTGATTAATTATAAATATTTAAACTTAGGGGAGGGGTAATGCTTTTAGTAAAACCCTCTAGCTTTACGGAAATATTTAATTTCTCTTTTATTTTAAATTTCTCGAAAAGATATAATTTTACTATGTTTTTCAAAATCATTCAAAAATAAAATTCAATTGTATTTTAAACTAAATAATATTTAAATCAAACTTAAGGGAGGGGCAATGACTCTCATATGACCTCTTCCCCATAAAAATCGTTTAATTTTAAATTACTTGAAATAAACATATTTTATTGGGCATTTCAAAACGAAAAAAAAAAATAGTTAATTAAATTTCAAAATCCTGTTAAGGGTAAAATGTGCCTACCCCTAGAAAGAATAAATTTTGCTGTGTTTTTCAAAATCGGAGAAAAACAAAACTTAGTTAAATTTCAAAATCGAGAGAGGGGCAAAAGCCATTCTATGCCCCTTTCCCCCATTGCAAAATTTTTAATTTTTTCTTTTTTTTTAAGTTATTCGAAAATAATAAATTTGACTACAAATTTCAAAATAAGAGAAAAATAAATTTTAATTAATCAAATTTTAAAAAGAAAGGGGGGTGCAATTGCTCTCACATGCTTTCATCTCCCTATAAGAAAATTTCTTACTTCCTCTTTTATTTTAAATTTCTCGAAAAAAATAAATTTTACGAAGTTTTTCAAAATTAAAAAAAATAATAAAAAATTAAGTTTCAAAATCGAGGGAAGTGAAATGGAACCCCCCCCCCCCCCCACACACACACACACATGCTCACAACGCGCGCAAACACTCCACTTTCTCAACGAGCTTACAATTTGCCCTTTTCCCTTATCAGGTATAACTTTCAATTATTATGAAAATTACTTGCGCTTTCAAAAATCAGACGAATCCTGTTTAATAATTATTAATTTATTTATTATTCTTGCATGTATCGCTATAGCGATCTTTCCAACTCCAGGAACCGGAAGTATTAATACTTCTCAACTCAGAGACTTGGAGCTGGTGTGTTTACATGTGACGTCACTCGACCGCGAAGCGAGAGAAACAGATGGATACCGCGTGTTCCGTCGTTTTTAGGTGCGTTCGTAATTATATAATACGTAGCACCTATAGTGGTCGTTCAGTCCGTCCGTCTGTCCGTCCGTCCGTCTGTCCGTCCGTCCGTCTGTCCGCATATAACAACGCAAAAACTACCCAACCGAATCGTTTGAAATTTAAAATACATAATTATTACATAATTTTGTCGAGTCATTTCAAATTTTATGAAATTCGGATGCATAGATCAATTACAGGGGCAATCAAAAGTATTCCATTACATTACGGTCAATGGGGAAAAAAGTTTCAAATGCATTTTAATCGTTTGAAATTTAAAATACGCAATTATTACATAATTCTGTCGAGTTATTTCACATTTTTTGATAATCGTGTGCATAGATCAATTACAGGGGCAATCAAAAGTATTCCATTACATTACGGTCAATGGGGAAAAAAGTTTCAAATGCATTTTAATCGTTTGAAATTTAAAATACGCAATTATTACCCAATTATGTCGAGTTATTTCATATTTTTTTGATAATCGTGTGCATAGATCAATTACAGGGGCAATCAAAAGTATTCCATTACATTATGGTCAATGGGGAAAAAGTTTCAAATATATTCTATACGTTTGAAATTTAAAATACATAATTATTACATAATTGTGTCTAGTTATTTCAAATTTTATGAAAATCGGATGCATAGATCAATTACAGGGACAATAAAAAGTATTCCGTTACATTACGGTCAATGGGAAAAATGTTTCAAATGCATTTTAATCGTGTTACACACATGCGAACTTTATAAAATTTATATGCAACTATAAAGTACATATTATAATATACATCTTACATAACTTGTGGTGCAAAGAACATTTGTTATTGATTGACAAGGCCACACAAAAGTATTCCATTACATAATGGTATAGGAAGAGCATTGTTTGATGAGCGTTTTAATTGTAATTCACTATTTACAATTTTATGAGATTGATAAATGAAAGTAATATTTTTAAAACTTCGTTATCGTACGAACGCACCTCATTTGCTACGCTTCACGTGCAATTTCCAACTTGTTTAATTTTATTATTTCTAATTTAAATTATAGCGTTTATACCAAAGTTAATTTTTAACAAGTATCTCTGTAAAAGTTTCATATGACTCAGTCATTTGTAAGCACAGGCAAACCCTGTGGAATCGATCGGGATCGAAAAAAAATTTCGCCTGTAGCTCCAGACAGCTCTACAAGTTTACCAACATGTGACTACCGCGAAGAGTTAGCGAAACATATTACCGATATTCCGTGTCGCGTCATTCTTCACCTTTATTATTTTTCGGGTGAATTACAGTGCCAGATTTACTGCGGGGCACGGGCCCAGGGCCCCTGATTTTCAGGGGCTCCCATATGCTGCTGAAGATTTTTCAATTATTGTTAAAATCTGATGTGTTTTAATATCGAATGAAATTTTACATTTCATTCGACATTAAGTTACATTCATACTATAGTTTTATAACGTCGTATATTTTGTCTGAAAGATTCATTTATTACTTTATAATAGTGAATATTCTCTTTTATCTTTATTACTTTAAAAATGCATTATATTCTTAATTTTTGTTTAATCCTTTTCCTGTTATCGTTAGATTATTTTAATGATGAGCTTAGCTTGCAGACAGCAGAGACCCCTAATATTTAAAATAATTGCAGCTTGGTGTTGTCAAAAATTCATTATTAATTGTTCGCTACTTTATAATTCCAGATATATAGACTTAAGAAAAGGTAATTAGTATCACACAGTTTATAATAAAATGTTTCTCCATTTAAATTGTAAAATAATTATTTAAAGGTAAGCTATCGATTATCATATTTAATTTATTAATGGATATTTGAAAGTGAATAATGGTTATTTAGTAACTATCTTTTTCATTTTTTAAAAGTCAATCATTCTGTAAGTATCGGTGCAAGGGGGCCCCCATTACATCTGTTCCCAGGGCCCCCAAATTTGTAAATCGGTTTCTGATTAATTATAGTTAGGTGTGAAATATAGGTTTTTTTGTGCTTATTAATAATAAATTTTACTTTTTGTAGTAAGTAATAAAAAGCTAAACATGGCAGAAGCAAAATAAAGGCTTGATGAAAAAAATTCTGGAAAAAAGAAAATAAAATCTGCGATGCCCATCTTACGTCTCAAACTTTCATCTGCTGTGCTGTCCGATGGTCCCTTCAGTCACCACAGTATTTCAAACGTTTTGTTTGTGTCGATTTTATTTCGCAAAGCACTTTTACTGGGGAATTAATTTCTATTTTTCATAAAAATTTCCATATGTTTTGAAAAACAATTTGAGCATTCAGTAAATGTTAAATGTTCACAAATTAAATTAATAACAATGATTAAAATCAATATCAGTGAATAAATTAACATAAAAATTAAATTAATAATGTGTGATTGTTATTACAAACATCAACCATAACATTAATTAGTAACATTAAATTTTCATTTAATCCCCAACAATTTTTTAATCCACAGCAAGATCTTATATTTTGTGATGTACTGTTAACGATACTGAATGAAAAATGATATCAAAAGACAAACCCCCTCCACCCCTAGCGATCGGGCGCCATGGCGCCCTTTGAAGCTTTTCTTGGCGCCCTTTTGAAGGTTTCCTGTCATTTGCATTTTTAAAAAACAAAATTCCATTTTAAAGGACGCTTTATTTAATCATTAATATTTCCTTGAAATATTTTTAAAACCTTCAAAAAGGAAAACGTACTTTACATTGTTATTGTGTTTATTCTTTATTTTATTATTATTCCTTATAAAACATTTTATGAAAATTATGACGATGAGAATTTATAAAAATTGGCAATAACTTTTTAAATACATACAGAAATAAAACGCAGAAAAATAAGCATCCTACCATCATGCATGGAAATTTAACTATTTTATTATTGTTGTTGTATTGTTTCAACGGCCCATATTGTTTTATAAGACAAGAAAAATGGTATCATTTTCTCCTCAGACCACTGAAATGTTATGCAATTTCATCCATTTTGTTTTTAAAAAATCCATAAAATCGTTCGAAATGATTTCCATCAATTGAAGCTCTTTCATGCAATCTCTTTGGAACTATCCATGGATTGGTCATTATATCATGCCTATCTTTGTTTCTGTACTTTTTATACTGACAAATTTGCGTTACCAAAATAAATCCAGAAATATTTTTGCGTTTGTAAAAGAAACCCAACAATATCTCTGATTGTCATTTTGTTTTAATTATAACTAAGATTTAAATATTTAGCTCCTTCCACTTTTCAAAATTGACTACTATTTAAAAGTTTTTTTACATCTAGCTTTAGATTCGTAGGATCCTTATGTTTTCTACTGCTAGATGTATTTGCACGTGTGTTCGAACCTACTATTGTGAGATAATTTTGTTTCATGCTTTAAGTCATGTTCATAACGGCGCCCTCCGTTGTTCAGTGAGGGCTGCGATGCGCCCCTGCTTAGAAAAAGGTTGGACAGGCCTGTCTTACACTATCATTTTCCAGAGCCCCCCCCCCCTCTAAAATTATAAACTTATACCCTTACCAGCTTTTAGAGTTCTTTGAAGTTGTTTACTTTTCTTTTCACAAGGTATTTCGGTTTTTTGTCTTTTATTTTCAAACGTAAATTTTGCCAATCAGCTTCATAAACATCGCAAATTTTGTCAATCAGCTTCATAAACATCGCAAATTTTGTCAATCAGCTTCATAAACATCACAAATTTTGTCAATCAGCTTCGTAAAAACTGCAAATTTTGCCAATCGGCTGTGTAAAAATCACAAATTTTGCTGATTGGCTTTGTAAAAAATCATGAATCTTGCCGATCATGCAAAGTAAAATTACTAATTTCATCGAGCAGCTTTGTAAAAATCTCTCATTTCATCGATCAGCTTCATAAAAATCTCACATTTTGTTGATCAGTTTAGTAAAAATCACGAATTTAGTCGATCGGCTTCGTGAAAATATTGAATTGTGTTGATCACGTGTGAAAAAATGGCTAATTTCGTTCATCAGCCATGAAAAAATTGAAAACTTTATCGATCAGGAAAAATCGTGAATTTCGTAAATCAGCTTTGCAAAAATCACGCCTTTTTTTGATTGTTTTTGTAAAAATCATGAATTTTGTTGATTGGATCTTTAAAAATCACCAATTTCATCAATTGGTATCATGAAATTTTTCTATCTGATTCATAAGAATTGCAAATTTTGTTGATCAGGCATAGAAAAATCATGAATTTTTTCAATTGGTTTCATAAAAAGTGCAAATTTTGTTGATTGGATGCAGAAAAATCAGAATTTCTCTGATCAGGCACTTAAATCTCTTGTTGATTGGCTCCTTCTCTCCTCTTTGTTCATAAAGTTCACATTTTTTTCAGCACCAGTCACTTATGTTTGTTCTTAGCACTTTTAATAAAACAAATTTTACTCTTCTGAATAAAGTTCAGGAATATTATTACATAATGAAAATAATCCTTACTATAATTGTTATATATACAAACATAATAACTGCTGATATATCCTTACCAACTGAATTGGATATTTTGACTGGGTAAGCAAACTTAAAAGGTTACCCCTCTGAAACCATATTTTTTATCTGATTACAGGCCACAGGTCATTTCCTCGAAATCCAATTCTCTCCAAGTTATTAATGTGGCCCTCAATCACTCGGACATATTGGTAAGTGGCCCTTCTTTTCAAAAGGTTGTGCACTCCTATGCTAAAGGATTGCAAAAAAAAAAACACGTTTTTTATGAATGCCGAGGAAATATGATTTTTGTAAAAGGATCATGAAAAAAGTCCAAATATCGCCAAAGGATTGCAAAAAAAAAGCGAATATTTCCAAAGGATCGCGAAAAAGACAAAATTTCCTTCTAATGATCACAAAAAGACGATTTTCATCAATTGATCGTAGAGAAACACAATTTTTATTAAAAGATCTTAAAATCGATGCAAATTTTGTCAAAGCTTTGTAGAAAACACATAAATTTTTTCAAGGGATTGTAGAAAAAACATGATTTTTGTCAAAAGATCATGAAACAGACACGATTTCTGTCAAAGAATTGTGAAACAGACACAATTTCTATCAAAAAAATCACGAAACAGGTGGAAATTTCATCACTGGATCATAGAAAAGACTCGACTTTTGCCAAAGGTCAGCAAAAAAGATTCGATTTCCCTCAAATGACCTAAAAACCCCAGTTATCCAAAAAGCATGAGACCAAAGTATTTTCGTTTAACAGGGTTTCCTTAAGATTTTTCGAACAACCAAGAGCTTATGGTGAAAAGCTGTGATAGTAATTCAGTACAGCATTGTCACATACTACAGATTATGGTAGATATCAAACACTGATGAAGCTACTAAGATCTTATAAACGTCACTTTGAAACATTGGAGTACAAGAAGATGCAACAACATCAAATGTGGTGTTACTTAAAAAGTGGAGTGATAAGCAGCATTGAAACGATGCAAAGCTAAGAATAATAAAAGAATTGCAGCATGTTATGTTACAAAACAATGAAGTATTGTACAATGTCTATATAATAAAGACCTCAAAATTATGCATTGGATCAAATAAGTAAGTTAACTCTGTTTATTTTCTAAAGAATATGCTTTTGTAACACTAATTAATTCTACTAATGTCCAAAAGCACCTTTCAAAGTTTTGATTTTTACTTCTAATTTTTAAAGCTAATAAGTATTAAAACAAATTTCAATGTATCAGATATGCTACTTTCCTGTGAAAACCCGGAATTCTGCTTTTTCAGCAATGAATTTTATTATCCCTGAGATTGATACAAACATGCATTAAAATTTGTTGATATTTTTATGGGGGGGGGGGCGGGTAACGGATGAAATACAACAAAAACACGAGTAAGTACCGCACCAAAATAAGAATCGCTCAAAAAAGGCTATAAATTCATTAAAAGATTGTGGAATAAATAATTTTTTTTCCACAATTGCAGGAGATAATGCGATTTCTGTCAAAGGATTGCAGGAAAACACACAATTATTGTTAAAGAATCACGAAGAAGGCCCAATTTTTGTCAATGGATTGCAGGGAAAACATGATTTTCGTAAACACATGTCAGAAAAATTCTTAAATTTTGCATCAAAGATAGTAGAAAACATCCAAATCTTATCGAAAGATCATGAAAATTTATGGGAGTTTTGACGAAAGATCGGGGAAAATATGGGAATTTTGCTAAAAGATCACGGAAGACATGAGACTTTAGCTGAAAGATTGTAAAAATTATGTGACTTTTGTTGTAATACAGAATATACGAGGATTTTGATCGAGGAAAATAGACATTTTGTAGAAAGATTGCAGGAAATAAATCTATTTTGTCGAAAAATTGGGGTAAATATTGTCAAAAAAAATAGGGTCATTCTTAAAAATGTCCCTTTTCCGATTTTTTTTCCCATTAAAAACAAGGTAAAAAAAAAATCTTTTGGAGAGTTGTGTGCATTTCTAAGAATAGAAATTGAATATTGCTGCAAACTGATGCTAAAAAGTCTGCTTCTGGGCTTAGAAACATATACCTTAAATTAGGGATGCACAACCTGTGGCCCGCGATGGGTTAACGTGTGGCCCGCAAACTTTGCCAATTTACAACTAGAAAAAAAATGCAATTTTTGTGCTACAGTCACTTAAACAAATTGTAGATTTCGTCAATTTACCACAGGAAAATATAAAATTTGTCTGTCACTTAAGAATCGAAAACTTCGTAGATGGTGCAAGGAAAAATCACGAATTTCATTAATAAAGTGCAGAAAAATCGTACATTTCGTTCATCACGTATAAAAAAATTGCAAATTTTGTCTATGAGGCTTGGAAAAAATAGCAAATTTAGCCGATCAGATGTGAAAAATTGCATTGTGAAAAATGCATTGTGAAAAATTGTTGATGATGCACAAAAAAATTGCAAATTAAACTCATTAGTTGCAGAAAAATCGCATGTTTTCTCGGTTTATCATGTGAAAAAAACGTGATTTGGTTGATCGGACATGAAAAAATGACATGAAACATGAATTTTGTCAATCAGAGAAGAAAAAATAGCAAAGTTCGTTGATAAGGCACTTGAAAATCACGAATTTTGTGATGACGTGCGGAAAAATTGAAAATTTTGTTGATTAGCTGCGAAACAATCGTGAAATTTGTAAGTTTATCTAGAGAAAAAAGTCCCGAATTTCATCTTTTCCCGTAAAAAACTGAAGTTTTCGTCAAAATTACTTAAAAATTGTGCATTTCGTTGATCAAGCACGGGAAAAATTCAGATTTTTTCGGTTAAAAGCAGAAAAAGCGCACATTTCATGGATCGGGCACGGAAAAATCGCGAGTTTTATTGATCAGATCAGATTCCAAAAAATTGCAAATTTCGACGATCAAGCTCAAACAAAATTGCAAATTTCGTTTGTTTGATGCAGAAAAATCAGGAATTTTGTCGATCAGGTTAGTAAAAATTGAGAATTTCGACAATCGTCTTTATAAAAAACGCAAATTTGGTCGATAAGATTTGTAAAAATAGCTAAATTCGTCCATCTCTATGGAAGAATCATTTCATCAGTCTCACGAGGAAAAATTCCTAATTTCGTCAATCAGCTTCGTAAAATTCGAGAATTTCGGCGATCGACTTCATAAAATTAGCAAATTTTGTGGGTCAGGTGCGAAAAGATTATGAATTTTCTCTATCGATTTCGAAAAAATCATGAATTTCGTCGATAAGCTTTGCAAAAATTGCCAATTTTGCTGATCCGCTTCGTAAAAATCGTCGATTATGAGAAGAAAAATCGCGAATTTTGCCGATCAGCTTTGTAAAAATCGCAAAATTTGTTGATCGGCTTCATAAAATCACAAATTTTGACCATTGGCTTCGTAAAAATCGCAAATTTCATCGTTTGGCTTCGTAAAAATCAAAAATTTCGTCAATCAGTCACGGAAAAATCGTGAATTATATCGTTCATGTGAGCAAAAAGCGGAAATTTCCTCGATCGGCTTCGTAAAAATCGCTAATTTTGTTGATCAAGCACAGAAAAATTGTAAATTTTGCTGATCACATGTGTAAAGCGTGAATTTTTTTGATCGGCTTCATAAAAATCGAAAATTTTATTGATCGTCTGAAGGAAAATTGCTAATTTCGCCATTCAGCTTCGTAAAAATCGTAAATTTCGCTGATCAGCTTTAAAAATATCACAGATTTCGTCGATCAGATTGTAAAAATCGCGAATTTCGTCGGTCGGCTTCGTAAAAATAAAGAATTTCTTCGATCTGCTTTGTAAAATTTGTGAATTTTCTCGATCAGTCTCAATTTTTTTTTATCAGTTTCGTAAAAATTGCGAATTTTGTCGATCACTTTCTTAAAAAGCTCAAATTTGGTCGATCAGGCATGGAAAGTGGAAATTCGTTGATTGGGTGTAGAAAAATCAGAAATCTCTGATGAGGGATGAAAAAATTTTGTTGATGGGCTCCTTCCCTCTTCTTCATTCTTAAAGTTCACATTTTTTTTTGGCATCGTCCACTTATCTTTTTTTTTAGCACTTTTAATAAAGCAAAATTTACTCTCCAGAATAAAATCAAGGAATATTATTACATTTTGAGAATAAACCTTGCTATATCTGTTACATATATAAATGTAAAAACTGCTGATATATCCTTACCAACTGAATTGGATATTTTGACTGGTTAAGCGAACGTAAAGGGGTATCCCCCACTTCCCTCTGAAAGCATTTTTTATCTGATTATAGATCACAGATCACTTTCGAAATCGAATTATCTCCATGTTATTCATGTGGCCCTTGACCACCCAGACATATTTGTAAGTGGCCCTTCTCTTGAAAAGGTTGTGCATCCCTACCTTAAATGAAAATAAAGGTCCGGTGTTACCATATTTTAAATTATCTACCCATCCCCCACATCTTATGAAAGTAAAGGAGTATTTTTACAATTTTGTTATAAATGTTCTTCCTTCTCCTATATATATATATTTTTGTTGTTCTTTATGTATATATCTTCTTCAGGGTTGCAAGTTTCTTCCGCAGTGGAAAAAATGGAAGAAACTGTTTTTCTGCTAGAATTTACCATATAATTTCAATTTCGTAAGATATAATAAATATCTTCTTCCTATAATCTTAAATTAATTAATTCCATTGGACCAAAACAAATTTAATTAAATATATATGCTAAATTAATAATTATGCTAAATGAATAACACACAATTGTTCTTCGATCTTTCAACAAAATTCACGATTTCCTGTGATCTTTCGACAAAAGTTTCATATTTTCCACGATCTTTCGACAAAACCTGTATACTTTCCGAGATCTTTTGACAAAATTCCTGCACAATCTTTCAACAAAATTTTTGTATTTTCTACGATCTTTCGCCAAAATCTGTGTACTTTCCGAGATCTTTCGAGAAAATTCTCTTATCATCTGTGATCCTTCGAAAAAATTCACGATTGTTCTTCGATCTTTCAACAAAATTCACGATTTCCCGTGATCTTTAGACAAAATTTTCGTATTTTCCATAATCTTTCTACAAAATCTGTATACTTTCCGAGACCTTTCAACAAAATTCTCTTATCTGTGATCCTTCGACAAAATTTGCAATTTTTCTTTGGTCTTTCAGCAAAATTCACGATCTTTCGACAAAATCTCTATACTTTCCGAGATCTTTCGACAAAATTCACGATTTTTCTTTGATCTTTCGACAAAAGTCTCATATCTTCTATGATCCTGCGATAAAATTTGCGATTTTTCTTTGATCTTTCGATAAAATTTTTGTATTTTCCACCGATCTTTCGACATAATTTTCGTATTTTCCACAATCTTTCGACAAAAACTTATCTTCTGTAATCGTTTGAGAAAATTCATGATTTTTCTTCAATCTTTCGACAAAATTATCGTATTTTGCTCTGATCTTTCGACAAAATCTGTGTACTTTCTGAGATCTTTTTTATCCAGACCGCTTAATATATCCTAAATTTTGCAGAAAGTCATGATGAAATAAAAATTTTATCGAAATACCCCCTCCCCCCCCCCAAAAAAAAAATGTGAATTTTGCCAAATGCAAAGGATTTGATTTTGTAAAAGTTTCAAAGAAAAAAAAATTGTAAAAATGCCATGAAAAAAGCCACCTGCCATGTAATTAAAAAGAACCGCCAGGTGCTTACCACTGCCTAATTTAAAATAAGAAAAAACACCACAGCACTGGCATTTCCGTTAATGGGTTTTTAATTGTTAAAACATTCTTGCACTTTATTTTGCATTTTTAAATTATTTGTTCCAAATTCACTTTTCGATAACTAAAGTAAAATCAGTTGTCACGTCCTTTTCAAATTTTTCTGCCAAACGATTTTTTTCCCCTGTAGATTTGAAATAATTATTTAACAGGGCATTTTTTATGATATTTCAATTTTCAATGCAGGTTTATTTACTTAATGTATGCTTTTGTTCACAATGTAAAATTTATATGCATTTTTATAGATATAAGTTTAATTTATGCAGATTTTAATTATTCAGCAGGAAAAAAAAAACCTACCTATACAGTGTAAGACTATTTGGTATGTAAAAGGAAAAGTGCAAAAAATCAGCGTATTTGGCATCGCTGATTATTCATATAAAGTATACAATTTAGGGATATTCAGTATGCAAAGAAGTGTACAAAAAATGTAAACAAAATCTGAGCGTATTTGGCAGCTCTGATTGTACATAAAAAGTGTACAATTTAAGTATAAAAAAAAGTATAAAAAAATAAGTGCACAAAAAGTGAGCGTATTTGGCGTCTCTGATTGTGCATAAAAAGTAAAGAATTTAGGTATGCAAAAAAAGTTTAAAAAAAATAAGTGCACAAAAAGTGAGCGTATTTGGCACGTCTGATTGTGCATAAAAAGTGAACAATTTAGGTATACACTTTTTGTCAACAATTTGGTTTGTACTTTTTGTGTATAAGCAGAGGTGCCAAATACGCTCACTTTTTGTGCACTTTTTTTTTACACTTTTTTTACAAACTTTTTCTAGCTGGGGATAAAGCGTTGGCCTGTTAAAAATATTTGCAATTATATTTAAAATTTGTTTATTTAACTTGTAATCATTAAAACATTAAAGTATAAATTTTGCATAATTTATACAGCCATAACTTTGATATCTTTAGTGTTATATAAAGCCTTTTAGGGACGATCACCAATTTTTTTTAATTCAATCATATGAGCTAATTTAAGCATGTACAGAATCTAATGTGAGTTGACATGTTGTGATTGTATTGTTAAATAATATATGTTTTATTATGTGCATTATGGGGTGATACCTCGAGTCCTTGTGCTTTTATTTTAACACTTAATTAGTAAAAACACATTAATTACCGTTGTAATTGTAAATAAATAGAACTATCTCTAGAAATATTTTACAAAAAGGAAGTGTATCTATGTATGAAAATGACTATGAATTCAATTTGTGTTTTTTCGATAATAATATAGGTTTTTTATATCTTTTATGTTATCGTCCTTTGTGCCTTTTACGGATGTTATAAGGGTTGAGTTGCAAGTTGCAGGAATTTTTATACTTCCTACATTTAAAAAAGTGTAATACTTTTCAATTCAAAGTTTTATGTTTCATGATATAAGTTATATGCAAAGACGATTAATTATTTTAGATTTTTAAAAAGTTGCGGAAATTCATTTTTTATGGATCCTAATAAAATATTTTATGTGATTTATGTTGAAATATTCAAAAATTTTTACTATTTTATATAAGCAATTACTTCCCGCTTCCTACAGTAGAAACATTAACTATAAATTAAGATAAAAGTTCAATTCCTAAAAAAAATCTATTTTAAATACAAAGAACGAGCTTAAAGAGTTAAATAGATTTAGATATTGGGCCGTGAACTCCTTCAGTTCCTTTTAAAAGATTTTTCAGAATTTTTCAGAATTACAGAAAAATTAATTTTTCATAATTTTTCCGCCAGGTGTTCCGTTAAGATCATCTCCTATTGAAATTTATAAACTAGTACCCTATAAGAAAGGAAATGCAACTTATGAAAATATAGCTAAAAATGTCAAATTTTATTTGAGAAAAAATATAATTTATAATTATTATTCAATAACCAGAAGATTTAAGAATATTCTATTCTTCCTTGTAATTTTAAATTTGTTCATAGTAGTTTTGTATGGAGACCAGGAATAGACCATTATATTAAATTGATAAATAATCTAGTAGGACTGTATAAAATACAGTTACATGCATTTCTTCACCTTTTCCCAGATATAGCTATCCTATATCTTTAGTATCAGATAATGTAAAACCATTCATATCTGCAGAATTTGAAACATTTTCGAAAAATAGGGATGCAAATGATACACTGATCGAATAACAACCTCCAGCTACTAAGGATAAACTGAGAGATATGCTCAAACTCTCAAACATGGATGAACCTCTTCGCAACGAAGGCCGTTTGCATATTTTTTTAATTTTTAAACTTTTTTTTTTTTTAGAACAGAAAATTTCCAGTGATTTAATCGCAAAAATGCGCTGATTAAATTAGATAAACTTTGCAATTAATTATAACTGTTGAGAATCAGCTTAAGTAGCATCTATTGCGGTCACTCGTAATTTTAGCATTAGGTTCAGAGTGTCGTATTTTGCAAATGAAATAGCTTCCTTTGGCAATAAAGAGAGATACCTCATGTCACGAATGGGAAATTTATGTATCTTTATTTCTAAAATGGTAAATAAAAATAAAAACAGATTCAATAATCCCAACGTAAATCATGATAAGAAAAATACTTTAAATCCAAAAATTAAAATAAAAGTATTTCAAAATAACCAAAAAGGTTTTGTAAGAAATTATTCTCACGAAGTCAAATGAAAAATCGATCGCATTATAGCAAGACAAGTTAAATTGTATTATATAATTTATGTTGGTTCGAATATTTGGAAAAGACATGTTGATCAAATAACTAATGTACATTCAGAGATATGTTTAGCTATTTACACAAAATAAAAAATTATGGAGTAAATTTTAGAAGTGAAAATACATTTGTCAAACAAGGGAATTCATTATATATTAATATCACAGATCAACCAACTTATGCTCATTTGATAAGTCCAAATACTCCTAAAAATTCAAATTTGATAAGTACAAAATCAGATGACATTTCTCACTCAAATATTTTATATCTTAAGCAAACTGACACTAACTTATTGCCGTCAGCTTCAAAACGTACTGTTGAAGTCATTGCTGAAACCAAAAGTCTCATTGCTGATGCTGAGAGTCTGTGAAGACTAATTTTTCTTCTTCTCCATAGAATCTTTGATGATGTCAAATCAGAAGACTTTTTACTGTTTCATGGAATTCTATATTAATTCACTACCAATCAGGGTCCCTCTTCTTCATATCTAATTAAATTTAACAAAAAAATATTCTGACCTCTGTATTTGTGGCAGCAGAAGTACATCCTTGCATTTCATGTTAAATTGTCCACTAACTTCAAAGTTTCATCTGCGAAAGCCATCAAATTTGAAATTAAATGTATGGTTTTCATATGTGTTGTAATGTCCGAAATTAATGCAGAAAATAATTGACAATATCAACCTCGTTGAACATAATCAGAAAATAATAATTGAAAATAATATATTTCAGCTTGCGCATTAGCAAGCTTGTTATCAAATCATATCTTTATTTAAACATTTCTAAAAACATTTACTCTATGAAACTTTTAATAGTTGAACATTTTAATAAAAAGTGCATCTAAAAATTTTTATAGACAATTATTTTAACAACTATTTAAAATATACATACTTTAGTACTGTACTAATTTTAGGTTCGCCCAGAACAAATTGGTCATTAACCATTTGTGATTTTTTTAATACAATTTAGGTGGGGCTTGTTGAGCTCAAACCATACCCTAATATCATGCAGGGTCACAGTGACGTCACTGTGAGTCACTTTGGTCACATCACATCTGTGACCAAAATGCCACCACTCAGTGACGTCACATTGCGACTGAGATGTGACTTTCTTAAAAATCTTTAGAAATTTATAAATATCCTTTAAAACATGTTATTTACTTTAAAAAACATGTTTCTCGCAATTTAAATATCGTCGCTTTTGTCACAGTTTCGTCACAATGTTAATGTCAAATTAGTCAAAAATGACAAATTTTTCACAAGTTTGTCACATTGTGACCACTTTATGAAACGTCACAAAAGAGCTCTAAAACGGCCATAACGACTTCACATTTTAGTCACTGTGACTTCACATCGACTTCACCTGACGTCACATCGACAATCGATGGTCACAAAGTCACAATGTGACTTCACAACGACGTTGCAGTGACGTCACAATGTTTTACGGGTATGGTAGTCCTCTCCACCTAATTTAATCTGAATCTGATGATGTCAAAGGATCAGAAGAGTTCGTTCTTATTTCAAATACTAAGGAAAGAGAAGTGCGATTTCTTTAGTTTGATACATACCTTGTAGAATGCAGCATCAGAAAGTATGTTTTATAAAATGATTCTGTGTATGTCTGATATCTGATGTATTGACATGTTGTGCTCATATTTTGAAATAATAAATAATTTATTATGTGTATCATATAATGTTACCCCTTGTTCATTTGCAATTATTTCTTTATTTTATTGGTAAGAAACAAAAGAAAACTGTGTATAATAAATCTATATATTTACTTACAAAAAGCATAGCAGCAGAATCTCAGATAAAAAAAAATAATGGTGCAAAATAATAAGAACAAAAATATGCAGTGGTGAATGAACAGCGTGATCAAGCAAACTGAAAAAATACTGTAGATTTTTAAATATCACAGTCATAACTCGTAAATACTCAACAATCTTTCAACAACTTTTGAAAAATTAATTTTATGCAAAAAGTGAATAAAGTATGATAAATATCCAAACACCGAGAGCGAACCATATTTTTCTATAATGTAATATTGTTGTATTGTCTAATAACTTAAGAAATTTAATAACATCAAATTCTCATTAATTGCATTATTTTTTCACTTTGAATTGATCACCTCAGTGAAATCTGAAAATATCAATACTTACTTACTTATTTTAAACTTAGTTGAAACTTTTCAATATTTTAAAAATTAGTAAATAAACTAGTTTAATGTGACGTATTCTGAAACGCATATAATATATCTTCGAAAACTTTAGTGATTTACATGACAATATATTTATTCTAAATAACTACATGTTGATGTAATACACACTATGTAATACACAAGATGTAATACACATGTTGATGTAATACAGTTTAGGAAATCACTCCGGTTATTAAAACTAATTACAGATTTTGGAGTAGGACACATTCTGTGAATTAACTAGATAACTCATTCATAAGGATCCATTATTTGGATTTATGTTTATTCTTCTCTTAAAATATTTTGTCGGAGACCAGGTGGCCATCATCAGAATTTCAAAATATTAAATAGGTAAGTACTGTAAAATACAAAGCTGTAACATTACGGTTACATAAATTTTTTTGTTATATTAAATACTTAACTGTTCAATACATTTAATAAAAACTTTCAAATAATCCATATCTGTTTGTTTTTTATAGAACGTTTAATATTTTATCACTAGTATTCCAAAATAAAAAACTTTGTATAATTAAATCAGAAAAATTCTCGGATTAAATAATGTAAAAGTTACAATAAAAAATTACTTGTGAAATAATAAATCATGATTTGAAAACATTTGCAAATCATGCGCGTATGACATTAATGATAACCAGGGAAACAGTTAAAATACAGATATTTACTTACAAAATAATAACTGTATTTATTAATCTGTGTCCTTATAAGCAAAAAACATAACAGCAGATTCCTGGACAAAATCCTTACTTCTTATTTTAAACTAGTTGAAACGTTTCAGTATCTTAAAAAATTGTAAATAAACTAATTTTTATGTGACATATTTTCAACGCATAGAATATATATCTTCGAAATTCTGCATTATTGCCTTTACATACCTTTGTGATTTACATGACAATATATTTAATCTAAATAACTACATGTTAACGCAATACTCAGCAGATTAGGAAATCACTCCGGTTTTTAGAACGAATTACAGATTTTAGTGTGGAACACATTCTGTAAACTAATTAGATTACTCATTTATAGAGATCTATTATTTAGATTTATGTTTATTGTTCTCTTAATATATTTCTTTGGAGAGCATGTGGCCATCATCAGAATTTTAAAATAATAAATAGCTAAGTACAGTAAATTACAGAGCTGTGACATTAGGGTTACATAAATTATCTTGTTATATTAAATACTTGTTTATTAAATACTGATCAAAATTTTTGATAAAAACTTTTAAATAATGCATATTTTTGTATTTTTTATAGAATTGTTTTCTTTTATCACTATAGCTTTCCAAAAAAATGTCTAATTGAATCAGAAAAATGCTCGGATTAAATAATGTAAAATATACAATAAAAAGTTGCTAGTGAGAATAATAAATCATGATTTGAAAACATTTGCAAATCATGCGGGTATGACATAAAAGATAACAGGGAAAGTGGTTTATATACATATTTTTAATTACAAAATAATAACTATATTATAAATCTATGTGTATATGAGCAAAAATCATAACAGCAGATTCCCAGATAAAAAATAAATTGTTTAACATAAGCGGAAGCAAATAAGTTTTAATGACAGATGAAATACGCGATCAAGTAAACTAAGAAAAATGCTGTAAAATTTAAAATATCACTGAAGTTCCTCAAAAATATTCTGCAGTATTCCAACTACTTTTTGAAAAATAAATTCTATGCAAAAATGGAATAAAGTATGATAAATATTAAAACCGATTAAGCGAACCGTAGAATTCTATAATGTACTATTCATGACCTGTATTATAGCTTAAAAATTTTAATGGCATCAAAATTTCATTAATTCATTAATTTTATAATTAATCTTCAAGTTAAATCTGAAAACATTTTCACTTATTTCTTATTTAATGTTGATTAAAAATTTCAGTATTTTAAAAATTAGTAAATACACTAATTTTAATGCGGTGTATTCTCAATTCATAGAATATACTTCGAAATTCTACATTTCCTTAACATAGTTTTGGGATTTATATGACAATATATTTAATCAAATAACTACATGTTGACGTAATATTCAATAGTTTAGGAAATCACTGCAGTTATTAAAACTAATTACAGATTTTGCAGTAGAACACATTGTGTGAATTAACGAGATAACTTATTCATATGGTTACATTATTTGGTTTTATGTTTATTGTTCTCCTAAAATATTTCATCGGAGACTAGGTGGCTATCATCTGAATTTTGAAATAATAAATAAGTATGTAGAGTAAATTGCGTAGCTGAAACATTCTGGTTACATAAATTATGTTGTTATATTAACCACTTAAAGGATCTCAGGTGTCTTATTTTTTACCTGGTAGTGCAATTTAGCATCCTGTCATTTTTAATTTCTTTCCTCAGTCCGTTTAAAACATAAATGCATAAAATTTTTAATATAGAAATATTAATACCGCTTCCATTTAAAATATTTTTAAAATGTTCTATATTTAAATTATATTTTATTTTTTTAATGTTTTATTTTAACAATTTTTTTTAATTATTATTATTAGTATCCACTGGTGCAAGACTGTATCAGAATCATTTGTTCAAGAACCCCCATCCCCTCCAAAAAATATAAAAGTATCTTCAAGTTATACTTCATTGTAAAGCAACTGATTGATTTATTTGTTTTAAATTTAAATTTAAATTTAAATAGAAAAATGAAAAAAATCGTTTTTTTAAACTTGCGAATTTTAAATATTTAATGCAATTACAATACTTAATTTGAAGTATAAGTTATTTTTTAACTTAAAATGAAGATATTTACAAAGTTCCATGCAAATTGCTTTATTAGTTTTTGAAAAACATTGCGAGCAGTCAATGCAAGTCAAACACAATTTTATTTTTTTTATCAAAATTAAACATAAAAATATAAAATTTCTGTACAGAATATTAAAAAAATATGTTTCAAATAAAAGACAGATTAAGTTGTCTGCAATAAAAATTTGATGCAATTTTGTTATATAGGTACTAAGAGAAAAAAATATATGCGGCATGTTGCTAAATTGCATCACCAGTAGAAGACTCCTGAGAACTGATCAATAGTTTCGCCTATTTTTTATATATGTTGCAGCCAATACTCGAAATTGGCCAGTAATGTTAAAAAATGACTGGCCAATTCTAGAATTAGCCAGCCAATTCGCAAACTGGCCAGATGCAATTGGCCAATTCACAAACTGGCCAGATGCGATTGGCCAATTCGCGAAATAGATATAAGCACTCGGCTTAATCCTTTCTAACATAGTTGAAAGTGTCTATAAATTCAAATAGTCTAGACGTCAGCCTGTCCGTGATCTAACTCGAGTAAAGTTTCCGGTTAACTTGTAATTGTCATCATATTTGGTTTATCAATTAATTTCGATATTGAAAGGGAATTGTGTACTATTTTTGGTTAATTTAGTTGGGTACACAAAAATATTTCGTTTCAGTATAATCAATGGGAATATTTTTTACTTTACATTCTAATGTTACATTAGCTTAATTACAAAAAAATTGGTACCTATGCATCATAGTTCGAATGTTGGCCAAGCTTCCCGGCCACTTCGCGAATTGGCCGGTCAAAACCCGAAATACGCTATTCATTTCATGTATTTCGGGTTTTGGCCAGGAAGTTTGGCCAGTTCGGGTATTGGCCGCAACATATACAATAATACCTATTTTCTGCGTATTTTACAAATTTTTTTATCTTTTATCAATAGGTTTTCAAAACACAAAATTTTGCCAACTTAATTAGAAAAATGCTCGGATTAAAGAATGTAAAATTTAAAATTAAAATTTACTGGTGTGAATAATAAATCATAATTTGAAATTCTTTGCAAATCATTATTGGCAAAACACGTGTCCTGCATGACATAAGAGAAAATTAGGGAAGTGGTTAACATACTTTTTTAATAATATAACAATTGATTGAATATTCGAAGCATTGTAATTCACATAAGTGACGTATTGTTCGTCACTTATGTGAATTACAATACTATCTAAAATTGTATGCTTGATCGTATTTTAAAATTAAAGATCTTTCAATATCTTTTTGTTTTAATGCCAATAATGCTCTTTGCTATTATGTTCATTTAACCAATTTTTGCATTTTAGATTGAGTATTTAAATTTTAACAAACGGTATAGAATAGATTGTAGCATTTTGAAACAATCCATCGTACACTATAAAAAGAATCTGTACATTCACTAAAAGTTACCTAGGAAACTTGGATTCCTACAAATTTTTATGCAACGACCACAGTAAAAAAGATGTAACACACTCATGTTTCTACTATAACTAAAAAAATGTGTAAAGTTACTAAAATTTTTATTTTGAAAGCTAGAATATCTAGAACATTTTATGTAAGAATAACGGGACTAACAGATAAAATTTTAGCAAGAGTAGTGTAATTTGAGTAGATTCGTTTGTAAAGGTACTGATTTCTGATGATTTACAAAAAACCAGTTTAGTAATTTTACGTCTTTTTGTACAGTGTATAGACAAAATTTTACTAAACATATATATTTCTGTAACTTTACATTTGCAGAGTTACAATTTGTTTGCTTTACAGTGTATTATTTAAAGTTAGTATAATGTTCTTTGTGCACATTACTACAGCATTATCACAATAATTTAAAATTTCACTGCACTTCATTGTGTACTTCACTGTACTTCATTCTAAGCATTACTCTGAAAGTAGGATTTCTCTGTCCTTTTTCAATGTCATGAAACGTAAAACATGCATAAAAATTGAGAGCTTATTTATAGTAAGTATATAATTTTTATTTAAATTGGAATTTTTTAATCTTGATTTACAAGGCCACAGAAAAGCATTCTATTAGATAACGGTATAGAGAGAATATTGTTTGATGCGCATTTTATTTGTAATTAACTATTTAAAATTTTATCAGATTGATATATGCGAGTTATATTTTTTAAACTTCGTTATTGTACGAACGCACCTCATTTGCTACGCTTCACATGCAATTTACAATTTGTTTATTATTGTTCGAATACGACAGTTAATGTCAATTTTCTTTCAAAATTAAAGCATGTGGATGCATTCCTCCTATAGAAGTATAATTATACCCGCAAATACACAAAAAAAATTCTCAGCGCGATGTTCTTTTAAAGCCAAATAGTATTTATATTCATTTGTACCTTACAGATGTACTTTTTATGGAATTTTCAAAATTGCAAGCTATTTTATGTTTTAGTAGGTATCTTTAAATTATCAATTGAATATTATAAACATACGAAATCAACCATAAAGATGTAATAATAAAATTACAAGCATATAATTTATATTACTTACATGACATTATCTATTCCGGGGAATACCTTTTGAATCCATATACACATTTGCAGTTTACTTATTGCGGGAATACTTCAATAGAAACTAGTTATACGAAAGTTGTTAGTGTTTCGATATGCTTTGTACAACATTAGTTTTACTACATTGAAATTTCTAAAGTTTAAATACAATCTATTCTATTTCTATTAAAGTTGTGTGATTTCTTTTAATAAAGCAGATTTCAATATTCGGTGAACTTTTATATGTTTTGGGTTTTTTACCTGTAATATATTCCCAATAACTCTTTTAAAATATATTGTAAAGTATGCATTTACAAAATATGAATGGTTTATTTTTTATTAAATTTTATGGTAATCCCTCTCGGTGTAAACTAGCACTAGCTCAATGTAAAAGTTTTTTGTCCAAATAGATTATTATTTACTAGCTGACCCGCCCGGCGTTGCTCGGGTCCGTACTAACAATATTAAACGAACTTGAAATTTGTATGATTTTATCATTAACTCGAAGCATGCAGAAATGCATTGTCTGAAATTCGTGGCAACTGAGTGAGAGAAAAATCGGTTTAAAAAAGAACTAATATTAAGCTCTAAAATTACTTAAAATGAGCAATGAGAAACGCGGGAGGGAACATGTATCCAACGATTGCGTTATTTTCGTGTTAGAGTGTTTAAGTCACGTAACTAATTATTTTTTACATAGAAGTCCCAAGTGAAATATTTTGAATTTCAAACTAATTATACCACTCTTAAATCCGACTATACCGTGAATGAAATCGATACTCGATGATAAAAGGTTGGTATATAGTATTATAATTGCAGAGCCATTTAACAAAAGTAAGTGCATATTTTTAATCACAACATGGATAATGTTCACTCTGTGGACAAATTTCTAACTGTAAACTTTTGTACCGTAACCATAACCTGTCTGTAACCTAACTGCGAATTAACAGTACCCTACCGTAACTTAAATATAACATAAATGTAATCTAGCCGTCACTATGGCAACCTATCCTTATTCTAACCATAACATAAATGCAATTTAACTTTAACCTAACTTTAAATTAACCGTGATCTAACTGTAACCTAACGTAAAATCAAATAAAATCAAAGACTTACCTTAATGTAATTGCAACCTAATTGCAACCAAAATGTTACCTAACCATATATTGGGTTCATGTTCATGGAAATCATTTTGTCTTGTTCGGATCTTGGTTATGATTTATTAGAATATTTTCGTCGGTTTCAGATTTGGTTCGATTCAGATTTCAGATATTTTTTGAAATTCGATTTAAAATGTTCGTGTCGGATTCAGGTCCATGGAAATTATTTTGCCTTGCTCGGATTCAGTTATGGTTCTGTGAAATATTTTTGTCGGGAACAGATTTGGTTCAATTCAGATTTCGGCGTTTTTTTTTCAAATGGAATTTTTGGGTTCAGGTCTTCCTGCGTGTCTACGGAAATTTCTCTGTCTGATTCGAATAAAGACATGCTTCACTGGAATATTTTTGTCAAGTTCAGACTTGGTTTAATTCAGATGTCGGCTTTTTTTTCAAATGTATTTTTGGGGTTCGAGCTCTCTTGCGTGTTCACGGAAATTATTCTGCCTTGTTCGAATAAGAACATGCTTCAATGGAATATTTTTGTCAAGTTCAGATTTAGTTCATTTTAGATTTCGAGATTTTTTTCAAAGAATTTTTTTTGGTTCAGATTCGGTTCATGCGCATGGAAATTTTTTGTCTTGTTCGGATCCGGTTAATGTTCTTTGGAATATTTTTGTCAAGTTCAGATTTGGTTCGATTCAAATTTCAGGTACTTTTTCAAACAGAATTTTTAGGTTCGGATCTCGTTCATGTTCACGGAATTTATTTTATCATACTCGAGTCCGGTTATCATTCTTTCGAATATTTTGGTCGGATTCAGATGTGGTTTGGGTCAAATTTCAGGTTTTTTCAGATCGAATTTTTAAGGTTCGAGTCGAATTTATGTCCATGGAAATTATTTCGTCTTGCTGGGATCGGGTTATAGTTCTCTGGAATATTTTTGTCGGTTTCAGATTTTGTTCCGGTGATATTTCGAGTTTTTTTAAAAGAAAATATTTAGGTTCGGGTCAAGTTTCATGTCCACTAAAATTATTTTTCCTTGTTTGGATCCGGTTATGCTTCATTTGAACATCTTTACGGGAGTGAAATTTGGTTTGGGACAATTATCAAATCCATATTTTTTTTTTTCAAACAGAATTTTTAGGTTTGGGTCGGGTTTATACTCACGGAAATTTTGTCTATCACGAATCGGAGTGTGGGCCGTTTTTTTTTTTTTTTTTTTTTTTTTGGTTGGGATTGGGTTATGTGTTAATTACTCTAAACATTAAGGTTATAATCAGTTTTTCTGCTATTCTTTTTATGGCTATTTCTGATAAATAATTACTTTGCTATTTGATAATTTTTATGGTGTATAAATCGTTTGCGGATTCGAATAATTGTACGCCAAACAGCTGCTTTATTTTTGTTTTAAAACCAAATTAAAGCCATAATACAATTTTAAATTGAATAGAATACATTTAAATTTTATCAATGATAAAAAAATAAACTCCTAGAAAACTGTTGTGTGACTTTTTTACTGCAACACAGCTAATGAATCATACATTTTAATGTTCGAAATGCCAAAAATCTGCGTACAACCATACAGTAAAAAGAAATTAATGGATTGTCAGTATAATATCTTGGGGTGACGCCAAAAATGTTACTCTAAAATCCGGTATATTAAGTTCAAATAAGCACCAACAAAACCACGTGCTTTGACACTCCGATCAATTCAAACTGGTTTAAACCCGTATTTCTTTCTTTTTATTTTTTACCTTCTAAACTGTTATTGAATAGATGACTAAAATTTCTTTTAAAAAATAACGTTTTGTGCCATTATTGGATGTAATACACGATCGGAATGCATAAAACATACAAATAGATCAATGATAGGCAAGAATTATTTGATTATTTTCATCATATGTCTTTGAAATATCAATATAGAAGCATCATTTAAGATTTTGCTTGAAAAAATTAACATTCTTTCGTTAATGTCTTAAAATCGTCTGCACTCTGAAATCTAGATTTTAGATTAATATTTGTTATTTAAGTTTTCATGCATGATTTTAAAAGAAGGTTTCCATCAATATATTTTATATATTGACATGAAATTATTAATATGTTGTTAAATCATAACCATTTTTCATCTAAGTTATGAAGACTTTTAGTAATACAGTTTTTAGTTCAAATCAAAGGTTTTAAATATTTTATTTAATTTTATTTTGATATTTAATTATTTCTAATTTTCCAATTTCAATTATTTTAAAAGCAAACATTTATTTTAATAAATAATATAATAGAAAAAAAAACGCTTTAATAAATTATTATTTCTTCGTAAAATATGCTTTAGCTGTAATTCATTTCTTTCAATTCGTCTTATTAATACAAAATTCCTTCCACGTGCTTTTCTTTGAGACATTAAAATTTCAGCGATAAATGGTTTCATATTGCAAACCTTTTTTTTCGGTTTGCTTCACCTCCACCTATATTTTTTCCTCCATGGCGTACAGCAGCTGTGATTAAAAAAAAAAAAAAAGAAAAAAAATCCTCATTTAAACTGACAGTTTGCCAGTCTATGAATTGTAAAGGTCTATCCCAGCTTTTTTAATTATTTATGCGAAAAATTTATGCAACCAACCAACCATAAGAAAATGAAAGTAAAAAAAGTAAAAAAAGGCGATTTTTTATGAGAGTGAGCTTTGGAATTTAATTAATAACTCCGTTAATAAATAGAATTTTGAAATTCTGAGCTTCAGGTGCATCAGGAGAGATATTGGGCTACTCTCATAAAACTTTTGAACTTCGTACGTCCCATAGATTTTGCTAGCCATCGCAGACACACAGACACACACACACACAGACAGAGCGTTTTGTTCTTTTATTAGTATAGGTGAAATTTTATTTTATTTAAAACTAGCTGATCCGCCCGGCGTTGCCCGGGTCTGTATTAACAATATTATACGAACTTGAAATTTGTATGATTTTATCATTAACTCGTTACATGCAGAAATGCATTGTCTGAAATACGTAGCAACTGACTGTGTGAAAAATCGGTTTTAAAAACAACTAATATTAAGCTCTAAAAATACTCAAAATGAGCAATGAAAAACGCGGGAGGGAATATGTATCCAACGATTGCATGATTTTCGTGTAAAAAAGTTGATATTTACCCGTAAAAATCACTGTTAAGTCACGTAACTAATTATTATTTTCACATACAAATCCCAAGTGAAATATTTTGAATTTCAAACTAATTATATCACTCTTAAATCCGACTATACCATGAATGAAATCGATACACGATGGTAACTAAAAGGTTGGTATAAAGTACTATAATTTCAGAGCTATTTAACAAAAGTAAGTGTTGTTTTTAATCAAATCTTGCGTATAGGTTCACTCTGTGTATAAATTCCAAACCTTAAACTTTTATACCGTAACCAGAACCTGTCTGTAACCTAACAGCGACTTAACAGTACCCTACCGTAAATTAAATATAACAGAAATGTAACCTAGCCTAAATGTATTCACTTTATTGTAACATATCCTTATTCTAACCATAACATAAATGCAATTTAACTTTAACCTAAATAATATAATAGAAAAAAAACCATTTTAAAAAATTACCATTTCTTCGTAAAATATGCTTCAGCTGTAATTCGTTTCTTTCAATTCGTTTTATTAATACAAAATTCCTTCCTCGTGCTTTTGTTTGAGACATTAAAATTTCAGCGATAAATGGTTTAATATTGCAAACCACGGAGTAAGACACTTCTTACTCCGTGTTGCAAACCTTTTTTCGCTTTACTTCGCCTCCACCTATCTTTTTCTCCATGGTGTACAGCAGCTGTGATTAAAAAAAAATCCTCATTTAAACTGACAGTTTGCCAGTCTATGAATTTTAAAGGTCTGTCCCAGCTTTTTTAATTATTTCTGCGAAACTTTTATGCAACCAATCAACCATAAGAAAATGAAATGGAAAAAAAGCGAAAAAAGGCGATTTTTTATGAGAGTGAGCTTTGGAATTCAATTAATTACTCAGTTAATAAATAGAATTTTGAAATTCTGAGCTTCAGGTGCCTCAGGAGAGACATTGGGCTACTCTCAAAAAATTTTGAGCTTCGTACGTGCTGTAGATTTTGCTAGCCATCGCAGACACACAGACACACAGACACACACACAGACAGACAGAGCGTTTTGTTCTTTTATTAGTATAGATAGAGCGAAAATTTTCTGAAACATGTTTTTAATCTACATTCTAAAATTTTAGATATTATTAAAGTTCATACATTATTAAAATAATAGAAAAAATGTTTAGTTTCATAAAGATGTAATAGCATATTAATATTTAAAGAATTACTTATTAAAACATTAAAATCATTTTCATCCTACATTTTAAAACATTTATTTCTCTTTTCATTTTTGTTAATTTTTTTCGGAAATTATTTTTTTTTTTCAAAATTTCCCCTTTTTTCAAATACTATATAGTTGAATATTATATATGCATATTTAGCATTACAGACTTTAAATATTATTTTAAACGCTCGAAGTAAATAAAAAATAAATAACATATTTTACACAAAACCCATTTTAACTTTAGATTATTACAGCTTAATAATGTAAATTAAATTTTTTACTAAGTGTAATCATCAATATATTACATTTTAAATGTGAATAAAATATATTATATTTTAATGTTTTTTTAATAATGAACATGCCATAACCTGCTTTTTAAACAAACTTTTAAAATCTGATCTTAATTTTCCAATCTTATTAATTATTTCGCAAAATATTTACCGTAATTTCGGGTGTATAAGCCGCAGATCAAACACTTCTTTTTCGACCCAGATTTTTTTAAGAAATAAATATAACTAGTTAGATCGCCGTAAATATTGGTCTTCAATCACTAAATAAGATTTCTGGGTTCAAAAAGAATTTTTTGATCCGCAGCTTATAGCTCCGAAATTACGGTATATATTTTATATAAATGGCGTTACAAATGTGCTACGAACACATTTTACTAAAAAGTAATCAGGTCTGTATAAAGACGAATGTTTATAAATAGCGGATATATTCGGTGGAAATAAAGGATGAAGTTCAGATACTGTTATCTTTAAGTACGATTACATAAGATGTATCATTTAAAATAAAATTTCAGTTTTTAAAGAATTTCTCTTTATCATGTAGTTTATTTAAATATGAGAAAAATGAAAATAAATAACATGTTCTATCTATGTATTATTTAAGGGAACACATTCTTCTGTACTCGTTTTAATTTATAATGTTACACAAAGAGAAATATATTAATGAAATCCTCAATGAAATGAATCTTTTTTTATTTTTTTTTTTATTTCTTTCGAGTAATATTGTTATTATTTTTTAAATATATCATAAAATGTGAATTTGTAAAAAGTTAAGTTTGAAAAGTTAAATTTGTAAAAGTTAAGTTTGCTGTAAAAGTTAAATCAATTTTTTAAGGCTTTGTGAAACTTCTATTTAATACTTTATTCAATCTATTAAGAAAATTCTTTTTAACCTCCAAACAAGGTTTTTATTGCACATATTTAATTATCTGTAAGAAATAATACAAAAAATACAAATATTCTGATTTTTTTTTTAAATCGAAATTAAGTATATTTATAAATTTTAAAAGTACATATATTTCTTAAATAAATGATAAATGCCAGGTTCATAAGAATATAATGGTGTATTGTTATTAAAATTACATACTAATTAAATTATTAAGGTCTTCACTTTTCTTTGTACCTTTAAATATATATTTCTCTTTAATTCAGTTTTACACAAGATTTTTCAGAAAATAAAATATAATTCTTATTATTGAATTATAAAGTTCAACATTATCTTAAGAATATTTAATGTTTTATATGTTAAGATTTTAAATATTCTTTTAAATATTTGAAAGATATTAAATAAAAAAATAATGCATTAAATCCATGTGCATAAAACCCATTTCAACGTTGGATTAGAAAAGCTTAATAATGTAAACTAAAATGTTCACTAAGTATACTCATTAATGTATTGTGATTTAAACGTGCGTACTTTTATATCTGTTAAAATAAAAGCAATATACGTTATTATCTGCTATTTTAATGAACTTTATAAACACAACTTAATATAATCTACCGTTCATTAAGTATTTTGAAAGGTACACATATATTTTTTAAATAAGCGCTGTTATAAATGTGCTATGATAACATTTTACTAACATGTAATCGAGACGGAATAAAGTTGAATATAAATAGCGAATACATTCGATGAAAATAAGTGATGCAGCTTTAAATACGTTTATCCTTAAATGTAACTACATAAGATTTATAATTTGTAAAATGATTTTTTGGTTGTTTTATACATTTCTTTTTTTGAGAGTTTATTTACATATCCCAGGAATGAAAATCCTCTTCTGAACAATAAGTTTTTTGTTCCAAATTTGAAAAGCTAAGAAAGATGGTAAAATATTTTTTTATTCTGTAATTTTTATCAATGTCAATGAATTTTTATATGAAAAAAAAAGTAACTTTTTTATTAGTTATAATCTTTTAAGTTGATTAGCTTATATTTTGGGAGTATTCTCGAAAAAAAAAGACCAATAAACTTGAGAATGTAGGGACACCGATCAGAGTATCTAATTACAATCGTCAATTTGTCAAAAACGTTTGTTAAACGTTTGTCTAAAACAATTTTGTTGAATGATTAAGTAAGGAAAACGGGATTAGGTGTTATATAAAAAAGTTTTTTTTAATTTCTTCAGTATTTTTATAAGTTTATATTACTTTTAAAAGAATACAATCAGTAAAATCCTATAGAATTAATAACATGTACATTATATCAGCCACTTGCGATTTTAAAAATACATAAGGGATTTTCCTAAAACACTAAGTGTGGAATTATAATAGTACAAGTCATACATTTCTGTGAAGATTTTGTCCCGAAACTCCAAACGTGACCGTCAACAAATAGCATTCAAACTATAGTTCTTAAAACAAATCAAACTATTGTACTTAAGCATAACGATTAGTTATGATTAAGTCTTATAAATTGTGTTCATTTTTATGCGTATAGCATATATACTTGAAGAGAATTTATTTTTTGTTAATATAAAAACAGGCTCAAATTTTAATTTAGTTTTTAATACCCAAATCTGAGAAACTAAGAAAAGCGATAAAATTTATTGTGTTCTGTAGTATTTTATCAACATCGACGAATTTTTTGGTAACCAAATCTGAAAGGCTAAGAAAGGCGATAAAATGTATTGTGTTCTGCAGTTTTTTATCAACATAGACAAATTTTTTGATGAAAAAAAATACAATTGTTTTTATGTTATAATATTTTAAGTTGATTAGTGCATACTTTTGAAAAAAGACTGATGAACTAGAGAACGTAAGGATACCCATCAGACTCACTAATTAAAATCGTCAATTTGTCAAAATTCTCAACCGTTTTTGTTATATTATTAACTAAACAAAACATAATTAGGCATTATATAAAAGGTTTTTTTTTTTTTATTTCGCCAGTAATTATAAATTTATCTTACATTAAAAAAATTACTATCAGCAAAACATTGTAGAATTAAAAGTATGTATATGTGACTACGATCTTGCGAAAAAAAATTATTGCTAACTTTTTAAGGAAAAAAAACTTTTTGTTTTCTGATTATTATTTTGTTATCGACTAAACACTTAAATAATAATAATTAATCAAATGTATAATGATCTGAATTTATTCATTCATTTATTTTTTAACATTAAATTGACATTTTACTAGCCGTACTTAATAAATGCAGTTGTGAAAAAAAAAAGTTCTTTTTGAAAGTGTAATATTATTTATATCCATTTGTATAGATAGAAATAATTTTTATAAGAATTTCAAACTTATAAGCCATCATATGTTTTAGTAAGTATCTTTAAATTACTTAGAGCATGATTTAAACATATAAACCAGCGAAGTATAAAATAATAAAAGTTGAAATAATAAGAATGTGTAACAATACAAAGTAATTTACGAAGATTTAATAATAAACTTACAAGCATATAGTTTATATTAGATATATAACTTAATCTATATTAGCGAATACCTTTAGAATACATATCCGCATTTACAGTTGACTTATTGCTGGAATATTTCAATAGAAACAGTCTAACGGAAGTTATTAGTGTCTCGATATGCTTTGTACAGCATCAATTTTATCATATTGAACTATGCAAAATTTAGTTACAATCTATTCTATTTCAATTAAACATCTAATTTCTGTTCGTGTTCATAGATTGATTCAAATGTGTGGTGAATATTTTATGTAATGTTTTAAGTTTCTTACCAGTAAGAATTTCAGAATAATTATTTTAAAATATATTGTTCAAATATAATTTTACAAAAAATGGAATCAATTGTTTTTTAATTAGTTTTTGCGAAAATTCGACTAATGTAGATTCAGTTCTTTAAACAAGTTATTTGTCCAAACAGCTTATTATTTTGAAAATTTTATTTTATTTATGACCGAATAAATTTTTAATATATATATAATACATTTTTACAAGTTACAAAAGTTCGTATACCACCTAAATAATAGAAAAATGTTTATTTTCATAAAGATGTAATAGTATATTAATATATAAATAATTGCTTATTACATACTTATTATATATCAAGATCATTTTTCAATACATTTTTTGAAAAACGTATTTTTTCGCTTTTGTTTTACAAAAGATATTTTCAGAAAAAAAGTGGAATTACCCCGTTTTCAATTACATAAAATCAAAGTTATAATATGCATATTTCATAATTCGAAATTTAAATATTATTTTAAGGAAGTGTTATAAAAAGTAAACAAAAGGTTAATGTATTTTATAAGACCCATTTTACCTTTTGATTAAAAAATAGCTTAATTATGTAAACTATAACTTTCACAAAGCGTAATCATAAATATATTGTGTTTTAAATGTGCATCATCTAATGTTTGTTTAATAATGAAAGCAATACATTCCATTACCTGCTTTTTTAAATGAGCTTTTAAAATCTTATCTTTTTTTTCTTTTTTTCATTAATTATTTCGCAAGGTATTATAAATGAGCTACGAGCACCTTTTATTAAAATGTAATCAAGGTAGACTAAAGGCGAATGAATATAAATAACGGTTATATTCGATGGAAATAAATGATGAAACTTTTTATACTTTTATCTTTAAGCGCGATTACATGAGAAATGTATTGTTTAAGAAATAAATTATCAGTTTTTAAAGAATTTTTTTTTTGTCATGTAATTTATTTAAGTATAAAAGAATGAAAATAACTAAGATATTCTCTCTGTGTATTATTTAATGGTAAAACTTTTTTCTGTACTCATTTTCAAATTAAATCATGTTGCGCAAGTAGAAAATATATTAATAAAATACTGAATGCGGGGAATTTTTTTTTCTTTCCAGTAATATTGTTATTATCATCTAAATATATCAAAAATGTATAAATTTGCAAAAAAAAAGTAAATTACCTCTTTTATAGTTCTGTTAAATTCCTAAATTCCTACTTGATACCATATTTCATCTATTAAGAAAATTCTTTTTAATCTCCAAACAAGGGTTTTATTGTACAAATTTTGCTTTCTTTGAGGAATATTATAGAAACACAAGTACTCTGAAAAATGATTTTTATCGAAATTATTTAAATTGATGGGTTTTAAAAGAACATATATTGCTTGGATAAATAATAAATGACTAATTTCACAGGAATATGATGGTGTATCACTATTAAAATTATATACTACTTAAAATATTAAGAACTCAACTTTTCTCTGTACTTTTTATTACAAATTTCTTTTTTTTTCAGTTTTACAAATGATTTTTTTAGAAAATAAAGTGTATACTTTATTTTTTAAATATAAATATCAACATTATCATATGAATATTTAAAGTTTTATATCTTAAGATTTCAAATATTATTTTAGACGCTTGAAAAATAATAAATAATTTTAAAGTATGTTAACGTATTTCGCCTAAAATTTGTTTGAATTTCTAATTAGAATACCTTTATAATGTAAAGAAAAATTTTAACTAATTGTAATAATAAATGAATTATGTTTTAAATGTACATTTAATAATGAAAGCAATATATTCCTTTAACAGATTTTTAGACAACTTTAAAAGCATTTTCTTATCTATATATACAACAGTTTATTAATTATTTCGAAAAGTATAAATATTTGTTTTAATTAAACAGTGTGATTAAGCGGCGTGAACACCTTTATTAAAATGTAATCAAGATGGAATAAAGGTGAATGAATATAAATAGCGAATGTATTTCACGGAAATATATAATGAAGCTATTGTTATTTTTATCTTTAAGTGATATTACGTAAGATTTAATACGTAAGGAAAAAAATATTTAAATTATTTACATTCATCGTGTATTAAATATGAGAATAATGAAAATATCTAAAATATTCTATTTATGTGTTATTTTAAGGGGGAACTTTTTTTGTACACATTTTATTTTGTGTAATAATTCGAAAGTAGAAAATATATTGATAAAATTCTGAATGCGGTGAATCATTTTTTATTTTTTTTTTATTATTGTTTTCGAGTAACATTGTTATTATTTTTCAGACATATCACAAAATATATGAATTTTGAAAAAATATGTAAATTACTTTTCTTACAGATTTGTGAAACTTCCATTTAATACCATATTTCATCGATTAAGAAAATTCTTGCAAATTTCCATAGAAGGGTTTTACTATACAATTTTTTTCTGTCAGAAATAATACAAAAAATACAAGTACTCTTAAAAATGTTTTTATGGAAATTATGCATGTTTATGACTTTTAAAAATATGTATACTGCTTAGATAAATAATAAATGTCTAGTTTCATAAAAATATAATGATGTGTTAAAATTATATGCTTATTAAAATATTAAGAACTTAACTCTGTGCTTTTAAATACACTTTTCTTTAAGGCCCCACACTAGGCATAGAAAAAAGCCCGGATGATAATGTAAATTTTATGGGAGAGTTCTTTTCAAATATTTCGCACAAATTTTAATATTTTTAAATGACTTCTTTGCATAGGATAGATGAGGACGATCTACAACCGGCCTAGTTTTAATTTTTTTAATTTTGCTTATATATTTTCTATATTACGATAGTTTCAATTTTAGAACTGGTTTAAACCGGTTTTGAAAGTTAAAGTATTTTTTTTTTAAATCTGAAACCCAAAACTGGAAAAGCAAAAACTAGGCCTAAAATAAAGTATACTTATTCTTTATTTAAAATATGAAAATTAATTTTATCTTATAAATATTTAACGTTTTATATCTTACGATTTCAAATATTATTTTAAACATTTTAAATATAATAAATAAATATAAAAATTTAATATATTTCACATACATTTTTTTAAATTTTCCATTGAACAGCTTAATAATTTATACTGAAATTTTCAGTAAACGTAATAATTAATACATCATGTTTTATATGTATTCATTTTAATGTATATTTAATAATGAAAGCAATATGTGCCATTATCTGTTTTTTAATGCAAAATATAAATATACTCTAGTTTATTAATTTTTTCGAAAAGTATAAATTAAAAAAATAAGCATTACTATAAAAGTGCTGTGTCTTATTTAAATATAATCAAGACTTAATAAAGGCAAATAAATATAAATAGTGAATATATTTGATGGAAATAAATGATGAAGCTATCGATACTTTTATCTTTAAGTGCGATTACATAATATTTATGATTTAAGAAAGAAACTATTAGTTCTTTTAAAAAAATACCTTCGTAATTTAGTTTATTTAAATATAAGAAAATGAAAATAAATAAGTAGTTCTATCTAAGTATTATTATTTAAGGGAGAATTTTTCTCTGTATTCATTTTCAAATTAAATTATGTAATGTTACGCAAGGAGAACACATATTAATAGATTGCTGAATGCGGTGCTTTTTTTTCTTATTTTTTTCTTTTGTTTTCTTTCTGCGATTACACAAGATGTAAGAGTTACGAAACAAATGATTAGTTCTTTAAATAATTTACCTTCATTTAGTTTATTTAAATATGAGAAGAATAAAAGTAAATATGCAGTTCTATCTATGTATTAATATATAAGGGAGAACCGTTTTTGTACTCGAATCCAAATTAAATTATGTACTTTTATGTACATATAAAATATATCAATAATATTCTAATTGCGGTGAATCATTATTTCTTTCGGAGGAATATTGTTGTTATTTTTTAAATGTATCACAGAAATATGAATTTGTAAAAAGTTAAGTTACTTCTTTTATAGTTTTGTGAAACGATACTATATTCAATCTATTAAGGAAATTCTTTCCAACCTCCAAACATTGCTTTTATTATATAAATTTTATTTTTCTATAAGAAATAATACAAAAACACAAGTACTCTGAAAAATGATTTTTTTCGAAATTATGTACATTTATGGATTTTAAAAAGTACATATATTGTTTGAATAAATAATAAATATCTAGTTTCATAAGAATATTATCTTGTAATTAAAAATTACATACTCCTTAACATATTAAGAATTCAACTTTACTCTGAACCTTTTTATACAAACTTCTTTTTAATTTAGTTCTACAAAAGATTTTTTAGAAAATGAAGAATAATTCTTATTTTTTAAGTGTAAATTTCAACATTATCTTATGAATATTTAACATTTTATACCTTAAGATTTTTAATATTATTTAAAACGTTTGAAAGATAATAAATAAATAAATAAAAACTTAATATATTGTATATAAAACCATTTTAAACATTAGACTAGAATAGCTTAATGTAAATTAAAATTTTCACTAAGCTGAATCATAAATTCATTATGTTTTAAATGTGCGTGCTTTAATATCTGTTAAAATAAAAGCAATACAAGTTATTAACTAATTTTAAAATGATTTTTATAAACGCAACTTAAAAGATTCTTCTGTTCATTAATTATTTTGAAAAGTATGTATATTTAAAAAAATAAGCGCTATTATAAATCTATTACGAAAGCCTTTTTTTGGAATGTTATCAAGACGGAATAAAGTTGAAAATAAATAGCGAATACATTCGATGAAAACAAATGAGGAATATTTTGTAACTTTTATCCTTAAATGAAACTATATAAAATTTCCTATTTGATAAATAAATTTCTGGTTCTTTTAAGAATTTCTTGTTTTATACTGTTAATTTACATGTTCCTGGAATGAAAATCAAATATTATTTTTTAATGCGAAATCCGAGAAGCGAAGTTGATTAGTTTATATTTTTTGCGATAGTCTTGAAAAAAAACGTACAATAAACTTGAGAATGTAAGGATACCGATCAGGCTACCTAATTAAAATCGTGAATTTATCAAGTTTCTCAAACATTTTTGTTAAAGGATTAACTAAAATACAACATGATTAAGTTTTTATATAAACGAGGTGGAACTCGTCGATATTTGACGAAAGAAAATGTTTGAGAAAGAACTGTTTCATTGATTTATAATAAATCTACAAAATTATTTTTAACTAGTTGAATGTGCCAATTACAAAAGTTTCTTCTGTCTCATACGTACAATTCAATACTTACAAAAAATAGATACACATGTTAATTCTTTAATAATTTTAATTCAATATTATTCCAACTGTGATTTTCATCTTAAATTTCTGCTTCAGTCAATTAAGCGGGGTAAAAACGAGTTTCCGTATCTGCACGAGCCGATGGACAGTACAATGGCAGGCATATTTTTTTTTTCAAATTCAGGGAGGACCTACTTGTAACCCAAAAATAATCATACACAAAAATTTTAGTTCAGTTCTATGCATAATTTCATATATTTTTTGATGGCAAAATAATGAAAAAGGAACATTAATCGTGATTATAGAGCTTCCTCTGAGCGGATGTTTTTCAAATTTAAGGCAAACCTACTATTCATAGCCAAATACTTACACAAATAATTTAGTTCAATTCTATGCATAAAATCATACACTTTTAGGTGGTTCAATATTGAAAATTGCAACACCCTTTTCCGGCGGATTTTTTTTTTTCAAATTCAGGTAGGACAAACCATACTTAGCTATGCACTTACACAAAAAAAAATTCAATTCGATGCATAACTTCATACACTTTTACTATGTAAAATGTTGAAAATGGCACAAAAATAGCTATTGAAGCGTTACCTTCCGACGGAATATTTAAAAAATGAAAGAGAACTTGCCTGACACAGCCAAAAACATTCCCAAAAATTTGGTTCAATTTTATGCATATCTTCATAAACTTTTTAATGGCTGAATGGTGACATATGGACAGACACATTTTGTAAAAATATCTTTTTTCGGAACTCTTACCCCTAAAATGTGTAAATACATCGAAAAAAAATCGATTACAATGTATTTCTTCTATTGAAGATTGAAGAAAGTAAACGAAAGTTGGTTCGACCCATTGCAATTGTATCTGAAAAATTCTTCTCTGCACTAGTATCGACAACTTATTCAATGGCTTCCTCTTAGCCACATCATTCTTCTGGGATCTATAAAATATAAAGTTCAGTGGATAAAAACTGTTCGATGGTTTTGAATGGTCATTCTCTGCACGCATACAGAACAACATGCGTTGTTACACAGAAACTAGGCTGTTACATGCGGAACTTAATGAAATGAATTTCATATAAGAAGCTGCGGAACGAAATAAAGGGGCTGCTCAGAGGATGTACAAAGAACTATTCCCTGGTAGGAATCTGCTGGAACGCCGAACATTTGTCCGTTATTACGAGGAGTTGTGCACGAGTACATCTTTTTATGCTTCGAAGTGTGCTTCGGGCACTAGAAGATAGAGCAGAACTCTTGCTGAAAAACAAGTAGTATTTAGGCATATTAGAGGAAAGTTCATATAGTCTTGAATCTGTATCAATAGTCTTGGAAGCTGTTAGACGTGTAGTGTAAGAGAGCCATTTCCTTCTACAGCCCTATGCATAAAAGGCATGTCGCCAATCTCTATTTAAAGTAATGATGCATGTTGCTTAACCCTTTCCGGCGCACTACTCTTTAAAGTTGGAATTTAAAGAAAAAAAATTAGGCAATCTATTTAGGCCTAGAGGAGTACACAGGTATTATTTTGTAAAGATTGCACTAACCATTTTAATTATACAGCAGTTGTTGCAGTGGTAACCTCCCATGAGTAAAGCATTGATAAGCGCAGTAAGAAGAGCATTACTGTGAAGCGCGTATTACAGTAAAACATTTTACCTATTATTTAAAAACAGTAGAGTTTGATCTCTGTGGTGTTGCCATCTAGAACTCATAAGAAAGATTTAAAGTAGCCATTAGAGTAGTTTTAGAAATATTCACGGAGTTTTTGTGTCTCTAAACAGAGGGAACTTTAGGTGTTGCCGACCCGGCAACACTGCGCGATAAGGGGTTAACGTCACTTTCGGGAATGGTGATTTTGACGAGTAAAACGTTTTCATCCACTAAACGCAATAGGCGACAAACTGCCCGCGGTGATCGGCCTATCTTCGTCAGCGACCCCTACCCACGTCCCGAACACACCTACTCTCTTGCGCGACGACACTGTCAGTGATAGGCTACCACGGATAGCGTCAAAATTCTTTAATTAAGGCCCGAATGTCTTGAAATCTAAATAGAAAATGAGAAAAAAAAATAAGAGGAAATGAATCCGGACAAATTAAAAAGAAAAGGTAGACAAATTAAGGACACTGAAAAACGGTTAGTGGGTTGGTTGGGCTCTGAAACTAGCAATTTCTTCTACCTATATCCCGAATATATTTGTCTCGGACGGCGGTTGGGGGTGGGGTAAGTGGATCAACCGCCGCGGTGAGCGGCCCATCTTCCTCGGCGACCCTTACCTACGTCCCGAATATTTCTACTCTCTTACGTGACAGAGTTGTCGCCGATAAGCGACCACGGGTAGCGTGAAAATTCTTTACTTACGATCCGAATGCCTTGGAGTCTAAATAGAAAATCCACACGCCTACTGCAACAGTGCTACATTTCCGCATTAACAATCCGCATCCAAATCTTCTATTTTAGGTCTCTTCTACTTGCATGAAAATTTAGCTCCTTTGCACTCTCTTTGTGGAATCCCCGGGTTTAATTATCTAGTGTTGTGCATTTCCTTGTACTAACTCGTTTATGTATTTGACGATAACTTATAGGCGGCTTTTCATGTGAAGAACACAAGTCAGATATTTGTGTTTAATAAATAAATCTGCAGTTCCGAAGGCTACTCATGGAGATCTTCCGCTCCGTGCCTCTAAAGTATTAGCCATTCTGCATGCGGCGTAACCGTTGTTGGTTGACTCTTGTGAAACAATGGGCGCTTTCGATCTGAACGTCCGGAGGTGGTTGAAGCGCTAAATGCATCACGTGTAAATTAATTGAATCTCGATTTATAGTCTACCGCTTTCTTATGACGAAACTTTAGTTACTGTTGCGTCGAAATATTTAGTTCAAAACATCAATTTTGACTAAAATTCCTGAAATATCCTTTACATTTAATAGAAAACGAGACACTCTAATCCATATCCTTATTTCTGATCAAGAACATCCATTGATCTTATGCGCTGATGGTTAAAAATTTTAATTAAAAAAATTATATATTTTTAGAAATTTTTAAGTATTTCAATACGACGGAAATTATGTTTCCGAACTAAAGCTTAAATATTTAGTTTAAGCTTCTGTTCTATTCTTTGCAAAATAGTTATGCAATTTTAATAAATTTACATGGATAATTCAAACTAAATTAACATAATTCAAATCTTTTAAGAAAAATTAACCTATCATTTTCCCCTAATTTCTTAGATGCATGTACCAAACCTGGAAAAATCTACTTTAAAGCAATTAAACAAATGAAGTTATCGACGTGGATTGTGTCAATTTTCCACTCCGGGTGTAATAATACTAAATATAAGACTCATCATTACTTATTTTTAGATACTACTTAGTTGACGAGAGCAAATAGAAAACAGTAATAATTCAAGAAATATGTCCGTATATATTCGTGCATTTTTTTCAGATACAAATCAGTTTAATAATTTAATTTTTACTACCTTCATTCAAAATGTTTCATTAATTTTGGCTGTTGAAAATGCTGCACACATATAATTAACCTTTAGATTTTAATCATCCAATATTGTGCAAACATACCTATATGCATGTACTGTACTTCTCTATAATGCCATATGCTACGCAATTTAAGTAGGCATAGAAAATTTAGTTAGCAAATTGATTAGTGTGGTTGCCTATTGATCTTACTTACATATACAACATTCTTGTAAAGTAAATATTATTAAACGAAATGTGACACATTAAACATGGTTTAATTGTATACTAAGTGCATTCTACCTATTAGCCGTGGAAATAAATAAACAAACTACAGTTAATTAAGGTGCAGTTTTATATAGAGCAAAAAGTTTGATTAAAGTATAAGTGGAAGTCAGTTTTATACAATTTATGAATGTTTTAATATTTATTCTGTTACACAATGCATTGATTTTTATTAATTCTAAAATGCATGTTATAAAATTACACCAATACAAGGATTTTTGCTGTAAAAAAGGTTTTAATGAAAAAAAATCACCATGTGTTAGAAATGTAGAAATATATTATATGTACTATATACAAAATTTTGCAGAATTTGCAGCTTGCAGATTATGATATATATTGCTTTAAAGCGTTAAAGAATTTATTATTACTTCCAAATTAACTGTACTAGATTTTAAAGCTTGCAGTTTTCGTCAAAGTAATATGCAATGGAAATTTAGTTAAATTCTTTATCGTGATATACTGCCAATAATAGTTCGATAGATCAAAAAATATATAGCAACGGTCTTTTATAAACCAACGTCTCTGTTAACGGCGGCCAAAATGTCAACTTAAACATGGTTTGTACGGGTACCGTTATTTACAAGGTAAGTTACAAGCATTTCATAATAGAAATATAAAAATAATTGAAAAGCGAGAAAAATTTCGCTTTATTTAATGACAGATTTTCTGCAAGAAAATACTGGTACGGAAGAATTTCCTTGCCATGAAATTCCAGCTTTCGTACGGACCCTGTTAAGGTATTTGAATATTGTAAAATGATATTTTACTTCATAATTACTAGATATAATATCTCACCCTTTTTGTTTTGTTGAACAAAATTCTAGATTTACCGATATGATCATACAGTGCTCAGCAAAAGTTTAGACACTGATGTTTTTTATAAAAAATACGAACACTTGAGTTTTACAAATGGCTATACTTATTTTCAAATATATTTTAAACAATGTAGATTAAAAATAATGCTTATAATATAAGATAGTATTTAATTTAACTGAAAAAAGTAAAATTTGCATATTGCAAAAGTTTAGACACTTTTTTTTTAGCCAACTGTTTATGAAAAAGGCAAGTTGTGGTGTCACATGTTTGAAGTATTTAATTATATCTCGATATAGCATCAGTTAGTGAAGATGCTGCGAGCTAATATTCAGTTTGATGAGGTAATTGAAGTAGGAAAGCTGAAATGTAAAGGGAAGACTGTTGCAAAACTTTTAGCAGCATTGAATCGTCCAAAGTGGTCTGTCTATGGAGTATAGTCTAAGGATGACTCCTTCAAAACAAAACATAATTTGGAAGACCTTGTGTGACGAGAAAATTAGATGACAAAAGGATCCAGAAACTGACATTTACACAAATAATGATTGCTAATCACATTAAAAGTAAATCAGGACTTTCTGTGTCGACGGACATGATTCGTAGATGGATTAAAGAAACAGGTAAATCAATTTACATGAAAATGATAAAACAATCAGCTTTAAAATCTCGCTACAAATTGGCGAGAATGCAATGAACTTGCAAACATACATCATATGGACCAAAATGACACCCTATTCAGTAATGAAAAAAAGTGAAATTTGAATGGCCCAAACGTGTGGGCATACTATTGGCACGACTTGCGTAAAGAGCCTGGGACTTTCTTAAGTCGACGTCACGAAGGTGACTTTTTAATGATTTGGTCCTCACTTTGCTTTAATGCTCGAGTATCTGTAAAGTTACTCATTGGTTGCCAAGCAACACAAGACTACGTACATACGTTGTAGATCAATTTTTAGTCATTCTGGGAAGTTTTAGCTGATCTAAAGTATGGATTTTAACAAGATAATGCATCTATTCATGTTTCATACAAAAGAAGAACTTTGTTTAACTCTGAAAATACTTCTGATTTCAATTGGCCGACGTGTAGTTCTGATCCGGACCCAATCGAAAACCTTTGTAACATCATATGCCGTAATGTTTATCCAAATTTTTGCTATAGTTTTCTTTTAATGAGCTTCGAGCTGCTGTTGAACTTGTTTGGTATTAAATAGACCTCCAAGTGACGCAGCATTTAGTTTCTTCAATGAAAAGTCACATCCTTGCACTAACTGCAAACAATGTGGGTGCAACACGATTTTAATTTGTAGTTATTTTTCAGTAAATACACAAATGTCTATACTTTTGCTACAATGTTAATTTCATTTTTTTGTCTTTATATTTAATGTAAATGGTAAAATTCAAAATGTATTGTTTGTGAATAAAGGATATGTCACAAGTAATGTATGACAGATGAATTACAAACATTCGGTACCTACTTCTGAATATAGAAGCATAATCGATTATTGTCTAAACTTTTGCTGAACACTGTAGATTATTCTATTAATTATAGTTGCAACAATTTTGAACATTTATCTCACTTTATTGAACACAATCACAACAACATCATACACACCAACATCTCAGGTGCAAAAAAGTATTTTTTTTTTCTGTCTGGCGCAAGTTCTTTCATTTCAGATCACAGGAGATGTGACAATATCATGATTACAATAAACATTAACGCAGCACTATACTTCATTGCAATGTATTCTAAACATTATTCTCAACCTTATTTAATGTACTTCATTTAATCTTTGTTTAACGATCAATGCAATAGGCGCCTTTACTTTTAAAATATGATCTTAATTTTCTTCTTTTAATTAATTATTTCGCCAAGTATATATAAATATGTTATGTAAATAGTATTTTAAAAGAACTCTATTTTTATGGATACTTTTTATTAAAATGTAATCAAGGCGGAAACAAGGTAAACGAATATAAATAGCGCATAAATTCGATGAAAATAAATGACGAAGCTTTTGATACTTTTAGCTTTAAGTTTATTTATATAAGATTTATGATTTGAGAAATAAGTTATTATTTTTTTAGAGAATTTCTCTTTATTATGTAATTTATTTAAATATTAGAAGAATGTAAATAACTAAACTGTGTCGTATTTGCACTAATTTAAAGATAACATTTTACTGTATTTAGTTTTAAGTCCTGTAATGTTACGGAAGTAGGAAATGTATTAGTTGATAAAATGCTAAATACGTTTAATCTTATTCTTAATTATTTTATTTCTTCCCTGTATTAATATTATTATTTTAATAAATCAAAATATATACAAACTTGTAATATGTAAAAAAAAATTACTTCCTTTATAGTCTCGTAAAACTACTAATTTATACAAACCAGAATTCTTTTATTAAGAAAACTGTTTTTAAACTCCAATCTCCAAACATTTGTTTTTTTTACAATTATAATTTCTTAGCAAAAATACACTGAAACATGCTTTTTATCGAAATTAAACATGTTTAAAGATTACAAAAGAACATTTATTCCTTAAATAAAAGATAAATATCTAGTTTTATAAAATTATAATGGAGTATTAATATTTAAATTATATATTCATTAAAATATAAAGATTTAACTTTTCTGTGTATCTTTTAAATTGTTTATCTTTTCACTTTATATTTACACAAGATTTTTCCAAAGATAAAGCACAATTCATCGTTTTCACGAACAAATTTCAGCATTATCTTAAACTATTTATTGTTGTTTATGTTACTTGTTCAAATACTTGTTTAAACGTATGAAAGATAATAAGTAAATATAAAAAGTTAATGGGTTTTGCTTAAAACCCATTTTAACTTGAGATTAGAATAGCTTAATAATGCATACTAAAATTTTCACTAAACGAATCATAAATACATTATGTTTTAAATGGTCTTACTTTAATGTATATTTAAGAATGAATGGATTATATACCATATATGCAATATATATAAGAACTTTAAAAGCGCCGTCTTATATATTCTTTAATTTATTGATTATTCCGAAAAGCACATATATTTAAAAAAATAAGCTCTATTATAAATACGATGCGAACACCTTTTAATAAAATGAAAACAAGGTGTAATAAAAACGAATCTAAATATCATATATGTATATATGATGAAGCTTTTGATAATTTTTATCTTTAAGTGTAATGAAATTAGATTTATGATTTAAGAAAATTTTTTTTTGGTTCTTTTCAATACTTTTCTGCATCGTGCAGGTTATTTAAAATTGGAGGAATCAAAATAGTCATAAAAGAGCTTTTCTTTTTATTAATAAGCTTTTAAGGTTTTTCTTTAATTTTCAGATCTACACTGTAAAACATTTGTGTAACGGTACTCCATAAGATTGGTGGCAGCAAAACTGCCACGAATATTATGAATAAATTTTTTTCACTTACATAGTGGTGTAATTTAACCATATGTTACTGGTATAACATTACATATTAGTGTAATGTTCCACCGATTATATCGGTTAAACCGATATTATTGGTTATTCCATTATAAAATTTATGCAGCAAGATAGCCACCAATTTTATGGAGTAACGTTGCACAAATATTATACAGTGCAGATCTGAAAATCAAAGAAAGATCTTAAAAGCTTATTCAATCCTATAGATTTTAATCAAAGTCTACGACATTGAGATGAAAAAAATAATTATTGTTAAAAATTTATTTTTTGGTAAAATTTGAATTTGTCGAAATTCTCATTCATTTTTGTTTTCTAATAATTAACCCGCGAGTAGTCGCGACTTTTTTCACAACGTCATTAGTCGCGCTCGGTCTTTTCGCCGCTGGCCTCCCGCATACCAAATATGTAAAATAAGAAATATTTTTCACCTAATATACGAAAATAGCATTACAAACAAGATATAAATTCACAGTTTTCTTAAATTATGCATTTTATTCATGAGATCTGTAGTCATTGGAAAATGTAAAAAACAACTCACATTAGTGATTTTTACTTAGACTTTTTCGCCAATTTCAACTATGTTTCTATAAATGTACCTGAAATAAAAACAGAGGTGTCCTGTTATTTCACTAAGGTGTTCGAAAAAGCTTCAAAGTCTGCTACGTGGTAGATCTCCTTTGTATTTGTAATGTAATATAAGTTAGGAGAAGATAAGTTATACGGGCGGCGAAAAGACCGACACGCGACTACTGACGGGTTAAATAAATCTGAATTAGGTATTGTTTAAAATCTTTTTGTGAGACTACTTGTTACTTTTTGCATTACACAAACATTTAAAGTCGGAATTAAAAAAAATCTATTAAAAGATTGAATAATATAAACTAAGACAGACTTGAATGCATTTTTAAAACTAAATAAAATTTATATACAAAAACCTAATGCACTAAAAAACATTTAAAAATACGTTAGTAAACGTTTCGTCAAGCTACACGCAATGCCGCATCAGTACAAATAATTATTCATTGCATAGAAAACATTAGAACAAATCAAGACAGTTACAAATAGTTATTACTTATAAATAATAACTATAAGATCTTATAATAATAAATTATTTATAAGACATGTTACTTATAAATTATTTATTACCTTTATGTGTTTAAATTTGCGCCAATGCATTAGAGATTTCGTTAATAGTATGACTATGATCTTCTAAGAAAAGTTGAAACAATGTTTCACTGCTTACTTGTTAGGAAAATGCATTAATGGCAGATTATATGTAAATTTGACTGTTTGAATAATGATAGTGGAGTGTTCTTTGAACTGGTTTAAAGTCGTATAATTTTCATTCATTAATTTTTTTTTAGGAAATGACTAAAATTTTACTAACCATGCTTGATAAATGCAGACATGTGAACACAGTAAATTTAACCAAAAAATATTTAGTATACACTTTTGATAGATAAAAAAATAATAATTTACTCTTTTTTTAGGAAATTTAATTATTCAGTATTTTTACAATATATACGGTGAGTGTAAACACTATAAGAACAGCAAAAAATATTTAAAAAAAAATTCGAAACAAATAAAACTTTTTTCTTTAAAATATGTATCATCATGCTGAAGAACTAATAAAACAGTCAACAAAATTCAATTGTGACTATTTTGTTACGAAAATAAAGTAATTGTACGAAAAACCACTAATTTTGCCTGTATAAAAACTATAAGGATAGCAAAATAAGTTCAATGTAGTAACTAAAGAAAGATATATTTAATATGTTATGCACCCACCTCTGAGTTTAATGTATGCAAATATTTCATCATTCGTAGACATAATTAATTTTTGCCCTGACTGAGAATTTTTTGTGCTATCCATCTTCAATCATAGATCTGAGTTCTGATGCTGACGAAAATGCCTTCCATTTTTATAAACTCGTTTATGTGGATCTCCCCATGAGTTATCGGTAAGGTTTGGATCAGGACTTCTTATCAACTATTGCAAAACTTCAATATTTTTCTCATGGAACTACAGTTTTATCTCACAGCGTGTGGGAATGGGCGCATTACCTCGCTGTTATATCCGTTTTTTCCTGCCGGAAGTGCTGCAGCAAATGAAAGATGATCAGAAATAATTTGTATATGTGTCTTTGAATTCAATTTTCCTGTAAGATATAAAAGTGATACCACATCTTTGAACAAAAAGCATCCCCATGTCGCAATGAATCAGCCAACTGTTCCAGCCATAGAAGTGATGACTTGGGCAGGCTATTTTCACTGGTGAGATAAGTGAAACTTAAATGATCCTGATGGCTGGAAATATTATTGGGGATAATTAGTAAAAAGGAAAAGATATCTTCTCAAAACGTCAGTTAGTTCATGGATTCATTGCGACATGGAGCTGCTTTTCGTTCAATGACACGGAATTACTGTATATCTTTCCGGAAAATTTTATTCAAAGACATATATGCAAACTCTTTCAGGCCATCTTTCATTTGATGTAACATTTCTGGCAGGAGAAAAATATATGTAACAGCAAGCTAATGCGCCAATCCACACAAGCTGTGAGACAAAACTTTAGTTCACAAGAAAAATATTCAAGTTTTGCAATAGCTGATAAGACGTTCTGTTCTAAACCTTCTCTATAACTTGTGGGGAGTTCTAGCATGAGGAGTTCATAAAAATGGAAGCCATTTTTTGTCAGCATCAGAACTCAGATGTACGATTCAAAATGAATAGAAAAAAAAACAATAACGAACAGTTTGAAAAATTAATGAGTCAAGAAATGATAGAATATTTACAATTATCATTCTGAGAGATAGATGCATAATATAGTAAATATTTGTTTCTTCTGTTACTATATTGAATTTATTTTCTGTCTTTATAGTTTTTATTCAGGCAAAAATAGTGGTGTTTTGTGCAATTACTTTATTTACGTAATAAAATTTCCACAGTTGATTTTTTTTTTGTCTATTAGTTTTTCAGCATGCTTAAACATATTACAAGGAAAAAAAGTTTTATTTGTTTTGAAATATATAAAAAAAATAATATTTTTACTGTCCTTATAGTTTTTACATGCACTGTATATACTTAAAAAAGTTCTGACGAGATGAAGATAAATCTTTCTCCAGTATTACTTTTAAAAATGATGCAATTTTCTAGCTCTAACTCTGTGCTGTAAAAAATATGTTTTATTCGAAAATAAAACCCTTTTTAGATATCTATATTAGCATGTGTATTACACATATGAAGTTTACAAATAAGAATTTTATTGAATTCTGGTTTATTGAATGATGGATTATCTGAATTCTTTATTGGAATGTAAGTTTTATCAAGGTATCTTAACAATCTATCGTCTTTTATTGAATGTTTGTATTATGGATTACAGTACAGTAACCTTTAAATTTAATTTGAACTTGGGGTGAGAAAATTCGAAATTTTATTGGATGTTGTATATTTTTAGTTCTGAAAGGCTTTTGTAAAATTTAAATTCTTTTGAGAAAACCGAAATACAACAGAACATTCTGCTTCCTTCCCTATACCCTAATTAAAATGGAGAGTACAACTTAAATTCTGTATGAATGCACTATTTTAATAGGTATTTTATTTTTAATTGTATAAGTTCATATTGATTTTTTTATACCAATGAGCAAGGGTATGTGTTTATATTAAGTACAATCTTAATAGTTATATTTTATGGTGCAATTGTCCATAATATGTATAAGTTTTTTTTGACAAACCGAATCTGCAATAAAAAAAGGGAGATCTAAAAAGAGTGAGAAATCTGAAATATGAAAAAAGAAACTAATAATAAGTTTGGCGCAAGTGCATTCATTCTATTGATTCAGTGTTCCAGCCTTCCCTTTCCTATTTTCAATGATTTAATTTGTGCAATTTCCATTTTAAATATATCCGGATTCAATTTTATTATTATCATTTACTATTATTTATTAATTTCAATTTTTCAATTATTATTAACGATTTCAAAACTCATTCGCTAACATTACCAGGGTCTCGAGATGAATTGCGAAGTTCATTTTCACTGATTAGCTCTCTCACAGACATTTAAATCATATTTTTAATGCTTCTATTCATTGTGTATTTTTCCGAGTTATCCGAAATTAGCCAGGCTTTCCAAAAACCTCTTATGTACAAAATAATTCGTTCCTTCAAATATATTTCAGACAAAATAGATAAAAAATAAAATACTTCAAACTGCAATCTCAAAACATAAATAAATCTAAAAGCTGTTGAAATAGAATTATTTAAATGCGATTCTCCTAATTATTTTATTTTATGTTGACACCTGATGTTCCAAAAAGGATTTGATAAAAAATACCCACTAGCCACTATTCCCTCTAGTCTAATTATTTATTTTTTTAAAAAGATAGTTTTTCTAATCTGGTTAATTTTTTAAAAAAGATTAAAAAATGCAATTGTTTTTTTCTCAATCTCAGGAGTTTAACCGAGATATTTTTTTTCTTACAAGTCCTTTTTTGTTAGAAAAATCTAAACACCTTTAATTTCACTGTCATGTATTTTATATTTTTATTACTTTTAAAAGAACTTATAGGTTTTATTTTAGTATTTCTACGCTACTTTATGTTTCTTACAACATTAATGATTATGAAAAATATGTCATAAACTATGTATTTTATATTTATGTATTTAAACGAGCTGTATTTAAATACATACATTAAAAAAGTGCATTATGACAGCATTTAGCAGAAAATGTCTTCACCTTCAACTACTAGCTTAAATTGAATCGGCTGTAAAGTTTATTTTTAAATGGAAATTAATAAATTACGAATAATATAAGTTAAAAAATTAGTCAAATTTTATTGATAAATATTACGTTATATTCTTTTATTGGTTAATTAAAACAGTAAAATATAAAAAAAAAGATTTTTTTTAATTAAAAAAATCAAAGACTCAAATTATTATGGAATTATATTTATGGAGATTTCAATGAAAAAAAATCACTTACAATGCTTTTTGTTACGGTCTTCAAAATATCTCTATCTAAAGATGAAATTTAAAATTACCATGAAAAAAAAACTTTTTTGATTTTGAATGGTTAAATTTCTAAAGGAAATTCACATTGCATTTTTAATACAATACCAAAATTTCACATCCACACTATAAGAGTTATGAATGATACACGATACCGTTTTTTAACATATTTTTAAATAATTTTTAAAAATAATCTATTATTTTATAAATATTTTAAAATATTTATAAATATGCAGCTATATGGAAAAACTGAAATTTTATTGAAAAAAATGTATATTGAAATGCAGACGTACTTTTTTTTAAATCAAAAATGGTGTTTGTTCGAAAATATATGCTTGATATAGCTGAAGAAATGTGATTTAATCAATTATATCGAATGGAACATAGAGTTAAGGAAAGTTTATTGATGAATATTGAAAGTTAAATAAAAAATCTGAATATTTGTAATGGAAGCTTTTCTTTGCAATTATTTTTAAATGATTTTTTTAACTTTTTTAACGTCTTATTCAGCATTTATGTATATTTAAAAAAACATTGAGTTATAAAATTTATAGTAATATACTCTGAAATACTAGAAGGAATTACAGTTCAAAATTTGAAAAAAATTAGTATGGATTAACCATAACCATCCGATATTGAAATCATAATTTAAGCAAGATTAATGATTGCAAAATTAAATATCCTTATTTAAATCTTTTATAAAGTTTACATATTTGTACTCGTAACAATAGTTAATTTTTATAATTAAACAGAATGCTTTATTATTTTTTTCATAATTATATAATAATTTTCATTTCTTTTAGGTTGTTAAAATGACAGTTTTTTCCAAAATTTTCATGATTAAAAAAATAATTTTTTTTTCAAAGTAACCATCAATGAAATTGATGGTTATTTTATTTTATTAACATCTAATTACCTAACTGAAGCGGGAAAATATATTTCTAATATGACGTCTACTCATGATTATTTAATAATTTTGTAAAAGATTTTATTACAGCAAAAAAAGAGAGTGTTATGCACAAAAAAAAAAAAAAATAAAAAAAAAAAAATAAATAATTCTAAAATTCTTCATAAATTAACCACTCTTTGTTCAAATGTTTCTTGTGATTTTTTAGAATTTGAAATATAAATATTACAATATGTCTGATATTTTTCAAACGATATAAAATCAAAATCAATTTCTAAATTTTATTATTGGATATTTATGTTATTAACAGCATACAGTCTTCAATAAAAGTGGCCAAAACTGGCAGTTTTTATTAAGAAATTTCACAAGAAAAAATTTAAAATACTATTTCTTTAATTTTGTTCTAGAAAATCTATCATTTTAATCAGGAATAAAATTTGAAAAGTCGTAGATCCTCCCCCCCCACCACACACACACACACCCATTTATTATCTTTGTTACGATTTAAGGGATTCACACCTTGTTAATAATGTAAATATTTTAAGCATCGGAGATTTGGAATGTTCGTCCCAGATGTTTTACAGAGATCCGAAGAGCCAAAAAATAATATAATATCCTAAAATATTTTAATTTTATGGAGGAAAATTTAGAATTACTTTACAACTGCTTTCTAAATGATGTACAATATTAATATATACGTGATAAAAATTTATGAGAAAAGAAAACATCTAAAAGCACTGACAACATTAATACAGTTAAGATGAAAGTTGTGCATGCATATAATGCACAATGTAAATTATAAAGTTTTTGATACAGGAAATTACAATCAAATATACTGTTAAAACTTTGAAACATTTCCTGTATCGTCATTCCGCCACTTTTATAGAAAACGATTACATCACTGTATTGTGGAGCATTTTCAATGGTAAATATAGAAGTATTCTATAAAAGCGGGGGAGTGACGATGCTACAAATGTTTCAAATTTTTAACAATGCAGATTCAAAAGCATGGCATAAAAGTTTTTTCCCAAACAACAATATATTTCATTGCAGTATTAAATGTGCTTAAAACACAAAAATCATATTCCATGCTTCAATTTACATCTTCTATTCCAGTACAACTTTTGTGGACTTAAGGGGGTAGTAAGGTTAATTCGAGGGAAAAAAAGCATATTTTCTATGATTTTTTGTAAGGATACAATTAATATTTATTTATTTGCATAGTTATAGTATAATTATATGTCATTTAAAGAGTATTCTGTGAAATTTTCATTAAGAAATATTAAAAAATGAGCCAATGACAGCGAATCTTCGAAGACGTCCCAAAAGAAAGTTGATTCGCGGTGAACCGCATAACTCATGACTGGATCAACTAAAATTAAAAAACCAAATTGATTTAATTAGTTAATAAGTTTCCTCAGGGAACGCCGTCGAGTTTTTTTTATTATTATTGATTTTTCAATTTTTTACAAGGCTCGGAAATCAAAATACCGATTTTTCATCAAAAAAATCTGATATTTTGTTTTTTTAAAGTAAGTTAAAATAAAAAAAAATAAATAAACTCGACAGCGTTACCTCGTAATTTATATAAAGAAAGAGTGTGTAAAATTTTAAAAAGATCGGTTCAGTAGATTTTGAGCTACAGAGTTCACCGGCTTTGAAAAAGCGAAGTCTTAGAAAAACACGTTTAAAGTTTCACAGACTTTTTTTTGGCATTTTGCGCTTAAAAAACTCAAAATCACAACACAAAATTACGGCACACGTGTACACACGTGTACGTGTACCTTCGGAAAGGTCCATTATTTTGGCAGTATGCCAGGACAGGTCTTTGAAACCTGGTCAAGCAGTAGCAGCTACTTTGTAGCTGATTGTTGCGGCCACATTCCTCAGTGTGAAATCGGAGGGCGGAGACTTACAAGTGTATATCTCCGTCAGTTTTACTTCAATTGCTTTCAAATTTTCACAGAATAATCTTAAGATGTTGTACATTAATATAAAATAATAAAAAAAAATGCAAAAAAAAAAAAAACCTTACTACCCCCTAAAATAAAAATTTAGAAAAATCTTTATATTAAATGACGCAGACAATATGTTTGTATTTCGATATTTATTTATTTTACAAAATTTGATTGATATAATAAATTGTGATATTGTCGGCTTTTATCATTTCAGCCTTCACTACATTTTCCAAAATTCAAAATATTGAGATGAATTATTTCATTATATCACGTATTATAGCAATTTTTGTCTAATACATTATTATAGCTACTGTATTTGATGTCTCGTAAATTTATTTAAATATTCATGTGTTCCATATATCTCTGCATACTAATTTCTTTCTATTGTTTGCATGACATTTGCAATTTACATTGATTGAAAAGGAAATATCGAAATATTAATGAAGTATGAAAATAAAACCTTTGATGGAATGGTGTAAAATAGTTTGTAATTTTAATTTATAAATACAAGGTACTCATGTAGTGATATTCAGAGCTTGAAAAGGGTATAATATATATGTATATGAAATTTTATATATGCGAGACAGTGATCATACTTCAATCAGTCAAACCCGTATTTTCGTTCATACTGATGTGAGCATACTTACGGTATCCCCATACCAATGCAAGTAATTATTTTTTAATTTTTAAATTTACTTTTTTTATTCAATATTCATTCCAGATAGAATTTACTTTAAAACTTAAATATATATATGTTTATTTGCAGATACATTTTAGAAATTATCGTGAAATAATTTTTTAAGATAAAAATTATGTCAAAAACTGACATAATTTTTACGTGGTAACTCAAAAATAAACTAATGTATTGCCATTTTGTAAACTGCATAATAAATAAAATAATTTTTTCTAGGACCTAGACTACACGTATTATGATCATATGGCTATCTCACATGATATGGCAGTTAAAGTTCTAATGTAATGAAAAATTCGCAAAATTTGTCTCAAATTTGTCATTTATACCAGAGTAAATATAAAACTTTTTAACATAATATCATGAGTGTAGTCTATTTCCCCTAAAGGCATTTGTAAAAGAAATGCAAAAAATTCCATGTATAATTTTTTGTTTTGGGATGTTCTTCGTACAGTTAAAATCTGAAAAAATTCAATTTGAGAAAATACTAAAAATGTCAATACAAAAGCTATAATAGCTGCAACTTTCAACGACCGTACATTGGTTACGATTGAGATACATTCACAATTTAAGCAGAAATCGATAGATAAAAGAGTCGATTTTTATATTATTGCATAAATGAGAAATCGATATTGCGATTGAATGTAATGTTTTAAAAGTCTTCGGATATCTTAAGTAAAACAGACAGCAAAATAACGATTATATCCAATTAATATTGTGTCACTCCACGCTGCATATTTAAAACTGTACTGATTTCTCAAAAGTACTTCCTTATTTCAATCACCCTGTCTGCTTTTGATTCAAGAATTATTATTCACTGTTATAGAGTTTTCTGTGTTTTTATAACCTTTCATAGAATACGGAGAAATTTTTCAATTATTTCACAGAATCTACCCCAAGAAATGAGTTCTCTCAATTTGAAAGTAAAACTGTCAATTTTGGCGCAAGTGAAAAACAGTTCAGTTTACAAAAAATATCCATAAGTTTTCATTTAGGCAGATTTTCTCTGTAAATGTTATGGATTTTTTCTATAATCTAACTTTTTCAACAAAAAAATTATTTTCTTTAAAAAAATGCTTTCCGATTTTTTTTTTTTCTGTAAAAATAACCGATTTTTTTACAGCGTGCGTTTATTATAGAATTAGTTATAAACTAAATCCTGGGTTAACGTGAGCAGTTTTTTGTGATAAATAAAATAGAAATCATTTATTAACGTATACCGGTAATTATGGCTACTAGTGAAACATTTACTCGTGAAGAACTGGTGTCTTTGAAATACATTTTATTACATCCAGAAAAGTGGAAGCTATATATGTAAAAACGAAAAAAAAAATAGAGGACAATTGTAATAAATATTATAAATTGCATTTGATTTTTATATGCAATGGAGATTTTTTAAAGATTTGTTTGGAATTTAAATAAATTGAAATTAATTTCTCTAATTTGAATATTAATGTAAATGCATTAAGTTTTCAGAAATTTACAAAATATCTAAATGCAATAGAGTTGCAAAAAGTCGGTTTATTCCCGGGTTTATTTCCAATAGACCAGGTGTATTCCCAAAAAACCGAATTATTCCAAAAAATCCCGGGTTTTTTCCAGGTTTATTCCTAAAAAACCCGGTTTATTCCCGGGTTTAAACCGGGTTTTTTCTAACCTTTGCAACGCTAAAATGCAATAATAATAAGCATTCAATTAATGTTAAATGTATTCTTACATATAATGGATAACGATAAATTATGCAATATTAAAACATGGACATTGCATTCATATTTATTAGAATACAGGTTATGTATTTTAATCAGACATCTTCTTTAAATAAAAATATGAAAATTAGAATTGTCTTTTGTGTTTTTATAATAGTATTTTATATTTGATTGTTGTATTAAAAGTGTTTAACATACAAAAATATAATCCGTGCTAGAATAGAGTTTTTTTTGTGTCCAATAATACTTTTTGTAGACTTAAATCAAAATTTACAGAAAAATAAATAATAGAAATAGTGATAAATAAAATAGAAATCATTTATTGACGTATACCGGTAATTTCGGCTCACACATATTTTTTTCATTGTAATTTCAGAACTTAAGCACGTATATTAATTATATTACAATTGTATGCAAGTTCCTTCCATTTAGAAAATAAATTTTCTCCTTTAAAACAACTCGAATGACAATGTAGATTGTCATATTGTCCTTTATTATCGTTTGATTTTTTTACTGCATCTTTCAAAAAGGGAAACATGCAGACAAATCATTTTATTATATCACGTAATATGACAATTTTTGTCAAACGTATTACCATAACTATCTGTATTGTACTTGATGCTTCGTAAATTTATTTAAATATTCATATATTCTATGCATTTTTGCATATTAAATTTCTAGTCTGTTTGTGTGATACGAAATATATATTATACATATATATTGTTGAATAGTAAATATGCACATAATAATGAAGTACGACTATCTACTAATTGTTGATGAGATTCTGTAAAATAGTTTATTAATAAGTAAATTAAAATTATACATACATACACAAAATGTATACTTATACATATAAATATTTTGTTATTTGAAATTATGAACACAAGATCTATTTTTTGGGGCGATTTATCAGAATTTAATTTGATGGATAGCGCAAATTTTGAAACACAACTCCTTGTAACCATTTGAAAGCATATTGCATATATTAAACAGGTATCTTCATTCATTTAAATCAGAAAATTTAAAATATTTTGTGTATTTTTACAGTATTTCGTGTTTGATTGTAGTATTAAATTTGTTTAAGGCACAAAATATATATTCCATGCTTCAATTTATATATTTGTAATCCATGACCTCTTTTGCGCATTTAAATCAATATTTAGAAAACTCTCTGTACTAAAATGACTTGGGTAGTATGGTGATTTCGTTCGGAAAATGCTTATTTCCCTTTGAAATATCTAAATTGTCGTTAATAGATCGTGAATTGTTGTTTATTATAGTTTCAGTGTTTACTACAGTTTTTAAAACGTGAAAGTTTATTAATACATAAGCTAAATCTATTTATGGATATACAAATTGTATAGTAAGAAAAATATATATATGCCATGTTTCAATTTGTATATTTGATTCCATGACGCCTTTTGAGGATGTAAATCAATATTTAGAAAAATATTTGTACTTAAGCATTGTACATATTTGTACATATACATTGTGATTGCTTTTTAAAAAGCTTATTTTCCTTTGACAGAAGTCGATTGACATAAAAAATTGTGATATCGTTGTTTATTATCGTTTCAGTTTTCACTACGGTTTCTAAAAATGTGACATATGCAGATGAATCTTTTAATTATGTCATCTAATAAAACAAATTTTGTCGAACATGTTAACATAGTTATCTTCGCTATATTCAATTTTTTAGAAATTTATTTAACACTTTCGGGTCTGGTGTACTATTAATAGTACATGTCTCTTAATGGAGTGTTATTTTGTTTTAAGATATATTTTTGATACTATTTGCATGTAGCAATGTTAGTAAACGTCTATGCATTTACTATACGACTTCATTTGTATTTAGACATTTAGTAATAATAATAGTTATTATTTACATAATTCTCTTTGCGCTTTTTGCTATTCTTTTATTTTAAACATATATTTCACAGTTTAAATTTAAAATAAAAGTTACTTTTCTGAAAGAATGATGTGTAATAAAGGGCAAAAAGTACTAGAAAGTTGTAATATAAATTAAATCTTATTCTAATACAATATTTTCTAAACATTTATAAAAGTTCTTCCTTAGCCTATTGTCATATGAATATCAATTGAATACCACGCAAAACAAGAACATTCGTTATCTTTCAGACAATGAAATATTCCTTAAACCTAAACTAATCTGTATGGATAGATCCTGTTAATGTTATTAACGCAAAAGTAATTTTTTCTAAAAACTGAAAAAAAAAAAAAAATCGGAACCGAAAATTTTATACAATCATGCAATCTAAAATTGTGTAAAATAGTTTGTTAATACTATGATAAAAAGTTAATTAAATCCAATTGATTTTTTAAATCATCAGATTTTAAAACATTCACATTTAATTTTTCTTAAGAAAGGTGTTATAATAAAAATAAAATACATTGCCATGTTTCGGAACCGTCAAATAAGTTCCATGGTCATAATATAAATAAAACAAAATTTCAAACTATTTCTCGGTCAATACAAATGACCGAGAATAATTGTGAACTGACCGTAATAATCTAGTTTGCAATGATACCGTTTCTTTTATTATTCCTAAGTTATGGTTAGAACTAATGAATAAATTCCTCGTGAGGGCTTGAATGGGATGAACCAGGTTGGAATTTCTTTTAAATCATGGTCTATTTTTAATTTTTTTACAATAGCGCGCGTGTTTTTTGATGTTTTTATATCTGATTGTCGCGTGTCATTTGTATTTACCGTGAAATATTTTGAAATTTTATTTTTACTTATGTTTTAGATCATGGTCTATATTTTAATTTAATTTTTTGCAATAGAGCCCTTTTTTTTTGTTATTCATATCTCATTGTCGCGTGTCATTTGTATTGTTCGAGAAATATTTTGAAATTTTGTTTTATTTATTTTATGACTATGGAACTTATTTGACGGTTCCGAAACATGTCAATGTATTTTATTTTTATTATAACACCTTTCTTAAGAAAAATTGAAATTTTTATTAAAAAGTTTGTTAATACATAAGGTAAAATTATGCATGTAATGATGTCTTCGGGTAACATGAATCGTGGATAATAATTTGACAAAATTACGAAAACCTGCTAGGGATCGAACTCATTTATTTCAGTGCTCCAAGTTAGAGATGGATCCGCGAGTCCAATCGGAGGTCCCTGGAGCGTTTTACGTCGATTTACAAGACTTACAGGAACGTAGGTGAAGAAGGCATCTCAAAATTGCAAAAATTGTGTCTTTTATCGCGCAAGTTCTGTGTAATATGTTAGAGATTGCAATATTTTCTAGCAGACGGCACAGTTGTGAATTTGGAATGAACATTTAATTTAATTAAATGATTAGCTTTTGATTGATATGTGGTCAAAACCCTCACACTCTTTATTAATTAATTTTAGACTTAACCCGTAAGACATTGTGACGTCACAATGACGTCGTTGTGAAGTCACATTGTGACTTTGTGACCGTCGATGTGACGTCACGTGACGTCGATGTGAAGTCACAGTGACTAAAATGTGAAGTCGTTATGGCCGTTTTAGAGCTCGTTTGTGACGTCACATTGTGACCATTTTGTGAAGTCACGTTGTGACCAAAATGTGAAAAATGTGTCATTTGGGACAAAATTCTTATTAAAATTGTGACTATTTTGTGACGATAATGACAAGGTTGTGAAGACAGTTTGCGATTATTTTTTGATTTGTTACAAATTTGTCACTAACTTTATGACGGTGGCAGCATTGTCAATGTTGTGAAGTCACACTGGGATACAATTATACAGTTATGAACATTGTTATGTAGTGTAAAATCACTTACATCTATAATTTTATTATACTTTGGCGGTACATCTCAATTAAAACTTGGGAGCTGCGATAAAAAGAATGTACCAAAAGAAAGTTGCTGAATCAAAATGTAATGCCATGCAGACTTTAATCTTTGATACTTTTTTTTCTGTTGCAATAAATGAGAATATTTAAGACAATTTAATATTCGATCTATCACAATTATTTAAAATTTAACAATTTGTTTTTCTAATAAGCATTAAAATTATCAAATAAACACTTCCTTTAAGGTGCAAAACAAGTCACAGAAAAAGACCCGGATGATAATAAAAAGTCTATGGGAACGTTCTTTTCAAATTTGAATATTTTTGCATTTTTTTTGTATAGGATAGCTGAGGACTACCTACAAACGGCCTCGTTTTTACCTTTTCAATTTTGCTTATATATTTTTTATATTTTGATAGTTTCAAAATCAGAACCGGTATAAACCGGTTTTGAAATTTTAAAATATATATATATTTTTTAATCTGAAACCAAAATTGAAAAAGTAAAAACTAGGCATGTTGTGGATCGTTCTCAGATATCCTGTATAAAAAAAATCATGTAAAAATATTAAAATTTGAGCGAGATATTTGAAAAGAACGCTCCTACAGACTTTACATAAACATCCGGGTCTTTTTCTGTTACTAGGGCTGCACCTTAAAGGAAGTGTTTCTTAGATAATTTTAATGCTTATTAGAAAAACAAATTGCTAAGTTTTAAATAATTGTTATGCATCGAATATTCAATTGTCTTAAATATTCTCATTTATTGCAATATATATATATATATATATATATATATATATATATATATATATATATATATATATATATGTAACAAAGATTAAAGTCTGCATGGCATTAAATTTTGATTCAGTAACTTTCTTTTGGTACATTCTTTTTATAGCTGCTCCCAAGTTTTAATTGAGATGTATCGCCAAAGTATAATAAAATTATAGATGTAAGTGATTTTACACGACATAATAATTTTCATAACTGCATAATTGTGTCCCAGTGTGACTTCACAACATTGACAACGCTGCCACCGTCACAAAGTTAGTGACAAATTTGTCACAAATCAAAAAATAATCTCAAACTATCTTCAAATACTATTTTCTATAAATATTAAAATACTATTAAAACATGCAAAAAGGAATTATGAAAAAAAAATTAAAGCTAAATATTTATTAGTATATTAATGAACAAAAATCATTAAGGGGCTATCCATTACTGGAAGGCTGTCCATCACAAACACATCTACCTAATATAAATTCCAATGATAAAATAGAACAACAAATACGTTAATTGTAATTATTAATATTTTATTTATAATATTAGAGAGTAATTATAAATAAGAGACCCACTGTAACACTAGAACGTCCTGAAGGAGTCGATTAGACTCTGACCATGCGTTTAAATTTCAATTCAAGCCAGAATAAGTAAGTTTTTTCCAGAAATAAGTTAAATTCAAACCACTAGGATTTACTTTAAATAAATCAATTAAATAATGTTGAATAAAAATTCTGGTGAGAAATATTATTATCAAACTTGAGTAAAATTTCCGGGCGTTCTAGTGTTAATCACGATGTATACTAATACTACATATAATGGATATTGTGAAAATTACCTCTGTAAAATCATTCAGGAAAGAAAATAATAAAAGTGTCTAGAATGAAAAATAAATAATAAAATACAGTTATTAATTTCTAGCTTCATACTGTTTAAGTGTTTTCGTTATTTGTTTTAAATACAATCATGTTTAAATTCTTATTTATTGCGTAACTTCCAAATTTTCATCCAGACTTCTAGTTCTTTCTGAAAACATCCCAATAAGAATATTTACAACTGAAACGTTTTCACCCACTATCCATTTAGAAATTTTATAACATTTCACAGTTTGAAAAATACATTAAACAATCATTATTTTTTTAATATGAAACATCTACGATTTCTTTTAATCGTTCTTCTCGTTCTCTTATAAATTCCTCTTCTGAACATATGTAATTTTTTAAATAAATTTATGTAATGTTTCAGAAGATTACTTAATACAAAAATTAAAAAAAGATGTTTGCAAATAATTTTATTCTATTTAAAGCTTCTTTATTAAAAAATATAAGATTATGTTTATGGAAACATATTATTTTAACCAGATAGTTTAAATAAGGAAACAACGCAGATTAAAGTGCAATTAAAATCACTACCTTTAGCAACCTAATCCAAATGATTAATAATCAAGTGTTCTATGTAAACAAAATAAATAATGAATGTATTAAACTTTATAAAGTTAATGGAGAATTAATGTTTTATAGCATGTTTTTGAGTAGCTAATTAAAATCGTTCTTAGAACAATAATAATTAAAAAGCAACCATGAAAAATATTTTCCGTACCTTTTTTTCCATCGAAGTCAATTCGTTCTAGTTATTCTTTTGTAGTACAAACTAAATCCGATAATAATTAAAGTGGCAAAGACCAAATCATTTTCACAGTCAAAGCCCCATTAATTTTCTCGGACTAAAATTTACCACTTGGAAGAGCTGTAGTGGACCTTTTTGCTTAAATTGTTAAATCCGTATTAATACGAAACTATCCACAACTGCCATAAATTCCAGCCAACTAACTTCTTGCGTCTATCATAAATTTAAAATATTTCTGTTTACGTTTATTTATTCTTACCACGGAGTAAGTTTCATACTCCGTGATCCTTTCGTTTGCAGACGATTTTAAATTTCCACGCGCATGGCCGTTTTGTTTTTTCCTTTTCTATACAGTATTTTAGGAACTTAAATATGCAATAATTTTATGAGTGTGTCTTTGATTAATTTTTTTTTATTTAAAGAATTTTTTAATGTATTTTTACCTTTTATTTTTATTAGTTTCAAAACAATTCAAGTTAAAATAAATTGTAAAACCGTTTTTTGTAAATAATAATATTCACAGGGAATTAGAATTCATTTGGGACTAGAATTCATTAGAGTTCATGCTATTTAGGGACGTTATTTGCAGTAACATTACAGTGACGTCACAAAAACTTTTTGAATTGACAGAAAAGAACTTTTTCCATTAAATAACATCTTTTGAAGAATTTTTGTATATTTTTTAAAATTTTCTAAGAAGGTCACATTTTAGTCACAATGTGACTTTACTGAGTGGTGGCCATTTGGTCACAGATTTGACGTGACGTACGTTATTTGCAATGGCATTACAGTGATGTCACAAAAACTTTTTCAATTGACAGAAAAATATTTTTTCTATTAAATAACATCTTTTGAAGAATTTTTGTATATATTTTTTAATTTTCTATGAAGGTCACATTTCAGTCACAATATGACGTCACTGAGGGGTGGCATTTTGGTCGCAGGTGTGACGTCACATTTTAGTCACAATGTGACGTCACTGAGGGGTAGCATTTTGGTCACAGATGTGACGTGACCACAGTGACTCACAGTGACGTCACAGTGACGTCACTGTGACCATGCATGCTATGTGGGAAGGAGCGTCTAAAAATTTTATTTGAAGGTTATTTGAGGCTGGAAAATAAAGTTACTGGGGTTAAAATAGCTTTAATGTTCAAAATTAAAGAATTTTAAAAACATTAGTTGGAACTTATAAGTTGGGTATTTTTAATTTTAAATTTAAGTTTAATAATGTGGTTAGTCTTTATCCTTTCATACATACATATACACAATGTATACTAATACAGATACTCAGCTTATAACTCGTAATATACGCTGATTGAAAATGCAATTTCGAAATAAAGTATCAGAACCTAAAAAATTATTGAATTATATTCTATTATTTAAAATTATTAATACAAAGTGTATTTGTTTCGATTGCATGGAATGAAAAAGGAGATAGTGTATGTTGAGATAAAAACATCAATTATAGGGAACGTTGGTCACAGCGGTCTTTATTAAAACAGACGAACTCACATAGACGTTCATACGCATAAACAAGTATTTTATCAAAACACTTATCATATTAGCAGTTTTATTATATGAATTTTCTTGTCACAAGTTTCATTGCGAGAATTATACAGCAATTCGGTGAGAGAAACGATATGGATTGTCAACTAATTTTCTGAATATGATTCATCCAGTCTAACTTTGGTTTAATGGATATTATGGGCAGCAATATCCCTCTATTTTGATACTCATTTTTTGAATGCAAAGATAATCTTTTGAAAATTTCGTATAACTAATCATTCATTGCTATTGCAGTTATTAAGGTTAACGTTGGTTACTTGGTTAGTTTTATGAGATAAATAAAATAGACTTCATTTATCAACGTAACCGAAAGTTTCATTGCATATTTTCCTTTAAATGCAATTTCATAATTTAAGGGCCCCACCAGTGGCCGCGAGGTTCTGACCTCGGAATTGGTAGATAGTAGGTGCTGGGTTCGAACCCAATTGCGAAAATCGGCCTAACCGTTCGGAGTTTTCCGTGGTTTTCTTCGAACCTTGCGTAAATACGGGTTAGGTTCCCTTAGAAAGACCCCCACGGAGGGCATCTCACCCTTTAGGGCCTATATCCCAAGCGTAGATAACGGGCGTCATAAATCAAACCAAACCATAATTTAAGAGCCCACGCTACTGGCTGAAAAAGACCCCGACGATAATGTAAAGTATATGGAGATGTTCTTTTCAAATATCTCGCCCAAATTTTGATGTTTCGTCATGATTTTTTTATTATAGTATAGCTGAAGACGATTCACCCCCGACTAGTCTTCACTTTTTCGATTTTAGTTATATTCTTACTATATAAGGATAGTTTCAGTTTCATAACCAGTTCAAATCGGTTCTGAAAGTTAAAGTATTTTTTTTCAATCTGAAACCAAAATCAAAAAAGTAACAACTAGGCCAGTTGTGGATCATCGTCAGCTATCCTATGCAAAAAAATCACGTCAAAATATTCAAATTTGAGCGAGATATTTGAAAAGAACGCCTCCATAGACTTTACATTATCATCCGGGTGTTTTTTTGTCAGTAGTGTGGCGTTTTTAGCAAGAGGAAAAGTTTAAGAAGTTGGTGATTTTACGACAAGAGCAGCACAAGTGGTGCGTTAGTATTATATTGAATCTTTAAAACTATTCAGATTTTGTATAATAGTAAACAGCACATCAGATACAGTATAGTGGTCGAAATATTTTATGTGACCCTGTAACTTATATCTGCTTTCTTTTATACAGGAAGTAACTTGTAGTAATCATCAGTAACGTACATTAATTTCATAAAATGTGAAATAGTTTAAGAGTATTAAAACGCGTACTAAACAAAATTTCCACCTATACAATTGTGTAATGCAAAATTTTTATGTGGCCGTGTGAATTAATAACAAATATTATTTACACAACAGATTGTGCAGACTGTATTTTTTAGTATATACTTTAAGATGCATATCAATTCGATTATATTCTAAAGAGTACAGCATCGCTAAATTTCACTGGAAACTATTTTTCCCTTTGACCGTAATGTAACGGAATGCTTTTGATTGTCCCTGTAAATGCTATCTGCTTTCTATTATACAGGAAATAACGTGTAGTAAATCTCAGCAACATATATTAATTTAATACAATGTGAAATAGTTTAATAGTATTAACTCGCGCTCCAAAAAGTGTCCCCCCTATAATATTGTGTAATAGAACACTTTTGTGTGGCTCTGTAAATTAATAACAAATATTCTTTACACCACATATTGAGCAGAATCTATTTTTCAATATATACTTAGTAGCTCTATGCCAATTCTATAACTTTCGAAATAATTCGAAATTTTCGAAATTTTTTAATATAACATTATTAAAATTCACTTTAAATTTTTTCTCATTGACCTTAATGTAACGGAATGCTTTTGATTGTCCCTGTAATTAAACTATACATGAGAATTTCATAATTGTTTTTATAAATTCTGCACAATTCTACAAAAATTAAATGTTTTTAATTTTATGATCCTCTATTTATATTCATTTTTAGGAAATTGTACATATTAAAATGACTCAGACGTGTTCACTGAGTTTAGAAAAACAGTTTATCCCTGTGACACAACTTGAATGACAGAATAAATAGTAACACTGTTCTTTTTACTATTTCAAATTCAACATTTACATAATGCTAAATATGGAGACGAAATGTTTCGTTATCTATAGCAATATAACAAAATTTCTCTAACACATTACCATAGTTATCTTGACTGTACTTGAAGTTTTGCAGATTTATTTAAATATTCATGCACCCTGTATAACTATTCACGTTATATTCCTCCTCTGCCATGTAATTCGCTGTATAAATTGATTGAAAACAAAATATGTAAATAATGATGAAATGTGAAAATCTTTTCGTTGATGTGATTTTGTACAATAGTTTACAAAAAAAGAAAATAATATAATATCGGAAATATTTTTAAAGTAGACTACAGTTGAAAATGTTATACTCAATTAATCGAACCTGCTTTTTCATACGTACTCAATCGTAAATATTTAGAAAAGCAGTTAACAGAATAACACTTTTCTGTCAATTAACTTTTCGACAAATACACTTATACCGATAACACTATGTGAATTTTCAGTAAATCTTTAATATTTGAATGGTCTAGTAAAATTTTCATATAATGTTATAATGAGCAATTGAAGACTTCTCTGCAATCATAGCAATTAGAGAATGAAAGATATTCTAATAAAAACTTTGATAAACTATCGTTATTTTTGTTTCAATTATTAACAGAGATCATGGTCGTTTTTAGTACATTTGCCCACTTTACATATTTTATAAAATACCTCTGTTAAGACATTTGTACCTCATACATAATTTCCTTGTCTTGAAATGTTCTGACTCTCATTTCAAATACCTTCTCTAGTTTTATTACATTATATTTAGTTTGACTATTCCTTTCTTTTCAATTGTTTTTTGTTTTGTTTACTGATGAAATTTTTTTTTTCCACGAAATTATTTGTAGAATTGTATATTGCTTTCCTTTATCTCCCCCCTACCCACATTTTCTTATATGTACTATGCGTTAAGTTTAATATTCGGACGTTCTTCCGTGACGTTTAGAAATTTTTATATAAAAAATAAACATTTCTGTTACCTTAAACTTTGAATTCAAACTTTGAATCTTATTTTCCAATAAATAACTCAGTCAATAAGTCAGCATAATACTGTATCTTTTAATTCTAAATGCGTAGTGTTGCATTTATATTTTATATTATTTTAGTGATTATAGGAAAACAAATCCCAGATATCTAAGAGTCTAAGATATCTAAGAGTCTAAAATTAAAAGGAATTCCAGTTCAAAAGCGAAAAAAAAGTGTTCGAATGTTGAAGGAAGTCAGCATTGGTTAACCATAATTATCCGAATTTGAAATCATAATTTAAGCAAGATTAATGATGGCAAAATTAAATTTCATTATTTAAATCTTTTATATGGTTTGCATAATTTTACTAGTAACAATAGTTAATTTTTATAAATTAATAGAATATTTTATTTTTTTTCAAAATTATATAATAATTTTCATTTCTCTCAGATCGTTAAAATGGCAGTTTTATCCAAATTGTTTACGATAAATGAAATACAATACATTTATCAAAGTAACCATCAGTTTCAACACCCGCATTTTATTACGTAACATTTTACAGTACATTTTATTACGTAACATTTTAGAGTACATTTTATTATACGCGCATTTTATTATATTTTATTACATCTAATGACATAAATGAAGCGAAAAAATATATTGGGGATTATTTTTAATATAACGTCTATTCATGATTATTTAATAATTTTGAAAGAGATGTTATTAGAACGATAAAAATGGGTTTTATGCACCCCCCCTTCAAAACAAAGAAAAAAAATCAAAACATTTGAACGGATTTCTATAAATTAACCACTCTTTGTTCGAATGCTTCTTGGGATTTTTAAACTTTGAAATGTAAATATTACATTCTGTACGATATTTTGCAAACGAAAAAAAATCGAAATTAATTTCTAAATTTTATTATTGGACATTGGAATATTCACAGTATACAGGCTTCAATAAAAGTTGCTAAAAGTGACAGTTTTTATGAAGAGATTCAAAATCGGAACAAATTTTGAATAAGAACTCTTAAGAATGAACTCAATTACTTAAAATTTGTTGCTGTAAAACGTGGATTCAATCCTTCTATCATTAATACTGCTGTGAGCAAATTCAATAGACCCCCTAACAATTCCACTCTTTCTAATATTGATAAAAGTAAACCTGATAATTTGGTCGTCCTCCCTTTTTATCCTCCTTTATGTTTTAAATTAGCTAAAGTTTTAAGACGTTTCAATTTTAATGTTATCTTTAAACCAGTCAATAAATTAAAATTTCCTTCCATGAAATGTCCTGTCCCTGACCTCCAAAATTGGGGTATTTATAATATTCCTTGTAATGGCTGTGATTTATCGTATATTGGTCAAACTAAAAGAAATCTCGAAAAACGCCTAAAAGAACACTCTCGATATGTCATTAATCAAGAAATTTCTAAATCTTCTGTTGCTAAACACTCTTGGGATTCCGGCCATAGTTTCAATTTTCAAACTGCTAAAATTATTTTTAATGCCAATAGTTCCTCTGAGTTGGACTTTCTAGAAAATTTAGCTATTTATATTAATCGTGATATTATTGTTAATGATAAATCTGATTCTAAAACCCTCTCCATTGCCTGGAAGAATCTTTTCAGCACTGCTTCATAATTAAGTTTATTATTTAATTATTATTATTATTTTTTATATATATTATGTATACTATTTTTCAGGTATTTTCATGTGTGTTTATAATTGTAAACTATTTTTTATTTTTATGTATTTTTATTTTATTTTATTTTATTTATTTATTCATTTATTTATTTTTTATTACTAATTTATATATTTTTTGCGTACATTTTATTTCATTTTAATCTCTCCTTTTAGTTAATTTTTTAATTTACCCCGCTTTTTTCCCATTTCCCTTCCCCCCTTCTTCCTTTCCTCTCCTTCATTGTCTATCTAGTTTTGTTTATGCTCTTCCGTGATTGGCTGTTGCCTTCTTCTTTCCTATTGGCTGTTCCTTCTGCTTGCTCCCTCTCCCTCCTGCATTCCCCTTCAGTCGTGCCGCTACATTCATTGTGGACGCACGTCTTTTTTTGCGCCTGACGAAGAAAGACTAAGTTCTTTCGAAAGGCCTTGCGCAGTTAACTTATTTTATGGTGTTTAAAGAAGTTTTTTTTCATTTCAATTGTGTATAACACCAGTTTCAATTTTATACATTAATGTAAAATAGTTTTTAATTTTAAATTATCAATACAGAAAACATTTGTAGTGATATTCAGAGCTTGAAAAGGGGATTATATATGTTGAGATGAAAACATTATTTATAGGTGACAGTAAGCATAATTCTATCAGTCGAACCAGTATTTTTGTTCATATTGATGTCAATATGTTTAAGTTATCCGCACACCTTCAGAATTGGTTTCTGAAAATGTTTGAAATTTTCCCTTGTTATCTATTTTTATAAAAGCATTTACATTAAAACATTGAAAAAAATATATAAAAATGTTATAGAAAATATATATAGAAACAAAAAATATATACAAAATATTTTTTAAGAGAAATATTATAGAAAAAATTGTCATTTCCGCAAAAAGTGATAACACAAAACTAAAACAATGTTTTGACATTTTGTAAATTACATAAAAAACATAATAACATTCTTTAGAACTTAGATCACAGACATAATAATCGCATCTATAACTCAAATGATATATCAGTTAATATAGTAATGTAAAGAAAAATTCGCAAACTTTGTCTCAAGTTTGTTATTTATGCCAGAGTAAAATTAAAACTATTTAATATATTATCATAAGTGTAGTATATTCCCTCTAAAGGCATTTGTAAAAGATGTTCAGAAAAATTTTGTGGCATTTCATGCATATATATATTTTTTTTTGTTTTCTTTTAGGATGTTATGCGCATAGTAAAAATCTGAAAAACCTGTTTTTGAGAAAAAAAATCTAAAAAAGACTTTCGGATTTTTGGATTTTTGATCGACAGGTAACCAAGTAGTACCCTCTAATTTTATACTCATTTATTGAATGCAAAATAATCGTTTGAAAACTTCGTAATTCGTCGACCCATTCATTACTACTGCAGGTACTAAGGTTAATTTTGGTTTACGTGGTTAGTTTTTTTTCTGAAAATGAAATCATTTATCAACGTAAACAAAAGTTTAATTGCACATTTTTTCCTTAAATGCAATTTATTAACTTAATCAAGAGAATAAGTTTAACAAGTTGGTAATTTTACGTCAAGCGCAGCACATGAGGTGAGTTCATATTATAATGAATCTTTAAAACTATTCAGGTTTGGAATAATAGTATACAGGACATCAGATGCAGTATAGTGGCCGAAATCTTTTTTGAGTTCCATTAAATAATATCTGCTTTCTGTTATACAGGAAGTAACTTGTAGTAATCCTCAGTGCGCATATTAAATTCATAAAATGTGAAATAGTTTAATAATACTAAACTTCGCTCTAAACGTTGTTTCCCCCTTTACCATTGAGTAATGCAATATTTTTATCTGGCTGTGTGAATTAATAACAAATATTATTTGCACAACAGATTGTGCAGACTGTATTTTTTAATATATACTTTATGTATGCATATCAATTAAATTATGTTCTAAAGAGTACAGCATGACAAAATTTCATTCGAAACTATTTTTCCCTTTGACCGTAATGTAGCGGTGTGGTTTTGATTGTCCCTGTAAATACAATCTGCTTTCTATTATACAGGAAATAGATTGTAGTAAACCTCAGCAATAGGGTGGAGCGAAAAAAATTTTTTTTTGAAAATCAAAAACGGGTAGGTGCCAAAAGTTGCCTTTGTACTAGTACATCAACTGCGTGAAATTTTACCGCTGAAAAAAAATGGCTTGAGTCTGCGCTTTTGCTCCAAAAATCGAAATTTTGGGTAAAATGTGTCATTTTTCGACATTTTTTCAAAAAAATTAATAAGTTCCTACAGAGCTGGTTAGTATTTAAAAGTGTTGCTTATACCTTTATATTTATCTGCTTAACATATTTAAACTATAAAACAATATCTGTAGTCTGTATAATTGGAGCAAATCTGACAACTTTTTGTGAAAAATCAGCGTTAACCTCTCTATTGGAGCATACAACGAAATGTTGTTTTGAATGCATTTCTTACCTAGCTTCTTTCAAAACTACTGTGTATATAACTCATAGAGGAGGTTGCATTATCCCACCCGTCTCAATCACCCAATCATCTAAGCCCAGTGTTTTATTTATGTATTGAATTGTTATTTTTTTCCCGAAGACGAGTATAAGTTTTCTATATATCAAAGTAATTTATCTCTTCTTTGTATTAACTGACTTTGGATGATTTGGATCATGCTAGTGAGACCTTCACGTGTATTTTTATACCATGTATAACAGAAGAGAAGCTGAGTAATGTATTGGGTATGTTCTTAATTGAACCTATTCAGCAGTCTATTATCTTCATCAAAATTTCACGCAATTAGTACATTATGATTGGAAGTTCTGTTATCACAGCATTCTTTCAATCAATTACATTTTATATGCAATGATTTGCTTAAAAATTGATTGTATGAATTCAGTTTCTAGTATGCCATCATTTATTGAACCTATTACATTGAATATATGCTGAGAAGTTAGCAGTTTAATATTATGACGATCGTCACAGAGAATTGCAAACAAAATTTGCATGTAAAATAACAATATTTCTAAAGAAGTTTTAGTATGCTTTATGTCATTTCCTGTGTTGTTCCGTAGTCTAGTAATTTCTAATAAGATTTTAGATCTATTATTTAGGTGTGTAGTACATTTGGTATAAAACAACCCGCGGTCTAAACTTGGATTACAGATTTTGTGAGTGAACATATAGAAACTGATTGCCAATCTGCGTTTTTATAAAGCTGAAAATTTTATTAACTTTATGAGCTGTCTTTTGTGTGAGATGTTTTCTAAATTACTATTCACCATTCTTTCTGAGAAATAGCTTTCCTTATGAATTAGCTTTGCAATCTCCGACAGAAATTTCTAGTCTATTCTGAGTATCTTTTTCTTAATTTGAGAAAATAATTTCTCTATTTTATAAAAAAAAATTGCAATAGGAAGTGAATAGTACGTAGACAAAGATTTTTCTTATTGATCCAGTGAATCCATGTAGCTTAGAACGTTTTATATCAACTTCTTTAATAATTAACGCAGAGGAAATTCACTGGAGTTGAAATAGCGAATGATTCAACATTATACACAATTCTAAGCTTACCCCATGCAAAATGGTTCAAAGTGACAAATAAAATTCTGCTAATTTTAAATGAGCACTTATAGTCGATTAGAATCCGTACATTCCCTCATAAAGTACTATGCATCATAAGTTTATGCCCAGGACATTTCACCATCAAATGTTGTCCACTCATAAAAAGGGAATCTAAAAGTTAATAGGAAATTACCTGGATACGAAAACGCTTAGAAAACGGTATAAAACTAATGCAAAAAAAGTTATTTACAACAGCGGTTGCTTTACACATGGAGAACAAATTTTCATTGCAATTCTCTCTGACGATCACCATCACATTAAACAGCTCGCTTCTCAACATATAAAAAATGCAAAAGTAGAATAAATGATGGCATACTTATAGTTGAAATATCTGCAATCATCTTTGAAGCAAATCATTACGTAAAAAAATACAATAGACTGAAAAAATGTTGTGGTAACAGAACTTCCAATCACTATTCATCAACTAAATGTAAGTTTGATAAATATAATAGATGGCAATAGATCCCTTTAATAATATTCCCGTGCATTACTCTGCTTGTTATTTTTTTTATACATAAGCTGTAAAAATATACATGAAGATAGTTACAGTAGCATGTGGATGCAAAGAACAGATAAACAAGGTGGAAGCATCGAAAACATGCCAAATTTTTATAAAGAAAATCACAAATCAATATATAAATAAAACACTGTACTAAGATGATCGAATAGTTGGGACGGGTGGTATAGGAAATATAGCCACCTCCACGACGCATGTCCAAGGTAGTTTTGAAAACAAGAGCTATATGAAAAACAACAATTCGTTGTATGACCCAATAGAGTGGTAATGCTGTTTTCTTACTAAAAGTTGTCTGTTTTGCTCCAGCTATAGATAATAAACATATTGTTTTATAGTTGAAATATGTTAATCAGATAAATATAAAGGTCTAAGCAACACTTTTAAATACTAACCAGCTCTGTAGGAATTTTTTAATTTTTTTGAAAAAATGTCAAAAATGACAAATTTTACCCAAAATTTCGATTTTTGGAGCAAAAGCGCAGACTCAAGCCATTTTTTTTCAGCGGTAAAGTTTCACACAGTTGATGTACTAGTATAAAGGCAACTTTTGGCACCTACCCGTTTTTGATTTTCAAAAAAAAATTTTTTTCGCTCCACCCTACTCAGCAATATATATTAATTTAATACAATGTGAAATAGTTTAATAATATTAACTCGCGCTCCAAAAAGAGTCCCCCTCCCTATAACATTGTATAATAAAATACTTTTGTGTGGCTCTGTAAATTAATAACATATATTTTTTGCACCATATATTGAGCAGAATGTATTTTTCAGTTCATACGTCGTAGATATATGTCAATTCTATAACGTTCGAAAGAATATAACATTATAAAAATTCACTTTAAACTATTTATCCCATTGACCGTAATGTAACGGAATTCTTATAAGTGTCCATGTAATTAAAGTGTACATGCGAATTTCATAAAGTTTTAAATGATTCTACATTATTCTGCAAAAATTACATGTTTTAAATTTTATGATCCTATATTTATATCCATTATTAGGCAATTGTTTATATTAAAATGACTCAGACATGTTTATTGAATTTAGGTTTTCTCTGTGACAGAACTTGAATGGCAGAATAAATTGTAATATTTTTCTTTTTACTATTTCAAATTCAGCATTTCCAAAATGTTAAATACGGAGACGAAATGTTTCGTTATCTCTAGCAATATAGCAACATTTCTCTAACACATTACCATAGTTATCTTGACTGTACTTGAAGTTTTGCAGATTTATTTAAATATTCATATATTCTGTATATCTCTGCACGTTACATTCCTCCTCTGCCATGTAATCTGCAGTATAAATTGATCGAAAACAAAATATGTAAATAATGATGAAATGTGAAAATCTTTTCGTTTATGTCATTCTGTACAGTAGATTGATATTTAAAATTATAGATACAAGACATATCTGAACTGATAATCAGAACTAAAAACGAAGATATTATGAGTCGAAAATATTTTGTAAAGTAGACTACAGTCGCAAACGTTTTATTAAATTAGCCGAACCTGCTTTTTCATCTGTAGTTATTTAGAAATATAAACAGATATGATATAATAATTATATCAATCGTAGATATTTAGTAAAGCTGTGAAAAAAATTTCCTGTCTGTTAACTTTTCGACAAATGCATTAATATCAATAACAATATATGAATTTTCAGTAAATCTTCTTTATTTGAATGGTTTAGTTAAATTTTCATATAATGTTATAATGACCAATTAAAGACCTCTCTGTAATTTTATAGCAATTAACAGAATGCAAAAATATTCTAATACAAATTTTGTTAAACTATCATTTTTGTTGCAATTATTAACAGAAGTCATGGTCTTTTTTAGTACATTTGCCAACTTTAAATTTTTAATAAAATACTTCTTTTAAGACAATTGTACCTCATACAAAATTTCCTTGTCTTGATATGTGCTGACTCTCATTTCAAATATCAACTCTACTTTTATTACATTATATTTAATTTGACTATTCCATTATTTTCAAATTTAATTTTTTTGTTTTATTAAATTATGAATTGCTTTTTTCCACGAAATTAATTGTAAAGTTGTTTATTGTTTTCCTTCATCTCCCCTATACCCGCATTTACTTATATGCACGATGCGTTCAGTTTAATACCCGGACGTTCTTTAGTGACATTTATAATTTTCATATAAAAAAAAGTGTGGCACTCGGGGACTGCCGCGGTAAAGCTATTGCATAGCATTTTTTATCAACTAATGCAAAAATACCGCGGTGTCAATGTCTGCCGAAGTCTACCGAAGGATACCGTGCCGAAGTCTGCCGAACTGAAAGGACGTTAGCCGGAGTGTTAGGATTTTTCTCGTTACGGAATTTCTAGATTCGGTCGCCGCGCTCAAAGCCCGCGATAAAAGCTATGCAATAGCTTAAAAAATTACCAAACAAAATTTGGTCGCGCTACGAAAATTAGATCGCGAATTATAAGCATTTTAAATTTTTCGACCCTCACGGTGGGGGGGGGTCTCCTGTCACCAAAAATTAACACTGTCTCATAATAAATTACCAAACAAAATTTGGCCGCGCTACGAAAAGTCGATCGCGAGTTTTAAGCATTTTAAATTTTTCGACCCTCACCGTGGGGGGGTCTCCTGTCACCAAAAATTAAAGCTGTCTCATAATAAATTACCAAACAAAATTTGGCCTCTCTTCGAAAATTAGATCGCGAGTTATAAGCATTTTTAATTTTTCTACCCTCACCGTGGGGGGGGGGAGGCTTCCGTCACCAAAAAGTAACACTGCCTCATTATAAATTACCAAACAAAATTTGGCCGCGCTACGAAAATTAGATGGCGAGTTATAAGCATTTTAAATTTTTCGACCCTCACCGTAGGGGTCTCATGTCACCTAAAATTAACAATGTCTCATAATAAATTACCAAACAAAATTTGGCCGCGCTACGAAAATTAGATCGTAAGTTATAAGCATTTTTAATTTTTCGACCCTCACCGTGTGGGGGGCTCCCGTCACCAAAAAGTAACGCTGCCTCATTATAAATTACCAAACAGAAATTGGCCGCTCTATGAAAATTAGATCGCGAGTTATAAGCATTTTAAATTTTTCAACCCACACCGTGGGGGGTCTCCTGTCACCAAAAATTAACAGTCTCATAATAAATTACCAAACAAAAACTTGCCAAGCTACCAAAATTAGATCGCGAATTATGAGCATTTTAAATTTTTCGTTCCTCTCCGTGGGGGGGTCTCCTGTCACCAAAAATTAACACTGTCTCATAATAAATTACCAAACAAAATTTGGCCGCGCTTCGAAGCTTAAATAGCGAGTTATAAGCATTTTAAATTTTTCAACCCTCACCGTGGGGGGTCTCCCGTCACCAAAAATTAACACTGTGTCATAACAAATTACCAAACAAAATTTGGCCGCGCTACGAAAATTAGATCGCGAGTTATAAGCATTTTAAATTTTTCTATCCTCATCGTGTGGGGTCTCCTGTCACCAAAAATTAACACTGTCTCATAATAAATTACCAAACAAAATTTGGCCGCTCTACGAAAATTAGATCATAAGAAACATAAGTTCGAGCTTTGATATCCTAATATCTGAAAAATATCGCGTCAATGTCTCCTGAAGTCTACCGAAGCATACCGTGCCGAAGTTTGCCGAACTAAAACGACGTTAGCGGAAGTGTTAGGTTTTTTTCGTTACGGAAGTGTTAGGTTTTCTCGTTACGGAATTTTTAGATTCGGTCGCTGCGCTCAAAGCCCGCGATAAAAGCTATGCAATAGCTTAAAAATAAGTATTTCTGTTACTTTAAATTTTGAACTTAATGAAAACCTTTTTTTCTAATAAATAACTCAGTCATTAAGTCAGCATAATACTGTATCTTTTAATGTCTAATTACTGTATCTTACGAAGCGTATAGTTGCACTGATATTTTATAATATTTCAGGGATAATGGGAAAACAAATCCCAGATATCTAAGAGAATAAGATAGTATTTACAATATCAATTTCAAAGTAAGAAGTAAGAAGTAAGGATTTCAGTAATGTTTAATTTAAAATTTTGAAAAAAATTCTTTATTTCACTTTTTTTAAATTAATTAATTTAGCAAATTTCATTATTTTTATACGATAATAAATAAAAGCATTTACAAAAGAATTAACACATATAACCAACAAAATTTTATTGGTAAATTTGACTGTAGAAAGGTTGGAATGCTTCTCTGTATGAAACGCCATCTACAATTCACCATCTACCTGAATCTATAAAATCTCGGAATTCTCTCATTATGAATGAGACGACCCATCAGGATTAAATGTGAATACCGTTTCAGCGTTCGACAGATGTTTTCGCTATAACTCGAGGTCGTAGTAGTTGGTGAATACGAGCGTTAGACATGTAATTATCTTAAAGCGTCTTATTGTTTTAAAAATTTATTTATATACATGTGTAATTCGTACAAGCAAACGATTTAAGATTATTCTCATATTCTGTACCAGACAATTCATTAGCATTTTCAAGAAAATAAAAAAAAAATGTGTTTAATATTTTTTCAATATTTGGGAACTATGTAATGTTAATTAAATGTGGGTGAAACATGCCTTAAATGCATTTTAAAAAACATGTTCTAAAGAAAAGATAAAGAAAGACATTGTTAAACAAATTTATAGTAACAAAAAATATTTTATCTAGCATTTAGAATAGCAAACGACAATCTTGACACTTGATTTATTCTAAGCGATTGTTTTTATTCTTTGTTTTAACAGGAAATTGAGCAAAAATTTTTATAATAATTCTAATATTGGGCAGTTGCAGTAGAAGTTAAAGGCAGCTACGATAATTAAATAAATTATCCAAATATTTCCAATATATACAGTCGAGACTCTATATAACGAAATCCATTGTTTCAGTAACAAAATCGTTATATAGAGAAATTCATTGTATATAGAATGACGCTAAAATTCTTATTTAATGTGCAAATTTTTCACTAATATTATTTTTGATGTGTTTAATTAGGAATTTGAAATGTTTATCTATATATATTAATCTAATATCCTATTTCTTAATTTCATTTAAACAGTTAAAAAAAAATCAGAAATTTATTTGAAAGCTTAATGAAAATCAAATAAAGAACATCTGTAGTCTGCACGCATTTATTTTAGACGAAAAAATGTGTAATTTTTTGTTGTTTTGTTTTCAAAATTGTTACTCTCGAAAAAAAAAATGTTAAAATTTTATTAAGGAATGTAAATTTCAAAAATATGCATTAAAATATTTAATTGCTATAAAGGACGTTAAATACTAATAAAAACATTAAAAGATCTTATTAGTTTTTACATGTTTCGATTGAATTTACTCAATCATCATCAGAAAAAGAAAATACAAATAAACACAAAGATGGAAAATAACAATAAACTATTACAAGTGAAATTAAAAATTAAAAAAAATATATACTTTTTATTTTTTATTTTTTAAAAATTTTTAATTTTTACTTGTAATAGTTTATTGTTATTTTCCATCTTTTTGTTTATTTGTATTTTCTTCTTCTGATGATGATTGAGTAAATTCAATCGAAACATGTAAAAATTAATAAGATCTTTTAATATTTTTATTAGTATTTAACGTCCTTTATAGCAATTAAATATTTCAATGCATATTTTTGAAATGTTTTTAATGGACGTATATGAAAACTTCTATTTATAATTAAGGAATGTAAAGTTGAATAGGAAACGTTTTCCCCCGTTTGAAGTCCTTTCCTAATGAGATCAAAAGAATTCATGATTTCACTGCGTGATAGTTTTTTCTCTTGTTGTAGATTTTCGTTCTCATGCTCATTGTCACACTCACTATCATTGTTCATAACTTTGCTTAAAGTATCATTATCAGTAGGATACTGTGCAATAGTGAGATTGTCATCCACTTCCAAAAAAATCAGAAAAAGCAACATTGTCTTCGACATCTCCGCGTTCCTTAATTAATTTCTATTTCTCTAAGTCTGGTCAAGTCAAGTCTTCTTCATCCTCAGAATCTACATTATCTTCTAATATAGAAAATCCGACGTTTTTGAAGCAACTGTAAATTGCTTTTTCTTCATTTACCCCCATTGATTCCGCTTTTATATGTGCAACAATTCAGCTGAGTTTTGAGAAGTAAGTTGAAAAATGAGTGAAGGTGGGGAGGGGGAGGGATGAGTCTGTTTGAATGAAAGAACAAGGAGATTCAAGGAAAGAATTGACATAATAAACTCAGTAGTAAACGATAAATGAGGAATAAGTGATGGAAAATTGATTCCATTTCGAAGCTTTTATAAAATGGAATAAATAAAGAACATTTTATGAAAATATTCGTTATATGGAGATGGATATTTCGCTATATAGAGACTGTTTTTAACGTAATCATTTGAAAATGAGACCGTTCCTACTAAAAATTCGTTATATAGAGAAATTCGATGGATGCTGTTTCGTTATAAAGAGACTCGACTGTATATATATATATATATATATATATATATATATGAATACTTTTATAAATACATCCAAAGTAATTCAGACAATACCATTCAATAAACCAATGAAACCAATTTTTTTACAATCATATCCTATAAATAAAGCCCCTATGTTTAATTCAGATAAGTATATTATTACAATATCAACTAAATTACAATTTTGGTAAAATCCGAAGCTATAACAGTGGTAGATATTTCCAAAAAGTATGAAAGAAGTAGCAAGAATAACAAATTGAATAAATACATCATTTCATGCGCTGTGCAGCATTAAAGTAATGTATTTTAAAACTTTTTAAAATAAGGATAATTTATGCCAAAATAGGCCTAAAGTGAAATAATCCACAAAATAGCTGCAAGAATTATGTTATCTTATTATATATATATATATATATATACATATATATATATATCTGAAATAAATTTAAGCTGCAAAATAACCAGAATTATTATGATAATTTCAAATCGATATGAATCACTGATACTAGTTTCATCGCACAGTTATCCGTATTCTAGATTATTAAACTGTTAGTATAACAGTTTCTGATAAGCTCGGTTTATTTTCAGTTGCATAAAGTTTAGTAAATTATTTCTTTGCTTATCATTCAGTTTAACATTTGTTGAGTATACGGTTACATAATGCTATTTTTTTTAACATAAAACATAAAGGACAATTGCACCATAAAATGTTTCACCATTATACTTTCTTAAAAACGGATTGGAACAATGATTTTATACATATAAATATATATATTTAGTATACAAGTTCATATTAAAGTTCTTGTGTTTGTGTACCAATGAGCAAGGATATGTGTTTTTAACAAATGTATTCTTAGTAGTTAATTAGTATTTGGGTATAAAACATAACAGTAACAAGGGGGAAATGTTATATTATTAATTAAATCATTATTAAATTATTTCTTAATATTCCATAATCGTGCTCATTTCCATTGGACGTGTTTTCTAGGAAGTGATATGTAGGACATTAGATTTAACATTAAGAATAATAATATTTAATGTAACATAATTGTATAGTAATATCTATTTTAAGAATATTAAGTAGAAACTTACTCACTTTTACTAACTTTTTGAGTTTTTAGAAAAAAATACTTTTACGTTAATAACATTAATATTAGATATCCATATAGATTAGTTAGTGTTTAACGAATATTTCATTGGCTGAAAGGTAACGAAAGCTGTTGTTTTGCGTGCTATTTAATTAATATTCATATGATAATAGATTAAGGAGGAATTTTCGGAGATGTTTAGAAAATATTGCATTACAACAAGAATTAACTTATATTACAAACTTCTAATACTTTTTGCGCTTTATTACACATTATTCTTTTAGGAAATGAACTTTTATTTTAAATTTAATAAGTGAAATATATGTTTAAAATAAAATAATCGCAAACGGCGCAAAGAGAATTAAGGAAATAATAAAAATTATTATTATTACTAAATACCTAAACATAAATGAAATCATATAGTAAATGTGTTAACATATACTAACATTATTACATGTAAATAACAGCAAAAGCTTTTCTTAAAACAGAGTTATACTCAATTAAAGGACATGTATTATTAATAGTACACCAGACCCAAAAGTGCTAAAACTTTAACTTATTTAAAACTTATATAAGGCTTTAATATGACTTTTAATAATATATATATACATATAATATATATTTGTTGTCTAATGTATTTAAAAATATTCTAAAGAATTGAGATGATATTATTTATATTTTATGCCTCTAATTTATTTATTTTGTGATTTTGAATTTAAAAAGAATGTATTATTAAAAATAGCGGATCACATAACAAAGGTAAATAATTTAAGCTCGATAACATACAAATTGTAAAGAAAGCTTCTGTGAAAGATATTTTAAGAAAAAAAAGGACTTGGATGTTTAGAAAATTATTTAAATGCATTGTGTGCTACATATATATCAACACCATTATCAGTGAAAAAGTAAACTTTATTTTCTATTTGTTTAAAGCGTATTATGAATGTATTTTAACACAATGAGATTTGATAAAGGATGCGTGTTTAGAAAACAGATATAATGAATTATGTTGAATGAATATAAGAAAGACTGATAAGCATTGGGAAGTTTCCTGGATTGCATAATATTTCATTTTTACATTTTTTTCAAATTAAGAATTTTTTTCTCAAAGCATAATTATGTTTTGTTGTTGAAAAGAGAATATTTTTTGTATTTTTCAGACAAATTTTTATTCATTGGAATAAGTTACTAGAAAAATGTACACACAAATACATACAGATACAAATACACGCACATATATATTCGTACTTCTACACTTATAGAGTTTAAGAAAAGGTCTTCTAGTGAATAAGAAACAAAAATAATATACACTGATAAAAATAAAAAATTATATAAATTTATCAAAACCTGCATGTTTACTTAAGGGAGACTCGTACCCCATTTTCGGCCAAAAATCATCAAAAGTTCAAAATTTTTTTTTTTCTCAGTAAACGATAAAATACATATTTGCGAATATCCAAGCAAAATATCAGAACTCGGGGACACTTGGAACAGGTAGAAAATGAGCTTTTTTCATTGTACTCACTATAGAGTTTAAAGGACTAGCGGCCATTTAAAACGTGTTTTCCTGAAAATGACTTTTTTCATATTTTGCCTGGGTTCAAAGTACTAAGGCTCAGTGGTAAAATGATTTAAAAACAAAGTATTTATGTTTTTAGAATCTTAAAAAAATTTGCAAGAAAAGTGAGGAGAGATATTTTTTTAAACTATTTCTAAAAATTTTACATAAATTGGTAAACATGAAAATTATAACAAAATTAAGGAAATTTACCATGCGTATTTCTTTTTCAGCCGATTAAAATAGAAAATTAAAATTATCTTTCTTTAGTTCTTTTCTATATACTATAACACTATTTAAGAAATTTTAGTAATACCAAAATATTGAAAATTGAATGAGGAGTAGTAATTTTAAAAAGTGTATTTTTCGACAAAAAAATCATAAAAATCCCCATAAAAAATATACTTTTTAATAAAAAGGGAATTTTTTTGCTAATTATTCCTTACAAAAAGATTTTTAAGTAGTACACCAAAATTCATTATTTTAAAATCAATAATAAAAATTTTGGGTTTTTTCTTACGGGTCTCCCTTAAATGTTATAAGTAAATCGTAACAAAAAAAATGATGTTTGTGTAAATTTACAGAAATTTGCAAAAGAATCTACCAAAACTATAGCAATCTTATAAAAAGTAACCTGTTACCCGGGTATAAAAAATTCTAGGGAACACAAATTCCTAAAACATTTTTAGCAACCTTAAAGATTTTTTGAATTGCAGTGTAAACGTGTGTCTGTTACATGAAAAATGGTTCAGAAGTTTCTAAACCTGTCAGAGTTTAGCCTATCAATGTCCTTGCCACAATAGGAAAAATGAAGTGATAAGGTAATCAATGAGTAAATGGCCACATCAGTTAAACACGCCCATTGTGTTGCATATTTATCGAAAAAATGATCAGTAAAACAAATGCGTTTTTTTAACAATTACGTCAAATTAAGCGGTATCTTTAAAGAAAAAAAACTTCTATATTTATATTTTAATGATACATTTATTTTTCCTATAAAGGCAGATAAATATTATAAATTGGAAAATATGTATATAAAATTTGATGAGTATTTTCTTTCTTTACTTTACAGAAAATTAAATGATTTAACAATTTAAACAAGCCTCACACAGTTTTAATATATTGTAAAATCTATTATAACAATAAGCCAAGTTGTTAAAGTCTTCAGTGATACATTTTCATGTTTATTACTTTTAAATACACATAGTATTCTGCACTTTTTTAAATAGTGCTCAACAGAATACAAAAATACATAACAATGTTATTTCATGAGTTAAAACCTTTTTTATGAGAATTCTCTCTTTTCTCTATTAAATATCATACGGCTAAAATAGCAATATAATTTCTATAGTGTAAAATATTATTAAAGTATTTAGATGGCTTACTAAAGCTTTTTTAAGGCAGCAAAGGTTCCTCGAACATCAGTTTTTATCCTCTCCAGCATTTTGTAATATTTATCAGTTTTCCATCAGAAACACATGCAGAATTACTTCTCCTAATATTTAGTGAATTCCTATAGAAGACTTTGCTTTCTATGCGGGTCGGATTCTCTACAAAAAATTCGAATCAAATCAAATATTTTTTTTATTTGAAAATTTTAATGAAATTAAAAAAAATAACATCTAGTCATATATCCATAATTATAGTATTTTTTGTAGAGTATATGACTCATATAGCAGTGATATAGTTCTAAAGTTACTGAAGTACTGTATTTAACTACTTTTTAGTAGGGTGTTATTTGAATTTCCCACTTCTATCTAAAATTTCTGTGAAGATGTGGTAAAATGTGTCCAGATTGTGGATGAAATTTTATTACGTTGCTGTGGAATAACGCAATGAGAAATAGAAGGATGAAATTTGAGCTTCTCTTGTGCTTGTGCCTATGCGTCGATGTGAGTGCATAAAGGAGAAAAGAAGGAACAATTTGTGTCTTTCAGCCAATTGATGCATCAGTGTGTGTGATGACATCGTGGCTCTCCCATTAAAAGATTCGACAATTGAGGAGCAACGAAACGATATCGTATTTTTCGTTGCACCAGATTTTGATCACATACATGTAGCGACATTAATTCACCTGATCTGAAAAATGGAAACTATGGAATGGTTGTAGCGGTGAGTGAATGGAGCGGGACAAGAACATTTGAGTTTTAGCGGATAGCGAGTGGAATGGGACATTGGCATCCTCGGTTTGGCGTCCTCCGGTCCTGTGTGGCATGCTTTTGGCGAGAATGCAGATTAGCTGGAGAACTCAGTGGAGCTTTTCGGTCACTTGCTGTAAGACTTCGTCGATGAAGTGTCGTGTGGTTAAAGGCCGTGGGTCGGCCATCTAATATAATATATACTCTCTTAAAACGAAAAAGCTGAAATAACTCAAGTTGAGCTGAAATCCACTCTTTTCCCATGTTGAAAGGAACCTTCTGAAGAAGAGCTGAAACAACTCAAGTGAATGAGTTGTTTTTAATCAACTCATGATTGAGTGATCTCCATTTTACTCATACTTGAGTGAAATCAAATCAATAAAGGTTAAATCCAATTGTACTTGAGTGATTTGTAATCAAGTCATACTTGAGTGAAATGAAGTCATTTAAGACTGAATCTCGTAGCACTTGAGCGATTTGCAACCAAATCTTACTTGAGTGAAATGAAGTCTTTAGGATTAAATCGAGTAGCACTTGAGTTAGCTGCAGCCAACTCGTATTTGAGTGAAGTGAACTAATTTAAGGCAAATCCAGTAGCACTTGAGAGATTTGTTATCACTTCAAGTTGGAGTGAAATGTTGTCATTTTTGATTTAATCCAGTAGCACTTAGGCGATTTGTAACCAATTCATACATGAATGAAATCAACTCATTTAAGAGTTAATCCAAAACTCCTTGAATTTGTAGAATTGAATAAATTCACTCTTAAGAAAAGCAAAATTGCTTAAAATTACAAAAATCTTCAAGTGATTTCTAAATCGTCTAAATAAAATCACATCATTTAAAACTAAATTTAGTAATCCTCGATTAATTTTTATCAATGAAATTCAATATAACATGGAATTATTGCCACATTTTCAAGTGTTGCAATTAAATTCTCATTTCGGATTTAAATTTCTATATATTGACATTACAAGGGTATATATATATATATATATATAGAGAGAGAGAGAGAGAGAGAGAGATTGGAAAATTGTAACATGGATTCTCCAATATTTCTTTCAAGTCTTTAATTAACAAGACTTAAAACATTCTAATTTACATGACTGTAAGTTCTCTAATGAATCATAAAACATTTTTTTTCTTTCTAATTCAATGAAACTGTTTCCTATGTCAATTTAGGGGAAAAGGCAATTGAATCGTTATACAAAATTAAATAGAGCTTACATGAATTTTTTATTATTCTGTTAAATCAGAAATTTTTAACATCAGTATTTTCTTTTGTTAAATTTAAAAGTACATATATTCATTAAATTAAAAATACTGGTGATCTCAAAATTGTAAATTTGAAAACACTTATTCATGCAAACTGCCTAAATTTGCATAACTGTACAACAGCACCCGAACAACATTAAACAGAATATCAGCTTCTGATGCTGTGGTGCTAATGGGATTTTTCCTTTCCTTTCTTGGGCAATTTCAAGTTTACATATTTTCCAATGATACTTATAGCTTCAGATATTGTTATATACAATTTTAATTTTTTCATTAGCTTCTGATTTAATTGTAAATAACAATTATTTTTTTATTAAAAATTTATGATTTCAATCAAATAAACCAATCTTAGGCATCTTACTAAAAAAATATTGAAAAAATAAACTTGATATCAGCCCAACGACTCAACTTCAGCACCACAATGTCAGAAGCTGATTGTTCCCCTTAAGAGTTTAGATAATCCTATGCAGAAGTTATTTTCAAATATCATGCTTGGATTTTAAAATGTTTACCTTTTTTTTTTGGGGGGGGGGGCATAGAATATTTGAGGATGATCTGTAAGTGAATTAGTTTTTACTTTTGCAATTTTGGTTTTTTTTTTTTTTTTTTTTTTTTTTTTTTTTTTTTTTTTAAATATTAATACGAGTTTCAGAACCAGTTTTGAAAAAGAAAGTATTAAAAAACATAAAACCTGAATTTAAAAAAGTATCCCCCCCCCCACACACACGGCCAGCGCAGGGTTTAAATAAATGAAATTGAAAATATTTTAAATGGATAAACATCAACCCATGATACCTTGTAATTATTCCTAGATTTAAATCTCAATCAAAATCTTATATTTCTTAAACTGACTAAATTAAAAAAAAATTTAATTGTTTAGTTTGAAATCTGAAATGGCTTTGAAATCTTATATAAAATAATTGTTACCCATAGCATTTACCCATGCACATTGCAATTGGGAAATGTGGAGGAATGCCATTAAAAAACTTGTATAGCTAAAATTTTGATTATGGACAATTATTTTATTGTATGAAGAACCTTCCACTAAATATTGTAGTACAAAAGTTAAATGCAGAAATAACTGAGAAATGGATTTATTGACCATGTGCAATTATTCTTTATATCATTTAAAGCATTTGTTAAAACTTGAATTTATATTCAAGAATAACTTATTTCTTCTTAATTAATATTTTAATTTTTGATTTTATTCAATGTTTCTTAAATCAACTAACTTTTAAATAAATATAAAAGCACAAGACTGCAGCATTTTGTGTGAAAAGTTAGAGCCAAATGTGCAATTTAGAATGTTGCAAGAAAGAAAAAAATCTAATTTTATTTAACAACAAAAACATTTTATTTAGCAAGAACAAAATAAACCTAACATTAATTGATAACAATTCTTTCCAACATCAGATAAACAAGTTTCAATAACATCTTTAACAGGACCTTTATAAATATAACAGTCCATTTGCATTAAACATTAAATACATAAAGAAAATTTTGTAATCTGTCCACTGGTTTGTCCAACTTTTAAAATCTTAGGCAAAATAGACACTTTGTTGAGGATCCTTGAGATTAAATAAGATTGTTGAATTTGACTCCTCACAGTAGAATTTTACTCCTCCATTAAATCACCATCTTCCTGTGTTAAAAGATAATATTGGAATTAAGTTAAATAGCAATAAATATAATGTTAAGGAATGATTATGAACATATTAAAATATTTTGCAGCTTTCAGATTAAATGTTTTATAAAATTTCCCATCCATAGTCTAAACAAAAAATGAACCATACACTAAAAATTTTAGCTTTATAAATATTACACTACTGAAAATTCAGCCAATCATGAATAAAATGGAAATAGAATAAATAAATCCTGTGCGATTACACTTATCCGCTTGTTTAAATCATGGTGTTACTTCTGATCAGTGTTCTCGCTGTCGCTCGCCAATGCGCCAAATTGCGACTAAATTCTTCATTTGGCGAGTAAAGTAGCGATTAGATTCGCCAAATTGCTAGTGCTCAATTCCTGCTTTTTCTTTCTTTTCTTTTTGTCTTTCATACATATGCATATACATATATATTTTTAATATATTCATAGCGGATAGTTGAAATTAGATTAATAACAATCGTTGTCGCAGTTATAACAACTTTGGTTAGTTTAAAACATGTTGACAAAAAGGGGGTACATTAAAGGATTAAAAATGATTTTTTTAGTGCTTCACGGCGAATCTATTTGGCTAATACTTTTTTCATTTGGCGAATGTTTTTTATTTTTAATTAGCCAAATTACTAACGTTGGTCAAATGTCAGCGAGAACACTGCTTCTGATACAATATTAAAATAAATCACCATTTTAAAAACAAATTTAAAATGAAAGTTCTTAAAGCAACATTATAAAATATTGTTGAAAATTCACCTTTGTTGCTACTTTCAAAATGTATCAGCGCTGACAAATACCCAACCAATACAGGTTTTTGTGGATTTTTAGTTGTTTTTCTATATATTTGCATATTTATATAATACAAGATAGAACCTACAACAATTAGACCAGGGGTGGCACGGTTTAAACCAATTGGTTTTAACTATGGTTTAAACAACTGTTTACTCCTTTTGGTTTAAACAACGGTTTAGTTTAAACCAACTGGTTTTTTTCAAAAAAAAAAAAAAAAAAAAAAAAAACGTTTTTTTATCAGAAGAAATCTAATGACATTTTCTCTTTTTCTTAATAATTTATGTATGTCAGATTATTGAATATAAATAACTTCTATTTTTAACACTTTATATCAGCAATAAGCATTGGATGTAGCAGGTTCAGATCATTTTTTGGGTATAGGATTAAAATCAGTCTGCAATGGTGAATATATTTATTTCTCTTAGAAAAAGCTTCGAACATGTGAATTGATCTAATATAAAATAGATTAAAAATATTCAATATTTAATAGAAAATATCTTAATTTTTTGAAAACTGCAGATTATTTAACGCAATAACATAATACAATTTATAAGATTTCAAGCTGTAAAAGAAATCCCCAATCTTAATTGGGGAGGTTATCTTAAGCATTAAAATCAAAATATGAAGTCGAATAAGAGAGTTTTCAAAGATTGGATGCTACCTATAGCATTTTAATAATAGTGATCCCCCCCCCCCCCTGTTAGTTATCTGCTGAATCTATGACCAAAAATGTTGACTTAAAATTGTCATTCAAGAAACAAAATGTCAAGTATTTGAAATTTATTATTTGGATAGCTATGGAGAAGAATATTTTATTTATCAGACTACTTTCAAATGTTTATTATTAGTAATTAAAAGATTAGTTATAAAGATTTTCAGAGTATCAATGCTTCAATGTATACAGCACTTTATTCTTAGAACAAAAGACAGTTTGCTAATACTGTTTAAATTAAATTTTAATTTCTTTTATTTTTTACATAAATTCATTGTAAATATTTAATTTAAATCATTTTAAAATGAAGTTACAGTTTATAATTCAATGTCTATTTTTATCAATATATATGCATGTATATGTAATAAGAAAGGATGTTAAAAAAAACCCGGTTTAAACAAAAAAAAAAAAAAAAAAAAAAGAAAAAACATTTTTAGTTTTTTATGAAAAAACAAAAACAGTTTTTTTCTTCAACTCTGCAATTAGACTAAAAAAAAAAGAAGTTTTAAAATGTCCTCATTAATATTCTTTCTTTTAATTAATATTTCCTCATTATAATTCCTTAAATTTCCCTCCCATATCTTCCTTAATTATATAATAGCGTTTCCTCGAGCGAGGACAGTGGCCTTAAGATGTCCAATCAGAAATTAGAATTATAATAAAGAACCCTGATTTCTTTAAAAGGGGTGGATTATGAATGTTTGTCGATTTATATTTTATGGATTTGCAGTAAATATTTAGCTCGCATAAAAAGAAGGGGAGGACTTTCAATTAAAAAAATAATAATAAAGACTATTGAAATGTAAGGAATTTTTAAATACTTTTAAGGTCTGTATGAACCCTGGAAAACTTTACATGTATTTAAATTATAATTAAATATAAATAAAGCTTATTTCTTTTTATGCACTTATTGACAGATGTGAAAATTTCGATACAAAGTTAAATATATGACAAAAAATCTATTTCAGCAAAACAATAGATATTGGAGATTAAGTTATTTTTCGTGAAGTTAACTGAAAGAAACAGAATCGCAGAATAATTTTTGAGACCCACTCTTATGAACTGTTTATATGTGCCCAACTAGACTATTCACAAGCACCTTACATTCCCACTAGAGTTAAATTGACAAATTATTAACATTTCTCAATTTTAGAAGAATTTATTTATCAAAATTACTCATTCATAATATATGCTAGAACATTAAAATTTAAATAAATGAAGAAAAGTTATTTGCCTAGAAAGTTGGAACTGGGACTTTACTTTTAAAATCTACAAACAGTGGTTTCGGCTGCAGAGGACAAACAAAATGTCAAGAACTTATTTTTTTTTTCAAAATAATAATAAAATACAACTAGTTAAAAGTTGTGATGTTTACATCTGCCCCAGTTCCAAGTTATAAATATGCGTGAACAGGAAGTGAATGAAAAAAAATAAGATGACTGTCACATACAAATATAATTATTAATTAAATAAATAAAAGTAAAACCACTTACATTTCTTAGGTTTTCACTAGATCCAACCTTGTTGACGGCAATGTATCACTTATAGGAGCACCTCAGTCAGATTCTGGAACACTTTTTATTCAAATCTACACAATAAGTAATCAGTAGAACTTGTTATCAGCCAGGCTTACTTGATTATTCTGTAAAAAATGCAGTATTATACATACAGGGTGTTTCAAAAAATATATATACTATTTATTAATAATTGGTATATACTTTTCCTTTCCTTTTTATACATATTTTTTCAAATAATTCTTTTTTTTTTCAGAAACGGGAAAATTTACATAACAGACAGAGAAAAAAAAAGTTACCAGTCTTGCAAAACAACAATGTTGGTGGTTCAATTGAGTTTTTGGTGGTCTTATACCAGCAGTCCACAAAGAATTTCGAACGCTGTATACAGTCGCAGAGGAAAAAAAGTAAACACTCCTAACTCTACAGTAAGAATCGTAAAAGAAAGTTACTAGTACCAAACAATAGGAAATTAACTATTTTTAAATAATGTACATAATTTTTTTAGTAGGCCAACCTGCAAATCAAAACCAGTCCAAAATTTGTCTTTTAATGGCAACACCCAATTTTCACAAGATATAATCTTGGTTCAAACTATGCCTAAAAAGGAAATGTCATTTGGATAATAAGTTTTTGAATCAAACACTTAAAACTTTGAGCTTCTGGTGTTAATTTATATTTTCATATTGCTATAATTATCTCCTGAAATTATAATTGTGAATATTTTTTGTGTGGTTATAGTACTAATACTAATATCAAAACATAAATGTATCATTGAAAAAAATTATGATATGAATTGCACAACCTACAATTTTATTGATTAATTTATATTTATTATGTCCTGCCTTATGTAAATCCAAAACTTCAATTTTTTCTTTCAAATAGTTTTTAAAGTTACTCTTAAAAAGTACAAAATGCTGGTTTAAAGGGCCACCTATAATAAGCTAAAAAGCACAATTTGAATTTTTTTTTTTTTTTTACTCATGTTATTAAAGCATTTGGGCTGGGATTACAGTGCCTCACTTAAGATAAATTTAGAATGTAAAGAAAGCTTAAAACTCAATTCAGTGCCTCGTGATCACACATCAACTTAAATACTTCCTACATTATGTGCTGTGCAAATTATCAAAAGAGATCATGATATTGCTAAGGGGCGGTGCATCTTAACAATACCAATTTAGGGGAAGGCAATGATATTACAAGACATTTCTGAAAGGAAAGGGATTTGCTTCAATAGTTATTTTAGATTTACCAAACTTTTCTTTTTTTCAGTAACATTTTATAACATCTAAATAGTCTTACATTTATTACGATTATATTTTTTGTGAAAATACTATTATTGAAGTCATTAAAAGTTTATAAAATCATTTCATTCCAAAATTTGAAATTCTCCCACCGTTTCACATTCACCTGCCATATAATTCATTGTTAAAGAAATCAGGAACATAATATTTGGGAAATGATACTTGTATTTACCAGTATAGAAAGAAAAAAAAATATATTTGTCTACGTTTTGTTAATAAATCCTCATTTAAACCTACCTGAAAGCAAGTGCAAGAAAACAATATTACTTTTAAAGCAATTTTTATGTAACAATGTAGCTAAATACTTTTAAATATTAAACAAACTATAATAATACAGACCATGCATGCAATAATTTTGCTCAATAGCAATGTAAAGCATTGCTAAGCAAAACAGTAACAAAGTACACACATGTTCAAACGTTAAGAATGCAAGAGTCTTAGAAATGTGTTTATATACACACTATTTTTTTTCCTTATATGCAGCAACATGTAGATCAAAATACAAGAGGACTTTGTTTTTCGTGTTTATATAGGGTTTTCCATCCCTTAACAATATTAGCAAAATTGAGAAAGAGGAGTACACTAAAAAATAAGCACTTCTAACCAGCCTGAACATCTATAAATAAATTTCTATAAATACAGATGTAATAATTGCATAACTTAATTCTTCAAAACTTTTATACTACAAGACTGTTAAATGAACTAAGTATTTACATTATAAGACAATTTTTACTTCGCTTGATACAACATTTTATTTCAAGGTTGTTATGTACGGTACGTATGAGTATTAACATTAATTGTTTATTTAAAAAAGAGAAGAGAAATCTATTAAAAGGATAGCATAATGTAAATAAAATACTTTCATAGTACTTACTTCGTAAAATATCGGCTTCTTTAGCAAATAATCTTGAGGAAACCACGAACTTTTAAGATGCATCGAAAATCAGCTACACGGAGCATCAGCGTGCAGTGCATTCGGAAATCCTCCATCTTGTATTTTGCAAGGTCAGGTCGACAGCAGCGCCAGCGGTGGATGAAAATAACGCGGGAATGATCTGTTTTCTTCTCGAGTTCACTTGCTTAGTTTCCGATCTCAATGAGTGCATTAGAAATAGAAGAAAGCAAGTCAAGAAGAGTGGACCACTTAAAAATCAGCTCATTCACGATCCAGTAAATTAGAACTCTTTCTTGAGCAGCCAAATCCACTCTTTCGTTTTAAGAGAGTAGTATGTTTTATTTACAATATGTTGTGTTATTTATACAACTGAGTTTTTTATATGTATAATAAAGATTTATCTAGTTAAAAAGGCCATGTGTAATCACAGCTCACCTACAATTCACAAAACACATCGCTGCTCCTCAGTGATCAAATTTTTCAATGAGAAACAGCCGCGATGAGCGGCCCATCTTTGTCGGCAACACCTACCATCGTCCAGAAAAGACAAGACGCTTTTGAGCGTAAGCGCTATGGCTGATAAGCGATCACAAATAGCATCAGACGATTTTACCAGCGACCCGTATGTCTTACACTCTAAATAGAAAAGGTAAAGAAATGAAAGAAATTGAAACTGACAAAATTAAAAGAGAAATTAGATAAATTAAGGACACTGAAAAATGGTTAGTGGGTGGCTGGGGCGATGACATTACTGATCGCCCCAGCCTACATCCCTAACATATTTACAATGATATCCGCACTTCCGTGTCAATTCGACCAAACAGACAGCTACTTGCTTCTATCCTCCTTCACAAGCGCATTCCCACAACGACGACGAGCAGTCCAGTCGCGTACCTTGATGTCTCCCTACGTCATCCCAAAGAGACCTATTCAGATTTCTATCAGCTTTTTGTTGCGACGCTTCGTACCTTTTCATTTTAAAACCAATAATATTCCTCAAAATATTGTTTTGGCAAATGAATACATTATCCTATATGTTTTTATTAGAGCATCAGTTAATAAAAAATATTAAAGAATATACATAACGAAATCGATAAAAAAACTAGTCGTTGGGGGCCACCGTAATACTTACCCATCATGGATATGTATATGAAAATGAAACATGTGAAAACTATTTATACAATGCATTGCAATTCATAAACAAAATTTAAATATTGTTAATATACATAAGTAATGCTATATTAAAGAACTGCTGATGTACCAATTTCGACAAATTATATAAAACGACAAACTACTCAAGTAGTACCGAACTGCGTAAAAGAAACTTCCTTATAACTCCAAAAATAATAATTCTATTAACTAACAATTAATTGCGTCGGACTAAGCGTCTCATTTCCAATTAAAATATACCTCTGAATTGAAATTTGAATGAAATACAGGGTCATGAAAAATCGAAGAATGTGGAAAACAGGATTACAAATATCTCGGCAACTAATGATCCGATCAACTTCATTCTATATGCAAAATGTGTGTTATTGCCTTTTACGTCCATTTCTTCGAACAAAAAAATTCGAAAATGTTTATATACCTTTCATCAGAACGAATTTTCCGAGAGTCCGAAAAAAATAGTTCCGGATAATCCAGGTTACTGATATTAAACAAGTTTCGCCCCTTTCTTACATACTAACTACATACAAAATTTCAAGTCTCTATCTCAATTTGTTCGGGAGATAGAGCGTTTACAGACAGACAGACAGGCAGACAGACCCACGGCAATTTTTTTTTCTAAAAATATGTGTTTCGGAATCTCCACTATCTAAAACGTGTAAATCCGTCAAAAAAATTTTTCGATTTTCAAAACGTTTGCAAGACTTACCCTATACTACGTATGATGGGTAAGTATAAAATGAAAGAAATTGAAACGGACAAAATTATAAGAGAAATTAGATAAATTAAAGACACTGGAAAATGGTTAGTGGGTGGCTGGGACGATGACATTATTGATCGCCCCAGCCTACATCCCTAACAAATTTGCAATGATATCCACACTTCCGCCTCAATTCGACCAAACACACAGATACTTGCTTCTATCCTCCTTCACAAGCACATTCCGACGACGAGCAGTCCAATCGCGGAACTTGATGTCTTCCTACGTCATCCCAAAGAGACCTATTCAGATTTCTATCAGCTTTTTGTTACGACGCTTCGTACCTTTTTATTTTAAAAACCCATAATATTCCTAAAAATATTGTTTTAGCAAATGAATACATTATCCTATACACTGTAAAAAAAAAAAAAAAAAAAAAAAAACGGACGATTTAACGGAAGTATTACTGGTAATCTAGACGCCAGTACTATTTGCTGTTTTTTAACGGAAAAATTTCCATGAATATTCCGTTTTTTTCGGACTTTTTCCCGAAATTTACGGAAATTTTTCTGTTAAAAAACAGTAAATAGTACTGGCGTCTAGATTATCAGTAATACTTCTTTAAAATCTTCCGTTTTTTTTACAGTGTATGTTTTCATAAGAGCATCAGTTAATAAAAAATATTAAAGAATATACATAACGAAATCAATAAAAAAATAAGGAAAAAAAAAGTAGAGAAAAAATTATTTTATGAAATTACCCATATTTGTATCACATTACATAGTCTTTATTCGCAGATACAGTATAAATTTATTAAACTCAAATGTTCCTAATTGTTAATCGTTATACATTACATTTAAGTTATTTTCTAGTAAACGGAATCAGCATTTCCCCAGTTAGAATAATCATATGAATATAATTAATTTCTACGGAAACATGATAAATTTAATCGTCGTCGAAATATGAACAAAATATTTCATTGCGAGATATATTAATGACATATACTTGCTAATTAAAATGCATGTAATTTTGTTCGATGCAATATTTGTTAGTTTGTATTTCGGAATGTAAAATAACATGTATTATTTAGATGTAGATTTTTTTCTTTATGTGAATTAATATTCAATAATTCAAGCAAAATATAGTAAATTTAATTAAGGATTATTAAAATGCTTAAATTTGAATAAGATTTTACTGTAGTAAAATTAGATTTAAATTGGAAATCCCGCTTACCTTTCTAATTCAAAATCACAACGACTTGATAATTAAAGCTTTATTCTTACATTTTTCGAGTAATTTTATATTAATCAATAGAGTAAATCAAATATAGACTGCAGCGAAAAACAAAAAAGTTTGTGATTCGAAGTCATAATACTGCAAAAAAGTTGCTGATCGTCAATAAAACACAGTGAAAAATATATACTGAATAAAGTGGGTATAGGAAGTTGTTTTAAACATGCTGCATGTTATTACATGTTATTACATGTTATTTTAATACTAATCTCCGATTTATTTAAACGTAGTACAATCATTTACTGTACTCATATTTAACGATTGTATTAACCAACGGTTAGTATTTTAAAATAATGGAGAAAATATCATACAGATCCCTAAAAATACTGTTACTTATCTCTTCTACCTACTATTATACACTGCTCAAAACAATTAAAGGATATTTGAAGTTTTATATAAAATAAAGATATAAACGAAATTTTTTTGCCGAAAATAGAAGAAGAGAATCACAAATGCAAATTTTTCTGGTTTTCAAACTGTGGAGCATGCAAATTTTGAGTTCGATGTCAAAAACGTCGCTTCAGCGGCAGCGAATGAAATTTGACTTTCAATTGCTTAAAAGAGAATGAAGACAAGGATGATCGGCATTCAGTGATTGCTTTGTTTCGATGAGTACGATGCCTCAGCGAAGTCATTTGACAGATTCAGAAGCTTGGAGAATTGTTAGTATGTTAGAAGGGGGCCAAACTCAAGCCGAAGTAGCGCAAGCCATTGGAGTGTCACAAAGTGTCATTTACAGGATCTGGAACCGTTTTTTGGAGAGTGGATGTGCAGGCCGAAGACCAGGGCAAGGTCGTAGACGGGCAACAACGCCCAATGAAGATCGGTATTTAGCGTTAACAGCTCGGAGACACCGAAACATGAACGCTACTCTTCTCCAACAACACCTTCGCTCGGCTACAGGCACCACGATTTCAACTCAGACTGTCCGAAACCGGCTCCATTCTGTAGGTCTGTATGCTCGCCGACCGATGGTATGTGTTAGATTAACATCAAGGCATCGTCGCGACCGCAGGGAGTGGGCAACCGAGCATGTCAACTGGAGGAGAAATGAATGGAGCAATATTTTGTTTTCTGACGAGTCCCGTTTTTCTGTGCATCCGGATAATAGGCGTATTTTCATCTGGAGGGACCGTGGCAGTAGGAATAATCCTGCGTTCGTGCACGAAAGTGTCAGATTTGGCGGTGGAGGAGCATCTCCATTGACGGGCGCATTGACCTCTACATCATTCGAGATGGATTTCTGACTGGTCGCCGATATAGGGATGAGATCCTCAGACCTATTGTAGTCCCTTACACTGCAGCAATCGGAGATAACTTCATTTTAATGGACGATAACAGCAGGCCACATCGTGCAAACCTGGTGGAGGATTTCCTTTTCGAGGAAGGAATCGTTCGAATGGAATGGCCAGCGTCTTTTCCAGACATGAATCCAATCGAGCACGTTTGGGACGCTCTAGGAAGACGAGTTTCTGGCCGCCAACAACCCCCCACAAACTCTCCAAGAACTGGAAAGAGCTCTTCTGGAAGAGTGGGGCAGAATACCCCAACTCGTCATTAATAGCCTCATTGAGTCCATACCTCAAAGGTGTTCAACGTTGCTGGCCGCCCGTGGAAACCATACCCCCTACTGAAAATGATTTTCTTTGAAGAAAACACCTTTTCTTATTCTTTTTTTCTCGTATGCACAAATTGTGTTTTTTTTTCTTTTGTACAGAAATGAGCAATAAAATGCATTTTTTTCTGCCAAACGTGTGTAATTTATTCTCATATAACCTACTATGTCTGTCGACCATGTATCAATCAGCTAAAAATTTCCCAGACACAAAATCCACCTAAAACTGCAATATCCTTTAATTGTTTTGATCAGTGTATCTTTATCTACGAGTATAGTTACCGAAAGCACTAAAACATCGCATTTTTTTTCAATAGCCACAAAATACATGATATATATCCTATAGAATTTGATATTTTAACAAATATCTATTCTTAAACAAATAAAAATAATAATAATATCTTATTCAATATCACAAAATAAAAATAATATCTTATTCAATTTTGCGGTGCAACAACAAGTAATTTTCTTATTCAAGCTTCTCTCTGCTCAAAAGGATGATTTCTAAAGAAGTAAACTATTTTTCAATATATGTATTAGAATTTGTATCGCAAATAAGTTTACAAACATGAACTTCATTCAAACGGATTAAAACTACATCGGAATATGACTTTTGGCAAGGATAATAATTTTAACAATCTATCTCATTTTATTCAAAGTTTGTGTAAGGCATGAAAACAAAATAAATTTCAAATTCAATTTGTACTACCTTTGTTAAAGTCTTTAACTTCACAGCAAGTTGTTATTTCTGAATTTTGAACACTGTTTCTGTAAGTAGACTTTTCAACACTTCATTTTATTAGAAAAATGTGTTGCATTAAATTAGGTTATAAAAACAAGTTTCCAAATAATAAATTTCTTTGTAATGTTTAAAAAATTTGTTTTTAAAATTAAAATAAAAGGAGATTTAATTTATTAATTAGAATGCAGCTAAGTTTTAAGGATAAAATTTATATTAAAAAATAAAGTTGAATTGGTTTAGTACATTAACTACTTAACTAATAAATATTTTTTTTTAAACTTTCAAATAATGTCTATTTTTTCATGTTTTTTACAGAATTTGTAATCTTATTTCACCTGTTTTTCAAAAATGATTATTCTGTCTAACTGAATCGGAAAAAAAGCTCGTATTAAATAATTACGATAAAAATTTACTGGTGAGAATAATAAATTATGATTGAAATATTAATGCCCGTAAGAATTACGGGCATGTCACTATTGGTTAAAGATTGTTGCTCATATGACGCACTGTCAAATCAAGTAAGTGGTTGAAAATTCACAACTCTCCAATTGTATTTTTGTGTAACAAGTTATCAAAATTCTATGTTTATATACATTTTTAATTTTTAGGACTAACCGTCTAAAAAATATTTCGATGTTGATATATAATAATTTTCTTTCTTTAATGAGATTTTTCCATTTCGAAGAGAAACTGTACTTTTTTAATCATGTTTATTAACCTTACTGCTTTATTGTAACTCGTCTTGTTACTCGAATTTTAGTGTACTGTAAAAAATTGCAAACTTACGTTACTTTACCGTGATTTATCCAGTAAATTTACGGGATATGCCATATCTTTCACATAAACGGCCAACTCCCGTAATGTTTTTGTGTTTTATAGGCAAAAACCGTTAATGTAATGGCAAAGTCCTTTGATGTAGGGATAAAGTCCGTTTTTACGGACATTGTCTGAAATCTGTGCTGCAGCTTTTTTACAGCGTAACTGGGCATTTAAAAGTTTGTCTAGTTTGCATTATAATAATATATTTTCATTAAGTTTCTTTTGCTAAAAGAATAGTAAGTTCAGTTTATTCCCAACAAAGGGGATAATTCACAGGAACAGATAAGCATTTAAAAAAAATTATTATGTATATAATCGATTTTTTATAGAGGATATAATCTTGTATTAATTAAAATTTGGAGAATTCAGAAAGAATAACACATTATTGAACAATCTATATACTATTTTATTTCAGTGTTTCTTATCCTTATCATAACAACAATAATTCAGAACAATAATTGGGAATTATTGTTGGGAATAACAACAATTTCCAAAAATGTAAATATTGTTATTATGATTTATTTTAGCAACACAAAAGTTTATTTTTTTACTAATTATCTTAATTTAAGGAAATTGAAAGAGAGTTATTATATTGCCGGGTTTTCCAAAAATTTTTCTAGAATCTATCAATAGATGCAAGTTAACTAATTCTAAAATTTAAAAAAAAAAATTCATTCGCATTTTCACTTTCTTTTAATAAAAGCGTATTTTTAAATGAAAATCATCCATTGAAAGCGTTTTAATTTTTTTTCTATTTTATTTATATAGTTTTTTTTACAATATCAATAAATAAAATATTTTAAGTTTTTATAACTCGATATGTTTTTCTCAAATATTGTTTTTCTAAAAACCTTTTCTTTTTTTCTTATAGTTAAATGAAGTAATAAAACAAATAAGTAGTGCTGAACAATAAAACTATAACAAACAGATATATGTAAATTGGCAGTAAAAATCAAACTCGAAGTGCAGATGACAGACATACTAAGTTATGAGAATTATAGAATTTTCTTTATTAAAGGAAGTTTTTCATTTTTTCTTTTTCATTGTGTCAAAAAATACTATAGATAAATGAAAAAAAAAAGTTATAGAAACCAAAAGATGTAAAAGTTAACACTTTGCTATGTATTTATTTAAATCCTTTCTAATGTATTTTAGATACTTCGGATTTTCTCTTGTTACCGATTACTTTCGGAGCGTTGGAAACCCTAAAAACTCTTCAAAATTTATTTAGTGGGGTTATTTTCATATAGTAGTAGTGATTGATTAAAATTCGTTTCCTGACTAGATAATATCAGCTATATCTCTCTCTTATCCGAACCTCGATTGACCGGAACTCTCTGTTAACCAAAATCGGTTTCTTCTGCACTTTTTTTTCAAACATTCTACTATTATCCAAAATTCTCCTGACAAGCATGCCTTTTAAGTATATTTTCCCACATTATATTTGTATGCAAGCCATTTTTTTCAAACTACGAATGCAGATAATTATTTTGTGATTCCCTTTTTTAGAAGTCCTTCTCTCAAGCTCAATTCTCTGTATCAGTGTAGTCTTCCCCTACTTTCAACCGTCCCTGTTCTAAAGATAACACATCCCATTTCGAAATTTGGAATGTCATAATGCTGAGTCCCAGAACAATTGAATGTTACAGCACCCTCAGATTGCAAGTAAGTGCAAAGAACCTAACTTCTCTTGTCATCTCAAGAACAGAGAAATTTTCATTGCAGCAGAATTTGAAAAGGGGTAGGAGTCACTTTGTGTCACTTATCCTTTGTGGACAATTCTATTCCAGAAAAGGCAAAAGGAAGAAAAAAAGGAAAAACCCGTTTGGTATCATCTTTCTAACCCTCTTAGGACGATATTATAGTTATGGTCATTTATGGCAGCCGGCCAGAATTCCTGTTTATCCTTCCTTTCTGCTGTTACATTTTCGATCAGAATTTTCTTGCGTGCTAACATATAGGGCTTACACTTTGTCTATTTTATTTTTTTATGCTCAAATGTTCCTTTTTAGCATGGTTTCCATAAAGAGAAAAAACATCGTATTAACGATAAAGGAAAAATTTGACGCGACTGGAATCGGCAAAGGCGTTTCGGCATAAAATTTGCAAAGGAGTTTCACGTTGGCATGTCAACTATCAGTGAGATGAAAAGGAACTCGGAAAATTTTAAGAAGTGTTTTGCTGAATTTGTTGCCAGGATAGGTGCCAAATGTTTTTGTTTCAGAAACAAATTTATTTTCATTTATAATTTTAATTTAGTATTTAACTGTTACAATAAGTCATAATAACAGTTCATTGACGATACTACATATTAAACTTCAAAATCATGACTCTATCTAAAACTGCTGCTGCGATATGGCGGAATGGTCTAAATTTTCGTACTTTTTATTAATGCTTTTGGAAGGCGGGAATTTCTAAAATCGCTTGAATATATGTTTAAAAACTTTTTAAGAGGTTTATTATGTTGAATATTACGATTTTACCTAAAACTGCTGCTAGGGTAGTCAGCGATAAGCGAATCTAGAAAATTTTACCAATCGAAAAAAATCGTCATCATAAAAAACACAATCGATACAGTCATCGATTATTTCCGAGATTCTACAATGAAGATATCCTACAATCGATCATTAAAATAATTGTATTTACATTCTTTTAAAGGATTTTAGTAAATACATGGCAACTAAAAACGGTTGGAATTAAAAAACAACACACTAAAGAAGGGCTAAAATTGAATCACATAAGTCGAAAAGTCATATGACGGGATCCCCTGGATTCAAAATTGGAAAAGACGCGAGAAAAAAAATAAGGACGTTTAAGTATCAAAAATTAGAATTTTTCGACAATTCGCAACAAAATGTCAAATAAATAAATAAATAAATAAATAAATAATAAAGACACATTTGGTGGGAAAAACAGGAAAGTGTGGGAATAGAATGTGTGTGGATAGAATCAAAATTTTTTTATTGCTTTTTCTACGTCATTAACATAAGTTCGATAATTTTCGAAACATTAGAAAATCTCCTGATGGAATACGACAATTGCATGCCCGAGAGGGACAAATCTGGAGAAAAACACGGGGAATTCATAACATGAATAAGTTGCCTCAGGGTTTTTTAACAATAAATCATATGAGGAGTGTCGACTAAATTTATGAAAGTCCCCCTCCATACAGAAAGGGCATTGTAAAAAAAACCGGTCTGTAATGATAAAGTGCTACAAATTCGAAAGATTTTGAAAACTGCCACACCGGATGCGGGAGGAAAAGTTCATAATATGAATGTGCGATCCAAGGACTTTCCGATGAGATATCACCTGATGGGTCTGATAAACTATATCGTATATTAATATTATATATTCTACGACGAAAAAGTAATAATTTATATTATAAATAAATATTTTGCTTGTAAGATGTTCTTGTATTAATAAAAACATTTAAAATACATAAAAAAATTTGTATTTATATGTTTCAACTTTTTCAATTGAGTCAGTTTCAGAATGTAAATATAAAATGCAATTTAATAATAATAATTTAATATAAATACTAATAATTATTTTATTTTCTAATATCTATAAATGAAGTATTAGTAGTTGTTTGTTAATAAGATGGCATACAGCCAATTTGCGCATAATCAGTAAATGCCGTTTTCCTGTGTCCTTTATCTTCATCCGTAATATTGACACTTGCCGTTATTACCTCAGAAAACCTTATATTCATCTGTTTATGTTCATATGCATAAAGAAATTGTATTTAATGGCCCTCTGCATGTGGTGCACTCTGAAGATCTGAATGAAAATGAGATCACTTCTAAAAAAAGTATTAAAGTAAAATAATAATATTAAATTACACCATTGCATAAAAGTATATTTTCAAAGATAACAAGAATTTTTGCAATTTCGGCGCAATGCTGAAGTAATGGAATTAATTATACATTATTTTGTGTTTATTATTCAGTAAATGATAGTTTATACAAGACATTGAAAAGGACACACACGATAAGAATACATATTCGGTTACTTGTGAAAAGTTTGCGTTTAAATTATAGTATAGAAGATGTCTTGTACCCCGAATCTTTTCATCTATATTTTATGAACCATGTCAAAAGTTGCATGTACAATGTTCAAAGATATGTATATTATATTGCTGTTTTATCGTATCTGCTGCATATAATATTCAATTGATACTTTCAGAAATTTAGTCACAATAAATTCTAAATGTATGTAAGAAGGCAATTTGTTTCACTGAGATCATGCTAGTTGAAAGATATAGATAAAAATTAAATTTATCTGAATAGATATGTATGAAATGTACTATTCAATTTTTCAATATGTTCTAAATTCTGTCAAAACATTTTTTTTTTACTTTTTTATTTATTTTTTTTCTGTTTATTTATTTATTTATTTACAAATTCCATTTTACTTTTCGTTTATGTATAAAGATCCATTTTTTTTTCTTTTTAAATACGACGCCTTTTTGTGTTTTGCAGTAGTCTTCAGATTTATTATAATAATAGTGTTTGTTATTATGGTGTTTGTCGTAATTTCGTTTACAACATAATTTTTTACATTAATGCAATAAATCTCAGAAATAATGACATTAAAATTAGACCCCCTAACAATTCCACTCTTTCTAATATTGATAAAAGTAAACCTGATAATTTGGTCGTCCTCCCTTTTTATCCTCCTTTATGTTTTAAATTAGCTAAAGTTTTAAGACGTTTCAATTTTAATGTTATCTTTAAACCAGTCAATAAATTAAAATTTCCTTCCATGAAATATCCTGTCCCTGACCTCCAAAAATGGGGTATTTATAATATTCCTTGTAATGGCTGTGATTTATCGTATATTGGTCAAACTAAAAGAAATCTCGAAAAACGCCTAAAAGAACACTCTCGGTATGTCATTAATCAAGAAATTTCTAAATCTTCTGTTGCTAAACACTCTTGGGATTCCGGCCATAGTTTCAATTTTCAAACTACTAAAATTATTTTTAATGCCAATAGTTCCTCTGAGTTAGACTTTCTTGAAAATTTAGCTATTTATATTAATCGTGATATTATTGTTAATGATAAATCTGATTCTAAAACCCTCTCCGTTGCCTGGAAGAATCTTTTCAGCACTGCTTCATAATTAAGTTTATTATTTAATTATTATTATTTTTTTTAATATATATTATGCATACTATTTTTCAGGTATATTCATGTGTATTTATAATTGTAAACTATTTTTTATTTTTATATATTTTTATTTTTATGTATTTTTATTTTTATGTATTTTTATTTTATTTTATTTATTTATTTATTTATTTATTTATTTTTTATTTATTTATTTTTTTTATTATTATTACTAATTTATACATTTTTTGCGCACATTTTATTTCATTTTAATCTCTCCTTTTAGTTAATTTTTTAATTTACCCCGCTTTTTTTCCCATTTCCCTTCCCCCCTTCTTCCTTTCCTCTCCTTCATTGTCTATCTAGTTTTGTTTATGCTCTTCCGTGATTGGCTGTTGCCTTCTTCTTTCCTATTGGCTGTTCCTTCTGCTTGCTCCCTCTCCTTCCCGCATTCCCCTTCAGTCGTGCCGCTACATTTATTGTGGACGCACGTCTTTTTTGCGCCTGACGAAGAAAGACTAAGTTCTTTCGAAAGGCCTTGCGCAGTTAACTCATTTTATGGTGTTTAAAGAAGTTTTTTTCATTTCAAATAATGACATATTTGTTTAATTTTAAAAAAACTGTTTTTTTGTGTGTTTAGTTTTTGATATACGAAATAATGGGGAAAACTGTACACAAACCGAACTCAAAATTTCTCCTTAATAGACCACACTACTCGCCTGGATGATAATGTGAAGAGTATGGAGGAATTCTTTTCGAATATCTCGCATAAATTTTAATATTTCGACATGTTTTTTTTTTTTAGCATAGGATAGTTGAAGACGCTCCACAACCGCGCTAGTTTTTTTCATTTTTGGTTTTTGGTAATATATATTGTTTTAATATTTCGATAGTTTTTGTTTCAAAACCAGTTCAAACTGTTTCTGAAAGATAAATTATTTTTTTTTAACAAATCTGAAACCAAAATCGAAAAACGTACAAACTAGGCCGATTGTGGATCCTCCTCAGCTATCCTATGAAAAAAAAAATTCCGTCAAAATATTAAAATTTAAGCGAAATATTTGAAATGAACGCCATCATAGATTTTACATTATCATCCAGGTCAGTGTTGTAACATCTTAAGCACATTACGGATTCGCCAAAAAAATTGTCAGCTGGAAACCCAACTCAAACCCTAAACACTTAAGCGTTAAAATGATCCGAACCTGAAATATTTAAGCCGAAACATGAGGTGAAAATTATGTACCTCGTATTTTAGTATCATTTTGAGTTATTAGTCTACAGCTGCTTCACTAATATTAATTTGATCTTTCTATACAGGAATAACCAAATAAAAACTCATTAATATGCAAACATATATTCAATTATATAATTCAAAATTATTTGCATAAGAATTTTACTTTAAAATACTGTGTAAAAAAGAGTGCGAACCAGATGTGAAAAAAAAATATATTGGAATTGACCGAGTTCGAAACATTTAATGCCAATTTGGCACTCAACGAAAAATATTAATGTACATTTGACCCAATTCGACATACAAATATGCTCGTGTTCCAATAAAATATTATTACCTAACTGATGCAGTACTATAAGAAACACGATTGTATAGCGTAATTTATGGTAAAAAAACAATAGTAAATTAATCAGCAAAGCTTTTTGTAAATATTAATTTTATGAATATTAATATGGCTTCGACTTTAAAAAAATAGTTTTATTTTTAATTGTTTTCCAATCTAAATTTATCATATGCATTTGCATTTGAAGATTTCAGTATAAATGTAGAAGAAAGAAATTTCAATTTTTATAAAACAAATGCATCAAGTTATTGTAATAATAAATAAAATTCAATAACAAGCTATAAGAGGCATTTTTATATATTATCTTTTTTTTCAATAAATTATTGTTTTTTATAATCTCATATAATTCACTTGCCGTTTAAAAAGATACTACGAATACGATATCAATAACCCAAACACTTCAGCTTGAAACCGATCCGAACCTGAACTATTCAAATTGAAACATGAAGATAATTTGTACCGTATTTTATTATGATCCTGTATTATTAGTCTACAACAAATAAACACTTATTAATACACAAATGTATATTTCCAGTTAAAATTTATTTAGAATAGAATTTTCCTTTCAAATACCACGTCAAGTAGATCCAAATCCGTAATAACCCATCTTGAAACAGGGTTGCGGACAAAATCACCGCGGACAAAACACCCTCTTTGTTGAATAAAAGCTTTACTTTGACTTGGTTTCTTTTACAAAAAGGATCCGCAAACATTTAAAAAATTAAAGCTTAGTTGAAAAATGAAATTCCAAATTGGAAGTTGTAAGTTATGTGATAAATATTTTATATATCTTAAAGATACATGAACATTTTAAAACCAGAACACTAAATATGAAACATTAGGGAGACTTGAAACATACCTGAACCTAAAAAAATTAATACCAACTCTGCTTTCAACGAAAAATAGTAACATAAACCTCACACGATCCGATTCGCGAATCTAGTCGTTTTCGAATAAAATGTGTTTACATTATCCGACGCAGTACTATAAAAACGATTGCACAACTTAATTTTTTATGTGGAAAAAAAAGAAATTAATCAGAATGTTTTTAATTTTTGAAATGTATATTTTAACAATTACTCAATAAATAAATTGAATTTTTACTAACTTACACGCTAATAATGTAATAATATGCTTAAAATGTATTTCAAAAAAGAAATTGTTTCATTCTTAACTAGTTCCAAAAAGTCTAAATTATAACGTGTATTTATTTCCATTTAAAACGTTTGCTCTAAAAATTACAGAAAGGCATTTGAATCTTCATAAAATGTAAAAACACAAGAGTTACTACGAAAATAAATTAATTTTAATAAGAAGTATAAAGTAATTTTAATATATAATCCTTTTTTAGGAAAAATTTTCTCTCTTATAATCTTATAAGATTCTTTTATGTTTAAAAATACACTATGAATACGAAAAAATATTTCAAACCTAAAATTATTGGATAGTTAATTAGCGAAATTGTGTACCACTTTTTCAAATACGATATTTTCCTATCATATTTTAAATGTATTTGGCAACTAATTAGTTAACCATTTTTTTCAATAGTTTAATAATAATGTGGATTTTTTATATCTAATCGACTATTTACGAAAATCATCTCACTGAATTTTACACAATTTAAACTGGCAATATCCTATATCTACATAATGTGATTGAATTCAGCTAACGAAGAACAAAACTATAATAATGAATAAATGCTTTAAGAATTAATTAACGTTAGTAATTTAAATTAGTAACGGTTATTTCAAAGGGATCATTTTTTTCCAAATTTCTGTGAAAAATTACTTGTATGTTTAAAAATATAAAAACGCACATACATACCACAAAAGATAATTCTAATGAAATTCTAATGAAGAGGTGTGTTATTTATTTAAATTTTCCAAACATGGACTTTTGCATTTGATTACTACATAAATTGTTACTTTTACAATTACTACTTTTTAACGCAACTGGGAAAATATCCTTTTACAATCGGACATTTTTCTACGTGTTTTTTTTTTTCTGAAATTTTAAGAACGGATGCATATTTAAAATAAATAATAAAATTACACACTCTGCAGACATATGTAATGAAACATACTATTTTTGATTATTTACAACAAACTGATATTTGAAAAAAAGTGGTAATAAAAAATGTAACGAGATATATAATCATTAAAACATGCAAATATTATTAAATAACTGTTAAAAGTCTTAAAATGTCAATTAATTTGAGTGGTAAATCTCAATTCATTCTATAACCCTACAATGTAAAAGAAAATCTGTAAGGTAGCTAACTTTTTCGAGGAGAATTTGAATCCTAGAACTTTTTATGTAACGGTAACTGCGAAAATTCATATATCCGATTCTGTTACATGAATTCATTTTGCTAAAAGTACATAAAAATTTTAAGAATCCCAGTTTCCTAGGAAAAGTTGAATCACATGAGATTTTTTTTTAAAGTGTAATTTAAAATTTTTAATATAAAATAATTTTCTAATTTATTTCCACATCTAATATTCTTTCTATTGTGTAAATTATTACTTTATTTTTTTTTCAAACATTGCCTAGAGTCACTTTTTTTACCAAATTTTAAAACCGAATTGATTTTGAAAGACATTTAACCTTTTTATGCCATTTTTCTTTTCATATTTTTCATACAAGGACTCGATTTCCAGCATAATATAGCAAATTTCTGCTATATACTTAAGGATCCTTGATATTTACAAATTCAAATATTTCTGAAAATCACCCCATTTCCTCTTAATTATAATCTATATTTTTAAAAGACAAGTTTATTTTCTTATTCAAGTAACCTGATCTTAAGTCTTTATATTTCAATCTATATATTTATTACGCTAACGTATGTTTCGCAAGAATCACGATTATTTGTTACTTATTTAATGGCAACATCCAAATGGAACACATCTTATGGGTTACTTTGCAAAAGTCCTTTGATAAGATTTATGTGGTACAAGTGGTAAATTGGATTTATTTATGTTTTCTTCCCTTTGCTGCAGATATGGAACTTCAAAATATATTTTTATATTTTTACTGTTCTTTTTATTTAAAATAAATAAATAAAAGTTATGAATTTTAAACTTTCCAGTTTCAAATTAAAGTTATGTATTATTAATGAAATGTGTGAAAGGATTATATTATTATATTTTAAATAATTAATGCAATACTAAAAATTGCCACGGGTACAATATTTCGCGATTCATTAACTGCGCCGGGCTATCATAAAAATACTTAGTTCTTGATCCATCTGCACAAATGTTGTATGTGCGCCAATGCAATGTATTTTTATGACTCCAATTTGGCAAAAATTCCGTTTTGAAATACCAGTTACATATATATTTTTAAACTAATTTCTATTATTTTAAAAGGGAAACAATAATTAAAAAAGTTTAGTTAATAATTACAGAATAAAACAATTTATATCATTTTAAAAAAGAAAATAAAAGCAAACAAACAGTTTATTAATAAATAAATAACAATAGCCGTGTTACCATGTGAGGCACACATAATTCCCATTTTGTTGCAATAGCGCCAGTCTGGTACGTATATGGCATCTGTTTCTATTTCTCTAGCAGAATCTTCTAATTTGTTAAAAAATTGAGCAATTAAAATAAGTTATGAATAGAAACAATATCATTTAATGTTTAGTATACATTCAAGGGAGAGCAAAGTGGTCGACAAGGGCGGCTAGTATTTTTTTTTATTTTGAGTAATTTTATCTTTATATTTTAATTTTAATTTCAAACAACTTTTATGAAATTTCTTTACATTCGTGGCAAATAAATTTGGAAGAGAAGTGAAATAACGTGGATTACCATATCGGTACACCTGACGTTTTTGTATTATAATTAAAAAAACTTTTTTAAAACTCGAGTAGTATTGAACCGGAAATGATGTTACAAGAAAAAACGAAATTTTATTTGCAACACTTTTATATTTCAATATTTTTTTTTATTGCCTAGAAACAGAAGAAGGAGGAGGCGATCCTTCATAATCATAGATTTAATTATTTTAATATATGTTGTCGGGAAAGCAACCCTTAGCCTCTGACTCAATAAATTGTGTTCAATGGTCCTTTGTTCTCGAGAAACAGAGAGTGGTGGTGGGGGTATAATATTGGGTTGGGGAAAAAGTAATTTCGCTTTTTCCCAACAGATAACTTTAAAGTCGCATATCTCGAGTAATACTTACTCAAATAAGCCATATTATACAGCATTTGAAAAATAATAGTCTCTAAAATATTCTGGATATAAAAGTAGCGTCAGCTGTTTACACAGTCAAAAGTTATTGCGTTATAAAAATAGAGATTCCAGAAGATTATTTTCATCACATTTTAGTTTACTTCCAAATAGGGCAAAATGCGGCGCAGGCTCATCGAATTTTTATGTGGCGTTTAGGTGATCAGTGCTTAAGTAAATGTCAAAGTCAGAATCGGTTTGCTCGTTTTCGTTCCGAAAATTTCGATGTTAAAGATGAACGTTTCCCTGGCCGGACACTACTTGAATAAGTCGATGAAATTTAAAAACAAAATCGAGATAGACTGACATATTTCTAACCACATCATTGCTAAAAATTTAAACATCAACCATAAACCACTTTTTAACCATTTACATAAAACTGGATACGAAATGAAACTCGATACTTGTGTTCCCCATGAACTTACAGTGAGAAATTTAATGGACAGAGTTTCCATTTGTGAATTGCTGCGGAAACGGAATAAAATCGAGCCTTTTTTTAAACAAATGATTACAGATGATGAAAAGTAAATCACGTACGACAACAATGTGCTAAAAAATCGTGGTCGAAGCTTCACAAACGGTGGCAAAGCCCGGATTGACGCCAAAGATTATGATGCTGAGTGTTTGGTTGGATAGGAAAGGAATTATCCATCATGAGCTGCTCGAACCTGGCCAAACCATTAATTGAACTATCTATTGTGAACAACTAATGCGATTGAAGCAGGCAATTAAAAAAATCCGGTCAAAATTGATCAATAGGAAAGGAGTTGTCTTCCATCACGACGACGCTAAACCACACACATCTTTAGTCACTCGGCAAAAACAGAGAGAGTTTGGCTGAGAGGTTTTGATGCACCCACCGTATAGTCCAGACCTAGATACGACCGATTACTATTTGTTCCGCCCTCTACGGAACTTTCTTAATGGTATTAAGTTTATTTCAAAAGAGGCTTGTGAAAATCCCCTTGCTCAGTTTTTTGCCCATAACTCAGAAATTCTACAGTGACGGAATTATCGTTTTACCAGAAAATGGTAAAAGGTCATCGAACAAAACAGCACATATATTATTGATTAGTTGTTTAATTTATATAAGTAAATTCAGTTTAAAAAATACGAAAAAAAGCGAAATTACTTTTCCCCAACCCAATATTATGGCGCAATACTTATTATGTAACAAGAATGTGCTTAGGCATAGCTCAGTACTTTAACCATTCGCCCACACACTCAAAAATAGATACTCAGATTTCACGGAACTTTCTTCGTTTTTGAGGAAACTGTTTCTTGGGAAATGCTCCGAGCGAATATTTCGTTATATTCATGAAATTATTTTCTTCACTTGTTTGACGATACCAATTTCATCAAAAGTTTCGTCAAAAAATGACTAGTGCTGTCATCTATCGAATCGCTTAGAAGCTCATGTGTTTGTTGACCTAAGAAAAAAAGACAGGACAGACGGGTTGTTCGAACTCAAAACATTCAGTGTGGGAGTCTGCTGCTCTAGCTTCAAGTCATAGGATGCTCGGGTACATGTGATTACAAAGGCATAAAGTGGATTAAACTGTGTGTTTAAATTTCTATAACATGGATTGTAATTTTATCGATTGTGTTATAAATCTTGCAAGTTTTCATTAATAAGACGAATTCTTTATTATAATTTTCTTATGGCTAATGAATAATTATTATATGGCTTCATTTAATAATTAATTAGATAATTTTTATTTGCTGAAGGAATGATTAGAATTTGGACTGGTTAATTTGTTGTTGAGAAATAATGGATTATGAAATGCCTATTGTTTTACTTTGAGTAGGAGAATAAAATTGTAACAATTTACCGTTTATAGAGGGGAGAGGGATCAATTATGTATATTTTAAATTTGACGGAATAAGAATATAAGGTGGTCTGGTGTAATAACGCCAGGTGGGGTAATAACGCCAAGTGCTAATATTTTGCATAATTATGAAATAATCTGGTAAATGACACCAATGTGCTCTGCGCAGAAGGGTTTTGTGTCATATAAATCACAAAAAACAGCTTCAAGTTAATTTGTTTCATTTTTAGGTCTTATTGTTTTTACAAGCAACTAAAATTAATGCTTGATCTAAAATTTGAGAGGTACGTTTTGTGATGTGAAGACTATTTTCTTTTATCCGGAAATACTTTGTTAATTACATAAATGCGTAGTGCATTTCATGGACTTTCAAAATGTTGTTGAAGATTTTGAATATCTTCTAATTTGTAATTTAAAATGTATAGCGCAATAACTATAACGGGGTAATAACGCCATCCTTGGCATTAATACTCCGGTTGATTCCCTACAGTGGCCGAGCTACATCCTAAATACTGATTCATATAAACACAGTTAAAACTGGGCAATGTTTCGAATAATTCTATTTAAGCGGTCCTTTTTAAGCAAAAAGAAGCTCACGGTCTGATATTCTTTTGTCTCATCCTCCCCCCCCACACACACTCACACCACACCTTTATTTTTCTTAGACTTTCACAAAAATTTGAACATTTTCAATAGCTTAGAATGCAATTTATCAATTTCTAAGTTTGTAGAGTTTGTATTTTTAGAATTGGGCATTCTACATGCAGTTATTCCATCTTATTTCATAGTTTTGTTTGCATGGTGTTATTACCCATATAGGTGGGTAATAACGCCAAATAGCATTGGTCAAGAAATCAAGCCATTGCATTTTATGAATACATATCTGTTAAATTATTTTTTTATATAGATAGTCAATGAGTTGCTGTATCAAATCATATATTTGTTTGAAAAATACAAACCAAAACAGAGCCGTGAAAATTGGTAGAACCTTAACGTGGCGTTATTACCCCAGGGTACCTTACTTCTTAAAGGGAAAAGAGGTCCTGGAATTTAAAAATTTTATTCACCAAATTTACCTTTTGAACGGTTTTGTAGAACGTGGAAATTTCTTCTTTTCGATTTAAACCATAACAAAATACAACATACAAAAAAAAAATAAATAAAAATCCCTCGAAAACTTTAACTAGAAAAATAACTAATGCAGAAAGAATATCTGCCTATATTTTAGTATTTTCTGAAATGCGCTAAAAAGTGCTATTTTAAAATAAATTATTAGAGTATTAACATAACCAAGCAAGTATCTGCTTGCTAAAATCACAAAAAATTAGGATAATTAGATATTCCTTTTATAAACAGGTACCACAGCAGTTTCTTTAAAATTCACCAAGTCTGGCCATGATTAAGGAATCACTTTCGTCAAATGTTTGAGAGTTCACGTTTCATTAAAAGTCAGTTGATTTTGGATACTGAATCGTCAAAAGTGAGTGTTTTATTTCTGAGAGTACATTGTTCCGCGGCCCATATTCGATACTGGGATGCGCTGCATTCGTTGTCTAATTTATTTTTGTTTCATAATTTATAATTTAATAATTTTAAGTAAAAATCTTTGTATCGTAACTAAACTACAATGTTATCATAGTTAAACATTAATTTAGCAATTTTGATTGTTAAACCAATATTTCTTATAATTTACGGACATTTAAAAAGATTGATCTGTTATTGAATAATAAAAATTCTCTACTCGTTTAAAAATCTATTGGGTTGCCATTTAATTATAATAATAAAAAAAAAAACATATACAAGTAAAATAAAATAAAAGCAAGAATGAGATAACTGTTGAAAAAAAGTAATAAAAAGGGGCATAATTTAAACAAAATAGTTGAAAGAGCAAGCATAAGTTTTAGAAAATAAAAAAAAAAAACTTAATATGCAAAAAATAGATTCTACTTTAATTCTTATACTTATTTTTAATATAATTATGTTTATTATTTTAAGAACAGAGAAATTTAATCATCGTATTGACCTACCTTGTTAAAGACATACATAAATTATGTTTTTTAAAATCACAAATTAACACAATTGTTCAATATCGTTGCATCGATTAAAAAGTATGAAAAATTAAAAAAAAATATTAAAAAATGTATATATCCGTTTTGGATTCATTTATAACGTTTTATAGGACTATTTATTTAAAAATAAAAAAGAATAATAAAAGAATAAAAATTAGAATTTTTTTACAAAATTACAATTTTTAATTAATAATGAGATTATTAAATTATAACTACAAGTATATTTATAAAACATAAAAAAGGCGAAAAGCAAATGTAGCGCACCCCGGTATCGAACCCAAGATGCTCATCTGATATGTCTTCAGTGAGTGAAAATGTAACGAGTATTTTCTTTCATAAAACTAAATATTTTACTGCAAGTGCATCTTAAAATAAATTTCTGAATTCGCGCAAGTGTTTGCATGTTAAATTGTAACTGGCAAACTTGGCATCACCTATTTAGAAATATTATTAAATAATGATTCATTATTGCAACTCATTTTGTTATTTCTATTATAAATATTGTGAATCGGTTAATTTAAATGTTTTAATTCCTCTACTTCGACGACTTTCGATATGTTATGCATTAAATAATAGTTTACATAGGAAATTCAAAGTAACACACTCCGCAAAAATGCACATTGAATCATTTGTGAAACTTTTGCGTTATTGAATATATCTTGCACGTGAAATCTTTTCATGTATATTTTATGGATCATGTCAAAAGTTGCATTTACAATGTTCAAAGACATGTATAATATATAACTATTTTATCGCATCTGCTGAACATCAAAAGGCAATTGATCCTTTTAGAAATTTATTCAAAATAAAATGTAGATATACGTACAAGGACAAATTCTTCCACTGAGAAGCATACTGGTTCAAAACTATACATGAGAATCGATTTTACTTGAATATATGTGTATGAAATATACTATATAATACCTTTTAAAAATTTCGAAGACAGAAAGCTTAATTAATTTTTTTTTATTTCCTTTTCTGTAAATAAGTTATCACACATTTACATATTTAAAGTTTTTATTTCGATTTCTGTACTGTGCTTGCTATAAACTCGAGGTAAGCAGATTGATTCTTTTAAAACGTCGATTTTGATCAAAATTTCACTTATATTTTCTATTTATATATAGTTTAACCCTTTCGAGTGTGGTGTACTATTAATAGTACATGTCTTTTAATGGAGTATTATTTTATTTTAAGAAATACTTTTACTACTATTTAGCTGTAGTAATGTTAGTTTACATCTATGCATTCACTATCTGACTTCATTTATGTCTCAGCATTTAGTAATAATAATAATTATTATTATTATTTGGATTCTCTTTGCGCCGTTTTCGATTCTTTTATTTTAAACATATATTTCACTCATTAAATTTAAATATAAATTATTTTCCTGAAATACCTTCAGACCTGAGCATAAAATAACTCTACAAATATATATTTATTGCTTTTGCATAATCGAAATTAAACCATAGATTACAGAAAGAGCCATTTTTATGAAATCAGTACGTTAGGGGACTGGTAATTTACGTTTACAAATATGGATATAAAAGTACTAATCCCCTTAAAACATCAGTTTAACTATCAATAATGTAAATTTACGCAATTACAAAATTAAGGTCTTTAAACAAGTAAATGATCAGCAAATCCTCAATTTTTTTTATTGTAAAGCATTTAAGTTAAATAACCATGAATATTTCTTACTTTCTCGGCCACAATGTATGGAAGCTATTTTCGAAACTCGGATGGAAATAATATTTATTTTATGCGGTAATATTCATCAGTGCTGACATTTATTGGTTTTGTTTTAAAGCAAAAAACATTCAGCTATATAGAAGTAAAGTAAAAATGCAAAAACTTCGAACAGTTTAGTTTTTATGAGGAAAAGAATGACGGTACACATTTGTGTATTTCAGGTCTGAAGAGGATAAAACGCAAAATGTATTAGAAAGTTGTAATATAAATTAAAACTTATTGTAATACAATATTTTCTAAACATCTTCAAAAATTCTTCTTTAGCATGTTGTCAGATAAAAATTAATTCAATAGTACGTAAAACAACAACATACGCCATACTTTCAGACAATGAAATATTCGTTAAACTCTAATTAATCTATATGGATAGCTAGTGTTAAAGTAAAAGTATTTTTTTCTTTCGCACCAAATTTTAAACGTATTTTTTTTCTAAAAAAATTGGATGCGAAAGGGTTAAATGAGTAGCATCTGGCATTCCCAAAACTTTCTTCAATCTCATACATGTTAATCCTTTCAGTAAAAACGAAGCATACACTTCTTTATTTTGAACCAAATTTCGGTGCCCAGTAGCTGCCACCATAAGGTGGAGAATCAACATTAGGAGTTTCTTATTCCACATTGTTTCAACTATTTGAACTATGTTTTAACAAGACCTCTAAATATTGTTTCAAGGTTTCACCATCTTACACTGGCAGCTAAAAATGGGTTTAAACTTTGACAAGATTTTTAACAGTGTAGCAGCGACACCGCTCATTATTTACACCCAAATCTAATCAATCTAATGTTTCAAGTTTTGCATCAAAAATTAACATTTCTTACCTTTTTTGTGCAATTTTTCAAAATAAAATTCTTAGTAGCTAATTAGCAAAGTATTTCACAAATTTATTCATAACTTTATTTGAAGCGTTGACTTTTTAATCAGATTTTCTAATCAGTGCTTGAGTTCAGTATCATTTTAAAATATATGCTCGAAATATTACATATTACATCGATAATCATTCTGTTACTTAATCTTCAAAAAAAATTTAAACATGTATTTTATCTATTTTAGAAACTACCATCTAAACGGGTTTAGTGGAATTATCACACGTTTAGAATATTTCGCCATATCTCAGCAGCAACTTTAGGTAGAGGCTGGAAATTCAAGATATCACACGCACTAAAAAATTAGTTTAGGATTGTGATTTTAAAGCTATTTTGTCTATTATGTCGTCACCATTGACTTTGAACAGATAAGGTAAGATTAAGATAAGGTAAACAATAACAATTATACATGCTTAATTAGATATTACTGTTTTTTTAAATCTTTGATAGATGTATTTCGTTTAATTCAAGATTTCTTTAGAGAAACCGACCAGCGTAGGGGGCAAAGACTGCTATTTCCTTATACTCATTAGATAGAATGCACCAAGAACGATTGTGTGGTAAATTCAGTGAATCAAAGTTTGTATACTGCCATAGTATTACCTCTAATTTGTTGAATTATGTCACTATGCACCACATAGCTCCTTTTACTTACCCATCATACGTAGTATAGGGTAAGTCTTGCAATCGATTTCAAAATCGAAAAAAAAAAATTGACGGATTTACACGTTTTAGATAGTGAAGATTCCGAAAAACATATTTTTAGAAAAAAAAAATTTTGCCGTCTGTCTGTCTGTCTGTCAGTCTGTCTGTCTGTAAACGCTCTATCTCCCGAACAAATTGAGATAGAGACTTGAAATTTTGTATGTAGTTATTATGTAAGAATGGGACGAACCCTATTTAATATCAGTAACCTCGATTATCCGGAACTATTTTTTTCGGACTCTCGAAAAATTTGTTCTGATGAAAGGTATGCAAAAATTTTCGATTTTTTTTGTTCTAAGGAATGGACGTAAAAGGCAATAAAATAACACACATTTTGCATATAGAACGAAGTCGATCGGATTATTAGTTGCCGAGATATTTGTAATCTTGCTTTCCACATTCTTCTATTTTTCATGACCCTGTATTTCATTCAAATTTTAATTCAGAAGTATATTTTAATTGGAAATGAGATGCTTAATCCGACGCAGTTAATTGTTAGTTAATAGAATTATTATTTTTGGAGTTATAAGGATGTTTCTTTTACGCAGTTCGGTACTACTTGAGTAGTTTGATGTTTTATATAATTTGTTGAAATTGGTACATCAGCAGTTCTTTAATATAGCATTACTATGTATATTAACAATATTTAAATTTTGTTTATGGATTGCAATGCATTGTATAAATAGTTTCACATGTTTTATTTTCATATACAGGGTGACAAGAAATAACTTGGACACACATGATACATTATAACTTTAATGCTAATGAAAATATTACGACCCAAAATACGAACTTCAAAATAAATATGAACACATTATTTCGTCTAATATATTTACAAATTTTAAAAGTGGCTACCTTTGATATAGATACAGAGAATTAATACAGAGCTTAAAAGTGTCACAAAATTTTCGGCTATGGGCCGCAACTCACTTTCTGATATTTTATCCCATTCCTTGCATAAGGATTTCTTCAGGGATGCCAAAGTTTTATGAAGTTTTGCACACACCCTTGTCTCCAAAATGGACCAAACAGAATAATCCATTGGGTTCAAATCTGGGGAATACGGTGGCCATTCTTGAGCTCCAATGAAGTCAGGAAAATGTGTCTTGCACCAATCTTGAGTGCCTTTAGCTATGTGTGCAGGTGCGGAATCCTGTTGGAAGGTCTTTTTTTTGTTTCCAAAGAACTTTTGTGACCAAGGTAAGACAACATCTTCCAAAATGAGTTTGCGATATGTTTGTTGATTAATCTTTATCCCTTGATCAACAAAAACAAGTGGTGTTTTCCCACTAGCACATATCCCACCCCAAACCATTACAGATTTGGGTCGTTGACGCCGTTCAACAATGCAAGAAGGTCCAGGTGCTTCTGCTGACCAAACTCTATCATTATGGCTATTGTGTGCTTGTTCAATCGAAAACAGTTTCTCATCTGTGAAGACAAATGTTTACCATCGATCACCTGCGGCCCGCTTTAACAGTTCTTTACACCTTTGAAGTCTTATGCGTTTGTTCTCTGCTGTTAGCTTTTGAGCCTCTTTCATTTTGTAAGGGTGAAGACCAAGCTCTACTCTTGCCATCAAACGTGCGGTTTCTCTGTTGATCTTCATCTCTCTAGCAACCTTTCTCATTGAAATCCTAGGATTTCGGTGAACTCGCTTTTTGATAACTGCACGGTTTCTTGATGTGTTAACCGTGCGCTTTCTTCCTCTTCCTGGCCTGTCACCATGATGTCAGAGTTCTTTAAACCTTTTGATTGTGTATGAAACGGTCTGCTTAGGCACTTTCAATCGTTGAACAATTTCACATTGTTTCATCACTTGCTTATGTAATTCAAGTATGGCAGATCGTTTGTTAACCATAATGGTTATCACAACTAACTTCCTTACACCTGTTTATTAACTTTCTAGAATCAATTCCCTATGACAATAACTTTAAAATTTTAGTGGTAGTTACAGATTTTTGGTTTCAAACTTCGTCCAAGTTATTTCTTGTCACCCTGTACATATCCATGATGGGTAAGTATTACGGTGGCCCCCAACGACTAGTTTTTATTGAAGATACTTTTTTAATTTTTACCTGCTATAACCATATACATTTTACCCCCAACTATGATAAATCGCGTGGAAACGAAAGCAGCTATATAGAACAGGGAAAAATATGTTTCAGACGCCTTTCGCCATTGAAGACATATTTTTAGAAACGAAGATTAAGTGATTACGTGATGCAGGATTAATAGTGATTTTGAATACCATTTTGATAGCTTTTGAAAAAAGAAAAAAAAGTTAAACGTTTATCATGACATTTATAGTAAGATTTTTTTTCGTTCTGAAAATTTAAACGTCGAGTTGTCATCTTTCTTTTTAATAACCCGCGTTTTTTGGCAGGATTTAGATCACAATGTTCACATGAGTATTAGCAAAATAATCTTTTGTTTACAAAATGTATACGAGTTTCCGAACCTGAAATTTAATTCGATCTCAAACACTTCTAATTATTAACTATCGGCATAAACTTGTAAAAAAAAGAATAGACAGGAAAAAACACACTTGTAGATTTCTGATTCACCTTGAACAATGCACAAAAAATATATTAATATATAGAAATGCTCTAAAATGCATACATCATTTTATTATTTTACACTTTTTTATGAAAACAGGGTTTCGCATAAAAAGTATGATTATAAGTTCATGTCGCAAACTTTAAGGATTGGTGCATGATATTTTATCATTTATTGTATAAGAATGTATGGGCACATGTAATACGTTAAGGTACAAACACCAGGAGAGCAATTTAACCCGCGAGTAGTCGCGACATTTTCACAACGTCATTAGTCGCGCTCGGTCTTTTCGCCGCTGGCCCCCCGCATACCAAGTAAGTAAAATAAGAAATATTTTTCACCTAATATACGAAAATAACATTACAACGAAGATACAAATTTGCAGTTTTCTTAAATTATGCATGTTATTCATGAGATCTGGAGTAATTGGAAAAAGTAACAAGAACTGACATTAGTGATTTTTACGTAGACTTTTTCGCCAATTTCAACTTTGTTTCTAAAAATGTACCTGAAAGAAAAACAGAAGTGTCCTGTTACTTCACCAAGGTGGTCGAGAAAGCTTCAAAGTCAGCTACATGGTAGATCTCCGTTGTATTTGTAATCTGATATAAGTTAGGAGAAGATAAGTTATACGGGCAGCGAAAAGACCGACACGCGACTACTGACGGGTTAAATCTTTTATTTACGTATCATACGTAGTATAGGATAAGTCTTGCAATCGTTTTGAAAATCGAAAAAAAAATGACGGATTTACACGTTTCAGACACTGGAGATTCCGAAAAACATATTTTTAGAAAAAAAAATTGCCGTTCGTCTGTTTTTCTGTCTGTAAACGCTCTATCTCACGAACAAATGAAGACTTAAATTTTTGTGCGTACTTAGTAAGTAAGAATAGGACGAAGCCTATTTAATATCAGTAACCTCGATTATCCGGAACTATTTTTTCTTCGGACTCTCAAAAAATTCGTTTTTTTTTTTTTTTTTTTTTTTTTTTTTTTTTTTTTTTTTTTTAAGGAAACGACGTAAAAGCAATAAAATAACACAAATTTTGCATCAAGAACGAAGTCGGTCGGATTATTAATTGCCGACATATTTGTAATCCTGTTTTCCACATTCTTCGATTTTTCATGACCCTGTATTTTCTTCAAATTTCAATACAAAGATATGGTTTAATTGGAAATGAGACGCTAAATCTGACGCAGTAAATTGTTAGTTAATATGATTATTGTTTTTGGAGTTATAAGGATGTTTCTTTTACGCAAGCCGGTACTACTTGTGTAGTTTAGTATTTTACATAATTTGTCGAGATGGGTCATCAGCAATTCATTAATGGGGCATTACTATGTATTTAAAGAATATTTAAATATACGTTTAAACTTTGTTTTGGAATTGCAATACATTTTATAAATAGTTTTCACATTTTTTTTTTCACATACTATATAATGCATATCTTTGATGGGTAAGTATTACGGTGCCCTTAAGCTTTCACTGCACGATCTTTTCAATTTATATGCAAAAAAGGGGGAAACTAGATATCGGTTTAATAATAGAAAAAATAGCATTAAAATATAATAATTTTCAAATGTTCAGCTAAAATTTGTTATTTAATGGCGCTTACCCTATATACACAATTAGGGTTTTCAAATATTGTATTGTTGCATTTTGCAAATAAATGAGCTTAAAATTAATTAATTTTATCTGCTTAATACTCTGAAACTTTCTTTATAGTAATGTTTTTGAGTGTTTAGTAAAAACTAGTGGTTGGAGGCCACCGTAATACTTACCCATCATTGATATGTATATGAAAATAAAACATGTGAAAACTATTTATACAATGCATTGCAATTCATAAACAAAATTTAAATATTGTTAATATACATAGTAATGCTATATTAGAGAACTGCTGATGTACCAATTTCGACAAATAATATAAAACGCCAAACTACTCAAGTAGTACCGAACTGCGTAAAAGAAACATCCTTATAACTCCAAAAATAATAATTCTATTAACTAACAATTAACTGCGTCGGATTAAGCGTCTCATTTCCAATTAAAATATACCTCTGAATTGAAATTTGAATGAAATACAGGGTCATGAAAAATCGAAGAATGTGGAAAAGAGGATTGCAAATAGCTCGGCAACTAATAATCCGATCGACTTCGTTTTATATGCAAAATATGTGTTATTTTATTGCCTTTTACGTCCATTCCTTAGAACAAAAATGTTCGAAAAATTTTATATACCTTTCATCAGAACGAATTTTTCGAGAGTCCGAAAAAAAATAGTTCCGGATAATCGAGGTTGCTGATATTAAATAGGCTTCGTCCCATTCTTACATACTAACTACATACAAAATTTTAAGTCTCTATCTCCATTTGTTCGTGAGATAGAGCGTTTACAGACAGACAAACAGACGGACGGCAATTTTTTTTCTAAAAATATGTTTTTCGGAATCTCCACTATCTAAAACGTGTAAATCCGTCAAAAAAAATTTTCGATTTTCAAAACGATTGCAAGACTTACCCTATACTACGTATGATGGGTAAGTAATCATCGAAGTAAAGTTTGCTTTCATAGCTTACGAGGGTGAATCCGTCGAAATTCGACTAAAGAAAAGGTTTAAGAAGGAACTGTTTCATTGATTTATAGTAAATCGACAAAATTAGTTGCAGTAAAAAATGGATCTTATATTTGTCAGTCTAATTCTTAAATAAATATTATTTCAAGCTAAAATAAACTAAAAAACCCCATTAAATTGATGTATAAAAATGAAATAAAACCGAAATTCACCGAATATTATAACATACAATATTTTTGACGCGGTATACAAACGCATTAAAATTTCCATTTTATTTATTTATTTATTTATTTAAATTTTAAGAGTAAATGTGATGATTATGTTGCCACAGATACAAAATTCATACTAAACTATTTAAAAAATTAATATCGCAAAATTAAATTGAAATACAGCTTTGAAACAAATTACATTTAAAAGTATTTTTTTCTTTACACGACGGTGTAAAAATTTAAAATGTGCGATGCTTAGAAGTGTAAATTTTGAAATAGCGATAATTGCAAAACCGAAATTGCGTGGAAAAGTGTTGCCATTCGCAAAATGACGCATGCGTTACGCACAGATATGTTTGGTCTTTATAATATAGATATTTTATTTGTTTGTTTATTTGTTTCCAAAGAACACATTCTAATTTTATCGTTAAATACAGCCATCTTACAAGAACAAAAGAGGTGTTACCCTACTATTTAGAATGTTCTTGATCAATTATATTGATTATATTGGCCAAATTCATGTCACATTGTGAGAATTATTGTTTTTTATGTATGTGCCAGATGTGAAGGAGTGAAGGGTTAAGCCAGACATTTCATGGTTAAATAAAGAAAAAAATTCTTCTTTGAATAGTTCCAAAATGGACTTAAAAAAATACTTAAAATTGGGAAATCTTTCAAACACATTAAATACATCTGTAGAAAGAATTTTTCGTTGAAAATGTACTTTATAAATAATAAATAATACATACTATGGTACTTCTAATTAATTACATTTTACGAGTAAAAAATATTGTTTTTTTAATGACAGATGTTAAAACAATTGAGATTTTTTTAAGTTTTTGTGCTTTTTTTTAATTTGTTATAATTACTATATAATTTTGATGCTTCTCCAAAATCACTTCTATAAAATTAAGTAGAAATTATATAAAGCTACAAAAATTTTCTCAAAAATGTTGTATAGAGTTCTACTTCCTTTAAGTTAAATTTGAAGAGAAAAAAATCGATAAACCATAATCTCTTCAAATTAAAAATTTGAGTATGATTAATGAACAGGAAATTAAATTAAATGATTCAAAAATATTAAATACTTTTCAAATGTCATTAGTGAAACGGCTTAATCTATAAAAGTTACCCGAAATGTTTCCAAAATCCTTTTCCGAAATTATTATTACTTTTTCTGCGAACACATTAAAGTGTTAATTTTACCATTAAAAAAAAACTGAAATATTGATTATTTATCGATATCGAGGTTGGTTTCAGAATACTCTCTCTATTAAAATGTAGTTTCAAACAGGGCCGCTGCTAGAAGCGATTAATAGGGAGGGGGTCAAAAATGTAGGGGGCTTATATTTTCTCTCTTTGGGTCGCAGAAAGATAAATTAGTGCATATTCACACTACAGTTACTATGTTTCTCATTAAACTGTGGTAATAACTTCACTTTATGCCAAGAAAATAAAATAGAATGATGAAAAATTCGATTGCATAACTAGTGCAATATTAAACACCATGTTAGCTTGATATGTGCAAATAGGATGAGCAAGGGTTGAAACACTTACTTTAGTTACAATTTAGTATTTTTGTGAGACTGTGAAAGGTCTTCAAAACTAAGATTTTTGAACAGAATTTCATTTGGATTTTCAGAACACAAATTCCTTTATAACCTTGGAATCTTTTCCAAAGCAGGCTCAAAATTTTCTAAGGGGGGAAGGGGGCTGAGCCGCCACTAGCACTCTTTTAGCTACGGACATGGTTTCAAGAAGCGAAAATATTGTCATTATTTTGTATTTGGTCATTTCCATTTGTCGAATTGATGACGTTGAGAGATATTTTATACTATCCATAAAATTGAACTTTGTGTGCATAGCTATACTTTCTTTCTTTCTAACCGATGACCAGGCCCCTACCTGCCGAGTTACCTCAGCTTAACGGGTTAGATACCTGGTATCGGAAAATGAATCCTTCGCTTCGCGCTTCATCACATCTGCAGTACTTGCTTCTCAGTCTAGCATACTTTGTTTTGACGGTTGCTTAACGTTATATCCTGTTGTATGTATTGCAAACAGCTACTCAATTTGGTCTCGTAATTTAGAACCTTGATCAGATGACGAGACCTTCACCTGGCAAGGTACCTCCAGAGGTATAATTCACAGGTAACTTGGAGGACTTTGCACCCACGACGGATTTTACATGCACCAGGCGCCATTAGCGTACATGACGGAATTTTAGCCGGCAGATAGCCTGAGTCCTGTAACCAAATGCTATGAGTAAAATGTTCTGCCAACTTGGACACCGTTGCCCAACCTACTTGGGAGTCTGGAGCCTAATAGTTGATGCGTACTTGTCAAGTGCATAGCTATACTTACACTTGACTGAACAGTGATAAGACTACACCATGTTAATCAAATTAAAATTTCTTTTCCATAAGAAAATATGTTTCGAAAATAGAAAAAGAGGATTTTTGGTCGCATTATAACTCGTTTATAATTCTCTCTATTAAAATGTAATTTCAAGTCTGATACCTACAGAAAATATTTCCGATAGTTTGTATTTGGTCATTTCCATTTGTCGAAATAATGACGTTGATAGAAATTTTGTAACATCCATGAAATTGAACGCAATATGCATCTACATAATTACACCTGGCTAAATAGAGATAAGACACCACCATACTAATCAAAATAAAAAAATAAGAGAACATGATTCAGAAAAAGAAAAAGTGGATTATTGATCGCATTATAGCTCAATTATAATTCTGTCCATTAAAATATAATTTCAAGTCTGACATCAAGAGAAAATATTTCCGTTAGTTTGTATTTGGTCATTTCGAACTGACGAAATGACTTTGAGAAATAGTTTATAACATTCATTAAATTAAACTTTTCGCACATTGACATAATTGCACTTGACTAAACAGCGATAAGACTACACCACATTGATCAAAATAAAAGTTTATTCCTGTCAGAATACACGCATTTATACTTGGGCTACGTATGAACTAACAAAATGATATACAAATTTCCCTTTAATAACAATTATTTAAATTTATTCAAAAATAGAAAGAGAGGATTTTTGATCACATTATAACCCAATTGTAATTGACATGGTATTATATTATTGTACCATATTAACCAAAATAAAAGTTTATTCCTGTAAGAATACACACATTTATCCTCTTCAGACCTGAGCATAAAATAACTCTACCAATGTATATTTATTGCTTTTGCATGATCGAAATGACACCATAGATGACAAAAAGAGTCATTTTTATGAAATCCCTACTTTAGGGGACTGGTAATTTAGGTTTACAAATACGGATATAAAAGTACTAATCCCCTTAAAACGTCAGTTAAACTATCAGTAATATAAATCTAAACAATAACAAAATAAAGGTCTTTAAACAAGTAAATGATCAGCAAATCCTCAAAATTTTACATTGTAAAGCATTTAAGTTAAATAATCATGAATATTTCTTACTTTCTTGGCCACAATGTCACTTCCACACTCAGGTGAAAATAATATTTATTTTATGAGGTATTATTCATCAGCACTGACATTATTGGTTTTGTTTTAAATCAAAAAACATTCAGCTGTATAGAAGTAAAGTAAAAATGCGAAAAGTTCGAACAGTTTAGTTTTTATGAGGAAAAGAATGGAAATACACATTTGTGTACCTCAGGTCTGAAGAGGTTATACTTGGGCTACGTATGAACTAACAAAATGGTATACAAATTTCCCTTTAATAACAATTATTAAATTGATTCAAAAATAGAAAAAGAGGATTTTTGGTCACATTATAATCCAATTGTAATTGACATGGTATTGTATCATTATACCATTTTAATCAAAATAAAAGTTTATTCCCATAAGAATACATGCATTGGTATTTAGGCCTATGTATGAAACTAACAAAATAAAATACAAATTTGGCTTTAATAACAATTATTAACCTGATTAAAAATAGAAAAAGAGGAATTTTCGCCACATTATAGCCCAATTATAATTGACAGAGTATTGTATCATTGCACTGTGTTAATCAAAATAAAAGTTCATTCCCATAAGAATACATGCATTGGTACTTAGGCTATGTCTGAAACTAACAAAACGGAATACAAATTTGGCTTTAATAACAATTATTAAACGGATTAAAAATAGAAAAAGAGGATTTTTCGCAACGTTATAACTCAATTACAATTGACATGGTATTGTAGCATAAAGCATCGTGACAGATTTTAATTTATCTCCATATTATGATGTGTTATATACAATTTCCTGCAAATGTGGATCATTTTACTTAGCTCAAAATTTACGCACCTACTAATTTTCACTACGCCATATTTTTTAAGCATTCCAAACATGAATATTGGCTTGATGGACTCAGTTCTCTGTTTTATTTTTTCTCCTAAACATGATGATTACTATGCGTGCATTTTAAAATACTTTGATTTTTTATAAACATTTTTACATTTTATATAATTAACAACTTTTTAAACACCTTTTAGTAAATTTTGACTGAAATATTATTGTATTAATTTGTTGTATAATATTTTACTTAACATGTATATAAAGATTTAAGTTTCATGTACTTTTGATTTATATCACAGATTATCTTAGTTATATTTTCTTCATATTTTAATTAACAGTGCAGACAACAACATTTGTTGATGAGTTTTTGTCAATATTTATACGCTCAATAAGTACAATAAATAGATCTTTTTATAAGTGCGATCTAATAAAATTACACATTTCTATACTCATAAATTATTTTAATTAATACAAAAATATTTTGTAAGGTATACAAGAACAGTATAGCTAAAGTGGGTAATAATGCTAATAGCTAATATTACGTACAGTCATGAAGCACTCCAAGAAAGCGCACGTACGGTTTCAACTCAAAATTACGCTGAGTAATGTAAATTATAAACATTCACTAAAAGTTAATTTGTTTCATTTGTAGATATTATTGAGGGAATGAGCACGTAAGAGTCAATGCCCGATCTAAAAATTGCAAGGTAAGTTTTGAGATCTGAAGACTGTAAATTTATTACTAAACACTTTGTTTATTATATAAATATGTAGTATATTTCATGCATTTTCAGGATGTTGTGGAAGATTTTGGACGTGTTCGCGAGCAAGTTTGTAGTTTTAAATATACGGTGCAATAAGTATACCGAGGTAATAACGCCATCATCTGACTTTCTTACTCGTCTGATTCTTCTAACTGTTGGAACTACATCCAAATCGATTTATTTTTCATTTTATGAACGGAAAAGCATATTTTCATTGTTGAAAATCAAAAAGGTCAAAAAGAAATTTGTGCGTCCTAAATGCTGCAATTTTTTTCTGTCAAAAAATAAAATGATTATTATTACTGCATTCCGTTAGTAAGAGAAAATCGCCAATTTCTAGTTTTATCGAGTTTGTATCTTTAGAATGTGGCAATTTACATGCCATTATACTTTTACAATAGTTTCTTTTGTGAAGCGATATTACCTATATAGGCGGTTAATTATGGAAAATACTATTGGCCAAGAAATAACGCCATTATATTTTATGAATACATAACTGTTTAAATATATTTTCCTGTATGTATAGTCAACAAGTTACTGCATTAAATAATATATTTGTTTGAAATAAAAATCTAAAATTAACCCCGTGAAAATTAGTAGAACCTTAAAGGCACGTTTTTACAACAGGACACCTTATATAAATATAATTAATTATTAATACAAGAATTTAAACGTTTATAAAATTGTTTTTAAAATTTTTTATCTAAATTGTATTTTTTTTTTTTTTCAAGCATGGAAAAAAATATTTCTACTGCTTTGGTCACATGTAGATTTCAATAGCGTTACATTTCAATAATAAATTAATTAGTAAAATACAACCACTCTCATGAAAATCATGATAATTGCTTACATTGTTATGAACAAAATTTCATATCAATAATGTCTACGCCGATTTCTCTAACCTGAGCTGTATTAAGATGTTATCTGTGTAAAGATAATAATCTTTTAATAATCTAATATCAAAACCATAATTTAAAAAGGATTAAAAGTTGAGAAATTAAATATAATGATTTAAATCTTTTAAACGAATTATAGATTTTAGTACTGAGGATAAATAATGTATCAAACAAAAATATTTAAAAAATCACCTTTTTTCCAGAAATTTTTTAATAAATAAAATACAACCACTCTCTTGAAAATCATGATAATTGCTTACATTGTTATAAATATAACTTCATATCATTACACTGTTAACAGTGAAGGTGACAAACCGGTGACATTTGTGACCCGGATGTGAAAAGGCCCTAGGGTCCATTGGAACCCGGGGCATTTGGAACCCTAGGGTGCCATAGAGGCTTGGATATGTGGTTGCAGTGCCGACAGGTCTCTTACTGGGTGATTGGAGCTAAATAAGATGCCATGCACTTCGTATTGGCAGCAATGTGGCACCTCATCGGGTGACTGGAACCATGCGCATGCGCTGTGACGTGTGTCTTTCTGTTTTCTGTGACGGAAAGTAAAATCTATGGCTATGAGTGAATGAAGGTGAGCTCGATGGCCGAGCGGTTAGAACGCTGAGCTTGTAATCAGACGTTGTGAGTTCGAATCCTTCGAGGGCCAAAAGTCGGTTTGTATATTTTTTAATTTTTTATTATTGGACACTCTGGATTAAGGGTGCCATCTTTTCACCCTAATTAAAGGTGCCATTCTGGCTCTTTTAGGGGTTTCACCAGTGAGACAAGCCTTTCACCCCTAACAGGTGCAATGTGTCACCATTAGTTTTAACAGTGTAATGTCTATGCCAATTTGTGTAACCGAAGCCTATGCGAAACGAAAATGTTTTTTTTAAAAATCGCCTTTTTCCTGAATTATATGTTAATTTTCCTTTTAGAAGTCATTAAAATGGCACATTTGTCAAAACTTATTCATGATAAATCAAATAAAATCCATTTATCAGTGTAACAGGCAGTTTCAACACAGATATTTTTAAAATATATTTTCGTAACTGAAGTGGAATAATAGGTTTTCTATGACAATTTATAACATCAGTAAAAATATATATTATGAGAAAAGTACAAAAAAGAATTCAGAATGATCGAAATAAACTCTACAAGCTGTATCAACTAACCACATTTTTATTTGAACTTATAAGCTAGTTTTTTTAAAGCTTCTTTTAAATTAAAAAAAATGAACATTACATAATGCATGCTGATTCGTAAAAATAGAGTTTTATTTTATACTTACTTGTAATCAATCATAACAGTAATAAATATTCACTAAGATTTTTATAAATTTACTTATTCAGTTGGATTAAATTATATTCTAATAAAAAGGGATTTCACGAATGCAATTGGAAAATGCAAATATATCACGTAATATTAATGACATAATATCACGTAATATGATTGATAATAAATTTATTGACATGGAAATTAAATTAATATGTATTCAAATGCAGAATATATGTCTTTATCAGGCATCTTTATTAATTAAATCAATGAAAATAAAAAATATTTATTATGTTTTTTAAAAAGTATTTTATATTGACCAAAATGTTAGTTAATTAAAAATTAGAAGAGTATAATGCGTGCCTGAATTTATAGTTTTGTGTCCTATGCTATCCTTTCACAGTTTTGCATCAATATTTGGAAATATAATTTTTATTAAAATTGACACATGAATTTTTCTTTGCATTTGCAAAATGTTTATTTTTCCTTTGATATAGGCTCCACCAGTGGCCGAGAGGTTCCGACCTCAAACTGGTAGACGGTAGGTGCTGGGTTCGAACCCAATCGCGACCGTCGACATAACCGTTTGGAGTTTTCCGTGGTTTTCTTCGAACCTTGCGTAAATACGGGTTAGGTTCCCTTAGAAAGACCCCCACGGAGGGCACCCCACCCCTTAGGGCCTATATCCCACAGAGTCGATAATTAGCCTACAAACAAACAAACCTTTGATATAGTTCGAAACACAGTGCAAATCTACATAATTCACTTTATTACTGTTTCAGTTTTCACTATGCTTTCTAAAACGTGAAATATGCAGATGAATCGTTTCGTTATATCACACAGTATAGCATTTTGTATCGAATATGTTACTATAACTATCTTCTGTATACTTGATGTTTCGTAAATTTATTTAAATATTCATATATTCTGTCTATATCTGCATATTAAATTTCTCAACGTGTTTTCGTGTCATGAAATATTTAATATAGACAAGCATTGATTGAAATGCAAATATGCAAAGCATAATTGTGTATGGAAATCTAATTGTTGCACATCCGGATGTTTTGACGATCTAGGTGGGCATAATTATTTAATTAAAGTTTAATTATTTTTTACTGACTTTTTAAATGCATCACTAATAAAATACTAACAGTATTAATATTTGGTTCATTTAACAGCAATTTCTTAAAAATAATAATTCAATACCAAAACGGAGTAAAGTATACTTACTTGATTTTTTAGTTAAAAACAATTAACCGCAACATGTGAGGTAACATTCCTTTTTTTTCCTCTATTCACAATTGCTCAAAATTTCGTGTACTCATCTTGAAAATTTAAACATTTAAAAAAAAATCATTTAAGAACAGCAATTTCTTAAAAAATAATAATTCAATACCAAAACGGAGTTAAGCATATTTACTTGATTTTTTAGTTAAAAACAATTAACCGCAACAAGTGAGTTAACATTCTTTTTTTTTCTTTTCTCTATTCACAATTGCTCAAAATTTCGTGATCTTGAAAATTTAAACATTTAAAGAAATATCATTTAAGAACAGCAATAAATAAATAAATAAAATGAAATAAAATAATAATATAAAAGGCAAAGTTTCAACTCAATCAGATAATTTTTATTGTTTTAAAAATGCCTTCCACCATTTGAACTAATCTTTTATGTGATATGTAAAAAAAGCATAACAGCCAAATTCCATAAATAATAATATCATTGCATTGTCATCAAAATTACATAGATAAGCAAAATTTCAGCAGAGTAATCTAAAGTCAGATAGTTGACATTATGTTATATACGTATTGGTCCCGCATATTACCAAAATAGTAAACACACCGTATTTACTTGTGTATAGGGCGCATGCGTGTATAAGGTGCATCCTTGCTTTACAAGTAAAAATGGCGATTTCTTAAAATCTCGTATATAACGCGCACCATAAATTTGATACGCTAAAGAAGAATGACCAAATGAATTTCAGTAAAAAAAAAAAAAAAAAAAAAAAAAAATCGAAACAAGCATTACACCAGACCAGAAAACAAGAAGAAAATGCATTTTTAGACTTCGGGTTGTAAGAGAATGACGGGAAATAGGAAAAAAGAATTGGTAAAAGAGAATTGCTAATTAGCGGTAAAAGAGAATTGCTAATTAGCGTTTAGATAAAGTCATTAGCTCTGTTGTTTAAAAAACTTGAAGGAATGAAATAAATATGCAGCAATATTTCAATAAAGTAACATTTTCCGAGTATTAATATCTTTTTTGAATAATTTCTTGTTTCATATGTTTATCGTTCGACTGCATCCAACAGTGAAAAATTATTCCGTGTATAAGGCGCACCTAGGAGTTTTGCCCTATTTTTTTAACCGACTTCAAAAAGGAGAGGAGGTTATCAATTCGACGTGTATGTATTTTTTTTTTTATGTATGTACACCGATTACTCCGAAACTATGCAGCCGATTAATTTGGTTTTGGTGTTAAATTAAAGAGCTTACTCTCGGATTGGTACCACTTCCATTTCATAGAAATTGGTTCAGTAGTTTTTTAGTAATTAAGCAAAAACTATTAAAATTAGTGTTTTTTTTGCTAATTAAAACTGTTGAATTAGTTCCTACCATTGAGTGAAGTCAGGATGGCCGAGCGGTTTAAAGCGCCTGATTTAAGCTCTGGTTCTCGAAAGTGACAACGGGTTCGAACCCCACTCCTGACATACGTGTGTACAATAACTTTCCGTATTATAATTTTTACATATATATTTTACAAATTAAATACTAATTATGTTATTAAGAATATTTTTAACCGACTTCAAAAAGTAGAGGAGGTTATCAATTCGACGCGTATGTATTTTTTTTTTATGTATGTTCACCGATTACTCCGAAACTATGCAGCCGATTAATTTGGTTTTGTTGTTAAATTAAAGAGCTTACTCTCGGATTGGTACCACTTCCATTTCATAAAAATTGGCTCAGTAGTTTTTTAGTAATTAAGCAAAAATTATTAAAATTAGTGTTTTTTCGCTAATTAAAACTGTTGAATTAGTTCCTACACTTGAGTAAAGTCAGGATGGCCGAGCGGTTTAAAGCGCCTGATTTAAGCTCTGGTTCTCAAAAGTGACAATGGGTTCGAACGCCACTCCTAACATACGTGTGTACAATACCTTTCCGTATTATAATTTTTACATATATATTTTACAAATTAAATACTAATTATGCTATTAAGAATATTTTGTATTTAACCGTTAGCCCAGAGTATTTGAGAAATTTTACCAACTCAATACTTTATCAGTGAAAGAGTGCTAAAATAATAGACTTGCGAGAAATAATATGGCGTTGAATAAGTTTACCGAGTTGATTGTAGTCAAGATAGTCGAGCGGTCTAATGCGCCTGATTTAAGCTTTGGTTCTCGAAATAGAGCGGGGGTTCGAACCCCACTCCTGACATGCATGTATACAATAACCTTTTTCCGCATTATAATTTTTACACATATATTTTACAAATTAAATACTAATTATGTTATTAAGAATATTTTTAATTAACCGACTTCAAAAAGGAGAGGTGGTTATCAATTCGACGCGTATGTATTTTTTTTTAATGTATGTTCACCGATTACTCCGAAACTATGCAGCCGATTAATTTGGTTTTGGTGTTAAATTAAAGAGATTACTCTCGGATTGGTACCATATCCATTTCATAGAAATTGGTTCAGTAGTTTTTTAGAAATTAAGCAAAAATTATTAAAATTAGTGTTTTTTCGGTAATTAAAACTGTTGAATTAGTTCCTGCAATTGAGTGAAGCAAGGATGGCCAAGCGGTTTGAAGCGCCTGATTTAAGATCTGGTTCTCGAAAGTGACAATGGGTTCGAACCCCACTCCTGACATACGTGTGTACAATAATTTTCCGTATTATAATTTTTACATATACATTTTACAAATTAAATACTAATTATGCTATTAAGAATATTTTGTATTTAACAATTAGCACAGAGTATCAGAGATCTTTTATCAACTCAATATTTTATCAGTGAAAGAGTGCTAAAATAATTGACTTGCAAAAAGTAACATGACATTGAATAAGTTTCCGAACCTATTCCGTATTATAATTTTTACATATATATTTTACAAATTAAATACTAATTATGCTATTAAGAATATTTTAACCGACTTCAAGAAGGAGAGGAGGTTATCAATTCATCGCGTATGTATTTTTTTAACGTATGTTCACCGATTACGTCGAAGCTAGCCAACTGATTAATTTGGTTTTGGTGTTAAATTAAAGAACTTACTCTCGGATTAGTACCACTTCCATTTCATAGAAATTGGTTCAGTAATTTTTTAGTAAACGGGCAAAAACTATTAAAATTAGTGATTTTTCGCTAATTAAAACTGTTGAATTAATTCCTACCATGGAGTGCAGTCAGGATGGCCGAGCGGTCTAAGGCGCCTGATTTAAGTTTTTGTTCTCGAAAGAGGGCGTGGGTTCGAACCCCACTTCCGACATACATGTATACAACAACCTATTCCGTATTATAATTTACAAATATATTTTGCAAATTAAATACTAATTATGCTATTAAGAATATTTTGTATTTAACCGTTAGCACAGAGTATCAGAGATATTTTACCAACTCAATACTTTATCAGTGAGAGAGTGCTAAAATATAGACTTGCGAAAAGTAATATGACGTTGAATAAGTTCACCGAATAAATTGTAGTCAAGATCGCCGAGCGGTCTAAGGCGCCTGATTTAAACTTTGGTTCTCGAAAGAGAGTGGGAGTTCGAACCCCACTCCTGACATGCATGTATACAATAACCTTTTTCCGCATTATAATTTTCACACATATATTTTACAAATTAAATACTAATTGTGTTATTAAGAATATTTTTTATTTAACCGTTAGCGCAGAGAATTAGAGATCTTTTATCTCCTCAGTACTTTATCAGTGAAAGAGTGCTAAATTAATAGACTTGCGAAAAATAACATGACCTTGAATAAGTTCCCTGAGTTGATTGCAATCAGGATAGCCGAGAGGTCTAATGCGCTTAATTTAAGCCCCGGTTCTACAAAGAGAACGTGGGTTCGAACCCCACTCCTGACATACAAAAGCCTTTTCCGTATTGTTCTTTTTAAAAATTAAATACTAATTATGCTATTAAGAATATTTTGTTTTTAATCGTTAGTACAGAGTATCAGAGATTTTTTACCAACTCAGTACTTTATCAGTGAAAGTGTGTTAAAATAATAGACTTGCGAAAAGTAATATGGCGTTGTTCACAATTTAGATTACAGTCAGGATAGCCGAGCGGTCTAAGGCGCCCGATTTAAACTCTGCCTCTCGAAAGAGATCGTGGGTTCGAACCCCATTCCTGACATCCATGTATAACATGCAGTACTTTTCCGTATTATAATTTCTTTAACTGACTTAAAAAAGGAGAGAAGGTTATCATCAATTCGACCGCGTATGTACTTTTCTTTTTATATATGTTCACCGATTACACCGCAACTATCCAATCGATTAAACTAAGTATTACGGTATAAATAACTAAAAAGTAAGAAATAAAATAAACTTTTTCAAAAAAAAAATATAACCGACTTCAATCAACGCTCTAAAAAGAGTTAAATAATTCTTTAAAATACCCTAATGATGAATTGTTATCTAATAACCACACATCAGATATCATGTACCGACAAAAAAATGGTTATAAGTTTAATACATAGAACTTAATATCCAGCAAACATGGTTTTTCGACAGAATATTTTTTACAAGAAATTAATTTACATATTTTTGATTTAATTTATGAATATATACATATAAAAAGTAATGAATTACTTTTTGAAGTTGGTGCCAAACTATTATAAGTATAGTAAGAATTGTGGTTATATTATGCCGAATACCATAAATAAAATGGTAAAAACCATTATTGATTGTGATCGTTTGGCACCAACTTCAAAAAATAATTCATTACTTTTTATATGTATATATTCATAAATTAAATCAAAAATATGTAAATTAATTTCTTGTAAAAAATATTCTGTCGAAAAACCATGTTTGCTGGATATTAAGTTCTATGTATTAAACTTATAACCATTTTTTTGTCGGTACATGATATCTGATGTGTGGTTATTAGATAACAATTCATCATTAGGGTATTTTAAAGAATTATTTAACTCTTTTTAGAGCGTTGATTGAAGTCGGTTATATTTTTTTTTTTTGAAAAAGTTTATTTTATGGAAAAAAAAGTGCGTCTTATACAAGAGTAAATAATGATTATATTATCGGAAGTTCATTGTCCACTAGCTGCATAGCTATAAATATAATGCAATTCGGTCAACGATACATTATGTATTTCCTTTCTACTCCCCCCCCCCCCCGCCCCTTACACATACAGAAAATGTACGTACAATAAGCCTGTTAAATCTACGTAAAGAACTACATTTAAATGCAATAAATTTTATATCAAATTAATTACATTATAAATATTTCAGATTTAACAAAAATAAATAATAAAATTCTAAAAATGGGATTACACTATTTGGTAGATAAGTTTTATAACTTCCTATCAGGATTTATGCTTTCATGAATTATTTATGTAAAAATTGTTATATTCATATTATCATGGTAGATTTATTTTTTATGAATAAAAGTATAAATTTATATTTAAACATTTGGTTTTGCCATCAGCGGAGTACATTTTTTTTTCTGGTGTTAATTTTCATTATCTTGAAAGTCAAACCTTTTTCTTCAAGCCATAAATAGAAATTAATGAAATCCTACGTCATATGAATTAACATATCAAATATAAATTAAATGTTAAATTAAATATTTTGGTGTAGTAAATCGAAATTTAATAACGAGCAATTTAACACAAAATCATTAAAATCTAAAAATCAATAAAATCGAATACATACAAAAAATTTAACAAAAATTTATTAATTATTCTATACCTACAATGAGGCAGCACAGTGAATTCCCAGATATATTGTTGCATGTGTCACCCTAGAAAATTATTATCCAAGATTTACAAAAAATCTTGAATCTTGAAATCTTTCATGTCTAGTATTATTTAAGACGCAACACTAGTCATAGAAAAAAAACCCGGATGATACTGTTAAGTGTATGGGAGAGCTCTTTTCAAATATCTCGCTCAAATTTTATTATTTTTACATAGGATAGCTGCGGATGGTTCACAACTGGGTTAGTTTTTACTTTTTCTTATTATATTAAGATTGTTTAAGTTTCAGAACTGGCTCAAACTGGTCATGAAAGTTTTTTTTTTCTTTTATCTGAAATTAAAATAAAAAAAGTAAAAACTAGCCCGGATGTGGATAGTCCTCAGGTATCTTATGCAAAATGAATCGTGTAAAAAATTAAAATTTGAGCGAAATATTTGAAAATAACGCCCCGATAGACTTAACATTATCATCCTGGTCTTTTTCAGTGACTAGTGCGGGGCCTTAATATTGTATTATTTAAGTATCTTGAGGAATATGATATTACTAGGAGCTAGATAAAAAGTCTTAAGTACCGGGTGTTCCAAAAATGACTGATGGTTTTTAAAATTCAATAACTTGCAAATGGTGACAGCTATTTAAAAAAAAAATTGCAGCAGGGTTATGTACAATGTCAGGAGTTTTTTTACCGTAATTTTTATTTTAGTTCTCATATCAAACAACAGGTGGCGCTGACGGCGATTGAAGGCCAGGTGAAACGTCGACCTGGACTTCAATCGCCGTCAGCGCCACCTATTGTTTGATATGCGAACTAAAATTAAAATATACGGTTAAAAAAAAACTCCTGACATTGTACAAAACCCTGCTGCAAATTTTTTTTAAATAGCTGTCACCGTTTGCAAATTATTGAATTTTAAAATCCATCAGTCATTTTTGGGACACCCGGTATATGTAGTGCTGTATGAATTTTTTACATTAAATGAAAAATTATAATTATCAATCTACCCTTAATATTTAACTGCATGATTAATGATCCCGAAATTAAACTGAAGTATTTAAAACATGTAGCATATTTCAAATACCATTAGTTGAACTGCCAAGTGCAAAGCATTAACAGTAATATTTCTAGGAAATAAATTTTTAAATTTTACAGTCATTTATTTTATGAAAGATCATTAAAATGACAATATTGCGCTACATTCTTCAATAAAAAATGAAGGAAAATTCATTTATCAACGTCACTGTATTTTTCATCAGCAAATTCTTTTAAAATATAATTTTACGATTGATACCGAAGGAATAGATTTCACTTGGTTTGAAATTTGATAATTTTATATGAAAAATTAATTACTTTGACTGACATTTTTAAAATGCATCATTAATCAATGCTAATACATTACTTTTCTCACTTAAACAAGCAATGAATATTTATAAAAAATAATTTATAATTCAATTTGAAAATTAACTTACTACTTACTAACATGCAGGCAATATTTATTTGATGCATAAAATGGCTTAAAACTTGCAAAAAATATAAACGTAAATTTTCTAATATTTTGGCATTTATATTTTAAATGCAAACTATTTCTTTCTTTCTTTCTTTTTTTTCTGCAAAACTTGTAGGGAGAATTTTAAAGCATCAACAACAAATGCTAGAAAAGGCAATAGAATACGTTCCTTCATTGGTGATGAGACTTAAATTTAGAAGAGAAATTGATTGCACAATTTATTCTTACATGGAAATTCATAAATGAAAGATATGATCTTCAAAACTATCGTATATCATTTCTTTTATTCAGCGATGAAACTAAAATAATTTGTACAGTATATTTTGTATTATTTAAATTTGTTTACAGCATTCTATTTTTAATGCTTAATAAATGCATTTTTACCTTTCAATTAATTTTCTGAATAATAATAATAGTAATTATTATTATTATTATTATTATTATTATTATTATTATTATTATTATTATTATTATAAACCTAAACCACTTTTTATGTGTATTTAGTAATTAAGTAATTGTATAGCACCTTTAGTCGTTATTCAATCCGTCCGTCTGTCTGCATATTACAACGAAAACTATTAAACTAAACCGTTTGAAATTTAAAATATATAATTGTTCCATAGTTTTGCTTAGTCATTTTAGATTTTATGAAAATTGGATGTATAATCAATTAAGCGGAATATTAAAAATTTTTCGCTACATTGCGGTAATGGAAAAAACAAAGTTTGAACTGCACTTTAATGTTGTTACACTCTTCTCAACATAATACAATTCATATGCATCTATAAAATATGTACTAAAATATACATTCTATAGAATCTGTGGCGCAAAAAAATCTTTATTAATATACAGGGCAACACAAATGTATTCTATTACATGATGGTATTGGAGGAAATATTGTTTGGTAAAATATATTAAACGATTTCCTTTTTATGAAATCGTTATAAATCACCGAGTTTTACTACAAGTTAATTCCTGTAGAGCAGAAAGTATTTGGTATTTACACTGAGACACAAAAATTTTCGGATGCTGTATTGTATTCGAAGAACTATATATTTTTTAAATTTCGTTTTAGTACGAACTGTTAATCACAGGAATATAATCTCAACATTCGCGATTTTGACATTAGAACGCGTTTCTGTGAACCAAACTCTCGCAAATATCAAAGGATTACTGTTGTACCAATATTAATAAGAGTAATTTGTTCTGCATATTCGGTGTGTACAGTGGTGATTTTAATTCATGCTGTGAATATTTTAATTATTTCACTAATTTGCTTCACTAATTAATTCCCACTAGGCATAATGTGACAATACGGTAATATTTTACATTATATTATAAACAGTTTCAAGACACAAGAGATTAATAAAAGTATTTGCAACGCTGGGTTACCAAATTCCGTGTTATCTCAAGCGATATTTAACCATTAGTTTGGGGCTTGTGTACAGTGTAAATTTGGATTGACGGCTATGGAGTACGCTAGAAGATTCTTCTAAACTCTTCTTCAAATTCTTAGATATAACTTCTAGTTTACATTATTAATATGTTCAGTAAACATATAAAAAAGAAATTAAGGAATGAAATTAGATGAATAACAGAAAATGAAAAATAAAAATGTTTGGGATAGTTCTAGATTGTCTCCATCAATTCCTGAGTCCGTTTCATGATCATAAAGGTCAATGAACTGTAGTAGCTGCACTGTTAAAAGACTGGTCTTCTGAAAGTTCTTGTAAATTACGTAAATAATCTTATGGGGGCTTTTTATTTGATTTACTTGCAGGGACAGAGTACTGAGTTTAATAACGTGAAGCCTTAACAACAACTCATTTATAGGGAAAAAGAAAAGCCAAATTGAGTAGATTCGCCAGGTGCATTAAACAGCCTCTATAATGGAGATTCCATTATATATAGTTTTTGGGTCAAAATTTATTCCTTTCATAAAATTGCATTTTAGTTAATATTTATAATTTAGGATGTAGGTATTCATTGCGCCCTTCTCCCACAGTTTAATATTCTATTAAGTATGGAAAAGCTTTCATTAATTCTTTTCTCTTACATGAATTTTCCGAATGTAATGTCTAACTGAAATAAAATTAAAAAAAAAAAAAAATTCCTTTCAATCTGCACTTCTCCTAGTTCCGTTGAAAGCTATCTTTGCGATTTCAATAACTAAAATAAAATCTAATCTTTGTACAGTTGCTAACGATTTCCTTTCTCTTCATAAACATTTTGTCCTGCAAATTATTTCGTGGGTGCGTCTCATTAATTTAGTGCATAATATGGAAATGTAAGCAGATGGTTTCTCATCGTCCGTTGAGAGCTGATGCAGTTCTCACGAATTTATTCTATTAACCCTTTTGTGCCTGCTCCCATAACTTACAGATTATCAATTGGCTGTGTACTTAACAATGTGTTCTGTCTCTCTCTGCATAATTATCGCCAAGGTCGGCAATTATACAAAGAGTTTTGGCGAAAACCGCAAGCCAAATCGCTAATCAACATCTGTACTGATTGTAACTTCACTTGGATTTTAACTATTGTCCAGTAAGGACCTATTGCCTCATATAGCTTTTATAAAATTGTGTTTCCAAGGGGTCACTCCCTGAGGAGTGTATGTCTCGGCTCATTCCTGCATGTATATTAATAAAAAACTGCGAAAAGACATTACAGATACTGTTTTAACCGACACCGTTTGTACTTCAATCTGTATGCGTAATAAGATCTCAAGATTATGGGGGTTAGTGAAAACCCTTCCCCTTCCCCCTCCCCCCCTTGTGAAATTTGAACACGCTGACTTGTTTTTTAAAACTAAATAATTGGTGTCAATGTTTAAAAACTAATCCGTTCTTTTAGTTTAGTATTAATGATTATTAATATTTTTGTGTATTAATTAAGGTAAGTCAGTATTATTTTATGTATAAGTAATTTTTGGTGGTCTTTACGAAATATCTGTGTTATGTATGTTTGTTTATTTTATATTTTTGAAAGGTTCAAACTAGTTTTTGAAATCTCTTTTCGAATAAGTGTACATTTTTTATTATTGTTTTCGAGTAAAATGTAGTAATGTTGAATAATTTTGAAATATCTTATTAATTTTTCTTGAAAATTCATACTCATTTTTATACACAAATTTATAGTTTTTTTTTTCTATTCTGTCTCAGACACACACAAAAGTAGGCAGGATTGAAAGAAACTTTTTTTAATACAAAGTGTAGTAATTTAAAATTCTTTTTCAGAGGAGATTACTAGAGATAATATTTCTTTAAATCTATTTTTCTTAGAAGTTTTTTTTCAGTTGTATGTCATGTATTTTGGGTTTCAGATATTTTTTTTTTTTTGTTTTCACAAGTTATATTTTAACCTTACATCTTACCTAAAGTTTATATCATTTAGTGATTAAAGTTAATATCCCTTAGGTGAGATATGTCGTACAGGTAAGATAATATCATGTACGTACATGCTAAAAGGTATCAAAAGATTTATTTTGCTGTGATTTTTACAGAGTTAATAGTTTCGTCATGGATTATAGAGTTAAAAAAATAAATAACCGAAGAATATGATTTTGGGACATCTTGATAGTTAAATGTAAGTTCGCATAACACATACAATGTGACACACACATAGATGCAATTCACAAACAATTTTATTGTTTGGGGTGGCCAAGAATTGCAATCTTATTCTAGCGATTGTTTAGTGTGTTAGAGAGCAATAATGCTGGTTCATTTGTTGTTTCTTTGGCTGCTATAAAATTGTTTTAATGGATGTGTTTGTCACGTTGTATTTTGTTTAACCCTCCAAGCGTCTTGCAAATGGGTAAAATTGTAATGTTGTTTTCTCTGCATTTTGCTTTAAATGCTAATAAAATATAATTCTTTCAATATTACATAAAAAAATTATTTAGGAATATAAATGTAATCCTTTAGAGTCTTAATCATTCTTCAATGCTTTGAAAATTCATTAAATTTATAGAATTATAATATCTTAAACATTTCTTATATTGCAGTGAAACCCGGAGCTTAGTGTACGGAATTTTACGGGCCAAACGCTTAGAGGGTTAAAAGCTTTTCTTGAGTCAATATTCCTTAGATTGAAAGTTTTTTTAATTTACATGAAAGAGATAATATTCCACAATTTAGTCTGTATTTTATTAACATTTTTAGACATCCTTATCACAGTTTATTGTCTTAGTTATAACTCTCCTAAACAAAAATGGACACTTTTGATTTAATGTTCTCCTTTCTTAGAGTTTGGATGGATAAACAGTCAACCATAAATAAGTGTCTGATGCATGATAGTTTATTTAAATTACCAGCCACTTCATAGCAATGTGTGTTAAAAAAAAGTGAAAAGTTTATTTGTGTGGTGTCTATGTTTTTATATAAATAATGTCAGTTAATTTTATATGTTTTCATATTTTTGGGTAGATATTTTTGTTCGTAATGCATAAATGTCTTAGCATCTAATATTTGGTAAAGAGATTCTTGAAGATATTATAGAAATTGCGTTTTGTCTTACACTGGTAAGTTTTTTTTTTTAGAATAATGTGAGGCAAACAATCAAAAACTTTTATTTACAGTAACATTGCTTTAGATTTTCTGGTTATTTAACATAACACAACAGTGTTGTTTTCTTGTTTTTTTTTTTTAAAGTACATTGTTGCATAATTAAATCTTACCTGTAATTAAAAAAAATTTAAATACAGGGTATAAATACTTTTTGAATAGTGTATCTCAACCTGTCACAGTTTCTTTTCTATGTATTTTTATGTTTAAACACACACACACGCTGATCTGCTCGTTATTCTTAGCCACTTCTCTGATATTTTGGTTTAAAAAAATAAAGAAAGAAAAGAGATAACTATATAACATGTACCACATTCTTTTTGGATTTTTTTTTGTGTTGTATGTGTTTCTATGCGCATACTTTTACGCATTTCCTTGCAGATGCGATTTAGTTTGTTTGGCTAAAAGGTTACAATTTATGGTTTCGTTCACATAAGTCCATCTCTTATTGTGTTATTTTCTAGAGATAGTGCAGTATCTGATGTGTACATTTCATGCTTTGGCTGGGCAGGTCGCCTGCCTGTTCCGTCTGGAATGTGTTTAGTTACAGAAATCATAGTTTGGATAATTTAAATTGCAGTGATCTTTTTTTTTTCATTACGTAACACCACTTTTTGGCCTTGTTCGGAACTTCTGTTACGATAGTTCTGTGTTATTTTTTTCACATAATGACTTGCATACAAATTTATTTTTGTGTTCACAATAACGTTGTACTATTAAGGAACATATTTGTTGTGATTTCACTTGGCCTGACGATACATTCACACATGATTTTACATTATTTTTAGATACATTTTAATAATTTCAATTCAAAGTTACACGTGTCAAGTTGAATTGCAACGGGTATTTTTAATAACATTTTCTCCATTTAGTTTTCCAAATTTATTATAGGGCAACTTTAGGTTTGTATTTGATAGTCATATAGTTTGAGAGATTTTCTTTTTTGCCTTGCAACACCTTCCCTTTTCAAATTATAGGAATTCATACTCCTTGTTGTTCACTTATCTCATATTTATTTGGAGGTTTAGGACAGATTTTTCTCGGTTATTTCTTTAAACTTACATTATAACATTTCACAGTATTGTTTACACACGGATGGTGTCTCCATATTAAATTTGGTTCATGTCTTTTTCCTTGTCTCAGAGATGCGACAGGTTGGCTCTAATTTTTGCAGTTTGGGTATTTTCTCTGGTCAGTGATACATCATTTCTTTTAAATACTCCTCTACTATAAGCATTAATAGTACTTTATCTGCAGGCAACACTTACTTGCATGTTATTGTTACTTCACTTTTACACGCAGACTTGTAAAGTTACATACCCGTAATTCATTTGTTTGGTTAACTACCTGTAGATTCCTTGTTATTTAAAATAATAATAAAACAAAAATATGTTATTTTAAGGTTAATAAAATCAAGGATAGGAAATCTATCACATTCAACGAGATGGCATTATAATTCTACAGTACACGGTCACAACTATTTTCGCTGTTTATGTTCGGTATTTTTACAGGTACACAGGTAATGTTTATTTTACTCTGTAGCTAATGTCATACGCGACAGTCCATTTTTTTCACATAGTTTATAGATGTATAACACATAGGTCAGGGTAGCTGGTTAGGAGTTAAGTCCCTTGAAATTTTTTTTTTGTTTTTTTGTTTTTATGCACACACTGTTCGGGTATTGCGTTAGCGTTCTCTTTTAAAATTATTGCCTTTCATCTCTTTTTCCAACATGATATTCACAAAATTTTTGATTAATTGAGGTTAGATATTGATAATTTTTGCAGATGTCTAAATTAGTTCACAGGTCACTGGTTAATTGCAATTTAAGCCATTTTGTTACACTTCGTCTACATTTTCTGGAGATATGTGCATAATTTTGCTTCCGGGTGCAGGTGTAGAGTTTTTGTTCACAGTAAATACACATATTCGTTCATTGCGATTCTTTGTTCATTGACTTTTTAACACTAGTTCATCGTACTTGTCAATTCTATGCATGCACAGGGAGCTAATCTCATGCATTAAAAAAAATTCCGTCTCTGTTTTTCTTTATCTGCACATTTGTTTTGTATTTTTCTTACACATTAGTTCATAGAACAGATACACCTTAGTTCATAGATTTTCTCAACAAATTTGTTCATTAAATTTACATTCACATTCATTAGTTGCCAAGATGGCCTAATAAAAAAAAGAAAAAGAAAAAGAAAAACATACACAAAACACTTTTCCTCATTGTAGTTTTCTTGTACATTAAACAAATTCTTACATACATACACATGTGTATTCAAGTAAACATTTTAATTCATTGTTTGGGTTGCAGGTCATCCAGTTTTTTTCTCTTTGTTCTCATTGTCATTCTGTTTTATGTGCTTCAGTCATGTTGCACATAAGATATTTAAATTTAATATTTTTTTCACTTTTGACATCCGCAAAATTTTTCTGTGACATTTTTCTAAATTTTTTTCGGTATGTTTCTCTCTGGGTAGTTAACAGATTTCTTTCAATGAGGTTGTTTTCTATTTACATTCCATTCTTATTCAGTCGGTACTCAGTGCTGCATCAATTTTTTTTCCAGATTCTTGTACTTGCATGCAGTTTTCATGCTGCTACATCTGTATTTGAACAGATAGGTCTTTAAAAACTTATACACACATGCAAAAACCTTACACACACTCATGCAATCTTTAATCGTTCCGTTTTCCAGGTTATAAAATCCATGTTAGACTTTTATTTCTAAATGGGTTCAAATTAAGTTTAGTTACATTTTTATAAGTGTTTAGCTTTTACAACATTTTTTTAGTAAAGTACGGTTGGCTTATAATATTCAGGGAGATATTGTTACATGATTTGTTTTCAAGAGTATGGCAATGATATACTGCAAGGTACAAAATTTTTGTGCCTCAATATTTTTCTTCCATTATCATTATTTTCTCATTTAAAATTTTGAAATTTCACATCCAGTGTATGTTTGTATTCCCTTCATATTTTTGATTACATATTTGTGTTGTTTCACAATATTTTAATCATCATGTCTCAAATTAATTAGAGAAGTTTGAGTATAACCAACTTATGTTGCAATCACAAGAATATCATTATTTGAATAAGCATTTCAAATATTATATAAAATGATCTTCTGGAATTGAAATTATAAAAAAAAGAAAAAGAAAGAAAGTGTACACACGTAATTTTAGCTGACCAGAAGTCAGACTGAGCTCAGGTAATTACTTAAAAAAAATTATTGGTACCAATTTTTACTGGCATGCTTATAGACATGCAGAATGGACACATTATATATGTATACTTGTATATCTATATAATTAAATACTTATTTTCTGAATGTTTATTTTATATATTCTTCTCGGTATACAGGTTAATGAATAGTATGTGCAGATGCAGAGAGATTCAGCCATTATTTTACGCTGTAATGTACTCATTGCAGCTTGCTTTCGTGTCGTTGGGGTGATTATATATAATGGAGATTCCATTATATATAGTTTTTGTGTCAAAATTTATTCCTTTCAGAAAATTGCATTTTAGATAATATTTAAAATTTAGGATGTAGGTATTCATTGCGCCCTTCTCCCACAGTTTAATATTCTATTAAGTATGGAAAAGCTTTCATTAATTCTTTTCTCTTACATGAATTTTCCGGATGTAATGTCTACCTGAAATTAAAAAAAAAAAAAAAAAAAAATTCCTTTCAATCTGCGCTTCTCCTAGTTCCGTTGAAAGCTATCTTTGCGATTTCAATAACTAAAATAAAATCTAATCTTTGTACAGTTGCTAACGATTTCCTTTCTCTTCATAAACATTTTGTCCTGCAAATTATTTCGTGGGTGCGTCTCATTAATTTAGTGCATGATATGGAAATGTAAGCAGATGGTTTCGCATCGTCCGTTGAGAGCTGATGCAGTTCTCACGAATTTATTCTATTAACCCTTTTGTGCCTGCTCCCATAATTTACAGATTATCAATTGGCTGTGTACTTAACAATGTGTTCTGTCTCTCTCTGCATAATTATCGCCAAGATCGGCAATTATACAAAGAGTTTTGGCGAAAACCGCAAGCCAAATCGCTAATCAACATCTGTACTGATTGTAACTTCACTTGGATTTTAACTATTGTCCAGTAAGGACCTATTGCCTCATGTAGCTTTTATAAAAATGTGTTTCCAAGGGGTCACTCCCTGAGGAGTGTATGTCAGGCTCATTCCTGCATATACAGTCGAACCTCTATATAACGAAACTCCATACATCGAATTCCTCCATATAACGAATTTTTAGTAAGAACGGTCCCCTTTCCGCATGATTACATTAAAAACAGACTCTATATAGCGAAATATCTATCTCCATATAACGAATTTTTTCATAAATTGATCTTAATTTATTCAATTTTAAAAAAGCTTCGAAATCATATGGAATCAATTTTCCATCACTTATTTTTGATTTATCGTTCAGTGGAGAAGTTTTTTTTTATATAAATATTACTTCTCTCCTTATTCTTTAAATCTAACAAGTTCATCCCACCTCCCACACACCTTTCAACATCCTTCTCAAAACACAGTCAATTGAATTGTTACACATATAAGAGAGGAATCAATGAGAGCACATAAGAGAGACCTTCAAATGGAGGAAAATATCAACTACAATTTTTCATTCCTTGCTAAAATTTGAGAATTTTTTTTGAGAGCGTAACAATTGTAATTTTAAAATCAAAACAACAAAAAATTACAGATTTCTTCCTCTGAAATTTATGTAAGTCTTCCTCATTTGATTTTCATTAAGGTTTCAAATAAATGTCTTTTCTCTTTTTTGAAACTGCTTAAATAAGTAAGAAATAAAATTTTAGGTTAATATATACTTTTAAACATTTCAAATTCTTAATTAAAAAGATCAAAAATAATATTTGTTCAAAATTTACACATTAAATACTATTTTTAACATCATACTCTATACATCGAATTTCTCTATATAACGAATTTTTTACTGGAACGATGGATTTCGTTATATAGAGGCTCGACTGTATATTAATAAAAAACTGCGAAAAGACATTGCTGGTGCTTTTCATTACTTCTGCGGACCTGTCTTATTGCAACACATCTTGGTATTTACAGCGTAACTTAAATGCTTTCGTCTAAAAAGGTATTCATACAAGCTGCTACTAAAACGACACCCAAAAATCTTCCTCACAGCCTCCACTAAAACATTCTGAACCTCCCCTGAATATATATCAAGGTCCCTAACTTAATTTCTGTTTCGAAAATCCAAATGGAATTCCGTTCAAAAATCTAATTTAGTTTTGAGTGCTTTTCACAGTTTTGCAAAAATATTAAATTGTAGCTAAAATAAATGTTTTAACACTCGCACATTCTATTTGTACATATGAAGCTAACATGATGTTTTATGTTGTTTTAGTTATAATCTCGAAATTTACGTCATCATCTTTTTTTTAGCAAAAAATGAAGTTTTAGAACAGTTTAATAGGAAACATAGTAACCTATAGTGTGAATTTTCGACTAATTTATTTTTCTACATCAGATAGAGGGTGAGAGAGAGAAAAAAGGAGCCTCACCTCCACATTTTCTTGAACATCCCTCTCCGCTTATTATTCTTTTCTAGCTACAGCCCTGCACAGGAAATATTTCTAGGATTTTAGAGGAAGGCGTATGATTAGCTAGTCTGTTATCTACAGCCAGAAAAGAACTGATTGGCGCATTCCTTACCCTCCCACTGTGGATTAGTGGAAATCATTGAGGATAGCAACCTTTTCTTGAAGAATTTTCCATCTCTTCACCATCACGTGATGGTGGGGAGAATGAGCGCCAAACTGGTTTCTCCCGCCAATCCCATCAGCCACCAGTACCTATCTTGACTGCGTTATGCTTCTTTTATTATGAGAATGAAAGCAGAAAATTGCCAAGAAGAGATCATGGCCAAATAAAAGACACCCATTTGGCGATGAAATCTCGGAGGTCCATGCTTCAAGAATCCGCGAAGAGAACAAAGGGATCCGTTATCTAGTCATTCTTGATCTAATATTACTATCCAAAGCGATTCATAAATAATACTGACAGCTAAGGTTGTTTAAAATATATCCACAAGCATACATTATATAATTCTACCGGTAATATTTTATATTTATTGACAGAATAATTTATTCAGTAAAAATTATCAAATCCGTATAAAAAGTTGATGAACTTTTATTTTTTAAATAATAAAAATTTTACTTTAAAAATGAAATTGTTATTTGTTTAAGAAACGATACTTTTTTTAAATTCAATCTGAAAATATATAAGAACATCAATTATTGCAAAATAATTCAAGTAAACCAGTTTCGATGCTTCTCATGTATTTATTAAATATATATATATAAAGCAAATATAACATACATAATTAGAACATATCTTTAGAAATATTTTTAAACATGCAAAATGATATATATATATTTTACACAGCTTAAAAAAATTCTTTAAATTTTATTCCCACATTTTTGAAAAAGATAAGATGTAATATTAGCTTGAAAGATATGTGTAATTTTAATCATTTGAAATTTAATTATGAATCAGTCTTTTTTTCTTTGCATTTTTGGAATGGATCTGCTAATTAAATAATTTTTATGTTTAATTTTAATGTTTAAAAAAGGTTTTAATGTCCTATTTATTCATTATTATCGCGCGATTTCTTTTACTAAATATTTTTAGTTTAAGCATTTAAATTATGTTACATTTTCTTTTTTATTATAATTTTTCTTTTTTTATAAAAAGCCAAAGTCGCTTTACTAATTGAAATTTACAAAATTATCTATTATGCTAAAAAATATTCTTCGTAAAAGAAATTATTGTAATTTTAAAATTACTACATCAATTAAAAATGAACTATTTAACATTTTTATTTTTAATGCATTTAAAACACAGTGGAAATTTGCATATTTTCTTGAAAACATTATCTTCAGAATTCTTTTTTTTTTTTCGCAAATTTGTGAATATTTTCAGCTTTTAAAATATAAACTTACTTCAAATTAGAAATAACTTTTTTTTTTTTTGCACTTAAATTATCGTGGAAATATATTATTCTACTATGTATGTAGCATTTTTCACTGACAATGCATTATAACTTTATTTTAGAATTTGTTATTTAAATCTATATTTAAAATGATTATTGTTACGGCATTCTTCACTGACAATGCAAAGTAACTTCATTTCGGATATCGTTATTCAAATTAGATTATTATTACAAAAAGATTGACAGTATATATTTGTACATAGCTATACTAGCTGGTTTGGTGGAAATTGTCATGGACCATTATAGCCTTAAATACATCTAAAATCAATGCTCAATGATTTGAAATATGTTAAAACAAGTGTTATTAATATTACAATTTTAAATTTTTTTTTCGCCAAAATGAACCTTTATCCTATATTAATTTCCTTACAACAATATTCCGTACTTAGTACTACTTATTAAATTAAAATCTTGTTTCTAGATCTAATCTATTAATCTTTATGGAAACGATATAAATTCTTTATTCGCCTTAAAAAAACATTTATTCCAATACGCGTAAATTTAAAGCATGGCTCTAAATTTAAAATATTTTTAATTAAACTTTATTTCTTAATATGTTTTTATCAACCCTTTTTAAGAAAGTCTTATTAAATTTATTCCAAAACCATACCTTTCAAAATATATCATTATTTTTATTTATTTATTTATTTTTCCTCCTTTAACATTTGATATTTGTGCATCAATAAATTCATTTCTTTTCTTTTTATCTTAAAATTAATCGTTTGTAAAAATATCGTCTGTCTAATATATTCGGAAATTTGAGTCGATTATTAATTAGTCAAATAATATTTTAAAAAATATATATATATCTTCTGTGGAATAAAATCTCGACTCTGGGCATGAGTTATATTTACATGAAAAAATGATGGTTCGAAAGTAGAGAATTTTCTAGAACTTTCTTTTAGATTTAAGAAAGGAAGCCTCGAGGTGAGAAGGAAGATTCTTGGTTTTTTCTTCGATGAGTACGGCTCGCTGAAATAATGATGGAATATTCTTTTTGATGTTTCGGTTAAAGACAGTTTGAAAAGGGAGCCTTTCCCTCTCTCATGATTACAATTTAATAAATTAACTTGCAGCAGCCAATGAGTAATTTATCGCATCCTCTACATTTATTTACTTATTTTTTTTCCTCGCTTGCCATGACTTCTGTGCGTTAAAACGGGGAACACAGCGATGATGTTTCTGGCTCCTAACTTTAAAATGTCACATGTATTTGAAGATAGTGTTATGTATTTCATGTAAAAACATACTATAAATAGTTAAAAACGTTTTGCTTTTAATGTTTTTAAATATATGAGTTTATAGGATATATCAGTATATTTTAAATAAAAGTATACTATAAATGGTTGAAAACGTTTTTGCTCTAATGGTTTCAATATGTTTTAAGATATCTCTAAAGCATCTGTAATAAATTTATATTATATGCATACACCTGACACTAACTGTAGTTCTAACTAATTGTATTTGTATTTTTTTATGTGAATTTTATTTATTTATCTCTAGGGGAATTTAGCTCTAAGATATTAACTTTTCTTTAAAATACATATAAAGAGGAAAATTATGTTTCCTCAAAATTCTCTAAAATAAAGCCATTTTTTATTTAAGATAAATATTTCAGAAAATTGTATTAGCAAATTTCAATACTATGCTACTAATTTCATGATAAGTACAATATCAGTTCTTAAGAAGAAAATATTTAAGCAGAGAAAACTTGATCTCTTATTGTCACATACATTTCTGTTTTAAATTATTCATGCTTAATAAACACGATACAACATAAATTTATTAAATACTGATATTCCTAATTGTTAATCGTCATACATTACATTTAAGTTATTTTCTTGGGAACAGAATCAACATTTACCGAATTAGAATAATAGTTTGCATATTATCAATTTCTACGTAAGCATTATATACATATAATTGCCTAAATAGATGGAAAATGTTTCATTTCGTGATATGTTAATGATATAATCATGCTAATTAGAATACATGCAGTTTTGCTTTGTGTAATATTTGTAAAATTGTTTTTTAGTTTATATTTTGGAAGGAAAAATTACATGTTTTATTGAAATGTAAATTTCTTTAGTCTGTATGAAATAAGCTTATAGAATTAAAATGAACTATTGCAGATTTATCTAAGAAATACTAAAATACATAAGCTCCAATGTTATTTTATTATAGTGAATTTAAGTTTTCGCAAAATATAAAATTCCTTCAACCTTTCTAATCCTTATGAACAAAATCACATCGAAAATTGAGTTATTATTATTTTTGCCTTGGTAAAAATCATTTATACCTCATGAGATAGATTTCTTGTAAGGACAAGGCCAATTGTTTTGAACATATACCTTTGTATGTCATTTCATACAAAAATATAAATGTATTCTCATATTAAAATACATGTGTATATATTATGTACATAATATAACTAATATACCATAATATAAATATAATGTTAAAACTATGTGTTAACAATATATTAATATTAATATAATAACATAAATTAAAATAATTTCTTATTTTCGAACACTTTTTTATTCACTTCAAAAATTATAAAAGCTTAAAAAAAATCTCTTATATGTTTTTTATGTATGAAATGCTCCAGCTTCTTATAATATTTTATCTTACATTATTTATGTCAATAGGTATTATGATAAATGATATTCATATATCACTGCAATGTATTCAAAAATTAATGATTCTAATGTACATTTTAGAAACACATTTTAACTTTTGATGAGAATGGCTTAATAATCTAATCTAAAATTTTCACTAAGAGTATGTACGATAAATATGATAGATTATGTTTCGTATAAAATTTATTTATTAATGAACGCCATAGATGCAATTACTTGTCTTCCTACAAAAATTTAAAAATATTCTCTTGCTTATTATCGCCGTTCATTAATATCTGCATAACCATTATTTTAAAAAGAAGCTTTATTATAAACATGTTGCGATTACATTTATTAAAATGTAGTCAAGCAAAATGAAAGTGAACATAAATAATGAAAATATTCGAAGGAAATAATTGAATAATCTTTTGATACGTCTATATTTAAGTGCAAATAGTTAAGATTTATTACTTAAGCAATAAATTATTTCTTATTTTGAAATTTCCGTTGAATTAAATATTTTATTAAAATGTAAGGGGAACGCAAATACATTCAAAGCATTTTTTATTGATATCACACCCCTTTTACAGGGAAAAAATAAATAAAAAAATAAAAATAAAATAACCATTAAAATGCATTTCCATTAAAACATTTTATCAAAGTTGGTGAATTTTTAATAGAATGAAAAATTAAATAACTAATGCTATCCTGATACCATTCTAAAATGTAACTGGGTATACTTTATGAATATTCCAGAAAATGAAAACAATAATTTTTGGTCCGCAGTATACTTTGAGATTTACAAAATACGCTATTATTGCTTGAGTTATAACATTGGTAGATTTTTGTGAATTTTATACCTAGAACCTTTGACAGTGATACCTTTAATTGCAAAATATATAAAGTTATTTAAATAAGAATGCAGGGCATTTAATGGATAAAATCATCCCTCAATTGCAAGATAGCAAAGCTCTCCATTCTGTAACGTTCATGCAGGATGACCCCACATGTCAACATAAATTGCTTCTTATGTACTGCTTGACCAGTTTCTAAAGACCTGTCTTGGCATACTGCCAAAATAATGAACCGTTCCGAGGGTAGGGAAGCATTAGGAGGGGACGAAATTCTTCTCTATTCCCGACAGAAGCAATAGTAGGAAAAACTAACTTTTCATTTCTCCCTGACCTATTATCAATAATAGACTCGTCTAACTCAGACCTATTACTCACGTAACCGGTCTTTAATGCTTGGCTCAGCAGTTTCATCGATCTGAATAATACTAAATATAGAAATACCAGTGGTCTGAGTCTTTTCAGTACGAATGGCCTCTAAGGTCTCCAGATCTTATCCTTGTGACATTTGGTTATTAAACAACTTGCAGTCCAATGTGGGCAGTTTACTTAATTTTAAAACGATGTCATTTTCTAGGAGCTAGTTGTATTATTTTAAAAAAAAGATTGATTGGGTCAAACATTGCATTCTAAAAATTGAAGATAAACAGATTTCCGAAAACACGCGGTAAAACATAAACAAAAGTTAATTTTAAAAAAATATATAGTTTGAATTTTGTTGCAGTAAAACATATCAAACAAAACACAACCTATCTAAAAAACAAATTAGCAAAATGAAAATCTCCAAAAGTTTATTACTTTACAAATTATAATGCTCTACAGACATATACACATTCTCCTATACCTACCCATATTTACTCAGCAAAACGTAATCCTCATTCAAAATAAAATATTTATTGGAGAATGTGATATTTTTTAAAATGATAGATGGATATTTTTTCGTGGAAGTATTAAGCATAAATCGTACGCAAATACACATACACATATACATAGTTTTTCAAATTCATAAAATTTAACGTATCATAACTTGAATAAATTTGATCGTCGAAGAATGATAATTTCAATACATAATTTGTCCAAGTATAAAAAAAACATTTTTAAATGTAACTTATTGGACCATATTGTTCTTTTTGAATTTTAAATATGTATATTGTAAAAAATTAATTACAGGGAGGCAATTTACATTCCTTACCTATATAAGTAATAAATAAAAAAAATTGCCATTTTGCCCGCCCTGAGTTTTATTCTAACATTTTGTGGAACACACTTTTATTCTCAGTTTCCGTAATGTATTAATATTTTTAACGGCTAAAATTATTTTCTTTTATTTTATTTAACTTATAATCTATTGATTATTTTCTTAAAAAGAGCTAGAATGTTTCTTGAATGCCAATATCTTAAGCGAAATCTTAAACTCAGTTCACAAATCCATTTTCCTTTTTCGAATTAAAAAACATATATAGAAACTTTAATTTTGTTTTATTATTTAATTAATCGTCTGCTGGGATTCATACGCCTTGCGCATGGGCAAATTACGCTATTACGCGATTCGGTAAAGTTTCAGTGTATCTAGACACGCCTAGCGTCCAATGGTAGATAGTGGGTTGATTTATCTCTACGTTGAAAACAATCCTAATGGATCTTTAAAAGCCTTACATAAAAAAGAAGAGGGGCAATATTGGCTTGGAATGTTGAGAGAATCATTTTGCTTTTGAAGAGCGGGAAGAATGCTTTTAACCTTTAAAATGCCAGGATCCCCGTCTCATCTTTGGAATAATTTAGAACGATTGAGATGATGTAGGCTTAGAGCGAGTTGTCTATTGTTAATTTGTGCAGACTGGTGACATGTGGAATAACTGATCGTCGTACTCAAATTAATATAGGACTAAAAACTGATTTTATTGCATTTTTATTGGAGAAACTTCCAAGGAACACAATTCCATGGCTTCCAACTACGGCTGCTAAACCTGTTTATTATTTCAAGTAAATCGACTTATTCTTACAGCAAAGATGTTATTCCACGAGAACTGATATATTATTACAGCAAATCGACATATTATTACATATATAACAGGCAAAAATCACATTTCAGATTGTTTTGGAAGACTTGGTGTCTTTCCACAATTATTTTTGGCTACAAATTCTATTTCTTGTTTTGTGTGTGGAGATAGATCACCAAATAGACATCAAGATTACAGATAAATTAAAAGATAAGTATATACAGTGGTAGATATAATGGTAGAATTACAATGTAGAGCACTTTGAGTGGTATTCAAGGGGCTGCGGGTTCGATCCCCCTCTTGGACATTTTTCACCTTTTTCATTTTTAATTTCATTTTTGAAAATTAGTTGGAAAAAGATTTAATTTATATATGCGTTCACCGACGCTAGATTTGTTTGTGTGCTCATGAATACTTTACCATCTTGCGCTGCAGTGCAGCCTTTTCCACATATGGGTGTGAAAATGCCAAGGAGAGCATCGTAGTCGTGCTTTAAATGGTAAAGCACTTGGAACGCTATTCCAAGTGTTCCGGGTTTGATCCTCGGCTTGGACAATTTTCATCCTGTTGGTTTTTATGCTTTGTTAACATGTGATAAATCACATATTAAATATTAGATAAGTATATTAATGAATATAAATAAACATTGAAAACCATTTAATTTTAGATTACTAAAACTTAGTAAGTTCTCTATTTTTTTTTCTTTCTTATTTTCTATAAGTTTGTTATATTTTGAAAAAAGTCAAAGTACATACGACATTAATTGATATTTTGCAGATGCTTTAGACGTGAGTATGCTGTTGTAACTATAGCATTTCTGAATACTAATTATTGACTTATTGAATGAAAAAATAATCATATGTTTTCTTTACTGTCAACTGTTTAATTATCAACACAATTATATCCGAAAATAATGCAAAATATAGCACTAATATCTTTTAAAATGAAGTTAATGTGCGTTCCCTAATTCTACTATATTTTTATCTATATTTGTAAAATTCATCATTAAATCATCGTGATTTTTAAAATAGTCACAAAATATGTATTAGATAGTCTCCGTAGAATCAGACTTTTTAACAACTATCAAATCAAAAACTATCTAAATCTATCAAATCTGATAAAATAAAAATAAAACTTTATTCAATTTTGTTGTGAAATAACAACAAATTTTCTTGTTCTATCTTCTCTTTGTTCAATAGGCTGATTTGTAAGAAAATAAAACTATTTTCCAACATACCTATCAGAATTTGTATTATAAAGTTTATTAATATGAACTTCGTTGAAAGCTGGATTAAAACTGCATTGGAATATGAGTTTTGACAAGGATAATAATTTTAACAATGTATCACATTATTTAAAGTTTGTGTAAGGTATGGAAAAAAAATAAGTTTCAAATTTAATTTAAACCTCCTTTCATAAATTTTTTAACATGTTTTTATTTTTTAGTTGTAAGAAAACTGCAAATTGAGGTAGATTTTTCAACACTTCATTTTAATGTAAACAGACGTTGTTTTAAAGTAGGTTACATAAAGAAGATGCGAAATTATAATTTTCGGTATAAAAAAACTTAATTAAATAAACTTAATTAAAATAAAAAACTTAATAATCTTAAAGATATTATTATAAATATCTTATTATGAAATTAGAATGCAGCTTGTTTTTAACAAGTTCATTTATAAAAAAATAAATAAATAAATTACATCGAATGTATTAAGGATAATAAATATTACGAAGTTCTTATTTTGTTACGATTATTAGAAGTGATAGAAATCTCTGTATTTCACGTTAAAAAACGTTGATTATTAGATATTAGATAACTTTAATGTACATAATTAGTAATATATTTAGTTTTCACGACAACCGAATTTCAACCATCTTCTATTGTTATCTAAGAAGAGTTTCAGTGTTAATTTGTAACATTTTTCTGTTATTAAATGTTTGCATTTTTCAATGTCGAAAAGAAACTGTGCACTATTTAAAATGTTTTTTATTCTTACAATTTTGGTAGATATCGTGTTACTTTATGTATAATCAGTGGGTAACTATTTAGTGAGTTTTTATGTGTAATGTATAATCCGGATTTTCTGTTTTAGTTTTTTTCGCCATAAATATACATACATATATGTATTTACAGACACAGAGTGCGTCATAAATTCATGAGAGCTTTAAGAATCCATAATAAAAGAAGTAATGCTCGGAAAAAAATTTCGGATCGCGCGAGTATGATCAGACGGACTTTGGATTTTTTTTCTATATGGATGATTCTCAAAATAGGGGACAAGTTATGTCTTTCGGCATACAAAAAAAAATCGAGAGGTTTTCTGTCATGTTTTTATATTTAGATATGTTTGTCTTAATATTATTCATTATTTGCACTCAAGAATTACTCTTTTTTTAGTTAAAAACACCTTAAAATAACAGAATAAATGTTCAAAATGTCATTAGCATGGATGTCCACAGCAGCTGTGCGTTGTATATACTAGGTTTTTCAAGAGTTAATATCATGTTTATAAAATAAAACAAATGTTATTCTTTGTTTAAATTAATCAAGGAGATGATTTATCCAATAAATTTCTTTTTAAAAATAAAATTATAGTATATAAAAAAAGAATTAAAGTTTGTCCTCCATATTCTATTTTCAAAACAAGGTCATAATTTAACAGCTGGTTATTAATCAAAATTTCATTTTCACATATGACAATAGTTTGAAAATATAAAGTTTCGCCATGGCAACAAGTAGCCATTTTATTCCAGCCTGAAAATAGAAGCATGCATTATATTTTAAGAATAGAAGTTGAATATTAGGGGCGTACATCAATTGTATGTCATTAGAATGGATAATAATTTTCATGTTTATTTTATAATTAAAATTTTTATTTTACTTATTTGCATAGGACTTTTGTGTTTTAAAAAGCCCCAGAAAGGACTATTGGATTGTGATTATATTATGGCTCATAATTTTATTTAAATTAAAATTTGTCATTAGCATGGAGAAATATCAGTGTCATTAGCATGGTTTTTCCATTTAAGTATGGTAACCATTGCTTACATTGTATCTTTTATAAAGTTTAATTTTACATATAAATTTAGGTATTACATTTATTATCCATAAAATATGCATTAAATCTGTCAGAAAATCACTAAGACAGCTTCTTACATTGTTAGTGTCAGAATGTTGCTCATGTAAACAAAGTTTGCTCTTTGGTAATGTTTTTATTCTCCTTGTATGTATATATGTAAAAATGGAAACCATTTGCTAAAAAGGAAGGCTAATAAATATAGAAAAAAATATTTAAACAGGAAGAAAATAAAAAAATTTTAATATATTTATTCCATGCAATTTGTTTGGTCATTAGCATGGCTCAAAAAATACTAATTATTTTTTTAAAGTTAATTTTTAAATATTTAGCTCTGCTGACTACATGGAAAGTATGCCTAATACTATATTAACAACACCTATTTTTTTTCAGAAATTTTGCTAAATGTAATTTTTTTAAGATTTCACTTTTGAAATTGTCCCCTATTTTGAGAATCACCCATATATAGTAAAAAATGTTTTTTAAAAAAAGTTAGAGAGCGCTTACACACCATATTTGGACGTTTTATGCAAATCAGGAAAACACAAATAGACAATGTAACAAATCATAATAACATGACGTTGTGCATTTATTATTAGTAAAAGATGCTAAACATGCAAAAATTTCGCAATACAATATTTGTGGATTTACCATTCTTGTAGGAAATTTAACCAACAGGATTTGATCTAGTAACGATAGCATGCTGCCGACATTGAATGACTAATCCATCTGCAGCTATGTTCTTTATTCCAAGCCTTTTTGCATAAAACACCTCAATATGACATGTCAGCGCCCTCTATTGATTACTTTTGGTGTCATTTTTTATTATATATGGAAAAAATCTAAAATCCGTCTGATCATAATTGCACAAACCAAAAAAAATTTCAAGCATTACTTTTTTAATTATGGATCTTTAAATTTTGCACGAATTCATGACGCACCCGGTATTTTGTCGTGTTAGTTATAGAGAATATAATCGCGTACTCATATGCCATAGTTTTGTACAATGTTCAGGAAGAATAGAAAATAAACATTTTCAAAAAGTTTATCAACAGTTCGATCATACCTTGTTGTATCCTCCATGTAATTGGAGGTAGCAGCTGCCCACAATTTTATAGAATGGCGTTACATAATCTTTTTACAGTGCTCTGAAAAATATCACTACGCACATTAATTTGTTGTGAGCAAAGAACAGCAGATTAATCGGATTGCTTTTTATTTTTGCAAGATGTATTTTAACTCTTTTTACCTCTGGCGTTCTCATCAACGATATTATATTGCGTATTATTTCATCATAATCATTATTTTTTGTTAATTTCAAAATCTAAAAATTATAGTGTATATCTATACATCTAATATTATCTAATATTATTATATACTATTATCAAAATCTACTGATGTTTGAGCTTTTAGTAATATTAGTAATAATAATAATTTCCTTAATATCCCTGAACGAATTGTTTGCCAATTTCAGGGAAAAATTAAATTTTTTACTTAAAAATCTAAAAACTGATTGCAAAATTACAGATAAACCTGTAACTTTTTTTTTTCATAAAATATGTGTGTCACTCTTTAAAATTAAATTAAGACCGCTTTTCAAAATTTATAATTTATGACAAACAATATAAAATATTATTAAGTTTTTATGCATATTCAGTATTGTTGCATTACATTATTTTACAAAGTCTTAAAAAAATACTTTATACAAATGTCATAAAAAAGTGACAGATTTGAGCAAATAAAATATTAGTTATATTTCGGTAAAGCTTAACTTTTATGATTCGGGTCGTTATTTTTAATTTTATTCTTGAAAAATTGCAATTTCTCAAAAATAAAAAAAAAAACTTTAGCGAAAGGATTAACAAGATTTTAATAATTTTAATTAATATCTCGCTAGCAAGCACGCTAATAAGATATTAATATACTTGTAGAAAAAATGAAGTTATTTTATTAGTAATTGGTTCCCGGGATCTAAATTTATCACACACAATTACATCTGAAGCTTTCATTCTAAAGATAGAAGAAAGAAATTTGAATCTTCATAAAAAGCAAAATCGTAAAGTTATAATGATAATAAATCAAATTTAATAACAAGCCATACTAAGTACCTTTAAATTTACTCGTTTTTTTTTCTATAAAACTTCGCCTTTAATAATTAGACCAAATCCTCTTTTGTTAAGAAATTTTTTTGAAAAAGGTATAGATAACAATATTTCAAATCTAAAATGATTATATAATTAGAAAAGTTGTGAACGAACATCTGAAATATGTTTTTTTTCCTTTCGTGTTTTAAATAAATTTCGAAACTAATTAGGTAGCCATTTTTCAACATTTTAATAATGACGTAGATTTTTATATCTATTCAGTAATTTGCCAAGTTAATTTCACTAAAATTCCAAAATTTAAATTTAGAAATTCCTATATCAAATGTATTTGTGTCCGGATAATACAGAACAAAACAAAAATCTTGGGAAATTACTTAATAATTCTTGATAATTTCATTTTGTAATGTTAAACGCAAACGAATTGTTTTCCAATGTTGGGAAAAAATTACTTTTTCTGTTTATAAATCTAACAATCGTTTTCAAAATCAGAGAAGACAATTTTGCTGAATTTCAATAGATGCATCATTTTATAAAATTTAGAGAGTATAGATTTCTGCTTTAGTATGCCAATAGCCTAGAGACGAATTTTTGAAGATATTTGGAAAATGTCATATTACAACAAAAAATTTTGACTCAAAGACATTTTTTTAATAGCAGTTTCTTGTTCTTGTTTTAAATAGAGAGAATGAAAAGCATATTTAAAATAGATAATCAAACCACCCACTTTCCATGGAGATTTAACGAAGTATTAAATTTTTAGTTTATTAGTAAATTCTGAAAAAAAAAAATGACAATGGAAAATACATCGACATGCATCCTCATTAGCTCTTAGTATCACTGTTCTGTCAATCTGCTACACACTCAAAAAATCAATTTTATTTCGATTGCAATTTTCAAAAGACGATTTTGTTGATTGTTGTATTTTATTACACTACTGCTAACATATTTTTTTGTTAAATCCTCAACAGATAGCGATATTATTTTTTTTCGCACAAAAGTTTAATTTATAGCTCGATCAGCTACATTGATTTTTTTAATTAGGCTTTGAAATACTAAAGTTAAAAAAATCTACAAGTACATTGTTTACGAAGATACGTTTAAATGTGATATTTAAAGACTTTTTTCAAACTCGGAAATTTATAATAAGTATAAGATATACTTAAAGTTTGTTTGTTAAAGATATAGAACTGGCAGCAAAGTGATAAAAATCACTGGCAAGGGTGACGATCCTCAAATACTGAAATCTGGACCCGAAGTGAAAAAAAAAATCTATATTAAACAAAATTGTGGAATATTATTCTAAACGTACTTGCGTATTACTAATTATATATATATATTGTTGTATGGAAATGAACAAATATATTTTCATTCATATTTAAAAAAAAATTATATTTTAAATTCATTTATTTTTTAATTTCCTTTTGAAAAATTACGCCAAGTTGATAAGACACGAATGTGTAAATATCCACCTTGATACAAACCCGAGTAAAGACATTAAAGTGAACTCGAAAGTCAACGAAAATAATAACGTACCCAGACCCTACCGAGGATCATATCCTGTTCTGTTAAAATTGCATTATCTAAGACGATATAAAGCTTTGAAAAATACGACTTCGCACTTATATTGTTGTAAGGAAACAAAAGCAAATTATTTGAAATGCTATTCATTTTTACAAAATGTATTTTAACACGTTCGTAATGCTATTGCCTTTTTATTGTGCATTATTTAATCTTAACCATTATCTGTAAATTTAATAAGCGAGGCTGTTTTTTTTAGTAATCAGCTCTGAAAAATAATATTACCCTCATCCCGTAAAGCATGGTGACGTCACAATGACGTCACTGTGAGTCACTTTGGTCACATAATATCTGTGACCAAAATGCCACCACTCGGTGACGTCCCATTGTGACTGAGATGTGACTTTATTAAAATTTTTTAGAAAATTAAAAATATCCTTGAAAACATGTTATTTACTTTAAAAACATGTTTCTGGCAATTTATATATCGTTGCTTTTGTTACAGTTTCGTCACAATGTTAATGTCAAATTAATCACAAATGACACATTTTTCACAAGTTTGTCACATTGTGACCACTTTGTGAAACGTCACAAACGAGCTTTAAAACGGCCATAACGACTTTACATTTTAGTCACTGTGACTTCACATCGACGTCACGTTACGTCACATCGACAATCGATGGTCACAAAGTCACAGTGTGACTTCACAACAACGTTGCAGTGACGTCACCATGCCTTACGGGTAAGTATTCTATGTAAAAAATAGCAGAAACAAATCATATTCAAACCAGATAAATTTGTTTCATGCATATATATATTGTATATAATTATAACTGAAGCCATATTTACAGACTTTTATTCTTATATCTAAACAGACAGGACTATTTCTATTTATTTAAAAATCTTTTTGGATGCATAATGAAAATATTTTTGAATATCACGTCATTTCCTTCATCATCAAGCGTGAGCTTACTATTCAGCCGATTTTGATTATTATTTAAATAAATCATATGTTTGTAGATGATCCCGTGCTTGCTATTTTTTTTTCAAAACAATCCCATTTTCATATTTTAATTTTATAGTATAATCTCCTCTATGAATTTTTTCCCCAGATGGCAATAGGGTTAATTTCATTGTTGAAAAGAGAAGGGAAACCATGGGGCTTAACATATCGTCCCAGATGCCTTTTTCATATTACTGTCAATAGTAACTTTTAAAAAAGTTTTAGACAGAAAATGACGTCACTATGTAAAAGAATGCATTTTTACTCATAACACTTTTGCATTTAAATATTTCCTTTCACTTCATGAGCACTGAGATTCAGACTCTCCTTTCAGACGGCTTCAGTTGGTGAAAATGATGTCATAGTAACAATGCAATGAGTATTTTCTTTCGTTTAAATATTTTCCTGCAAGTGAATCTGGGAGAAAATTTCTGGATATTGCCGGCACTGAGATTGTATCTTTAACTAGAGTGCACGAATGTTTGCATGCAAACTTATAACTGAGAAGCTTGACATCAAGTCTGAAAATATACTTATTATATATCGAGTCAATATAATTTTTTTTTTTAAATTCAGTCAATCGAGTCTTTTGAAAATTTACATTTGTCGAATTCGACGGGTTTCGATTCGTTAATTTTTATATCTAATAATTGTAGAGTACATCTATACTTTAAATAATATGCAATCACTTATGTTTGAAATTTTAGTAGTATTAGTAATAATAATTTTCTTAATTATTGCTAAACCTGTGACCTGTGTGTATTGTTTTTCATAAAACATGTGTTTCACTCTTCAAACTCCACGTTTCAAAATTCATATTTTGTGTCAAACAATATCAAATACTAGTAACTTTCTATATTTATTTAGTTTGTTTGCATCACGATATTTTCCAAAGTTTTAAGAAATTGTTACATAGACTAATGTCATTTGAAAAATACGCAAAATGACTAATTTCGTTCGATTTCAGCTAATAAAATATTCTTAATTTTAGTAACGATTAACTCCTGTGATTTGGGTCATTATTTTTAATTTTATTCATGTAAGAAAAAAATATATATTATTTCAAAAATACAAAGAAAAATCAGTAGCGGAAGCGTTAATAAAGTTTAATAATTTTAATTGATTTTTCACTAGATAACACGCTAATAACATATCTCGAAATAAGATATCACCCTGTTTGAAAATAAGGTTGTCTTAATTTTAATTGGTTCCCAAAATCAAAATTTATCTCACACAATAACACCCGAAGGTTTTATTCTAAAAATGGAAGACCGAAATCTGAATCTTCCTAAAAAGTAAAATCGTAAAGTTATTACTATAATAAATCAAAAATAACAAGTCATACTGAATACCTTTAAATTTACATTTTTTTTTCAATGATATTTCGCCTTTAATAATTAGATCAGATCTTCTTACGTTAAGAAAATTCTATTAATAAAATACATATAAAAATATTTCAAACCTAAAATGATTATATAATTAGCAAATACACTGCTCAAAACAATTAAAGGATATTTGAAGTTTTATATAAAATAAAGATGTAAACGAATTTTTTTGCCGAAAATAGAAGAAGAGAATCACAAATGCAAATTTTTCTGGTTTTCAAACTGTGGAGTATGCAAATTTTGAGTTCGACGTCAAAAACGTCGCTTCAGCGGCAGCGAATGAAATTTGACTTTCAACTGGATAAAAGAGAATGAAGACAGGGATGATCGGCATTCAGTGATTACTTTGTTTCGATGAGTACGATGTCTCAGCGAAGTCATTTGACAGATTCAGAAGCTTGGAGAATAGTTGGTAGGTTAGAAGGGGGCCAAACTCAAGCCGAAGTAGCGCAAGCCATTGGAGTGTCACAAAGTGTCATTTCCAGGATCCGGAACCGTTTTTTGGAGAGTGGATGAGTAGGCCGAAGACCAGGGCAAGGTCGTAGACGGGCAACAATGCCCAATGAAGATCGGTATTTAGCGGTAACAGCTCGGAGACACCGAAACATGAACGCTACTCTTCTCCAACAACACCTTCGCTCGGCAACAGGCACCACGATTTCACCTCAGACTGTCCGAAACCGGCTCCATGCTGTAGGTCTGTATACTCGCCGACCAATGGTATGTGTTTGATTAACATCAAGGCATCGTCGCGACCGCAGCGAGTGGGCAACCGAGCATGTCAACTAGATGAGAAATGAATGGAGCAATACTCTGTTTTCTGACGAGTCCCGTTTTTCTGTGCATCCGGATAATAGGCGTATTTTCATCTGGAGGGACCGTGGGAGTAGAAATAATCCTGCGTTCGTGCACGAAAGCGTCAGATTTGGCGGTGGAGGAGTGTTGGTGTATGGTGGCATCTCCATTGATGGGCGCACTGACCTCTACATCATTCGAGATGGAGCTCTGACTGGTCGCCGATATAGGGATGAGATCCTCATACCTATTGTAGTCCCTTACGCTGCAGCAATCGGAGATAACTTCATTTTAATGGACGATAATTGCAGGCCACATCGTGCAAGGATTTCCTTTTCGAGGAAGGAATCGTTCAAATGGAATGACCAGCGTGTTCTCCAGACATGAAACCAATCGAGCACGTTTGGGACGCTCTAGGAAGACGAGTTTCTGGCCGCCAACAACCCCCACAAACTTTCCAAGAACTGGAAAGAACTCTTCTGGAAGAGTGGGGCAGAATACCCCAACTCGTCATTAATAGCCTCATTGAGTCCATGCCTCAAAGTTGTTCAACTTTGCTGGCCGCCCGTGGAAACCATACCCCCTACTGAAAATGATTTTCTTTGAAGAAAACACCTTTTCTTATTATTTTTTTCTCATATGCACAAATTGTGTTTTTTTCCTTTTGTGCACAAATGCGCAATAAAATGCATTTTTTCTGCCAAACATGTGTAATTTATCCTCATATAACCTACTATGTCTGTCGACCATGTATTAATCAGCTAAAAAGTTTCCCAGATACAAAATCCACCTAAAACTGCAATATCCTTTAATTGTTTTGAGCATTGTATATTAAAGAAAATTTGAACTATGTTTTTTTTTTAATTTCTTTTCTTGTTTTAAATGAATTTCGCAACTAATTAGGCAGTATTCTGCAACATTTTAATAATGATATAGATTTTTAGCACTTTCCAACAAAGTTGAAAAGTACTTATGCATTCGGTTTTTCTGGCCTCTGTCCGTATGGCCATCTGTCCGTCTGTCCGTCTGTCCACGCTCTAACTTCCGTAAATATACTCGGATTGTTATGAAATTTTTATGCGTTATTGAGGTTTACCCTAGCACGAACCCTATTGAAAATGAAGTATCTACCATGATTAGTTTATCTACAGAGAGAATCAAAATTTTCCCATTACATTACGGCCTATGGGGAAAAATCTTTAATATACTCGGATTGCCATGAAATTTTAGGACGTTATTGACGTTTACCCAAGCACAAGTCCTATCGAAAATGAAGTTTCTACCATGATTAATTTATCTACAGGGCGAATCAAAAGCTTCCCATTAAAATTACGGCCTATGGGGAAAAATTGTTAATTTACTCGGATTGCCATGAAATTTTAGGACGTTATTGACGTTTACCAAACCACAAGTCCTATCGAAAATGAAGTTTCTACCATGATTAGTTTATCTACAGGGCGAATCAAAATTTTTTCTATTACATTACGGCCTATGGGGAAAAATCGTTTCAAAGGAATTTTAGAGATGTTATAGCCTGTCAAACATATTAAAATATGCATTCTATAAAATATAAGGTGAAAATGTAGCTATTATTCATTTACAGGGCCACACAAAAGAATTCCATTAGATAATGGTAAAAGGGGGAATTGTGTGTGACATATTTTAAATATATTAAGCTTTTTCATGTATAATAAAATTGATATATGTCACTGAAGCTTAATATAAATTATACGGTACTGTCTTGCATAATATGAAGTACATAGCATTTACAGGGCCACACAAAAGATTTCAAATTGTATATTCTTTTCGAAGTACCGTATATGTGTCCGATGATGGCTGATGGAGGGATGAAATGCATTTTAATTATGATATTCGCGTTTATATTTCGCTAAATATATGCACATTATATGGTGTGTATAAATGTTATAGTTGATATACAGGGCTACATAAAAGAGCTCACCAACGTTGCTGAATATGAGCGTAAATTATTTAAATGTGGTTCTTAAATAAGCCATGTATTTTTTCGCTGAGCTGCATTAAATTTACTGAGAAATGTTTGCAGAATATAGATAAAGGGATATATAGGGCCACGCAAAGAATTCGGTACATGGACGCTTATGAATGATGATTTATGAAAATGTGATTTTAGTTGTTTTAAAAGTGTTTTAGTTTGCAATAAATTTTAGCCTAATGCTGACGTGTAATAAAGGTACAATGTAAACTACAGGGCTGAACAAAAGTATTCAAGTATGTTTCCATCTAATAGTATGAATTGCTGAAAAAGAAATTTCAAGCTACTGGGTATTTCCTTGCTAAGCTAAATTTCCCCATTATATGAACTGACATATGAAATACAGGGCTGTTCTAATGTACCGTAATACATATTTGGGTATATTTGGCTATACACTATTATATCCCTAAATAACAAAATTTTGTTAAAGATTTCATGAAGTGTTGGAAAGTGTTTCATAATCTATGCTTAACGCATGATTTTTCTTACTTGTTACATATATTCAATAATTTTTCAGAATTAATTTTACTGAAAAATCCAAAATTTCAATTTGGTCAATCCTGCATAAAATGAGTTTATTTGTGTCCGATAATTCAAAACCAAACAATAACAATCGAAAATTATTTAAAAATCGTTGATAGGTTCATTTTGTAATAACACAAACGAATTAGTTTCCAATTTTGGGGAAAAAAATTGTTTAAGAAAATCTAAAAACGGATTAAAATTTAAGAGATGTGTCATTTATTTAAATTTACAGAGCACATATTTTGGAATTAGTATGCTAATAGCCTAGAAAAAAATTTCTGAAGACATATTTTGGAATTAGTATGCTAAAAGCCTAGAAAAGAATTTCTGAAGACATTTGGAAAACATCGTAATGCAACAGGATAAACAAAGTTCAAAATCTTTTTTTTTTTTTAAACAATTTATTTTAATTGAATTTATATCTAAATTGAAACAATGGAATGCATGTTTAAAATAGATAATAAAATCCCCTTTTTGCACAGAGATTTATAGAAACGTTCTATTTTTGTTTTATTATTAAATGGATAAGTAAAATTACATATAGTAATTAAAAATGTACCAAAATTAACCATCATTAAACATGCAAAAAATATCAAATCACAAATACTACAAAAGATAAATTGTCTGTTACATTGACCGACACATTTTTTCAGTATAAACAATAAACCAGAGAAATACGATATCATACATATGAAGACGTGAATTTTAAAATTCGCTTTTTAGAGAAAATATAATTTTGGAAAATCGCAAAACTTCTGACTGCGGTTATTGTTTTTCATACCAAATGAAGGTTGCAGAATGCTAGAAACAGACGATGAAAAAAGTTTCTACACAGAATTTTCGAATATAGAAATCATGATTTTGAAAATGTGGATAAGGGAAGTTATGTAACTCATGTCCTAATATATAAAGACTTCGCCATTGCGCCAGCGGCAAAGTAGATGAGAGAATAAATTCACCATATTGCAAGTGCCCAATTTTAAAGGGTGCCCGAAGTGCCCAAGTTAAATACTTATGAAAATTTATCACTTTCTAGGTCATATAGTGTGTTCGACATTTTTAGACATTTTGCAAACTCAGATAAAAATAACATTTACTTTATGATGGATTCAACCTAGATGCAGGTATTTATTCGTTTGCTGCATCGCAAAAATCATTGAACTATTAAGAAATGGAGTTAAAAGGACATTTTAGTTTTTATAAGTAAAAGAACAAATATGCCCAAATGGAGATCCAAAGATCGAAGAGATTACATTTTTAACTTTTTAGAATTCCTTGAAAGTAATATCGTAATCCTGAATTACATTTGATTGTAAAATTTTATTTGATAATATTTTGATAAAATAAATTAGTTTTTTTGTATGCGCAATACATTTAAAATGTAGTTGTGTTTAATAGTTTCCGTGCTGAATAATTTAATTTTGAAGAATAATTGCTATATTAGCAGTTATTATTTTATTTCAATGATAGTTATTTTAAACATATTAAAAAAGTAGTCAGATGTGGCCATCCCAAAATTTTCTTCTATCTAATGCATGTTAATACTTCCTGAAAAAATGCAGCCAAGCAACAGCAGCAGTCGGGTGGTTTAAACCAAAATCTAATAAGTAACAACGGATATCAACTTGCAACTGAATCTGAAGTTTGATAAAAATCCGTGCATTAATTTTTGTGATAAAACTATTGCAAAATCTTAAAACAAAATCTGCATAACACCGCCGCATTTTGGATGATGTAAACCAAAAATTATCCAGGATAAACTTTTTATCAGGTGCTAACTGAATCTAGAATGTAATGAAAATCCAATGCATTAGTTTCTGAGATAGATTTATTGCGAAATCGTGAAAAATTTAGCACAGCAGTGCCATTTATAGGACGATTTGCACCAAAAGCTAAACGCTAAATGCATCATGGCAGCACCACATTTGGAGTGATTTACACCAATAAGTAATGAGCGCCAGGTTGTATTAAGTAAATATATTTTATGAAAATTCACGCACTAGTTCCTGAGGTAAGGTTATTGTGAAAATTGCAAATAATGCAGTATAGCAGTGCCACCTGTTGAGCGATATACACGGAAAAATAATCTGATTTAGTTTACAAGAAGGTCTTACAGAATCTTGTGAAATTTTGTGCATTAGTTTTTAAAATAGAGCTATTACGAAAATCATGAAAAATAGTGCCACTCGTTGAGCGCTTTGCTTCAAAACGTAATCAGCAACATAACATATCAAGTACTAACTTAACTCAAAGTTATATGATAATCCATGCACTAGTTCATGAAATATGACTATTGTGGAAAAAGTGAATAATGCAGCACAGCAGAGAAACCTGTTAAGCGATATAAATAAAAAATAATCAGATCTAGCTTATGTCAAGTAGTAACTGATTCTAAAGTTTTGTGAAATTCCGTGCATTAGGATCCACCTACAATATTTTTGTCACATAAACACAGACAGACAGACTGAAACAAACTGACAAACTCGGAGACAGACATTTTATAAAAATGTGTTTTTCGGATTCTCTGATCTCTAAAACATGTAAATTTGTTAAAAACCGGATTTCGAAAATTGTCATGCCTCCAATACTTTCTTCTTGTAAAGATAAAAAAATATATAAACATCATGAAGTTGTTAAAAATCAGTTTTTCACGACAAATATTATTGTACTTTTATTTTAAACACAATCAATCTGATTAGTAAAGTTATCGTACGAATTAAACAAATTTGTATGCTTGTGTACAAATTGCCAAATGAATTAAAAATTGTCCAGGCTGGGAATCGAACCATATGTATATCGGTTGTTTACAGGATCAACGTTATATAGTTTAATCTCACTGGGACGACAAACGGTGAGCATTTCTCGCTTAATGCTAATAACATCAGGTCTGTCATTTTGACAGCTCAACAGAATAAACCGTCGGGAAGGAGCTCTATATAAACAATGTAACGTAGATATTAACTACGTATGTACGTACCAACTTACAAAAACGAAAACGTCCCTAAAATTTCTTTAAGTAATTAAAACAAACATAAATATACATAATTATTAATTAATTAAACATATTAAGGAAAAAAGGCATAATTAATAATTATTTATATGTACTTAACCGATATACATCTTTATTATCTGTGGTATATGCGTGTTCCAAGTTGTCTGTCTTTTCTTTGAAACCAAAATCTTTTATTTCCATATAAAACATAACGAAATTAAATCATAAATAACATAAAAGATTTTTTTATTATACGAGTTTCCTTTAATTAAAAAAAATATTTTAAAGTTTTAAATAAATAAAACCTCTAATTATATTCTAAAATGATTTTTGTAAATGATTATATATATTATATTAGAAAATTCTCGAAAGGTATTCGAAACATTTTTGAGGTTTCAAATAAAAATATCCTATTACTGATAAGTCTGCTTATTTTAATGAACTCTGGAAAACATTTAGTCATATAAGCATGGCTTGATTTGTTATTTAAACCAACGTCTTGGGTCAGTCATAACTGATCATTATAAACAATGGAGTTTAGAGCAATAAATAGCCTCATTTGAGGCGATACAGCTCAAATTAATGAGTAACGTTGGAAATTTTCTAAGGAAGAAACGAGATATTTGGATTGGAGATCATTTCGGTATGTTTCGGTCCAACAACATTTTCAGCGTCACTTTTTGTCTCAGATTTTGAATCGAAAACGAAACTGAATTTTCGGTCGATTTCTAGAATTAAATAATTTACTTATTTTTATTAAAAGCGTACTTTAAAGTTAACCGAAACAATGCTATTTTCTTCGAAATATTAAAATTATAAATTTATCAATATGAATTAAATAATAAATATAGCCATTTTACGTAGGTAATAATAAAATGACAATGACATGAATATTTAAAAAAAGATACAGTTAAGAGCCCACACTACTGATTGAAAAAAAACTGAATGATAATGTTAAGTGTATGGGGACGTTCTTTTCAAATATATAGCTCAAATTTTAATATTTTAACATTATTTTTTTACATAGGATAGATGAGGACGATCTACAACCGGGTTCTTACTTTTCGATTTTCGTTATATATTTTTATATTATGATAGTTTCAGTTTCAGGACCGTTTCTTACCGGTATCGAAAGTTAAAGATTTTTTTAGGTGCGTTCGTAATTATGTAAATACGTAGCACCTATTGTTGTCGTTCAGTCCGTCCGTCTGTCCGTCCGTCTGTCTGTCTGTCCGTCCGTCCGTCCGTCCGTCCGCATATAACAACGCGAAAACTACCCAACCGAATCGTTTGAAATTTTAAATATATTATTATTACATAATTTTGTCGAGTCATTTCAAATTTTAAGAAAATCGGACGCATAGATCAATTACAGGGACAATCAAAAGGATTTCGTTACATTACGGTCAATGGGGAAAAAATTTCAAAAGCATTTTAATCGTTTGAAATTTTTAATGCATAATTATTACATAATTTTGTCAAGTTATTTCAAGTTTTAAGAAAATCGGATGCATAGATCAATTACAGGGACTATCAAAAGTATTCCGTTGCATTACAGTTAATGGGGGGAAATGTTTCAAATGCATTTTAATGATGTTACACTTATTCGAACGTAATACAATTGATATACATCTATAAAGTAGATATTATAATATACATTTTGCATAATCTGTGGTGCAAAGAATATTTGTTATTGATTTACAAGGCCACACAAAAGTATTCCATTGCATAATGGTATAGGGAGAACATTGTTTGGTGTGCATTTTAAGTGTAATTATTTACAGTTTTATGAGATTGATATATGAGAGTGATATTTTTAAAACTACGTTATCGTATGAACGCACCTCATTTGCTACGCTTCACGTGCAATTTACAATTTGTTTAAATCTGAAATCAAAATTGAAAAAGTAAAATGTAGCCCGGTTGTAGATCGTCCCCAGTTATCATATACAAAACAAAATCATGTAAAAATAATGAAATTTGAGAGAGATATTTGAAAAGAACGCCCCGGTAGACTTAACATAATCATCCGGGTATTTTTCAGTCAGTAGTGTGAGCCCTTAATGAAAATACAGCTACAAATAATGTTGAAAATTCTTGAAAGGGAAATTAAAATTTATAAATTAGGGGTGTGTATGTGTAACTCACAAAGTTTTGAAAAAAAATAAAAAAAAAGAAATGTGTAACACACAAAGTATCTTTTCTTTTAATTTAAATTTAAAGAAACTTTAAAAAATTTTGTACATTTAAGAATTATTTTTTGAGTTATGATAATTTTTCAAACCCAATTTTACAATAAATAATTAAATAAATAAATAAAAATCAACTTTTAGAAAAAAAATTATCTAGTTTTTGAATTTTTTCAGCAAATATAAATGTCTAAAAAGTTTGAAAATTTGAAGTAAGTTTCAGAAATTTTTCATTAATTTAATAAACAGAAAATAGAAAATTTTCTTGAAATTTTCATTTTTAATATCTTATAACCTGTTTATCTAAAAATTATTTTACAAAGAGGTTTTTTTTTTAATGCAGTACAGCATCGAAAAACCTATTTCAAAAGAACAAAAAAGAAAAGGAAATTCGCAAATAAAATTTCTACTTTTACAGAATTTAGAAGATATTATAGCTTACATTTTAAACATGTATACTGAAATAAAATCGATTTTCCACTATTGTTCTGAACTAGTAAGTATTTCAATAGAACGAATTGCCTTCTTACATAAATTTACATTTTGATTTGAATAATGGTTTTGACAATTCCTTGGTGCATTTCTTTGGTGCTATTGCCCTTGCACTTTTATGTTACTTCCCCAAATTATTTCTATTATTTTAATACTGTGGTTAACAGTCAAATTTGTTTTGGTGCACCTAGTTTATTTATAAATCTTTCTTTTGATTTATATTAGTGCATTTTTTCTTTTGGTAAACATCTATAGCTAATATTGAGCTAAAACAAGCTTCAGCTACTTCCCAAACAATGTCAGAGAGAGATAATAAATTTAGGTCTACTTTTGGACAATCGCAAGTTTCAATATCCCCTTTACTTGAATTTTATGAGGAAAATTTAACAAAGTTTTCAGACACAATTATCGCTGAGGCCACAGCGTTTCAAAATCAAATAAAACATCAAAGCAACACTGATGCACTTGTCTCTAAGTTTACGGAACTCAAATTCACAATCGAATGGGACCTAGGTATTTTGAAAGAGACCTTTCAGGTACTGAAAGATGAATATGCTAAGGTAAAACATGAAAAGGAAAATTTATTTTTGGTAAACAACAAACTGTCGGAACGAGTACGTGACTTGTCTCAGGAACTAAAAATTAAAACTAAACCGCACATATCAAATACTCAAAAAGAACACACTCCTTCGGTTAATACTGCTTGTTTAAAATCTGTTCAGAATATGTCCACGCAGACAGATAACAACCTCATTATCAGATCTCCACACACTACAATACATGAAAGTTGCAATACACATCCCTCTTTTTCTAGAAATCAACAGGTTAATGATTTATGTGACAGTAACAATTCTCATCCCAGTATTTTCAGTACCCCTGAGAAAGATAGTAGTAGTTTTATCCCTGTTGTAATCATGCGTGTGCCTGAAATTTTTGGCATACCTGACATTCTGTTGACTATTTCAAATCTAACTGATACTTCTTCGCCTCCCATTCAATTTTAAAACAAAATAAAAATAAAGCATTGTAATTTATTTAACTGGATTTTTCTAATGCCATCCCAATTAGCTGAACCTTTGCTTGTGCGTAAACATATCATTATTCAGTCCACAAGGTTTAATCTTAAAAGGTACATAGATATAAAAAGATGATTTACATGTCAAAGTCTATTTCATTTAAGTAAGTTCTGCCCTAATGACATAATATGCCCTGTCTGTACTATGTCGCATAAAGATCCTAATTGTGTAAACACACCAAAATGCATTAATTGCATGAGGTGCAATGAATCAAGTAATACCCATTTTGACATTCAACATACAGCTTTTTCTCATAACTGCCCAGCTGTCAAGAGATATATAAATATACAAAGACAATTGCTTCATACAACTGAGTCTATTTCAAATGAGAAATAATGTTTTTTTCTTTAATTTAATTTTCCTGGTCACACACTACATACTACAGGATAAATTCACTACGCTTTTTATGCATTCTTTATACATTTTGACAGTCTTGTTTTTCCATTTTTATAAAATATTTAGTATTTTGTTCCCTCACATTTCCTGTTACACTTTAAATTTTAACAAGTTTTCTTCATTCAAATGCATTTTATTTCTTTTTCTTATTCGGCTATCAGGGGCCAGATGGTTGAGTAATAGAAAGAAGGCAAGTAAGAGTGAAAATTTTGATGCGGGTCGTCAATTTTGTTTTTCACTTGGTTTTGGTTGTTTCGCGTTGGTGTACACAATCAATTTAAACATATTTACACAATCAAGCACACCTTTCTTCTCCCTTTAATGTTTTGTTTATGCAGTAACAAGAATGCAGTTAACATTAACAACATTTCAACTCTATTATTATAGAGGCTACATTTTCCACAGTTAATAAATTTTTCATGGGGTAAATTTTTTTGGGTTCTCAATTAAATTTTAACTTTAAAAGGATTGATGATAGTATAATTACATTTTTTTTACTTTCCCTCAACTTTGAGTTATATTTTTCTTTCAACTTATGGTCATGTGTTTTTCTCTATGTCATGGTATATCAGATACCAGGTCATGTGATTTCTTTTACACATTTTTCTTTCATGTGTTTTTACACAAGGTCATGTGCTTTTCTCTAAGTCAAGGTATATTAGATACCAGGTCATGTGATTTCTTTTACGCATTTTTTTCTTTCATGTGTTTTTACATAAGGTCATGTGCTTTTCTCTAGGTCAAGGTATATTAGATACCCGGTCATGCGATTTCTTTTACACACGTTTTTTTTCCTTCAGGTGTTTTTGCACAAGGTGATGAGATTTCTTACACTATAACATTGTTTTTGTTTTTTTTCTATATACACTCAGTCATGTGCAATACACTAGGTCATGTGGTACACACTAGGTCATGCGAATACACATTAGGTCATGTGCAACATATCAGGTCATGTGGTTTCTTCTTTTTCTCTTGTTTCTCGGGTTGAGGATTGTACACCAATTTCACTTGTTTTCTCAAAACTGGTTCATGAACACACACAATAACACACAACACTGTCATGTCATGTGTTTACATTTTTACACTTTTGTCATGTGATATGAATCCTTCCCTCATTAAATATAAAAAATACTTTGTATTTAGGTAGTTGAAAACCTCATTCACACAAATATCTTGGATATTTTTTTCTTTTAACACACTTACCGTTAAATCCTCTTCGGTTCATTTTGGTTTTGTTTTTGTTAAAGGCTCATCCTAACACAAAAAAGACAGTTGACATTTTTACAGTTTGTCATGCTCACATTTAACCATTTCATCTTAATTGTTTAATGTTTATATTTATTCCCTTTACATATTACAGTTCTTTAAAATACATTTAGTCCATTTTTGTTTGTCAAATTTACATTGCATGTTTATTTGGATTTTTTTTCACACTACATGTAAATTCCCTTGTTACACTTACCTCTTTTTGTGTAGTGGCAGTACATAAAAAGAAGGTCACTTAGTTCACTAATAATTAATTTTCATTACATGCATTTTATCACGACGTTGTAGTTCAACATTAATTACAAATTATGTTGGACAGTGGAATAGTACCATGCAAAAAAAAACAAAAAAAAACCTTTTATCATTCTTATTTTTGAAATATTCCAGTTGTAGTAGCACCTATCCTGACTATGTGTTTACCTTACCCGGACTGACTGTTTCAATTTAATTTATGAGATGCATTACATTCATCTTATATTTTATTTTATTTTTCTAATTTATCCCTCAAAAGTCGTGAACCGTTCAAAATTGTGCCCTAAGGTTTCACGCCACTACTGTCTTGCGAGACATTTCATTTTCACCTTGAATTGGCCTACCAAATCTTTTAGGTTAAATTTTTATGTGACTTCCAAGCGCGCTCCTTTGGTAGATCAGTGCGATTTTACTGAGGAGCGGGGCGGACTTATATTGTACGCAATATGGGTTCGTCCACTACTCCCTCTTCCCCTAGGGGGACGTCTTAAACCGAAGCCATAATACTTGTACTTTTTATACAAGATTAAGGGCTACAATCTTTTTATGGGCATGCCAGTGGTATCTCTTTTTTTAGTAGTCCTGTGCCTTATGCACAAATTTTCATTTTCAATTTTTAACAGCATACATCATTTTTAGAACATATTATCTTAGTTAGTTTTCTTTTATTTTTGTTTTAAATATATACTATTTGTGTTTTGTGTTTTATATATATATTTTTTTTTGCTTGCAATTATGCCAGTTTGATCTCAAAAAGGATCAATTTAAAGAGAAGTTATCAAATACTAAGCTTACAGGTGATCACAAATAAATAAATAAATAAAATACTTCTCTCAATTTTTGCTCATGACAAAAAATAAACAGCTGGTACCTGCGCCACAAAAAAGAAATTTTATAAAGGATCCGATATTAATTAAATATTTTGTGGCAAGTTTGAACTATTAAGGAGCTCCCTGTCATGATGATTATAAAGATAGATATGGTCATTGTTTTTATTTATCTACTTTGCAAGCAAATAGTACAACCAATCATTTTTGTAGTACTTATATATATATATACTTGTATGTCTTTTGATATGTGTTTTTGTATATATTTTGGTAGACGGCACATTCAGTATCCTCAAAATAATGACAATAATAGCAAAAAAAAACTTTAATACATGTATTAAGTTTTTTGTGGTGGCCAGGGTGAGTTATGTAGCGGAGATTATCGCTACATATCTTTTCCCCTTCATAAATGCAATAATTATTTCCCTTTAATAAATTCTTAGTTTTATTTTAGATTCCCTTTTCTCTAATAAACCCATTAGTTAAATTAATTCTACATTTAATAGTTAAGCTCTAGCTTTCATCCTCCCACTATTAGAAGTTTCAACTTTTCATCTTTTGGAGCTCTCTGTAGAAAATAATAATAGAACTTTCTTTCTCACAAATTTCTGTTGTGTCTTTAAAAAAACATCTGCCCATAGATACCGCGCTTATTAACAAAATAAAGAAATCTCTGGGCTTTGTTCATCATAATCTTTTATCCGTTACATTTTTATTAACATCTGCCTTCCACACCCTGTTTTCATTCTCACAATTAATGCTTAAAGCTAGAAATACTTTTGTCTCTGTTTATCCTGATTGTGCTGTCTTATCTGTTAATTGCGCATCTGGATAACATAAGGTTTTGTCTGCAAAAGGCAAATGTATATAAAGGTTTGCTTATCTCATATACTTCCCAAGCTTAAAATATTTCTGTAACCCTATAAAATACCGTAAAAGTTAGCTGATACTGAAGGTGTGATCTACCAAATATCGCCAAAATTCTTTGTATGAAAAACTTCTTATGCCTTTTGGCGATAAGGGCTATGACGCTGTGTCGTCACTTCGCCGATTGCATTCATACCGTTAACATGTAGCTCACTAGATCTCTGAGATTTACCTTCCCCTTAGGGGGACCTGCAGTCTGTTATCTCTGGCTAAATAAATGTATCGTCGTAAAATGTAACTCTCGCTTTTTCGGAGTTTTTTTGTGTGTGCTTCTTTTTGGTAAATCACCTAAAATGTGAACTAACACTGAATGGGCCTGTGAACTAACACCTTCACAGCATCTACAATAAAATACCAATATTTTATACATGTCTTTGAACATTGTATCTATATGCCACTTTTGGCATGGTTCATAAAATAAATATGAAAATATTAGAAAGTTGTATATTTTTAAAAAGAAAACTTTCACAAATAACGGAATATGTATATGTACTGACTGTGTTATTTCAAATGCCAGTTAGTTAAATTTGTTGTTTAATTTAATAAATAATGAATGGAAAAACATCTATAACTGTATTACTTGTTTATTACGTATGTCTTAGAAAAGACGAAATTTGAAAAGTTTTTTGAGATGTTAGAAAATGCACTTAGTACAAAAATGGCTTTTATTAGTTTGCTGTATTATTATATTTTATAATGAAACATAAATCATAAACATATATTTATAATAAACACATAACATAGGCCAAGAAAAACTATTAAATGCAACTTCTTGATATATATTAAGATATTTCCACTTTCACTCCCCCTTTCTTTACGAGGTGTAAATTGCAAAATCACTAAAATCCGTATTTATTTTATTATTTATTTATTTTATTTTATTTTTACTTTTTTTTAGGATGGCTTTTTTGAATTTCACGTTCATAAAAACTGTTGGTGAGACATGATTTATGTTTTAAAATTTTCGATTTGTTGCTGAAATATGACCAAAAGTTTTTAAATTTTCAACGAACCTTTAATTGCTTGAGAGGAATGGGGTCTAAATTTTTTAGTGCATGTTTCACTATTTTAATAGATTTATATTCTATAACGTCTTACTCTACCTAAAACAACTGCTGAATTATGGCGAAATATACTAAATTTTAAGTTTCCTCAACTTTATCCATCAAAAATGTGGAATTTCTATAAGGGGTATTCAAAATATTATTTCTAAGTGCACAATTATCCCCCTCCCCCCAATTTTCATGCTTTTGGGTTTAGAAGTTTCCGCTGTGGGCTGTTTATGCGTCATTCAGGACAAAATCTGTTGTATGTATGCAGATTTTATATATTTTAATGTATACACTGTAAAAAAAATCAAGAGGTTACTAAAAATTTTTTAGTAAATTTGTATTCCACGGAATTTTTTAGTAACCATTACAAACTATTTTTTGCAAGTGAAAGAAGCATTTCTTTTGTAAACTGAACAAAAGAATTTTTTGTATAACTAACTTGAAACTTTTTAGTATGAGCCACCAAGCAAATTTTAGTAATAGGTCCAAAAATATTTTTAATAACTGTTACGTGCGCCCGAAGGGCAGCAGCTTCCTTCGAGCTGCATCTAGACTTCTGAAGCGGGAGATTTCCGGCCAAACCGCAATAGATGGCAGCATCAAACATTGCTACCTGCTCTGACAGGATTTCATAATCCCTTTATCAACGAGTACTTACACTACATACATTCGGGGCGTATTTGGAGGTGGCCAGTATCGAACCCGGGACCTTTTAGCCTGGAGTCCGTTACTATAACCGCTATGCTATCAAGGCCACACCAAGAGAATTTTAGTAATAGCTATTAAAAATACAAAACTATTAACTCTATTCGTTGCTAACTTTTTTCTAGTAATTCTTACAGATTTTCTTGTAACCGACTGAGATTACTAAAAATTTTTTAGTAATTACAAGGATCACTAAAGTTTTTTAGTAGATCGACCCTTTTTTTACAGTGTAAGGTACTCTTTTAACCACTTAAGTGATATCTGTTTTAAAAAAAAAAAAAAACTTTGAAATAATGGCCGTATGTTTCATATCTTTTACAGAATTTTGTATCTTTTGTCAACGGTTTATCTTTTACCAACAGAAATTTTTGCCTTATTGAATCAGAAAAATGTTCGGATTAAAACGAAATTCATAATAAAAATTTACTGGTGAGAATATTGATTGGGATATGCATGCCAGTACGTGGTACGGCCAAATAATCGCCAGTATGAAGTACGGGCAAATCAGAGAAGAGGTTAAAAGCACGTGACACATTTAAATTAAATACATTTAGCATAAAATTACATATGAAAAAAGTCCTTCTGGTAATGCCGGGAGGAAGAGGTAGCTTTCATATACTTATTTATTTATTTATTTATTTTAAATTAACTTATATTATTGAACCATACGAAGATCAAATTTGTGGAACGCGATTTTATGAGATTGAATACTAGTTTTTGACTGAATACAATACTGAATATTAATAGGAATTTTTAGAAATTAGTCATATGTTATTCAACCTGGTTTTATTTTCAAAGATTTAGACAGTGGCCAAATTCTACGATATCATGAAGTGCATGCCATTTTAAAGCAACATGATGGATAAAACAAACCAATGAGCTCGGTCGAAATCTTAATTCATGTATACATGCACACTCATATCGAAATCGATTAATATATACGACTGCTGTTGCGGGCAAATTGATTTTAAAAAATTTCATCCATATTAGAAATTTAAACTGCAATATCTCAGGCGTTTTTTAAGATAAAAAGAAAGCAAAATATACTTTGGAATTTATTATTAAGAGAAATACTTTAGAAAGAACCTTTTTTCATTTTCTAATTTTTTGTTTGTAAAACATTATACATTTAAAACATTTTTGACAAACTTAAATGGCTGCCATTTTGAAACAAGATGACGGGTGAAGTTGGCCTGTGAACTTGGTCAAGACATTGGTATGTACTATGTACACACGTAGTTATATCCAAATTAGTATATAAATATGCTTATTATCGCGTGACAAACTGAACACCGTTTAAAAATGTCAACCACACTTTTGATTGGAAATTGAAAGTACTATAACTAAGCCATTTTTCAAGATATAGATGAAACAAAAAATGCTCTGGAATCTTTGTATCAAGGTCAAATACACAAAAGAAAAATCTTTTTCAATTTCATACTTTTTTGCACCTAATTTTAAAATTTAAATAAAAAAAAATTAATATTCTGGCGTTTTGAAACAAGCTGACGGATGGAACTGGCCAACGAACTCGGTCCAGACATCGGTATGTAATATGTATGCACCAAATTTCATCCAAATCGGTTTATAAATACGCGTGTTATCAGGTGACGAGAATCAGATCATTTGAAAAAGTGAGCAACACTAGAAATTAAAAGTACTATAACTCAGCCATTTTTTAAGATACAGACGAAATAAAAAATGCTCGGGAATCTTTGTATCAAGGTCAAATGTATAAAAGAAAAATCTTTTTCTATTTCTCACTTTTTTGTACCTAATATCAAATTTAAAGTTCTTAAAAAAAATTAAATGGCCGCCATTTTGTAACAAGATGGCGGATGGAACTAGCTAATGAACTTGGTCCAGGCCTCATTACTTACTATGTACACACCAAGTTACATCCAAATCTATTCATAAATACGCGTGTCATCATGTGACAAAAATCAGATTATTTCAAAATGTCAAACATAAGAATAATTCAAAGTGCTATAACTCAGTCATTTTTTAAGATATAGACAAAATAAAAAGTGTTCTAGAATCATTGTTTTAAGTTCTAACATATTAAAAATATTTTTCAACTTTTAATTTTTTTCCATTTAATTTTAAATTTTAAATTAAAAAAAATTAAATGGCCGCCATTTTGAAACAAGATGGCGGATGGAACTGTCAAACGAACTCGGTCCAGGCCTCATTACGTACTATCTACACACCAAGTTACATTCAAATCGATTCATAAATACGTTTGTTATCACGTGACAAAAATCATTTCATTTCAAAATGTCAGCCTTAAGAAAAATTCAGAGTGCTATAACTCAGTTATATTTTTAAGATATAGACAAAATAAAAAGTGTTCTGGAATTGTTGTTTTATGTTCTAACATATAAAAGAAAAATATTTTTAAACTTTTAATTTTTTCGCATTTAATTTTAAATTTTAATTAAAAAAATTAAATGGCCTCCATTTTGAAACAAGATGGCGGATGATGTTGGCTAACGAACTCGGTCGAGACATTTGTATGTACTATGTACATACCAACTTTCAATCAAATCGGTTCATAAATGCATTAGTCATGGCATGACAAAAATCATATATATACACAGGGTGTTTCTAAATTCATGGTCCAAACTTTAAGGGGTGATAGTACACATCAAGACAAACAATATTTAAATAGGAAACCAAGGGTCCCAAAGTCTTCTGAAGAAGATAGGCGCCATTAAAGTTTAGGGTCCAAAAATTCAAATGATTATGAAAAACAGAAAAATTGGTCGATTCGTTTGCGGTTTTCACTAAAATTATTCTTTATGTCAGTATTGTCTTGAAAATAAATTTTAAAGATAAATTTCAAAAAATGACGATAGAGGGCGCTTTAGACTTTAGAGTAATGAACAACTATTTTTTACCGTTATTTTTTGCATCTCATTAAAGGTTTCGTAAGCTTAGACTTAAACTTAAATTTTGAGCTCAAAATCTGAATAGTTGGAAGCAGTTAAGTAGCACAAACTTAACTGTGTTCAGAGGGTTTTAATTTTAAATAATTATAAAAAACGGAAAAATTGGTCGATTGATTTGCGGTTTTCACTAAAACTATTCTTTATGTCGGTATTTTATTGAAAATGAATTATAAAGATAAATTTCAAAAAAATGCCGATAGAGGGCGCTTTAGACTTTGGAGTAGCGAACAACTATATTTTACCGTTTTTTTTCGCATCTCATAAAATTTTCTTAGAAGCTTAGACATAAACTTAAATTTTGAGATGAAAATCTGAATCGTTGGGAGTGGTAAAATAGAGCAAACTGAACTGTGTTCAATGGGGGTGGGGAGGTTCAAATTTCAAATTATTTTAAAAAACGGAAAAATTGGTCGATTCGTCTGCCGTTTTCGCTAAAAGTATTCTTTATGTTAATATTTCCTTGAAAATAAATTTTGAAAATTAATTTCAAAAAATACCGATAGAGGGCGCCTTAAACTTTAGAGTAACCAACAACTATTTTTAAGCGTTATTTTTTGTATCTAATTAAATGTTTGCAAATGCTTAAATTTAAATTTTGAGCTCAAATTCTAAATCGATGGAGGGGTTAAGAAGCGGAAACTGAACAGTGTTCAGGAGTTAAAATGTTACCCTCCCCACCCCTCGAACACATTTCAAATTTCCACAATAAATTACTCAAAACGATGCAGATTTTGAGCTCAAAATTTAAGTTTGAACTTTTACAAACATTTAATTAGATACAAAAAATAACGGTTAAAAATAGTTGTTGGTTACTCCAAAGTTTAAGGCGCCCTCTAACGGTATTTTTTAAAATTAATCTTTAAAATTTATTTTCAAGGAAATATTGACATAAAGAATAGTTTTAGCGAAAACGGCAAACGAATCGAACAATTTTTCCGTTTTTTATAATCATTTGAAATTTGAACCTCCCCACCCCCATTGAACACAGTTCAGCTTGCGCTACTTAACCACTCCCAACGATTCAGATTTTCATCTTGAAATTTAAGTTTATGTCTAAGCTTCTAAAAAAATTTTATGAGATGCGAAAAATAATGGTAAAATATAGTTGTACGTTACTCCAAAGTCTAAAGCGCCCTCAAAAATTCAATGTGCTATAACTCAATCATATTTTAAGATATAGACAAAGTAAAAAGTCTTCTGGAATTGGTTTTTTAAGATCTAACACATAAAATTAAATTATTTTTCAACTTTATTATTTTTCGCATTTAATTTTAAATTTTCAATTTTTTAAAATCTTTTAAATGGCCTCCATTTTGAAAATAATGTCGTATGATGCTGGCCAACGAACTCTGTCGATATATTTGTATGTACTATGTACATACCAAGTTTCATTCAAATCGGTTCATAAATACGTTAGTTATCGCATGACAAAAACAGATATATATATATATATGGTTATATATATATATATAAATATATATATATATATATATATGTCAACATTTGAACGGAGGGTGGTTTTGGTGTCTGGGGGTCATGATCGGTGACAATATACCAAAATTTTCTTTAAGTGCTTTCCTCCGGACGGCTGCAATAGGTAGTTTTTTACTTTTTTTAATGAAAGCTACCTAAAATCTTATTTACGACAGAAATTTAATTTCATATTTTAGACAAATTTGTTTATACAGATAATTAGCTGATATATAATTTTTCATTATCAATTGAGAAAACTTTTTCTAAAAAAATTGATTTGAATTTTTTTAATCTAATTTAGAATAATGCATAATATATTATTATATATTTTTTGAAATGTTATTTAAAGAAAAATAATGATGCATAGTTTAATAGAAATACATTCAAAATAAGCAACAGTTGTCTGAAATATATATTTCTCTTGAATATATAGTATAAGGTGCTAGTTATGTAATTATATAGTATAATGAATTATATTTCATACCTAAAAAGATAATTGATTGATTTTTAAAAACAGTATAAAACGTAAAAATTGAGGTTTTATCTTTTTTATCTTTCAGGATCATGATTTTACTATTTTTGTGTTTTTTTTGTAAATCATATCTATCAAATTAATTTGCAATCATATAAAGTCTCACAAATCTGCTTATAAAAATTGTAAAGAGTTGAAAATTTGTTTTTAAACTCCCAAAATAAAAGAAAATCGATATAGAATGAACTGCGAATAATAAAATTATGAACATGATTGATGAACACGAAATTAGATTAAAGGACTCAAAAAATTTTAATATTTTTCAAATGTCATTAGTGAAATGTCTCAATCTATAAAGTTAATAGAAATCTTTCCTAAATCGTTTTTCGAAATTATCTAATAATTAGTTTTTAGGAGAAGTCATTAAAATGGCAATTCTATGGCTATTTTGCCATAAAAACTGAAACATTATTCATTTATCGATATCGGGGTTGGTTTCAAAATACTCTCTCTATTAAAATGAATTTAAAAGCTGATATCTAAGAAAAAATTTTCGTTAGTTTGTATTTTGCCATTTCCGTTTCACGAATTAATGTCTTCGACCAATATTTTATAACATCCATAAAATTAGACGTTACCCGCAAAGGTGGAAATGACACTTGACTAAATGGTGATAAAAGTTCACCATATTAATGCAAATAACACTTTATTACTATACATGTGCATGTAGTTATATTTACGTGATGTATTAATCTTCCAACATGGATTAAAAATTACTTTAAATAACCAGTTTTGAATACGGAAGGAGATAAATTTCGATTGCATTTTTTCTAAATTATAATTGGTTGGATATTGTTAAACTAAAGCATCGCAACATGTTTTTAACTTTCCTTCTTATTTCAATATATTATCTAACAATGTCTCCTAAATCTGGATTAGTTTATTTAGAATAGCAATTTTACTGTTTAGCAATTTTATTGTTTAGAATAGCAATTTTACTCACCTACCATTCTATCGTACGGTCCATAAAGATACGGCCCATTGTAACTTTCTAATTAATTATAAGCATGGATTCATTTAGAAGACTCCGTTCTCATTTTTTATTTTGATTTCGAACCATGATGATGAGTACGTGAGTACTCGAACGTACTTGGTTTTTAAATGTGCCCTTTTTGTATATTTGTTTATTATGGGAAAAATTCAATATGAAATACAGTGGGTCAAGCCTCCCATATGTGGGGAGAATTGACACATTACTTTCTTATGATTAAAATCAATATATTTTTTAATTTCTTATACATTGCACTTATTTCACAATTTTATTCTGATAGCTGACTGCATAACGAATAATATGCTATATAAAACTTTGTCCTACGTTCAGTATTTAAAAAAGGTAAAAAACCTTTATTAAATGTGGGTCAACTACCCCTGGATAAATTTTGAACGATAAAAAAAAGAATAATAAATAAAAAAAATAATCTTTAACATTTTTAGCACAAGAAAATTTATAAAAGTTTTAAGAATGTAGAAATTACATTTTGTAGATCTTTCCAATTGTGAGTTATAAAAGGAAAGTTGAAAAAAAAACTTTCTCCGAAACAATCGGTTTTGCAACTACAGTGCTCAGCAAAATTTTCAACAATGATTGATTACGCATCTGTACTGAGAATTGTTGTAACAATTGAATAATTATTGATACAATAATAATGATGATATTAATATTGATACAATTGAATTGTATCACATATTACTTGTGATGCATCCTTTAATCGTAAACTATAAATATTAAATTATACGCTACACATAACATATAATGATAAAAAAATCAAATTTAACATTGTGGCAAAAGTAATGACAATTTGTGTATTTACAGCAAAATAACCATAAATTAAAATTGAACTGTACACGCATCATTTGAAATTAGTGAAAAAAAATGGAACTTTTCATCGAAGAAACTAAATCCTGGATCATCATTTTGCACGAAACACGTTTAACAGTAGCTGGAAGTTGAGTAACAGAAGAGTCAGAAGGGTATTGTCAAAAATTAGCGTAAACCTTACGAGATATAATGCAGAGAGATAACGAAGTTTTTGTTTTGTATGCGACATAAGTGGACACATTATCTTGCTTAAATATGTACTTTTGGCCAGCTAAATGTTCACTAAATGATTGTAAATTGTTTTCTGATGTATCTATGTAGTCTTTCGCTGTTTTGCAAACATCGAGGAACTCTAGAGATGCTTGAGCATTAAAGCAAAATGAGATACAAATCAATAAAAAGCCGCATCTTTGTTGATGATTAAAAAATGTTCAAGGCTCCTTACGCAAGTCGTGTCAATAGCATGCCTAGGCATCTGGACTATACAAATAACGTTTTTTACTTTACTGAATATCAGAGTACATCATTTGTGTCCGTATGACACATGTTTGCGAATCCATTGCATTCTCATCAATTTTTAGTGAGATTTCAAAGCTGGTTGTTTTATCATTTTCATGTACACTAGTTTTTCTCTTTCATTTATATATCTACGAATCGTTTCTGTTGACACAAAAAGTCCTGACTAATTTTGAATCTGACAAGCAGTCTTCATCTGTTTAAACGCCAGTTTATGGATCATTCTATCATCTCCTTTTCTAGTCAAACGAGGCCTTTCAGATCTGTGTTTTGCTTTGAAACCGTTACCTTTAGATAATACTTCATGCGACAGACTTTTTTGGACTATTCAAATTAACCTAAATTTCTGCAACAGTCTTAGCTTTCGATTTTACCTTCCATATTTAAATTACTTTATCTTATCGAATATATCTAGCTCGCAGCATATTCAATAACCAGTACCATGTGGAGAAACACTTAGATACTTCATGCATATGACTTGTTAAGTTTGAAATTTATATTTTCCCGTTAACAGTTACAAAAAATGAAGAAAGTTCCTAAACTTTTGCAATACTCGAATTTCACTTTTTCTAGTCAAATTAAATATCATCTTATATTAAACCCATTATTTCCGTTTTAAAATACTTAAATATATTTTAAATAAGTATAGCCATTTGTATAATCCAAGAGTTCGTATTTTTTATTAAACTATCACCATAAAAATATCACTAGTGACGAAACTTTTACTGAGCACTGTATTAAAAATGATTTTAACTCGAGAAGTTCAGAATACTAAACATGTAACATTCATGAGTTACTTGACTGAATAATTCAACATTTAATATCCTAATATAAAAGCAACCGTAGATTTCAAAGAATGTATTAAAATTAGCAGTTAATATTGAAAACTTTCACGCTTGATATAATTCCTGTACAGCGATGACTTTCCTTCGCAAAATGTAATTATAGTATTTATTAAATGTTATTATTAACTATTTGGTACCAGTCATAATTTTATGCGATGAACTGAGGCAAAGAGTTTAGATTTTTATACATTTTTAAACAAGGCTGCAAAAACATTTCATTTTATTTCTTAAAACTTTTCATTAAAAATGGTTAACCAGAAAGAAGGGGTACACTCAATTGTGATGTTGGCTATAGCAAGGGGTATATAGTAAGGGGATCACCCCAATCATTTTTATGCAAAATTGTACTATAAAGTAGATAAAGAGGCATTTTATTATAATCAACATGAGCATTTATTCATTAAGAAAACAAGGAGTCTTAGCTAATAAATCTTTTTTCAATGTTTAAGAGCTCACACTACTGTCTGAAAAAGAACTGGATGGTAATGTTAAGTCTATTGGGGCGTTTTTGAAATATCTCGCTCAAATTTTAATATTTGTACATGGTTTTTTTTGCACAGGATAGCTGAGGATGATCCACAACCGGGCTAGTTTTTACTTTTTCGATTTTGGTTATATATATATATTCTTTTATATATTATGATAGTTTCAATTTCATAACCGGTTCTAACCGGTTTCGAAAGTTACAGAAAATTTATTTAATCTGAAAACCAAATTAAAAAAGTAATAAAATGAATATTGCCCAGTTAAACTGATGGCATTGAGCTCACATGCTACGCATACTAATTGCACATTATAGCCTTATATTTTCAAGAATTAATTACGTTCGAAAAAAATTAAAGGAGGGGAAACAGCTCCCCCTTTCCCCTTTTTATACTTAATCATTGAACCCCTTAAACTAATCAGCGACATGCTTTATCATATAAAATATCTATATCCCAAATTCAGAGCAAATCGAAAAATTCTTAATAAAAACCCAATTATATAATTTAAGAGGATTTATCCATTTCTTTTATACATAACCATTAAACTTCCAAAACTAATCAGAGATTTAAACGAAATCTGATAATTCTGCATGAAAAACCCATTTATATAAAAATTAAGGAGAGGGGCATTAGAACCCCCATTCCCCCTGTTTATACTCATCCAATGAATACCTAATACCAATTACGGAGGTGCCTCATCAAAATGATCCTATATCTCACTGTGGAACGAAAACTGATAATTCTGCATGAAAAACCCATCTATATCAATTAAAGAGAGGTGTATGAGCCCTTCGTTTCCCCTCTTATACATATAGAATGAACTCCCAAAAACTAATCAGGGAAGCGTCTTATCAGGATATACCTATATACAAAATTTCAAATGGATTAGATATTTTTATCCTGATTTATCGCGTTACGCACGTATGAACAAACCAACGAACGTACGTACATACATATGGAATGGGCGGGCACATACGCTCTCAGGCTATGATAGCCAGTGAGCTAAAAACTAGCCTGGTTGTAGATTGTCCTCATCTATTCTATGTAAAAAAAATCATGTAAGAATATAGAAATTTTAATGAGATATTTGAAAAGAACGCCCCCCTAGACTTAACATTATCATCTGTGCCTTTATCAGTCAGAAGTGTAGGCTCTTAAAGGCGCGCACCCAGCTATGAATTTTGAAATTGCGCGCCTCACGGATTCACCTCAGACTAAATTTATAGAAAAATGAACTATAAAGAAGAAAAAAAATCATTTGGTTATGAAAAATGAGTACATTAAATGAGACAAAGTGTAACTCCCCCCCCCCCCCCAAAAAAAAGAGGAACACTTCAGAACACAAATTTGGGCAGAAATAGTTAGGATGGACAGTAATAAGAAGGGGGCTGGAGGATTGTACTTTATGCTTATATATAACTAAATAAATAAACAACGGTAAAGAGCACAAATATTATAAAATAAAATATGTTAAAAAGCATACAGCTGTTTCGGGACTTCTAAAGTCCCATCATCAGTGCTAAAATAGTGTAAAACGTGTTACATGTTAAATTCGATATTTAGAAAGATTTAGAAAGTGGCACAGACATGCTCCTCGGATTTCGAAAAAAAAAAATTTCCTTTGAGATGACTAGAAAGATAGTATAAATTCCCATATTATCTTTCTCATTCTTTTAGTTTTAATGTAATTTCCAGAATGTGAAATATCTATCTGAATCATTTTGTTACATGAAGTCACATTAAAAAAATCTTTCATTCATACAATATCTACCTTCCCTATTAATAGTTTTTTATTGAAATTTAGTTAAAGTTTTATATATTTTATATATCTCTGCGTATTTAAATCCTCCTCTTGCCATGAAATGCTTAATACGTCTTTTTTTAAAGGAAAAAAAAAATAATAACGATGTGTGAAAATCTAACCATTGACAAAGTTCTGTAAAATAATTTATTATTTAAAATTATAAATACAAGGAGTATTTGTAGTAATTGCCGGAACTAAAAATAAAAATAGATAATATATATTGAGATAAAATCATTACTTATAGATGATCTCCGCAGTATCACTGAAACCTGCTATTTCACTCATACTCGTATGCACCTTTATTAGTAAAACAGTGAACATAACAAAAGTTTTATAATTCAAAGTTATAAATACAAGGTGTAATCGTAGCATTAGTTAGAACTGAAAAAGGGGATAATGTATGCTGAGATGAAAACATTATTTATAGATGATCTCGGCCGCATTGTCACTCGAATCTTCTATTTCAGTCACGTTCGTGTGTACTCGTAATAGTAGTAAAACCTTGAACATACTGAATGCTTTAGTGTTTGATATTTTATATATAAGATCTATTTATAGTGATAGTAACAACTAAAAAAGGTGTTATGTTTTGATGAAAGCATTATTTATAGATGATCTTGGTCGCAGTGTCTCTCAGCTGCTATTTAATTCATACTCAATGTACCCATACGTATTAGCAAAATAGTGAACATAATAATTATTATATTATCTGAAGTTTATTGTTACTAGCTGCATTGCTAGAAATGTAACGGTACTACTAGGTTATCCCGTCAACCAATTTCGCCAAATTATGCAAATCGCCAAACTTATTGGCAAATTATATATATTGCCAAAATTTTTATTTTAAATAATAAAAGAAACAAATAATTAGTGTAATATTAATAAAAATACAAATAAAAAGTCTAAATAAAAATAATTTAATGGCATTTTAAAAACGTCTATCATATTTAATTTCACTGAATGTGACATTCACGATCATCCATTATTGGCATTTAATCTTCTAGTTCTGGGATAGATTTTCGATCGACGGGATAACCTAGTAGTACCAATGTAATGTAATGCCGTCGATGATGAATTATGTATTCCCTTTCTACATTTCCCCCTACTTCTTACACGCACACAAAATGTACGTACAATAAGCCTGTTAAAACTACGCTAAAGACTACATTTAAATGCAATAATTTTTATATTAAATTAATTACATTACAAATATTTCAGATTTAAGAAGAATAAAAAATAAAATTTTAAAAATGGCAGGGCTCCCAAATGGTCCGAGAACTGAACATCAATATTTTTTTAAAGAAAATTTCATGATAGGCTTCTACTGAATTTGAGCTGGAAATACCATCCAAATTTCGGAAATTTTTCAAGAAAAATCTAAATAGAAATTTTTTTAAAGATAATTCTGATGTTCAGTTGGCGGACAATTTGGGAACACTAAAAACGCATCACTTTATTTGGAATAAAAATGTTATGAATTCCTATAACAATTTATGCTTTCCTGAATTATTTAAATAAAAATTGTTATATTTATGTAATCATGGTAGATTTAATTTTTATGAATGAAAGTATAAATTGATATTTAAAAATTTGGTTTTGTCATCAGCGGAGGTTCATTTTTCTTCTGGCATAAATTTTCCTTATCTTGAATGTAAACCTTTTTCTCCAAGCCATAAATAGAAATTAATGAAATCCTATGTCATATGAATTAACATATCACGTACAAATTAAATGTTAAATTAAATATTTTGGAGTAGTAAATCAAAATCTAATAACGAGCGATTAACATAAAATCATTAAAGTCTAAAAAACAACCAAATCGAATACATTCAAAATTTTCAATAAAAATTTATTAATTATTCTACACCTACAATGCTGTAGCACTGTGACTTCCCAGTTCCGTGTGTCCCCTACCCTAGAAAGTTATTATCCAAGATTTACATAGAATCACGAGGAAATCCTTGATGTCTCGTATTCGTTAAAACGCAACACTAGTCATAGAAAAAGACCCGGATGATAATGTTCAGTCTATGGGGGCGTTCTTTTCAAATATTTCGCTCAAATTTTATTAGTTTTACATGCTTTGTTTTACATAGAATAGCAGAGGATGATTTAGAACAGGGCTAGTTTTTACTTTTTCGATTTTTTTTATTATTATTAAGATTGTTCAGAACCAGCTCAAACCGGTTCTGAAAGTCAAAATATTTTTTTTAATCGGAAACCAAAATCGAAAAAGTAAAAACTAGTAGTTTTCAAGTATTCAAAGCAAAAACAAATCATGTAAAAATATTTAAATTTTAGCGAGATATTTTAAAATAACGTCCCGATAGACTTAACATTATCATCCTGGTCTTTTTCAGTTATTAGTGTGGGGACTTAAGATTGTTATTTAAGTATCTTGAGAAATATGATGTTACTGGGAAGTGAAGAAAAAGTCTTAAAGAACTGTGGTGCGGTATGGATTTTTAACATTAAGTCAAAAAATTGCAGTTATAAATCAACTCTTAATATTTAAATGCATAGTTAATGATCTCGAAATTAAATTTAAATATTTAAAACATGTGGAATAATTCAAATATCATTAGTTAAACTGCCCAGTTTAAAGAATTAACAGTAATATATCCTCCTAATAAACTTTTAAATTATACAATCATTTATTTTATGAGGGATCATTAAAATGACAATATTGCGCTACATTCTTTAATAAAAAATGAACGAAAATTCATTTATCAATGTCACGATTTTTTTTTATCTGCAAATTCTAGTTGAAATATAATTTCGCAATTGATATCGAAAGAATAGATTTCACTTGATTTGAAATTTGACATTTTCATGTGACAAATTAATAACTATGAAAGACAATTTTTAAATGCACCATTAATTAATGTTAATATATTACTTTTTTCACTTAAACAAGCTTTGAATATATTTTTTAAAAAGTACTTTATAATTCAATATGAAATTTTATTTACTACTTACTAATATGCAAGCAATATTTTTTGGTGCATAAAAAGCCCCACACTAGTATATGCTATTACGTTAGGGGAATCTATCGGGGCGTTCTGTTCAAATATCTCGCTAAAATTTTAATGGTTTTACTTTTTTTGCATTGGATAGCTGAGGATGATTGACAACAAAGCTAGTTTTTACTTTTTTTATTTTTTTTATTTTTTATATTAGGACTGTTTAAGTTTCAAAACCGGCTCAAACCGGTTCTGAAAGTTAAAGCATTTTTTTTTTTAAATCTGAAAGCAAAATCGAAAAAGTAAAAACTAACTCGGTTGTGAATAGTCCTCAGCTATCCTATACAAAAAAATCATGTAAAAATATTAAAATTTTAGCGAGATATTTGAACAGAACGCCCCGATAGATTTGGCATTATCATACATGTCTTTTTCAGATACTAGTGCCTTAAGATTGTGTTACTTAAGCATCTTTAGGAATATGATGTTACTGGGAACTGAAGAAAAAGTTTTAAGGATCTGTGTGGCTGTATGGATTTTTAATATGAAGTGAAAAAATATAGTTATCAATCCACTTTTAATATTTAAATGTATAATTAATAATTCCGAAATTAAACTGAAGTATTTAAAATATATAGCATATTTTAAATATCATTAGTTAAACTGCCCAGGTTAAAGCATTAACAGAAATATTTCCTGGAAATAGACTTTTAAATTATAAAATCATTTATTTTATGAGATATCATTAAAATGGCAATATTGCGCTACATTTTTTAATAAAAATTGTACGAAAATTTATTTATCAACGTCACTACATTTTTCATTCGCAAATTTCGTTGAAATATAATTTTACGATTGATATCGAAGGAATAGATTTCACTTGGTTTGAAATTTGACATTTTCATATGAGAAATTAAACACTTTCGAATACATTTTTAAAATACATCATTAATCAATGCTAATATATTAATTTTTTCACATAAACATACATTGAATATTTAATTAAAAAAAGTACTTTTTAATTCAGTATGAAAATTTACTTACTGCTGAGTAACAAGCAGGCAATATTTATTTGATGCATAAAACAGCCTAAAACTTGATGCTAAAAATATAAAACATAAATTTTCTGAAATTTTGGCACTTATATTTTTATTGAAAACTATTTTTCTTTTATTGCAAATTTTTTTTTTTTTTTTTTTTTTTTTTTTTTTTTTTTTTTTTTTTGCAAAATTTGTATGGGAAATTTTGCAATAGAATACGTTTCTTCATTGATGTTGAGACTTACATTTAAAAGAGAAATTGGTGGCAAAATTTAATCTTACATGGAAATTCAAAAAAGAAAGATATCATCTTCAAAACTATCGTATATCAATTCTTTTTTTTTTCAGCGATGAAACTAAAATAATTTGTACAATATATTTTGTATTATTTAAATTTATTTACAGCATTCACTTTCTAATGCTTAATAATTGTATTTTTAACTTTCAATTGATTTTCTCAATAATAATAATAAAAACATGAACCTAAACCACTTTTTAGGTGCATTTGTAATTATGTAAATGCATAGCACCTTTAGCCGTTGTTCAATCTGTCCGTCTGTCCACATATGACTACGCAAAATCTATAAATATACAATTATTATAGAATTTTGCTTAATCATTTTAGATTTTATGAAAATCAGATGTATAGATCAGTTAAAGGGACAATCGCAATTATTCTGTTACATTGATTTAAATGGGGAAAAATAGTTTGAACTGCACTTTAACGATGTTACACTCTTTCAAATATAATACAATTCATATGCATCTATGAAATATATATTAAAATATATATTCTATAAAATTTGAGATGCAAAAATATTCTTTATTAACATAGAGGGCCACACAAAAGCATTCTATTACATAATGGCATAAGAGGAAAAATTGTTTGGATTGCGTTTAAATTATATTAAACTATTTCACTTACTATGAAAACGATATACGTCGCTGAGGTTTACTGCAAGTTAATTCCTGTAGAATAGAAAATGTTTTGTATTTACAGGGAGACACACAAGATTTCGGATTAAATTGTAGTTAAAATAAGTGTTTCAACACTCGTACATTCTATTTGCACATATGAAGTTAACATGATGTTTTATGTTGCTAATTAGTTATAATTTCTAAATTTTCATCATCATATTCTTTTTTAACATAAAATGAAGTTTTTACAAATGTTCAATAAGAAACATAGTACCTATAGTGTGAATGTGCACTAAATTATCTTTCTGCGTCAGATGGAGGGAGAGAGAGAGAGAAAAAAGTAGGAGCCCCGCCCTTACATTTTCTTGAACCCCCTCCCTTCCTTATTATTCTTTTCTAGCTACGGCCCTGCACAGGAAATATTTCTAGGAGAATAGAGGAAGGCGTATGATTAGCTAGTCTGTTATTTATAGCCCGAAACAACTGATTGGGGCGCTCCTTACTCCAGACCCTACCATTGAGGAATAATATCCAAGGTGATTCATAAATAACATTGAAAGTTTCAGTTGTTTAAAATGTAACCACAATCATTTATTATATAATTCTACTGGTAATATTTTATTTTTATTCACTGAATAATTTATTCAGTACAAATCACGAAATCGGCAAAAAAAGCTGTTGAATTTTTATTTTTAAAATAATAAAAATTTTACTTTAAAAAATAAAATTGTTATTTGTTTAAGAAAATATACTTTTTTAAAAATTCAATCTGAAAACGTGTAATAAGAACATAAATTATTGCAAAATAATTCAAGCAAGCCAATTTCAATGCTTCTCATGTATTTAATAAAAATATATGTAAAACAAAGGTAATATATATAAGTAGAACATATTTTATAAAATATTGTTAACCATGCAAAATAATATTACATATTTTTACACAGCTTAAATAATTTCTTTAAATTTTATTCCCACATCTTTGAAAAAGCTAAAATGTATTTCAAAAGATATGTGTAATTTTAATAATTTGAAACTGAATTATAAACCCGACTTTTTTCTTTGCATTTTAGGAACAAATCTGCTAATTAAATAATTTTTATGTTTAACTTTAATGTTTAAAAAAATGTTAAATGTTTTATGCTAAACGTTCAATTTATTCATTATTTTCGCGCGAATTATTTTTTTTTACTAAATATTTTTAGTTCAAGTATTTAAATTATGCTATGTTTTCTTTTTTATCCATAATTTTGCTTTTTTATAGAAGGCAAAACTCTCTTTACTTTAATTGAAATTTACAAAATTATCTCTCATGCTAAAAAATATTTTTCTTAAAAGAAATTATTATAATTTTAAAATTACTACATCAATTAAAAATGAACTATTTAACATTTTTATTTTTAATGCATTTAAAACACAGTGGAAATTTCCATATTTTCTTTAAAATATTATCTTCAAAATTCTTTTTTTTTTGCAAATTTATGAATATTTTCAATTTTTAAAATATAAACTTACTTCAAATTAGAAATAACTTTTTTTGCAATTAAATTATCGTCGAAGTATATTATTTTACCATGTATACAACATCTATCACTGACAATGCATTATAACTTTATTTTAGAAATTGTTATATGAATCTATATTTAAAATGATTATTATTACACTATTCTTCACTAACAATGCATAATAACTTTATTTCGGAAATCGTTGTTCAAATTTATAGTTAAAAAGATTATTATTTAAAAAAGTTTGCAATATATGTTTATACACTAGCGGACCCGACAAACGTTGTCCTGGCACCGACTCCAAAAAATCAAATAAATGTACATAAATATAATAACACGCATGATAAATACTACGCTCTTAATTTGATTTCTTATTACAATTATGTAAGGAAATTATTTTTCAATTTGCAGTAGTTTTTAAAGTTGGTTCAATTTAAAAAAAAAAAAAAAAGTTTATTTTTCTCTTTTTAACAAAGGTTAACGATTTTCTTAAGTCAGTTCATTAAAATTATAATACAGGAAAATATATTGTAAATCATACACGTATGTCAGGAGTGATGTTCGAACACACTATCTCTTTCTTCGAGAACCAGAGCTTAGATCTGGCACCTTTGACCACTCAGCCATTCTGTCCGCACGCTATTCAGAGAACTTATTCAACACCTTTAATTAGCGAAAAATCTCTATTAGTTTTTGCCTAATTACTAAAAAAATATTGAATCAATTTCGATGAAATGTGAATCTAAACCATTCTGGAATCCACTGGAACACACACAAAACCTTTAATTAATAGCGGTCCGGTCGTTTAGGATGAGTTCAGTCACATATACACTCACAGAAGAATTATATATATAAAGATAGAGCTATAGGGCCATTCCATGAAAACAGGTAAATTGATAGTCATTTTAAAAAAAAAAATTAATAAATATTTTTGGTATTTACTGATTGGCAACATGTCAAATTTTATGTTTTGAGTAAGAATGTAAAGTTTATCTTTTATGGATTGGCAACACAACAGTTTAAAGATGGCGTCCATGTGCAATCAAGTATGTTGCGTTTTACAATACATTTTGAATGAGTTTTTTTAATAAAGAAAATCCAGTGAAACTTTTGAAATCAACATTTTAGGTCAGTCTAATATTCATTGTTTATATTTCACTAAACTGAAATATATAAGATAATTTCAAATAATTATTGCAGCACACAAAAAGAACTTTGTTTCTGTGTCCCACACGTGACACAAAACATGAACTTTTTCACTTAGGAGGAAAAAGGAGCGCATTTATTTTGTTTAATTGGCATTTCTATAGCAGTTTAGTGTAGTACACTTATCCTATGCTTGTTAAAAATTCGGGTGAAATTTTTATTTGGAGAAAAATATCAAAACAAAATTGTCCCGCACGTGACACCTTATGAGCAGGACGATTATTTTTGTTTTCTGGATGTTAAATAGAGATTTATTGTAGCATAGGTTTAGCAGTTTAATGCTTATTTTGTCCTAAGAACTTATTCTTTGTAACTAAAACGAAATTAAGATTTTTTTTTTATGATAGTTCCATTTTTTTTCTTTTTTTGTGATGCTAATATTTTTTATTTCCATTTTTTTATAAATTTATTTTAATAAAATTTGAACACTTTGATGGTTATATTTATTTTAAGAACATATTGTTTTCCAGCAAGAATTGATCTACTTAATTTATAGGGATTTTTCTATACAATAAGAAGAGTCGTGTGTTTAAGAGCATGCTATTATTCTTTAGAAAAAATAATAAAAATTCTTATCTATATTCTGTTTTTCTAAGTTTAATTCTATTTTAAGTTAAATTTTTCTATGAAATTAAGTAAATTTAGACATAAGCGTTTATAATTGATAAAGTTTGTTATTTATTTAGCTGAAATGGAAAGATCTAAGTTTACTAGTGCTAGAAGAATGAAAAGGATGAGAGAGAAAATGTCATTAGAAAATCCTAATTTCCAAAAAGAAAATAAATAGCTCAAAAACAGCAGTTTCTTTTAAGATGGGTGAATGGGTGTTGTAAAATATGACGGCATTAGTTATCCTGGTGAAATTAAAAGCACCCATCATGATAGCGTTGAAGTGTCTGTCATGATAAAAAGTGGTAAATTCTACAAGTGGCCACTGTATCCAGATAAAATTCTATATTCATTTAAAGATGTAGTAAAAAATATATCAATCCCCACTGTAGCTAATAAAAGAGGTTGTTTCAAATTTCTAGAAAAAAATTGAAATTTTGTTTATACATTTACTTTATTTTATGTTTAAAAATGTCAATTTGAACATTTACTTTGTACAAGAAAAACGTTAAAATAAATATTTTTGTATTGTAAAATGTATAACATGCATTTCCTTTTTTTGCATTCCTTTATTTTCTGATTTTTGAAAAGGTTACTTGAATGATATTTGCAAATGTCCCACACGTGACAACCGTGTCCCGTACGTGACACTACACGTTATAATTTTTTTTAGCAATTTAAAAATTTATTTTTCAAATAAGAATGCTTATTTCATGAACATTAGACCTTTAGCTTCTAATACATATTTTTTGTTTTGAAATTGCAAAATTAGTAGAGCAGAAATGGTATCTGGATCATACAGCAAATTACAAGTGGTTGACTTCTGATGTCCTGCACGTGACGCATGCAAATTAATTAATAACTAAATCAGTAAACCATTTAGGAAAAATCTGTCCCTGCCTGAGATATTGTTATAACAAATATAAACTTACAAAAATATGTTTATTTTTATTTCTGAAAAATCTTAAGCCCTTTAACACAATTTTGGTGGTATTATGGTGTCTGATTGTCCCGCACGTGACAGGGGAATGGCCCTATACTAGTTCGTCTGATGGCAAATATCTTGGATCATTATAGCCTTAAATATATTTTAAAGCAATGTAGATTGATTTGAAATATGTTAAAACAAGAATGTATTTGAAGGTAGTTTTATGTATTTAATGTAAAAACATACTATAAATGGTTAAAAACGTTTTTCGTTTAATGTTTAAAAATATGTTATAGGATATATCAGTATATTTTAAATATATGTATATTGTAAATGGTTGAAAAGGTTTTTGTTTTAAAGTTTTCAATGTGTTTTAAGATATTTGTAATATATTTGTAATAAATTTATAATATATATATGCACTTGACACTAAAAGTAATACTAATTGTAGTTATGTTTTTTATGTGAATATTAATTATTTAACTGAAGGGGTATTTCACACTAAAATATTAACTTTCATTTATTAAGAATGTGTTTACTTAAAATTTCTTAAAACAAAATAAATTATATTGACAAATTTATTCTATGTATTAAAAATGGACTCTTTGTAGTGAAAAAAATTAATTTCAGATTTTTCCTCAGCATGTAGTGAGGAAAATTATGTTTCCTTACAATTTTCTAAAATAAAGCCATTTTGTAACTATTTGGAAAAAAGTTACTGTCCTTTTTAGAGAATTGGGAAATCTGAAGTATATGTGAATCTTTTTATTGGTTGAATTCCGCAAATTATTTTTTTATTCGTTTTTTGATTGGTCCATATTTAATATTTAGAAATTAAATACTTCTGTTTTTTACTTTATTCCTTTTCTGATTGTTTCATATTTAATTTCCAAACTGAACATTTCTCTTGCCACAATGGCAAAAAAGTACATAAAAGTACAAAAAAATTTATAACTTAAAAAGAAATTGAGATACAGCTGTCAAATTGCATTTAAAATTACATTTTCTTCTCTATAAACGGTATAAAAATTGAAAACGTGTGATATTTAGGAGATTAAAAATTTGTAGTACCGAAAATTGTAAAACCAAAATTTCATTTAAAATTTATATATGATTCGTATAGGAATATTTGTAATCTATGGCCTGTCTAATATAAGACTCTGTTATTACGTAACCACATTTTGATTGTCTTAAAAACTATGTTTATTATTATTATTATCCTTATCATTATTATTAAATATAGAATTTATTTATAAGTTCAAAGTTTTAGTCTTTGCAAATATAATTTTCCAAATAGTCGTTGTAATTTATTAAACTCCAATTTTATTATTATTATTTGTTTATTTAAGATAAATATTTCAGAAAATTCTTTTAGCAAATTGAAATATTATGCTACTAATTTTATGATAAGTATAACATAAGTTTGTAAGAACAAAATATTTAAGCAGAGAAAACTTGATTTCCTATTGTCACATACATTTCTGTTTTAAATTATTAATTATTAATAAACACGACGCAACATAAATTTATTAAATTCTAATATTCCTAATTGTTAATCGTCATACATTACATTTAAGTTACTTTTTTGGGAACAGAAATAACATTTCCTCAGTTATAATAATAGTTTAAATGTTATTAATTTATACGGAAGCTTGATATATATATAATCGCCTAAATAAAAGGAAATATTTCATTTCGTGATATGTTAATGGTATAATCATGCTAATTAGAATACATGCAGTTTTGCTTTGTGCATTATTCGTAAAATTATTTTTAGTTTATATTTTGGAAGGAAAAATTACATATTTTTATTGATATGTATTTTTTTAAGCTTATATGAAGCAAGTTTATAGAATTTAAACGAACTATTGCACATTTAACTAAGAATTACGAAAATAGATATGCTCCAATGTTATTTTATTATAGTGAAATTAAGTTTTCGTAAAATATAAAATTCCTTCCATCTTTCTAATCCTTATGAACAAAATGACAATACATCGAAAATTGAATTATTATTGTTTTTGCTTTTTAAAAAATTATTTATACCTGCATAAGATAGATTTCATGTAATGACAAGGTCATTTTTTTAAACAACCACCTTTGTATGTAATTTAGTACAAAAATATAAATGTTTTCTCATATTAAAATGAATGTGTATACATTATGTACGTAGTATAACCAATATAACATAATATAACTAGTAAATCTGCAGATCAGGAGCCTCAACGTCAGCTTTGCACATCATTTTTTTAAACACACTTTGGGCAAAAATCAACTTTCTGGAAACTGTAATTAAAAATTTTCAAACTACGCAATTATTTATAAGAATAAAATAAGAATAAGAAGTTTTCAGCTATCAAATCCGTTAAATTAAAATTTTAGTTATGTTGGGAAATTCTGAAATTTTCTTGATCTGTTATTTTTGTTTTTTATTATAACATAGTAGATCTCTTCAGGGGGGCTCCGCCCCCCTGAACCCCCCGTAGTCTCATTAAATTTAAATTTTCAACTTTCTATTACATGTGCTAATGGTTACCGTATATATTGCATTTCTTTATACATTTTGATTTATAAGGATAAGTAACAGTTTGGACAAGAATTTTTCATTAACCTCATACGTCTACATGCGTGCCAGCCACAAACACTTAAATCTGATGTAAAAGGATCTTTTTAAAGTGTAAAATTGGTATTCTAGAGTTTTACAATTTTTTTTCCGAAAACAAAAGTTTGATTGCATTTTGCAGCAGTTTTCGCGGAACAGACAGACAGAATAAACAATAAATTTCGAATAATTTCATGAAGAATAAATTTCGAGTCTACAAAGTAAGCCTTCGGTGAAGTTTCGGCACTGACGTCATTATTCATGAGTTATTGATATCCATGTTTCATGTATTTCTAACAACTACTATAAAATACCTGTTTTATTTCAATTATGACATCATATTTTACCAAGTGAATTGTTTGTTAAAAATATAATTATTTTTTATTTCTTTTACTTTTAATTATGTCTCCATTTTATTCCATTTTCTCCATGAAAAAGAATGAAATTTTGAATTATTAATGAAAATATTTGAATAAAATTAATAAAACATAACCTTTGTTCTTTTCTGGGCTATGTTATATTTATACGCAAAGATACAAAAACGCTATATAATTCATAAGTTTTGTTGTTGACTTCAGTTAAATTTTCGTACACGCTTTCAAATTATGGATAAGAATTAGGATGAAGGGTTGCTTGGCAACCAATATAAGAAAATAAAGAAAATGAAATAATATACATTTGAAATAAATAAATCTCTAAAACAAATTAGTCTATATTATAGGAACACATTTATAAAAAATCTCCAAAATTTACAGTAATAATTTAAAAAGTCTGACAAATGAGTAGACAAATTTTCAAAACAATACGAATAAATTAACCGGTAAATTTCAGTATCCATTTATCATTGAATTCCATTAATCAAATGTGTCATTTTCTCTCTCAAAAAATAAATAAATAAATAAATAAATTGAAAATCATTGGATTTGCCATAGAAAAGCATTATTACGGAAAAAAAAATATTCTATATTTTCCGAACGAATGAATCAAATCTAACAAAAAGCTATACAGCTTAATCCCAGTGCCTCACTAACATACCCACTTAATTTCAAGTCAACCGAATGCTTTTTACTTCAGTTATCGCGGAACAGACAGAATAACAGACTGACTGACAGATTGACTGACAGACAGACAGAAACAAAAAAATTTCGTGTCTCCAAAGTAAGCTTTCACTGACGTTTCGGCAAATATCATGTTAAAAACATATGTTAATAATATATTTAATACTAATATAATAACATCAAGTTATATAATCTCTTGTTTTCGAACACTTTTTTATTCACTTTAAAATTATAAAAATTTACAAAAACTCTCTTATATGTTTTTATGTATAAAATGCTCCAGTCTCTTATAATATTTTATCTTACCTAATTTATGTCGATAAGTATTATGATAAATAATATTCATATATCAGTGCAATATATTAGAAAAATCATTAAATATATTCAAAAATTAATGCTTCTAATGTACATTTTAGAAACATATTTTAACATTTGATGAAAATGGCTTAATAATATAATCTAAAATTTTCATTAAGAGTATGTACCATAAATATGATAGATTATGTTTCATATAAAATTTATTTATTAATGTATGCCAAAGAGGCAATTACCTGTTTCCAACTAAAATTTAAAAATACTTTCTTGCTTATTATTGCCGTTAATTAATTATCTGTAAAACCATTATTTTAAAAAGAAGCTTTATTATAAACATGTTGCGATTACCTTTTATTAAAATGTAATCCAGCAAAATGAAGGTGAGTATAAACAAGTTAATAAATTGCACGTAAAGCGTAGCAAAATAGGTGCGTTCGTACGATAACGAAGTTTTAAAAATATTACTTTCATATATCAATCTCATAAAATTGTAAATAGTGAATTACAATTAAAACGCTCATCAAACAATGTTCTCCCTATACCATTATGTAATGGAATACTTTTGTGTGGCCTTGTAAGTCAATAACAAATGTTCTTTGCACCACAAATTATGTAAGATGTATATTGTAATATGTACTTTATAGTTGCATATAAATTTTATTAAGTTCGCATGAATGTAACACGATTAAAATGCATTTGAAACATTTTTTTCCCATTGACCGTAATGTAATGGAATACTTTTGATTGTCCCTGTAATTGATCTATGCATCCGATTTTCATAACATTTGAAATAACTCGAAAAAATTATGTAATAATTATGTATTTTAAATTTCAAACGTATAGAATATATTTGAAACTTTTTCCCCATTGACCATAATGTAATTGAATACTTTTGATTGCCCCTGTAATTGATCTATGCACACGATTATCAAAAAATATTTGAAATAACTCGACAGAATTATGTAGTAATTGCGTATTTTAAATTTTAAACGATTAAAATGCATTTGAAACTTTTTTCCCCATTAACCGTAATGTAATGGAATACTTTTAAATGCCCCTGTAATTGATATATGCATCCGAGTTTCATAAAATTTGAAATGACTCGACAAAATTATGTAATAATTATGTATTTTAAATTTCAAACGATTCGGTTGGGTAGTTTTTGCGTTGTTATATGCGGACAGACAGACGAAGAGACAGACGGACGGACAGACGGACGGACTGAACGACCACTATAGGTGCTACGTATTATATAATTACGAACGCACCTAATAAGGAAAATATTCGAAAGAAATAACTGAATAACCCTTTGATGCATCTATATTTAAATGCAATTACTTAATATTTATTATTTAAGTAATAGATTATTTCTTATTCTCAAATTCCCCTTGAATTATATATTTTATTTAAAAAATGAGAGGAATTCAAATGCATTCAAACAATTTATTTTGTCGATATCAGATCCATTTTGAAAGGCAAAATATAAAAATAAATAAATAATAAAAAAAACTACTAAAATGCATTTCATTCAAATCCTTTCATCAAAATTGGTGGGTTTTTAACAGAATGAAAAATTAAAATCCTAATGCTATCCTAATACCATTCTGAAATATAATTGTGTGTACTCTATGAATATTATAGAAAATGAAAACTATAATTTTTGGACTGCAAGATACGGCGGGATTTAAAAAAACCGAAATACACTATTATTGCTTATGTATTAAAATTTTTAGAATTTAAAAAATATTTAAGATATCGTTCTGTATTTGACAGAAAACGCATTTTCACACTTGTGAAAATAAATAATATAAGTAATATGTAATAAAACTGCTTTTCAAAAAAAAAAAAAAAAACCTCAATCTCATATTAGATATTCAATAATTTCAAGCTAAATTTCACAGCTGAAAATTTAAATGTATGTTCAGCGATGCTGCGATTGTTTTTGTCTCATGTTATGCTTCAAGATTGTGTGCTCATGAAGACTTCCATCTTGTGATGTAGATCAGTCTTATCAATATCAAGGCTACCTTATCATACTAACAGGCTTGTCCCCAAGTTTCCTTTGTCTACAGTACACGTGGTCAGAAACCACATGATTTTCCCGTTCCTAGCGTCATCTAATGTGAGAAACTGAAATGTTTTAAATTTCTTTCCTATGAATTTGTGCATGGTATATTACCAGTAGTATGCACCAAGTGGCGTTACTTATGAGAACAAAGTCAATAATAAGTTGGCAACTATAGGGACATTTTTAACCATAGACTTTCTCCTGAATGACAAGCCTGTTATTATGATAAGGTAGCCTTGATCAATATATGAGAGTGAAAAATGCTAAGCTGGGCATCGTCCTCGTAGCTCAAATGGTAGAACATTTGGAGCGCTATTCCAAGGTTCCAGGTTCGATCCCCGGCTTTCACATTTTTCACTAAAGTTGGTACTATGCTTAATAAGCAAGTGATAATTCACATATTAAATACTCTTTTGAATAGTCAAAACCCTTTTTTAGACCAAAATGAATGATCATGCGAGTTCGAATTGACAGACGACTTTATTGAATTTGATATTTAGAACCTTTGAGAGTATATCTAGAAATGCAAAATATAAAAAAGTTATTTCAATAAGAAATGTAGCGCTTTTAAGTAATAAAATCATCCCTCAACTGCAAGAGATAAAAGCTCTCCATAAGTCACCCCAAATTGTTTCTCGTGTATCAATGATCCTGAAAACTACATTTGGAAATACCTCCCTCATAGCATGCATGGTCACAGTGACGTCACTGTGAGTCACTTTGGTCACATAACATCTGTGACCAAAATGCCACCACACAGTGACGTCTCATTGTGACTGAGATGTGACTTTATTAAAAATGTTTAGAAAATTATAAATATTCTTCAAAACATGTTATTTACTTTAAAAAACATGTTTCTGGCAATTTAAATATCGTTGCTTTTGTCACAGTTTCATCACAATGTTAATGTCAGATTAGTCACAAATGACACATTTTTTACAAATTTGTCACATTGTGACCACTTTGTGAAACGTCACAAACGAGCACTAAAACGGCCATAACGACATCACATTTTAGTCACTGTGACTTCACATCGACTATCGATGGTCACAAAGTCACAATGTGACTTCACAACGACGTCGCAGTGACGTCACCATGCCTTACGGGCTGTGTTCTGAGTCACTCTTTTCAGCATGAATGGATTCCATGGTCTCCATACTTTATCCTTACGACTTTGCAACTTGCAATCTTGTGTGAGGAGTTTACTTAATTTTAAAGCGAAGTCATTTCCTGGGACCTAGATGTATTATTTAAAAAAAGAATGATTAGTTGAAACATTTCATTTAGAAAATGGAAGATTAACAGATTTCCAAAAACGTAAGGTCAAACATAAACAATTTTTTTTTTTTTTTTTTTTTTAATATAGTTTGAATATTACCGAAAAAAATATCAAACAAAATCCATCCTATCTAAAAAACAAATTGGAAAAATGAAAATCTCCAAAAGTTTTTTTCCTTTACAAATTATGTTCTACAGTCATATACACATTCTCCACCTACCCATTTTCATTCAGCATAACTTAATCCTCATTCAAAATAAAATATTTGTTGGAGAATGTGATTTTTTTTATGATAAATGGATATTGCTTTTGGGGAAGTATTAAGCATAAATCGTACGTAAACACACATACGTATATACATAGTTTTTCAAATTCATAACATTCAGAGTATCACAACCCGAATAAATTTGACATAGAAGAATGAGAACTTCAATATATAATTTGTTCAAGTATAAAGATAACATTTTTTAAATAAAACTTATAGGACCAGATTGTATTTTTTAAACTTTAAATGTTACAGGGAGGCAATTTACTTTCCTTAGCTATACATAACAGATTTTGGAAGATTGGGTGTCTGTCCACCTTTCTATCTGAATACCACATTCTATTTCCTGTTGTGTGTGTGGAGATAGATCACCATATATACATCAAGATTACAGATAAATTAAAAAATAACTATATACAACATATAATGATAGAATAATGATAAAAGTTTAAGCACTCTGTAAATCTGGTTTAAAATAATTGAAGAAGAAAATATTTTATGCTAATTTACAATAAATACTCAACATTTAATCAAAATAAAATAAAATACGCCATTTTGGGTAGTTAAAAAAATATATATATATATATTTCTTTTTATTTCTTTTTTCTTTTTTTCTTGAAGAAACGCTGTTTCAAAAGTTTAAGCACTTTATGCAATTTTTTTAGAAACACGGGATTGGTATTGTGTGATGACGTTGTATGACATCATATTGCACTTTTATACAAGTATAAAAGGTGGAGAAATTATTTCCTAATGTTTTAAACATGGCAAAGGGTAAAGAATTTACAAAATGTGAGATTTTTGAAAGATTTTAAATTGAAATCTCAAAATAAAACTGTTTCTCAAATTGCAAAAGCTTTAAATTGATCAAAACTATGTATATATAGAGTACTTTCTAGAAGTGATAATTTTAAGCAGAAACCAAGATGTAGACGACCACGTATGACGACTGTTCCGATTGATCGGAAAATACGGAGATTGGTATTTAGATAAAATAAGTCCGCATATGGCAAATTAAAAATAATCTCAGACTACTTTTGAGACAGACCATAGAATTACATGGTAGAGCACTTCGCGTGCTACTCCAGAGGCTCCGAGTTCGATCCCCGGCTTGGATATTTTTCATCTTTTTGATCTCTACGCTAAATTAGCATGTGATAAATCATGTATTAAACATTCAATAATTTAATGCGTAATTTAATTTTTGAAAATTAGTTGGAAAATTGATTAATTTGTATATGAGTTCACCGATGTTGGATTTGTTTGTGTGCTCATGAATACCATTCCATCTTGTTCTGCAATGCAGCTTTTTCAACGTATGTTTGTGAAAATACCAAGCTGGACCTCGTAGTCGTACCTTAAATAGTAAAGCACTTGGAGCGCTATTCCACGTGTTCCGGGTTCGATCCTCGGTTTAGGCAATTTTAATCCTGTTGGTTTTTAAGCTTAGTTAGCATGTGATAAACCACATATTAAATATTAGATGAGTATATTAATGAATAGAGATAAACATTGAAAACTACTTAATTTCAGATCTCCAAAGCTTAATAAGTTCTCGTTTTTTTTTTTTTTTTTTTTTTTTTTTTTTTTTTTTTTTTTGTTATTTATTTATTTTTGATGCGCGTATGTTGTTGTAACTATAGTATTTCTGAATACTAATTATTGACTTATTGGTGAAAGAATAATGATATGTTTGATTTACTATCAACTATTTAATTATCAAAACAATTATATCCTAAACTAATGCAAAATCTTTCAAAATTAAGGAAATGTGCTTTCCCTAGTATTACTATATCTTTATCTATATTTGCAAAAATCATCATTAAATCATCATGATTTTTAAAATAGTCACAAAATATGTATTATACATTCTCTGTAGAATTAGACATTGTAACATCTATCAAATCAAAAACAAATATCTGGTAAAATAAAAACAAAACTTTATTCAATTTTGCTGTGAAATAACAACAAATTTTCTTATTCTACCTTCTCTCTATTCAATATGATGATTTGTAAGAAAATAAAACTGTTTTCCAACATACCTATCAGAATTTGTATTACAAATATAAAGTTTATAAATATGAACTTTGCTGAAAGCTGGATTAAAACTGCATTGGAATATGAGTTTTGACAAGGATAATAATTTTAACAATATATCTCATTTTATTAAAAGTTTGTGTAAGGTATGGAAACAAAATAAGTTTCAAATTTAATTTAAACCTCCTTTCATAAATTTTTGAACATGCTGTTATTTTTAGGAGGAAGAAAGCTGCAAATTGAGGTCGATTCTTCAGCACTTCATTTTAATGTAAACAGACGTTGAATTAAAATAGGTTAGAAAAAGAAGATGGGAAATGATAATTTTCTGTGTAACAATCTTGTCTTTAATTTATTATTATAAACATCTTATGATGAAATTAGAATGCAGCTTGATTTTAACAATTAAATAAATTACATCGAATGTATTAAGGATTACGCAGTTCTTATTTTGTTACAAGTATAAGAAGTGTACAAGAAGTACAAAAATAATTTTCTGTATAACAATCTTGTTTTTAATTTATTATTATAAACATCTTATTATGAAATTAGAATGCAGCTTGATTTTAACAAATAAATAAATAAATAAATAAATAAATTACATCGAATGTATTAAAAATTACGCAGTTCTTATTTTGTTACAAGTATAAGAAGTGATATAAATCTCAGTGTTTAACGTTAAAAAAGTTGATTATTAGATACAAACTTTGATATACATAATTAGTAATATATTTAATTTTTACGACTACAAATTGAGGTAGATTCTTCAATACTTCATTTTAATGCAAACAGATGTTGCCTTAAATTAGGTTACAAAAAGAAGATGCGAAATAACACTTTTCTGTATAAAAAACTTGTCTTAAAGATATAATTACATACATCTTATAATAAAATTAGAATGCAGCTTGATTTTAACAAGGTTATTTATAAAAAAAGAAAAGAAATAAATAATTTACATCGAATTCGTTAAGGATAATAAAAGTTACGAAGTTCTTATTTTGTTACAAGTATAAGAAGTGATATAAATCTCAGTGTTTAACGTTAAAAACATTGATTGTTAGATATAAACTTTAATCCTTATAATTAGTAATATATTTAGTTTTTACGGTAACCGAATATCAACCGCCTTTTACTGTTATCTAAAAAGAGTTTCAGTGTAATTTGTAACATCTTTTGTTACTAAATGTTTGCATTTTTCAATGTCGAAAAGAAACTGTGCACTATTTAAAATGTTTTTATCCTTACTATTTTGGTAGACATCATGTTACTTTATGTACAGAAGGTGGATATTTAACAATTTGCTGAGCCTTTATGTGCAATGTATAATCCGGATATTTTTTTTTTGTAAAGTTTTTCGCCATAGGAATACATACAAATATGTATGTACTTTGTCGCGTTAGTTATAGAGAATAAAATATTGTACTCATATGCCATAGTTTGGTACAATGTTCAGGAAGAATAGAAAATAAACCTTTTTAAAAAGTTTATCAACATTTGGATTATATCTTGTTGTATCTTCCATAAAATTGAAGGTAGCAGCTTCCCCAAATTTTAAGGAAGACGTTACATATTTTTTTTTACAGTGCTTTGAAAAATATGACTACAAACATTAATTTGTAGTGAGGAAAGGACAGCAAATTAATCGGAATGCTTTTTATTTTTGCAAGATGTATTTTAACACTTTTACCTCTGGCGTTCTCATCAACAATATTATATTGCATATTAGTTCATCATAATCATTAATTTTTGTTAATTTCAAAATCTAAAATTTGTAGTGTATATATCTATACATCTAATATAACGCATCTACTTATGTTTCAGTTTCAATAATAATAGTAATAATAATAATTTCCTGAATATCCCTAAATTTTTTTTTTTTTTTGGGGGGGGGGGAATTTATTGTTTTTGTTTAAAAATCTAAAAACTGATTGCAAAATTGCAGATAAGCCTGAAACTCTTTTTTTATCATAATGCATGCGTTCCACTCTTTAAAATTAAATTATGACCGCTTTTTAAAATTTCAAAGTATAAAATATTAGTACGTTTTTATGGATATTTACTTTTGTTGTATCACATTATTTTCCAAAATCTTAAAAAAAAATATACAAATGTCACAAAAATACGCAATAAATAAATAAATAAATAAATAAATAAATAATATAAAAAAAAAAGAAAAAAGGAACTCGACAGATTTTAGCAAATAAATTATTTGTTAGATTTCGGTAAAGCTTAACTTTTATGATTCGTGTCATTATTTTTAATTTTATTCGTAAAAAATTGCAATTTCTCAAAAATTCAAAAAGGAAAAAAGGATTAACAAGATTTTAATAATTTTAATTAATATCTCGCTAGCTTGTACGCTAATAAGATATTAATATACCTGTAGAAAAAATGAGGTTGTTTTATTTCTAATTGGTACCTGGAATCTAAACTTATCACACACAATTACATCTGAAGCTTTTATTCTAAGGATAGAAGAAAGAAATTTGAATATTCATAAAAAGGAAAATCGTAAAGTTATAATGAGAATAAATCAAATATAATAACAAGCCATACTAAGTACCTTTAACGTTACACGTTTTTTTCTACAAAACTTCGCTTTTAATAATTAGACCATATGCTTTTTTGTTAAGAAATTTCTTTAAAAAAAAGTATAGATAAAAATATTTCAAACCTAAAATGATGAAATAATTAGCAAATTTGTGATTGAACATTTGAAATATGTTTTATCCTTTCGCGATTTAAATAAATTTCGCAACTAATTAGTCAGCCATTTTCAACATTTTAATAATGACGTCCATTTTTATATTTATTCAATAATTTGCTAAATTAATTTCACTGAAGCTCCATAATTTAAATTTAGGCAATCCTATGTCAAATGTATTTGTGTCAGGATAATGGAAAACAAAACAAAAAGAATGGGAAATTATTTAAAGAATGTTGATAAGTTCATTTGGCAATGTTAATCGCAAACGAATTGTTTACCAATTTCGGGGAAAAATTAGTTTTTTTGTTTAAAAACTAACAAACAATTTTATAATCTGAGAAGGTAGATTTACTGACATTTAATAGATACGACATTTTGTAAAATTTAGAAAGTATAGATTTTTTGTTTTATTAGGTTTAATAGAGCAGAGAAAAATTTTTGATGATATTTGGAAAATATCACATTACAATATATATATATATATATAACCATATTACCATATTCCGTATTTAGTTCAACTTATAAAATTAAAATCTTATTTCTGGGTCTGATCTATTAATCTTTATGGAAACGATATAAAATCTTAATTCACCTTAAAAAACATTTATTCTAATATGCGTAAATTTAAAAAGATGGCTCTAAATTAAAAATATTCTTAACTAAACTTTATTTCTTAATATTCCAAATAAAACCCATTTTTTCTATGTTTTATCAACCCTTTTTGAGAAAGTCTTATTAAATTTATTCCAAAACCATACCTTTAAAAAAATATCATTATTTTTATTTATTTATTTATTTTCCTTCCTTCAACATTTGATATTTGTGCATCAATAAATTCATTTCTTTTCTTTTTCTCTTAAAATTAATCGTTTGCAAATATATCGTCTATCTAATATATTCTTAATTTTGTGTCGATTATAAATTAGTTAAATAATATATTTTTTTAAATAAAATTATCCTCTGTGGAATAAAAAATCTCGACTCTGGGCATGATTTATGTTTACACGGGAAAATGATGTCTATAGAATAAAAAAAATTCTAGAACTTTACTTTTAGATTTAAGAAAGGAAGCCTGGAGGTGAGAAGGGAGATTCTTGGTTTTTTCTTCGATGAGTACGGTTTGCTGAAATAATGATGGAATATTATTTTTTATGTTTAGGTTAAAGACAGTTGTTTATTAGACCATTTATAGTAAAAAAATATTAAGCATTTGAATTTAATAGAAAAAACATATTGAACATGAGGAAAAATTTAAATAAATAAATAAAATGAATATAATATAAATTTGTAGAACCAAAGTAGAATTGTCAAGCCCCAAATATTTTAGAATTTCAAATGAAGTGTGTGGTTTCATCTTCGTATTAGCCATGAAAAATCCAAATAATACGAAATTAGGGCTACCAACACATATAAAGCCAAAATTCTTTAAGGAAATTCCAAGTAATCCACATTGGATATGGAGAAAATAAAAACAAAGAGAGAGAAATGCACGAGAAAACTACAAAGTCTCAGAAACAAAAACAAAAAAATGTGACGAGAAATAACATCAATAACAAAGAACAACAAATTACTGAATTGGAGATAAAATTGAAAAGGAGAAAAAATAAAATTAATAATTGTACACATCATAATATTAAGTTAATAAATTAATTAAAAGTAGAGTAAACACAGAAAAAATAAACCATAGTGACATAGTTTACCCTATTATTATTTAAATTAATAACATTTATTTTGACTATGCATGGCTAAAATCAATATTTTAATTTAGGATGGTAAAAGATTAAAAAATAGCTTATTAATAAATGTACCCTATACATTGAGTAGTAAAATAGTACTTACATTTATTAAAAGTGAAGTGCAAATTAATAATGTAAATGATTAAAACTATTATAATACAAGAGATATAACAAAACATCTATCCATACATTGGTTTATTGATTCAAATAATTTTTTTAACAGCAATTTATTTTTTCTTATCTTAAATTGAAAGAAGAAAAGCATACTTAAAGTAGATAATCAAACCATCCACTTTCCATGGTGGTTTAACGAAGTAATATCTTTTTAATTTGTTGGTAAATTCTGAAAAAAAGGCAATGGAAAATATATCGACATGCATCCTCATAAGCTCTTAGTATTACAGCTTTGTCAATCTACTGCATACTCAAAAAAAAAATGTTATTTCGATTGTAATTTTGTAAAGACGATTTTGTTGATTGTTGTAATATATTACACTACTAGAAAATATTATAAACATTGAAACATTATAATATACATTTGAAGACGTGAATTTCAAAATTCGCTTTCTACAAAATATCTAATTTTGGCAAATCGGAAAACCTTTGACTGCGGCCATTGGTTTTCATGCCAAAATTAAGATGACACAATGCCTGAAACACACGATGAAGAAAGTATTTATCTGAATTTTCAGATATAGAAATCTTGATTTTTGAAATTGTGGATAAAGCAAGTTATGTAACTTGCGTCCTCATATATAAAGTCTGCATTTCGCCATTGCGCTAGCTGCAAAACTTGGCGAGTAAATGGGAGAAGAAATTCGCCAGATTGAAAGTGCCCAATTTTAAAGGGTGCCCGAATTGCCCAAGTTAAATACTTATGAAAATTTATCACGTTCTTGGTCATACTGTCTTTTTGACATTTTTAGGCATTTTGAAAACTCAGATAAAAATAACATTTACTTTTGAAAAATTCAACATAAATGCAGGCATTTATTAATTTGCTATCATCACAAAAACATTAAGCTATTAAGAAATGGAGTAAAAAAAGACATTTTAGTTTATTTAAGTAAAATAACAGAGATCCTCGAATGGGGACAGAAATATCGGAGAGGTTATATTCTTAACTTTTTAGATTTTCTTGAATGTAATATCGTAATCCTGAATTACATTTGATTGTAAAATTTTATTTCATAATATTTTGATGATATAAATTAGGTTTTGTAATTTTTTTCCATTGCGCAAGACGATTAGAATGTATTTGTGTTTAATTGTTTCCGTGCCGCATAATTTAATTTTGATGAATAATTACTATATTAATTATTATTATTTTGTTTCAATGATAATTTTTGAACATATTAAAAAAGTAATTGGATGTAGCCTTCTCCAAATTTTCTTCTATCTTATGCATGTTAATACATTCTGTAAAATGCAGTCAAGTAACAGAAGCGGTTGGGCGGTTTAAACATCTTGTATCAACTTACAACTGAATCGGAAGTTTGATGAAAATCCGTGCATTAATTTTTGTGGTAAAGCTAATGAAATACCTTAAAACTAAGTCTGCATAACAGCGCCGCATTTTGGATGATGTAGACCAAACATTATCCATAATATATATATTTTTTATCAGGTACTAACTGAATCTACAATTTGATGAAATTCCATGCATTAGTTGTTGAGATACATTTATTGCGAAATCATGAAACATGCAGCACAGCAGCGCCCCTTGTAGGGAGATTTGCACAAAAAGCTAAACACCACTTATCTGTTTCAGGCATTAACTGAATCTGATTTTTAATTATTTGAAATTTTGAAAATTTAGTCCATTAGTTCTTGAGATGGGGTTATTGCGACAATCACTAACAATGCATCATGGCAAAGCCACCTGTTGAGTGATTTGCACCAAAACGTAATCATCGCCATGTTATATCAAATACTAACGAAATGTAAAGTTTTATGAAAATCCACGAACTAATTCTTCAGACATGGTTATTGTGAAAATTGCAAATAACGCATCATAGCAGTGCCACCTATTGAGCGATATACACGGAAACTTAATAGGATTTTGTTCACATGAAGGTCTCACAGAATCCAAAGCTTTGTTAAATTCCGTGCATTAGTTTTTGAGATAGAGCTATTGCGATAATCACGAATAATAGCCCATGGCAGCGCAACATGATGAGCGATTTGCATCAAAAAGTAACCAGCAACATTTTATGTCAGGTATTAACTTAACCCAAAATATGAAAATCCATGTAATAGTTCTTTATATATGGCTATTGTGAAAATTGTGAATAATGCAGCATAGCAGCGCCACAGTATAAATCAAAAATTAATCAGATCTAGTTTATGTCAAAGTTTAACTGAATTTAAAGTCTTATGAAATTCCAAGCATTAGTTCTTGAGACACAGCGTCCACAATATTTTGGTCACATACACACACATAGACAGACTGGCAGAGACTGATAACCTCACAGACAGACATTTTATAAAAAAATATTTTTCGGATTCTCTGACCCCTAAAACGTGTAAATCCCTTGAAACCCGAATTTTGAAACTTTTCATGAATCCAATACATTTTTCTTGTAAAGAAAGAAGAAAGTAATAAATTTACATGAAGTGGTTAAAGATCAATTTTTCATGATGAATATTATTGTACTTTTATTTTTAACGCAAACTGAGAGGTAAAGTTATCGTATGAATTAAATATTGCCAACTGAGGAGAAATTGTCCAGGCAGGGAATTGAAACCAGATCGTTGGCTTACAGGGAAATGTTATACCGTTTAAGCTAACTGGACCGACAAACGATGAGCATTTCTCGCTCAGATAAACCTATTGGTAATAACATATGGTCTGTCATTTTGAAAGATCAGCAAAATAAACCTCTATTTAAGCGATGGTTACGGTAGATATTATCTGCGTATGTACTTTATACATCTACAAAAACGAAAACGTCGCTAAAATTTCCTTAATTAAAACAAATATAAATATACATAACTATTAATTAATTAAAAGTATTAAGGAAATAAGGCTTAATTATTAATTAATTATATGCACTTAATCAATATACATGATTATTAATTAGATATATGTGTCCCCCAAGTTTGCCCTCTATTCCTTATAATCAAATTCTTTTATTTCCATAAAAAATATAACGAAATTAATTCATATATAACATAAAAAGATTTTCTAATTATACGACTTTCATTTAATTTAAAAAATATTTTTAAGTTTTAAATATTAAAACCTCGAATTATCTTTTATAATGATTTTTGTAAATGATTATATACATTATATTAAAAATTTCTCGAAGTGTATTCGAAACATTCTTGAAGTTTCAACTAAAAATATCCTGATAAGTCTGCTGATTTTAATGATCACGGGAAAACATTTTGTGATATATGCGTGGCTTGATTTGTTATTTAAACCAACGTCTTGGGTCAGTCATAACTGATCATTATAAACAATAGAGTTTAGATCAATAAATAGCCTCATATGAGCCGATACATATCAAATTAATAAACATTGTTGAAAATTTTCTAAGAAAAAAACGAGATATTTGTAATGGAGATCATTTTGGTGAGTTTCGGTTCAACCACATATTCAGCGACATTTTTGATATCAGATTTTGAATCGAAAGCGAAAGTGAATTTGCAGTCAATTTCGATAATAATTAAATAATTTATTTATTTATATTAAAAGCATGGTATAAAATTAGCCGAAACAATGCGATTTTGTTCAAAATATTAAAATTTCAAATTTATCAATATGAATTAAATATTAAATATAGATATTTTACATAGATAATATACAATATGATAATAACCTGAATATTTTAAGATACAGTTAAAGAAGTTGCAGCTACAAAAAATTTTGGAAATTCTTGAAAGGGAAATTAAAAACTTATAAATTAGGATTGTGTATGTGTAACTGATAAAGTTTTGAAAAAAAATCAGCAATAGAAGAATATCTTTTCATCAAATATAGATTTACACAAACAACAAACAAACTTTAAAATTTTTTATGCATTGGGGAATTATTTATTGAGTTATAATAATTTTTCAAACACAATTTTACAATAAATAAATAAAAATCATCTTTTAGAAAAAAAAAAAAAAAAAAAAAAAAACTCTAATCTAGTTTTATAATTTTTTAGCAAACATAAATGTCTAAAAAGTTTGAAAATTTGAGATAAGTTTCCGAAATGTTACATTAACTTAATAAACAGAAAATTGAAAATTTTCTTGAAATTTACATTTTTAATATCCTTTAACCTGCTTATCTAAAAATTACTTTACAGAATGTTTTTTGAAAATACAGTAAAGCCATTGAAAATCCTATTTCAAAAGAACAAAAAAGAAAAGGAAATTCGCAAATAAAATTTCTACTTGTACAGAATTTAGAAGATATTATATCGTACATTTTAAACATGTATATTGAAGTAAAATCGATTTTTTCAATAGAGTATTTCAACAGCAATTGCAGCCTTCTTACATAAATTTATATTTCGATTTGAATTCTTTTTTCGAAAATTCAATTTTGATGCATAGAAGCTACGATAAAATAGCTATATTTTATAAATCTCTTTGAACATTGCATCTATATGCCACTTTTGACATGGTTCATAAAATAAACATGAAAATATTAGAAAGCTATGTTCTATGATATGTTTTTAAAAAGCAAAACTTTAACAAATGACGGAATATGTATATGTATTGATCGTGTTATTTCGAGTGCCAGTTAGTAAATTTGTTGTTTAATTTAATAAATAATGAATGAAAAAAGATCTATAGCTGTATTACTTACCGGGTGTCCCAAAAATGACTGATGGAATTTAAAATTCAATAACTTGCAAACGGTGACAGCTATTTAAAAAAAAAATGCAGGAGAGCTATGTATAATGTCAGGAGTTTTTTTTTACCGTAATTATTTATTTTAGTTCGCATCTCAAACAATAGGTGGCGCTGATGGCGATTGAAGGCCATGTTGACGCTTCCTTCAGCATTTATCACCTGAAGTTCAATCGCCGTGAGCGCCATCTATTGTTTGAGATGCGAACTAAAATAAAAATTTACGGTAAAAAAACTCCTGACATTATACATAACCCTCCTGCAAAAAAATTTTTAATAGATGTCACCGTTTGCAAGTTATTGAATTTTAAAATCCATCAGTCATTTTTGGGACACCCGGTATGTATTACATCTGTTTTAGAAAAGACGAATAGTTAAAACTCTGAGGGTCTTGCAAATGGGTAATATTTTAATGTTATTTTCTCTTTATTTTGTTTTAAATACTCAGAAATTATGATTATTTCAACATAGAAAAAACCGTAATTAAAAATATAAATGTAATCATTGAGAACATAAATCATTCTAAAATGTATTGAAAATTCATTAAATCTACAGAATTATATTATCTTAAATATTTCTAATATTGCAGTGAAACCTGGAGCTTAATGAACGGAATATTACGTTGCAAACGCTTGTAGGGCAGTTCTTGAGATGTTAGAAAATACACTTAATGCAAAACGGGGTTTTAATAATTTGCTGTATTATTATATTTTTGAATAAAACATAATTAAAAAACATATATACGTAATAAAACACATAACATAGCTTAGAAAAGACATTAAATGTGATTCCTTCATATATATTATGATATAACCACTTTCATACCCCCCTCCTTATTAAGGGGAAATTGTAAAATCGCTAAAATCCGTATTCATTTTATTATTTATTTATTTATTTATTTTTATATTAGGATTGTTTTTTTTTTTAATTTCACGTTCATACTTAAAACTGTTGGTGAGACATGACCAAATGTTCTAACATTTTCGACTTGTTACTGAAATATGAAGAAAAGTTCTAAAATTTCCAACCAATCTTTAATTACTTGAGGGGGGGAGGTCTAAATTTATTTAAGTGCATGTTTCCCTGTTTTTAGTAGATTTATATTTTGTAATTTCTTGCTGTACCTAAAACAACTGCTGAAGTGGCGAATTGCTGAATGGCGAAATATGCTAAAATTTAAGTTTCCCCAACTATAACCACTAAAGATGTGGAATTTTTATAAGGGATATTCCAAATATAAGTTTTAAGTGCACGATTATCTCACTAGAATTATCCCCCTCCCCCAATTTTCATTCTTCTAGGTTCAAAAGTTTCCGCTGTGGTCTGCTTATGAGTCATTCAGGACAAACTCAGCTGTGTGTATCTAGATTTTATGTATTTTAATGTACCGGGTATCCCAAAAATGACTGATGAATTTTAAAATTCAATAACTTGCAAACGGTGACAGCTATTTAAAAAAAATTGCAGGCGGGTTATGTATAATGTCAGGAGTTTTTTTACCGTAATTTTTTATTTTAGTTCGAATTTCAAACAACGGGTGGCGCTGACGGCTATTGAAGGCCAGCTGATCAGTGCTGAGTGAAGCGCCGACTTGTCCTTCATTCGCCGTCAGCGCCACCTATTGTTTGAAGTTCGAACTAAAATAAAAAATTACTGTAAAAAAAACTCCTGACATTATACATAACCCTCCTGCAAAAACGTTTTAAATAGCTGTCACCGTTTGCAAATTATTCAATTTTAAAATCCAATAGTCATTTTTGGGACACCTGGTATAAAGTACTCTTTTAACCTCTTAAGTGATCTCTGTTTTTGAATAAAAACTTTGAAGTAATGTCTATTTGTTTTATGTCTTTTACAGAATTTTTAATCTGTTGTTAATGGTTTTTATAAACAGAAATTTTTGCCTCATTGAATTATAGGCCAGTCAAATTGTCATAAATAGATGCAAAAATTCTGCTAGAAGATTTTATGTTTTTAAACTGTTTATGGGGATGCTAGTAACAAGAATTAATGGTTTTCCAACAAAATATCTCGAGGCTAAATTTTGTGGAGCCAAAAAAACATAAAATTTTCCGACTTTTTTCAGTTTTTTACCAATAACTCAAAAATTATTAAATTTTTGCGTACTATACTCAATTACAAAAAGAAAGAGCACTAAATTCTCTACAAATTTCATAATAAAACTGTTTTTCTAAAGCCATTATTAAGCGTGCTACAGCTTTCTGAAAGTGACTCTTTTTTTCCAACTTTGTGGAAAAATCGTAAAAACGAAAATTTGACACATTTTTTCATTATTTTATCCTTTTTAATGTAACTTATTTAAATTATAGGTATTTGCATGATAACAATAAAGATGAATTACAACGGTAACATTGTAAAAAATTAAGAACATTGTAACTTTTTTTGTATTTAGAGCTTTAGTGGAGAACATTAATGTTAGGTATTTAACTGATTGTAAGTAAAAATTACTTACGGTGACATTTTTACATCCCCTCCTTCTGGGTAAATAATGTCGTTAACATTTTCCTAGTTGATGCCATTACATTTTTTACAAATTGTCGTGCATTTTAATCTTAAATTATGAAAAGAACATGCTTTGCTGCACCTTTTTTTTACAGCTACATGACACAGCATGGAGCAAGGGTTCAGGTGCCGGGTCTTGGCACATTTGAACTGGCTGAAAGAGATCGTCCAACCTGTGAGCCCACCCCATTCTTCAGAAGGGATGTTGTTTCCTAGCCTAGCTTGTAACTGATGATGATCGGAGAAAATGATGCTGCACATCCTCTTGTGTTGGTGGTAGTCTTGAAAGATGAACTTTGCTTTTTGTGGCAGATTTAGCAAATAGCTGAAACCTTAAGGTGTTAAATTTCTGTGTGGTATCTATGCATCCATTGTATAGTGCAACATGGAATTTTTCTCCAACCTTGATGATTTCGTGACGAGTAGAACCTAATTTATTGAAACGCATGCTATTTCTCCAACATGATCATGCTTTTTCAAAGTGTTAGAAAATTTTGACTTTCTTTGCCCAAAAAAGAGCGGATGTTGTGAAAATAACATTGTTGTAATTGTATTCGAACGACATGGTTGAAAACCATTTGGTTTCCATGTTATTTCTCCCAAGCTTTTGGAAAAAATAGATTTTCGTGCTAATGGCTTAAGCTCGTCATGATCACGAGAAGGTCAATATCTTCTCCGACAATTACGACTCTTTCAAAAGATTCAGCTCTTGAAATGACTGAGATAATTATCATGGCATCAGCTTCTTCTTTTGCCTGCTCAACTTGAATTCTGTTATTTTGAAATTCTCGTTTTGAAATTTTTAATTTGTTTTAAGCAATGAAATGAAGAAACTCTTGTTTATGTCATTGGCTTCGTCAACAGATGTTGCGAGTCGACGCCTTCTTTTCTCTCCACTTGTTACAGATTGATCTATTTTTACACGACAAAAACTGATATCATGCATCTGCAAGTCAGGTTCGCATCTGCTAATCAGGTTCATGCTGAATATGTTCAATTACTTTCTGAGACCATTCATCCCCATGTTTTTCTGCAGCTTTCAAAAATGTAATTTTCGCTTCTAACTTCATTACTTTGTGAATCAAATCTCTCTTTGGGTAGGGCTTTTATTATTATTTTTGGTTGAAGTCACCGGGATAACTTTTTCATATAAGAAGCAATTATCTTGAAACTTGAAAAAGTGCTCTATCTGAGGGACAAACTATAGTCTGTATAGAATCTTCACCCCGACGAAATATGCTGCTATCATTCGAATATGTTTTTCGGCAATCAACCTGTATTCTAACTCCCTTGCTACTTTCCAAAAAACTGATGAATATTATTTTTGATGAATATTACTTTGACGCTGAATGTTATGTTCAAGGAGCTTGACAAGTCCTTTCTGGCTTACAACGCGAGTATCACTATTTGAAGTCGTTTGGCAAATGAAATACAATTTTGGGTCAAGCTCACTCATTTTTCATTACTGCACGATAAGAGATACAATAAACTAATAGCAGCATATTAGAAGAGTATGTCTTTATAAAAGAACATTTGCATCTAAATGAAAACGGCTCGGGAAAGTCAGGTTGCCGCAATCTTCCATCTACATTCCCTTTTTTTTTATCCATGGCACTCCATCCCTTTGTAATTGTTTTTCTTATAGGGTTTCTAGAATTTCTGCTTCTTAAGCCTTCCTTTCTTAAAACCTTCATTTCTCATCCATCAATAGGTGTATTTAATTTACATTGTTAGTGATGAAAAAAGTTTTTTGGGATAGGAGGCGAAAAATAGGTCACTTTTTGTAAAGTTTAAAAATAAAAATGACATTTTCAAAAAACCATAGCGCGTTTAATAATGGGTTTAGAAAAACGTTTTTATAATGAAACTTATAGAGAATTTAATGCTCTTTCTTTTTGCAATTAAGTATGCTACGTAAAAAATTTATAATGTTTGAGTTATTGGCAAAAAACTGAAAAAAGTCCGAAAATTTTATGTTTTTTTGGCTCCAAAAAATTTAGCCTCGAGATATTTTGTTGGAAAACCATTAATTCTTGTTACTAGCATCCCCATAAACATTTTAAAAACATAAAATCTTCTAGCAGAATTTTTGCATATATCGGCCCTTTTTTCTGTCAATTTGACTGGCCTATTAGAAAAATACTCGGATTAAATAATACGAAATTAACAATAAAGATTTACTGGTGAGAAGAATAAATTATGATTGGGATATGGATGCCCGTACGTACAAATTTATTATTGGCAAAAGCAGGTTGCCGTATAACGCACAGGGAAATCCGGGAAATGGTTAAAAAGCACGTGACATATTTAAATTAAATACATTTAGTATAAATTTACTTATGAATAAATATTGTTTACGTCAGAAATTTAATTTTATATATTAGACAAACTTTTATATACAGATAATTAACGGATATATAATTTTCCATTACTAATTGAGAAAATTGTTCATAAAAAATTGATTTGCAAGATTGATTTGATTGATTTGACATTTTTTTTTATCTAGTTTCGAATAATGCGTAATATATTATTATTATTTTATAAAAAATGTTATTAAAAATAGTGATGACTATTGAAAAACACATTAATCACTGGCGATAAATTGATAAATATGCTAAAAAATAAGCATTTTTTTCCACTGTTTTCTTTCTCTTTTATTAGTTTATCATCATTTTTCTCTTCCAGCTGGGCTCTTTTAGCCAACGCTACCTCTGGCACTCTTTGTAATCTCCCCCCTCTTTCTCACACTTTATTTTGACTCTCTCCCTTGTGACACGTGTTTGGATTAGCTGATGACGATCTCTTACTTTTGAAGCTCGAAACGCGTCCTGTTTAATTTTCTTTTTATGGTGATTTTACAAAGTGATGACTAGTTTAATAGAAATACATTCAAAATAAGCAACAGTTGTCTGAAATATATTTTTCTCTCGAATATACTATAATATAAGGTGCAAGGTATATAATTATGTAATATAATTAATTACATTTCATAGGTAAAAAGATAATTGATTGATTTTCAAAAACAGTTTTAAAGTTAAAATCGAGATTTTTTCCTTTTTTCATCTTTCGGGATCACTATTTTATTATTTTTGTGTTTATGTAAATCATTTATAAAATTCTATAAAATAAACTTGCAATCATATAAACTTTCACAAATCTGCTTATAAAACAGTAAAGAGATGAAAATGTGCTTTTAATCTCCCAAAAGATAAGAAAATTGATAAACAGTGAACTGCGAATAATAATAAAAATACGAATATGATTGATGAACATGAAATTAAATTAAACGACTCAAAAATATTTAATATTTTTCAAATGTCATTAGTGAAATGGCTCAATCTATAAAGTTAATAGAAATGGTACCTTAATCGTTTTTCGAAATTATCTAATAATTAGTTTTTATGAGAAGTCATTAAAATGGCAATTCTGTGGCAATTTAGCCATAAAAATCTTAAATATTATTCATTTATCGATATCGGGATTGGTTTCAGAATTCTCTCCCTATTAAAATGCAATTTAAAAGCTGATATCTAGGGACAACTTATCCGTTAGTTTGTGTTTTGTCATTTCCATATCACGAATTAATGTCTTCGTCAGATAAATAATAACATCCATAAAATTAGACGTTATGGAGTTATTACACAAGGAAGTAATGACACTTTACTAAATAGTGATAATAGTTCACCATATTAATTAAAATAACTGTTTATTACCATACATGTGCATGTAGTTATATGTACGTGATGTATTAAAATTTCAACATGGATTAAAAAATTGATTTAAATAACAAAAATTAAAATGTTTCAAAGATAGAAAGAGATCAATTTTGATTGAATTATAGCCCAATTATAATTGGTAGGATATTGTTAAATAAAGCATTGTTACATGTTTTAACATTTCTGCATATTACAATATGTTATCTTATAAAATCTCATAAATCTAGATCAGTTTATTTAGAATAGCAATTTCATACACCTAGCATTCTATTGTACGGTCCATTTGACCTTTCTGATTGATTATTGGCATGTCTTCAATTGAAAATTCAGTTCTCATTTTTTATTTTGATTTCGAACTATGATGATGAGTACGATAGTGCTCGAATGTATTTGTTTTTAGATGTATATTTGTTTGTGTATTTATATATATTTGTATATTTGTGTATTATGGGAAAAATTCATTATGAAATACAGTGGGTCAAACCTCCCATATGTGGGGAGCCTTGACACGTTACTTTCTCATGATCATAAAATCGTTATAAATAAATTCATAAAATCGATCTTTTTTCAATTTTCTTATATATTGAACTTATGTCACAGTTTCTTTCTGATAACTCATTGCATAAAGAATAAAATGATATATAAAATTTTGTCCTATGTTTAGTGTTTAAATAGTTAAAAATCCTTTATTAAAAATGAGTCCATTATCCCTAGATAAATTTTGAACAACAAACAACAACAACAACAAAAAAAAAACTTTAAATGATCTTATTTTTAGAACAAGGAAATTTCTAAAACTTTAAAGAATGGCAAAATTAAATTATACAGATCTTTTTTCGATTGTGAGTTATAAAAGGAAAGATGGGAAAAAAATAACTTTCTCCGAAACAATCTGTTTTGCAACTACAGTGCTCAGCAAAAGTTTATATAACGATTGACTACGTATCTGTACTGAGAAGTATGCAACGATTTGTTGTAATTCAAGTATCACATATTACTTTTGACTTATCCTTTAATCTTAACCCCCTGACTGCCCGGCAAAAGGGTAAAATTGTCATGTTGTTTTCTCTGTAATTTATTAAAAATATTAAAAAAAGATTTTTTTCCAACCTGATACAAAATATGTTATTATGTATAGGCGTATAATCTTTGAGAGTATTAATCCTAACTTAATTTTTCAAAACTGGGTTTTATTTGTAGAATTATATTAATTTAAATATTGCTTATGTTGCAGTGAAACCTGCAAGTTAGTGTGCGAAAAAAATCAGCCAGCGGCAGTCAGGAGGTTAAACAATAAATATTAAATTATATACTATAGTAACGTATAATGATTAAAAAAAAATCTAAATTAACATTGTGGAAAAACTATAGACAATTTGTGTATTTATAGAAAAATAACCATAAATGAAAATCGAACAGCACCCACTTTCATCAAAGAAACTAAATCCTGGATCATTTAAGGGTATAGTTTGTACGAAACACGTTCAACAGTCGTTGGAAGTTCATTAACAGTTGAATCAGAAGACTATTGTCAAAAATTAGCGTAAACCTTACGAGATATAATGCTCCAAAGGTTTTTGATTGGGTTCAGATAAGGTATACACGCCGGGCAATGAAAAAGAATGATATTTTGAGAGTTAAACCAAGTTTTTGTTTTGTTTGCGGCATAAATGGACGCATTATTTTGCTTAGATATATACTTTTGGCCATCTAAAAGTACATTAAATAACTATAAACTGTTCTCTAATGTATCTATGTAGTCTTGCGCTGTTTTGCAATCATCGAGGAACTCTAGAGATGCTTGCGCATTAAAGCAAAGTGAGGTTCAAATCAATTAAAAGTCGCACCTTTGTTGATAATTAAAGAAAGTCCAAGGCTCTTTCAAGACGTGCCAATAGCATGCCGACCCATCTGGACTATTCAAATAACCCTTTTTTTTTACTTCACTGAATATCACAGAACACCACTTGTATCCATATGACTTATGTTTGCGAACCACTGCATTCTCAGCAATTTTTAGTGAGATTTCAAAGCTGGTTGTTGTATTATTTTCATGTAAGCTAGTTTTTCTCTTTCTTATAAATATAAACGAATCGTTTCCATTGACACGGAAAGGTTAACCAATTTTTAGTGTGACTAGAAGTCATGATTTGTTTACACGCCAGTTTATGGATCGTTCTATCGTCTCCTTTTCTGGTCACATAAGGTCTCCCAAATCTGTGTTTTGTTTTGAAAGCGTCAACATTAGACAATACTTGATACGACAGACTTTATTAGACGATTCAAATTAACCCAAATTTCTGTAGAAGTCTTAACTTTCGGTTTTAGCTTCTGTACTTCAATTACTACCGAGAAATATCTGACCGAATATTTCTCGCTCGAAGCATCTTCGATAACCGATGCTATGATGAGAAGCACATAGATACTTCATGCATCTGACCTGTTAAGTTAGAAATTTACATTTTTTCTGTGAACAGTTGTCAAACAAGTGTCTAAACTTTTACAATAGTCGAAATTAACTTTTTTTTTAGACAAATCAAATATTATCTTATATTAAACCCATTATTTCCGTTCTAAAATTTTAAAATATATTTATAAATAAGTACAGCCATTTGTATAATCCAAGAGTTCGCATTTTTTATTTAAAGATTAAATATCACCAGTGTCGAAACTTGCTGATCACTATATTAAAAATGATTTTAACTCGAGAAGTTCAGAATATCAAACATGGAAAATTCATAAGTTACTTGACCGAATCATTTAGCATTTAATATCCTGATATAAAGCAATTGTAGATTCCAAATAACGTCTTAAAATTAGCAGTTAATTTTGAAAACTTTCACGCTTGATATAATTTCTGTATAGCGATGATTACGTTCGCAATATATAGTTTAAAGATTTTATTTGCTATTTTAATATAATTGTAATATTAATTAGATGGTATTAGTTATTTAGTACCAGTCATAATTTTATGCGACGAACTTTGGAAAAGATTTTAGATTTTTATACATTTTTAAATAAGTCTGCATAAAACATTTCATCTTATTTCTTTATTCATTAAAGGTGGTTAACCACGCATAAGGAATGCACTCAATTGTGATGTTGGAGATCGCAAGGGGTTACTAGATCACCCCATTCAATTTTATGCAAATTTGTACTATAACGTAGAAAAACAGGCATTTCATTATAATCAATATGAGCATTAATTCATTAAGAAATCAAGGTCGCCCCAGTGGTGTGATCAGCAACGGTAGCTGCTCCCTACGCAATTACCTGTAGGCACCCTCAAAGCAATTACCTGTAGGCAGTCGCAAAGCAATTACCTGTAGCAATGTCATATAAGAAATTAAGAAATCTTAGCTAAGAAATCTTTTCTAATGTTGAAAGGCGCGCACCCAGCTGTGAATTTTGAAAATGCGCGCCTCACGGAATTATCCCCAACTAATTTTGTAGAAAAATGAACAATAAAGTAGAAAGAAATCATTTGGTTTTTAAAAAAAAGTGCATTAAAAGAGAAAAAGCCGAAACCTTCACCCTCCCCCCCCCCCAAAAAAAAAAGAGGAACACCTGAGAACAAAAATTTGCACTACTTAGGATAAGAAATTTCGGGGCAATAACGATGATTGTGTAGAAAACTGAATCGCCCCGTTATTACATGTATTTTAAGAAATGGCTGTTAATCATGAAGGAAAATAATGCAAAAAAATTAACACTACACCCACTAAAAGGAGAGACAGATAGGAGTACAGTGAAGGGATGTTTGATGAAAGAAAAATTTTTCCCCGGACTGATGTTTGTCAATGAATGGGGTTACCCCGTGTTCCGCGCGATTTCAGACAGGTGAAACAAAAACTTATCAATAATTAATTTAACTTGCCTCTTTTTAGGTGCGTTCGTAATTATGTAAAAACGTAGCAACTTTAGTTGTCGTTCAGTCCGTCTGTCTGTGCGCATGAACAGAGCAAAAACTACCAAACCGAATCGTTTGAAATTTAAAATATATAATATTACATAATTTTGTCGAGCCATTTCAAATTTTATGAAAATCGGATGCATAGTTCAATAACAGGGACAATCAAAATTATTTCGACGCATTACGGCCAATGGAAAAAAAAGTTTCACGTGCATTTTAATGTTGTTACACTCTTTAGAACATAATAAAATTGATATGTATCTGAGAAATGTTTTATGTAATATATATTCTATACAATTTGTGGTAGAAAGAATATTTGTTAATAATTTACAGGGCCCCGCAGAGGTATTTCATTACATTATGGCATTAGGAGAACATTGTCTGGTGCGCGTTTTAATAGTATATTAAACTATTTAACATTTAATGAAATTGATATACGTTTACAAGGATTACTACAAGTTACTTCCTGTACAAAAAAGGCAGATAGTATTTAAAGGGACACAAAAAAAGTCCAGCTACTGTACTGTATCAGAAATATTGTGTATTATTACACCCACATCTGAATATTTCTAGGTGCGTTTTTAATTACATAAATATGTAGCATCTATAGTCGTCGTTCAGTATGTCCATCCGTCTGTCTGTCCGCATATAACAGAGCAAATACTATCCAACCAAATCATCTGAGATTTAAAATACATAACGGTTGCATAATTTTGTCGAGTCATTTTAAATTTTAGGAAAATCACATGCATAGTTTTATTACAGGGACAATCAAAAGTATTCCATTACATTACGGAAAACAAGAAATATAGTTTCAAGTACATTTTAATCATGTCACCCTCTTTTGAATATAATAGAATTAACATGAATATACAAAGTATGTATTAAAATTTACATTCTGTACAGTTTATTATTTATTTATTATTAATTTACAGGGCCACACAAAAAATATTCTACTACACATAATGGTATACGGGGAAAATTGTTTGCGACGTGTTTTAATTATATTAAATTATTTCACTTTTTATGACATTGATATACGTTGCTGAAGCTTAAATAAGTTACTTCCTGTATAGATACAGGAACACACAAAAGATTTCGAGTACTATAGTTTCTGAGGTACTCTATATTATAACAGCAGGATCTGAATATATTTAAAACTTCGTTATAGCACGAATGCACCTCATTTTCTACGCTTCACGTGCAATTTCCAACTTGTTTTTCATGAAAAGTGTATTAAAATTTCAAAATATGTCAAATCTGTAAATTAGTTTTTATTTAATAAAACATTAAAAAAAATATGCTCAAATTTAAAAGTATTACAAATTTAAAACCAAAATCTAATACAAATATTGAAATAAGGTTTTAAACATTCCTGTAAATACCACATTTTTTCATTTAGATAACATTTATCTTTGTTGAATAAACGCACATTTTACAAAATTAAAATGAAAAAGTAAGACTAGAAATTAAATTTTCACACAATAATTTAAAGTTAAACAAAGGACTTCTTGCATAATTAATAAAAAACGTACAAAGTAGTATAAGAATATTTTTAAGCTTGCAAAATATAGTTATCTTTTCAAAAATAAAATATTTTTCACAATTTTTCTCAATGTAAAAATGTTTTCTATCGATAAATATATGATATTTAAATGATCTGAAATTAAATTTCTAAACAAACTATTTTTTGCGTTATGAATTTACAAAAATATTTTAGTTAATTGGACAACTGAACTTGAAATTTTAATATTCATGTGGCGTCTAATTTAGTTCTCATAATCACGCGAGCTTCTGTTCAGAACTAAAATATTTTTAATTAACATTACGGCGGTAGATTTTCAATAAAATTCCACTTTTTTATGATGATGGAAAGAAAATTATTTCCTTTTAAATATTCAAATCTTTATCTATCGATATATAAAACTTCTTTACATAATATGTATTTTTTTATAATCGCAGAATTTTGAATTTAAATAAGACGTTAATTTAAAAATAATACTCTTTGATAATTTGAAAAAAATATGTATAACTTTTCACATTCAATTGAAAAAAATAATATGCGAAATTACATTTTTGAGGATCTCGTATTAAAATTTACCATTTTTATTTGCTCTATAGCTTTATTAAGATAAAGAAGAAGATAATTTGGACGAGTATCAGTAGAGTCACGTTGATAAGTTTGAGATTTAGAAAAAGATGACATATCACAAGTCTTCAGTAATCTAAAAAAATACAAAAAAATTTTACATTCGTGAAGTAAGTTATATATTTATTATAATTTATGGGTAATTCAAAGTACAAAAACACATAAAATTACGCAGTTAAAATCTTTCTTTCTGTTTCTGCATGCATTTCTAACAGTATTATCCCGAAAAACAAAGGTTGGTTGTACAAAATTAATATTTATATTTTTTATTTGAAAATTCTTCTCGCTCAAGTGTGAATCAAAATTATTTTCGATAACTGTAGAAATTAAAAATATATATATTATTTAAAAGGAGCAAATTTTTTATTTATATTTCAGAACAAACAATTTTTTTTCAAGGCCTACTAAAACTGTGTGAAAAAGAATCCAAATATTACAAAATATTAATTGGAGGTTGACAACTAAGCCTTATTTTTTTTTTATAATTTTCATTAATTCAACGTAAGTAACGCATAGATATAAAACATTACTCATCTTTTAAAAACAAACAAAATTAAATAGTACTTACTATTGGATAATTTTTGTTTTCGTGTCTCAATTAACGTACTATTTTATGTGGATCACAATAATTACAACACATTTTGAAAGAACGTTAATGTTTAGCGCAATAAAAAAATCGTTAAAAATTGCTCGATAAATATTCAAATCGTCAAGAAGATTAATTTTCTGACTTCAAGAGAAGTACAACATATCTTTCTTAAACAGGAGCACAATGACAACAAAATCAATGTATAAATAGCCAAATCGCGGACTCTGTTGTACATTTATCTTCAAAGTGGCCTTTAAAACAAAAGTCTTTTTTTTAACCATGGAGTTATATTTATTACATCTTTAATGCTAAAATAATGTATATACCGGGTGTCCCAAAAATGACTGATGGATTTTAAAATTCAATAACTTGCAAACGGAGAAGAATTTCATTTATTAAATGAAAGTAATTAAACCCACAAAGAAAAGAAGAATGCTTGCGATGAAATTCGACAATTAAGAAATCTTATATTGTTAAGAAAACGGTAAAGATTTTTTATGGTATAACAGAGTTTGTATCACTTCTATAATTAACCATGTAAAATATCAGTATTTTAATTAATTAATAAAAAAAATATTTCAAAATCGCAAAATTTTCACTTATTTTAGATGTGAATTTCTATAAGAAAATACTTGTATAAAGGACGTCCTGTTCCAGAAACTGAAGAATCCGTTCGAATTCTGGAAGAGTTTTAATGAAGATTTTGTCTCAAAATTTATCCTAGTTAATTATTCATTGAATTTGTAATTTGTAGAGCTTATTTTGGGGGGTTATTAAGGGTTTTTTGTGTGTTAAGTTTTTTTTTTGATATTTACAGACATTAACAAAGATAATTATTTAAAAGGAGCAAATTTTTGATTTTTATTTCAGAAAAAAACTATTTTTTTTAAATATTTTTCGAAACCTATTAAACCTGCGTGAAAAAATTCAATAATTACAGCACATTACTTGGAGATTGGCAACTATGTCATTATTTTTTAATAATTTTCCATTAAGTCAACTTAAAATAACTCATCGATATAAAGCATTACATACCTTTTAAAAATAAACATTAGTAAATAAAACTTACTATTGCCTGATTTTTATATTTTCGTTTCTGAATTAACGTTCTCTTTTATTTGCATTATAATAACCAAAATACTTTCTGGATGAATGTTAATCATAAGCATAAAAAAACGTTAAAAATTGTTCGATAAATATTGAAATGATCAAGAAGATTAATTTTTTGCCTTTAACAGATATATACAGGGTGTCCAGTAAATAAATGACCCTTTTTGAACTTAAATAACAAATAAACGGTTTGAGATAATAATGCGCGGTTTGCGGTATTGTTGTTAGAAAATCAATAAATTTTTAAACATGTACTTTGTTAATATAGTTCAAATTTCGGAAAAAAAAATATCGCGCTGGCGGTAACAGGCTGTTTGATAACAGGCATAACTCTAATTTTCATAAATATGAGATTTTCGGCTGAATCTGAATCTAATATGTTGTCGAATCTGAATCTATATGTTGAATCGCCTCTCGAATCAGCTTCAGAAATAGTGTACGTTGGTTGGAAAGTGATTTAAAATAATACTTGTGATTGAACCATCTGTATTATACTTCACCTCCTCAGTCTTGAGACTGAGATTTTGTCTTAAATATTATTATATTACATTAACAAAGTGCATATTTTAAAATTTATTTATATTCTAATAACAATACAGCAAGCCGCGCATTTTTATCTCAAACAGTTTTTTTTGTTATTTACATTCAAAATGGGTCAGTCATTTACTGGACACCCGGTGTATATATATCATCATCATCATCATCAACCGTTTTCGATCAACTGCTGGATGTAGGTCTCCCCCAGATTTTTCCAATGTTTTCTGTCTAATGCTTTCGTCATCCAATTTACACCAGCCACTTTTCTAATTTCGTCACTCCATCTTACTTGTGGTCGTCTTCTTGGTCGTTTTACATCTCTAGGATACCACTGTAGTATATTTGTGCTCCATCTATTGTCTTGTCTTCTTGCAATGTGTCCAGCCCATTTCCATTTTAGCTGCTTGATTCTTTCAAGGATGTCAAAAACTTTTGTTTGATTTCTTATCCAGGTTATCCTCTTTCTGTCTCTTCTAGTTATGCCTAGCATACATCTTTCCATGCTTCTCTGTGCTGTTTGTAATCTTTGTATCATCCGTTTTGTTAGTGTCCATGTTTCTGCTCCGTAGGTTAATGCAGGTAAAATACATTGATTAAAAACTTTTCTTTTCAAACAAAGAGGCATATTACTCTTCAGAATAATACTGTTCTTCCCGAAAGCACTCCACCCATTTCTTATTCTTCTATTGATTTCATTCATGATACTATTATCTGATGATATTTCCTGTCCTAGGTACACATAACTTTGCACTTCTTTAATCTCGGTGTTCTTGTAGACAATTTTCTTTTTTGATGTAAATGAATTAAACATCACCTTAGTTTTTTCTAAATTTATTTTTAATCCCACATTGATGCTAGCTTCTGCAAGATCTTTTAGCATAATTTCCAATTCTTCAGGACTGTTACTGAAAATTACAATGTCGTCAGCGAAGCGGAGATGACTTAAAAATTCTCCATTTATTCTAATCCCTTTGTTTTCCCAATCCAGCTTCTTGAAGATATTTTCTAAGACAGCATTAAAAAGCTTGGGTGAAATGGTGTCTCCTTGTCTTACTCCTCTTCCGAGCTTGATCTTCGCTTTTCCTTTATCTAAACGGATGGTTGCTGTTGCTTTCTTGTAAATCTTCTTTATGATATTGATGTAAGGTTTGTCTATACCAATGTCCTCTAGAGAATCTACTACTGCTGATGTGTAGACGGAATCAAAAGCTTTTTCGTAATCAATAAAGGCAAGGCAGAGAGGTAAATTATATTCTTTATGCTTTTCTATGAGTTCCCTTACTGTTTGGATATGATCCATTGTGCTGAATCCACTTCGGAATCCTGCTTGTTCTCTAGGTTGAGCCGAGTCCAGAGCTGATTCAAGTCTTGTCGTTAAAACTTTGGTGAAAATTTTATAAATCACGGACAATAAGCTGATCGGACGATAATTTTTAATGTTTTCCTTCTCTCTTTTCTTGTAAAGTAGTATCATCACAGCATTATTCCAATCTTCTGGTACATCTGAGTTTTTGAGACATTTGGAAAATAGTAAAGATAGCCTTTTTGCAAATTCTTCTCCTGCTTCTTTGAAAAGGTCAATTGTAATTCCATCTTCTCCAGGGCATTTACCTTTTTTCACAAATCTAATAGCTTGTAAAACTTCATCTGTCATCACTGGGATTATCTCTTCAGTTTCTGTTAAGATTTCTCGTTGATCGTGTACGTTGATATCCCTCTGATCTTCACATTTATATAGATCATTATAGAATTTCTCAACAATGTGTACTATTTCGTTGCTGATTTTGGTGATTGTTCCATCTGCTCTCTTCAGTGCAAAAATGCCTTTTCTTCCAACACATAACTTGCGCTTAGCTGATTTTAAACTTTTGTTATCTTCCAGAACTTTTTTAACAATGTCACAGTTAAATTTTCTGATATATATATATATATATATATATATGTAGAATGCAAAACATTAATCTTCTTGATTGACATTTTAAAGTTAGGAGCCAAAAACTTCACCGCCGGGGTCCCCGTTCTACCGCACAGAAGTCATGGCAAGGGAGAAAAAAAATAATAAGTAAATAAATGTAGAGGATCCAATAAATTGCTCGGCTGTTGCAAGTTACTTTATTAAACTGTAGTCATGAGAGAGGGAAAGGCTCCTTTTGCAAATTATCTTTAACCGAAATATCAAACGGAATATTCCATCATTTACTTCAACAAGCCGTAAGCCGTACTCATTGAAGAAAAAAAACAAGAATCTCCTTTCTCCTTTCTAGACTCCCTTTTTTAAATCTAAAAAGGAAGTTCTAGAAAATTATTTACTCTCGAACCATTATTTTTCCATGTAAACATAACTCATGCCCAGAGTCGAGATTGTATTTCACAGACGATAAATTAAAAAAAATGTACATATTATTTAACTATAATCGACTCAGAATTTCAAATATCCTGTGCAAATGATCTTTTTGCAGACGATTAATTTTAAGAGAAAAAGAAAAGAAATGAATTTATTGTTATGCACACATATCGAATGTTGAAGGAGGGAAAATAAATAAATAGATAAATAAAAATAATGATAATTTTTGTAAGGTATAGTTTTGGAATAAATTTAATAAGACTTTCTTAAAAGGGTTGATAAAAACATGGAAAAAATTAGTTTTATTTGGAATATTAAGAAATAAAGTTTAATTAATAATATTTTAAATTTAGAGCCATCTTTTAAATTTACGCGTATTGGGAAAAATGTTTTTTAAGGCGAATTAAGAATTTATATCGTTTCCATAAAGATTAATAGATTAGATCTAGAAACAAGATTTTAATTTAATAAGTTCAACTAAGTACGTAATATTGTTAAAAGGAAATTAATATAGTATAAAGGTTAATCTTGGCGAAAAAATTTAAAATTTGTAATATATATATATATATTTCCATAACAGAGGGTGTGCAATGAGCAATGATAAGGAAATCAATGCATAAAGGTTGAATCAGTTAAACGCATTCTCTGATGCATTTTTATCTGCAAAATTATCTGTAAAACAAAAGTCTTTTTTAAGCCACTAAGTTATATCAATGGTATCTTTAACACTAAAATAATACATATACATATATATAAATACCAAAAGTAATCAGCTTCTTGTAATTTTAAGGGATGCTTATCATTGGAACTTTTGTGAGATAGATATATTAAATTTGTAAGGTGATTGTATATATTTGGAATTTATAAATTTTGCAGGATTTATACTGCTTGCAAAATACATGAGGAGAGGCTTATATTTAAAAGGGTGCTTACTTTTGGTACTTTTTGAAGACAGCAATTACTAATGCCTGAATTTCTGTACATACACAGCAAAAATTATCTTTTATGCAATTTATAATAACTAAAGCATTTTCTGAAAGAATATTGATAAGCGTCAGATAAGCGTCAAAACGTTAAATATTGCTCGCTAAATATTCAACAGACATAGAAGATTAATGTTCGTCCACCAATATTAAAAAAAAAATATCTCTTTAGATAAAAGAGGGGTTCAGTCTTAAGGAAATCAATGCATAAATTGTCGAAATAGTCAAATTCGTTTTTTGTTGCATGTTTATCGACAAAGTGATCAGTAAAGCAAAAGTATTTTTTAATTATTATGTCATATTAATAATATCTTTAACGCTATGTTTTTATCTTACATTTAAAAAAATGTATTTCTGAAAAATAGGATAAATAACCCAAAAACGGGAAGAATGGTTTTGATCAAATTGGACAGTTTATAAATATGTTATTTAGGAATCAGTAAAAATATAATATGAGAGATTGAGTTCGTATATGTCCGTAATTTTCTACAGAAAACATCGGTATTTTTCTAATTAAAAGGAATATATATACACAAATATCAAATATGCGAAATTTTGACTTGTTTAAATGGAGTTTTGTATAAGAGAATATAGGTATCAAAGAAAAATCTATTCTGGAAATTCATTGAATATTTGCTTTTTATTAAATTAAGTATACATATTGTAAAGTACTGAAAGTAAGCTCCACTTCAGCAGACTGGAAATTCTAATAATATAAGGGATGAATATAATTAGAAATTTTGTGAGACAAATAGGTAAAATTGGGAGAGCGGCAGAATATTATTTTTAATTTATAAATTTCCCAGGATTTATACAGGTTGCAAAATATATAAGGAGGAGGCTCAAATTTCGGGGGGAGGGGGCTTAAATTCGGTATTTTAGATAGAATCGTAATTACTAATGCCTGAATTTTGTTTGCATGCAAATTAAAATTCTCTTTTATACGATTTATAATAAACAAAACACTCTCTGAAATAATATTACATATAAGCATCATGACATTAAAAATTGCTCGATAAATTTTCGTCGAACATAGAAGATTAATGTTCTTCCATCAACATAAAAAATGATATCTTTAAGAAAAAAGGGAATTTCAATCCTCTGCCGAATCAGTTATATGAGTTTTCTGTTGCCGATTTATCAGCAAAATGATCAATAAAACATAAGTACTTTTTAAACTATTACGTCATATTATTGGTATCTTTAAAGCTGTTTATTTTTATCTTGCAGTGAGAATTGCATTTCAGAAATCAAAGATAAATAACGACAAAAAAAGTGAAGAGTTGTTGTGATCAAATTGGACTGTTTAAAATACTTATGTTATTTATTAATCGGTAAAGATTTTCATATGGTAAAACGGAGTTCCTATCAATCCCGTAATTTTCCGCATGAAATATCAGTATTTTAATTAATTAATAAAAAATGCAAAATTTCAAAGTTTTGACTTATTTTAGCAGTAATTTTCAATAAAAACTTTTCTACAAAAGACGTCCTGTTCTCATACTTCAAGAACCCGTAAGTATTATGGCAAGAGTTATAATGAAGATTTTATCTTTATATTTATCTTAGCTAATTATTCATTGTATTTGTATTTTGTAGAGATTTTTGTGGGGTCATTTAGGATTTTTGGGGGTTAAGGTTTTTTAGATACCTCCAGCCATTAACAAAAATCATTATTTAAAAGGAACAAATTTTTTATTTATATTTCAGAACATTATTTGATTTTAAATATTGTTTGAAACCTGTTAAACCTGTGTGAAAAAATCGAAATATTGAAGAATATTAATTGGAAAATAGCAATTATGTCATTATTTTTTATAATTGATATGAAAGACAAAGTCTGTACCGGTCCGTAATTTTGCACAGACAACAAAAATATTTTAAAAAGTAAAATATATACAGGGTGGTTATTAATTAACGTCATGTGTTTAGAGCCCTCTAGGGAGTAAAGTATTGGACGAAACATAACCAAATTTGATCACCATACATAGTAGACCATGGGATTTCGAATTCTTAAAAAAAATTAAAATAAAAAGTTTTAAAAATCTATTCTGGAAATTCATTAAATATTTGCATATTTTTTTTTTAAATTAAGTATACATATTGTAAAGTACTGAAAGTGAGCTCCACTTCAGCAGACTGGAAATTCTAATAATATAAGGGATGAATATAATTAGAAATTTTGCGAGACAAATAGGTAAAATTAGGAGAGCGGCAAAAATTAAAAATAAAAAGTTTTAAAAATCTCCTCTAGGGGCAATTTTAGCGTTGTTTATCGACTAAAATACTTTAATTTGCATAAAATCAGCTGTGTATAGCAATCATGAGTATAAAAGGAAAGGCTGGGAGAGTTCTCATCATTATGAACTCTCACCATACTTTGCTAGTCAAACTGTGTTATCAGCAGAACGAGAATTGCAATGATGCTCGTCCTGAATTTCACCGATTACAGAATTTGCGAAAAGAACCGATGAGCATAACAAATTTACAAAAGATGATTCATCGATTTGAACCTATGCGGCAACAAAGCCTCGGACGCAAAGTGACTATCAATAACAAGTTGACGAAGTTGTAACTGCTATTGTCGAACAAGAGATGAAAAATGTGCAGGTACCATCAGCGCTCGGGCAGTATTCCAGCAGTATAAAATTGATCCGTACTGTATTTTTTGCCATTTAATCATTCAACATTTACACTAATACACTTTTGGTGCGCCAAAATTGCTGATTTTATGCAAATTAAATGTATTTTAGCTAAAATTGCCCCTAGTGACGATTTTTTAAACTTTTTATTTTCTTTATTTTTTTTAAGAATTCGAAATCTCATGGTCGACTATGTATGCTGATCAAATTGGGTTATGTTTCGTCAAATACTTTAGTCGCGAGAGGGCTCTAAACACCTGACGTTAATTAATAACCACCCTGTATATATATATATTTCAAACATGCAAAATTTTAACTTATTTAAATGAAGATTTTTGATAAGAAAATACTGGTATCAATGAATTATCTATTCTGGGCATTCTTTAAATAGTTGCATATTTTAGGAATTAAATTTAGATATTGTAAAGTACCGAAAGTAAGCCCCAATTCAGAAGACAGGATGTTCGAATAACTTTAACCCTTTATCTACCGAATTATTTATCGAGAAATGGCTTCACATCAATAATTGTTTTCTTTAATATCTGAAGAGATACTGGAATCTTTAGATAATAATAATTAGAAATTTAGAAATGTTTTTTCAATAAAACTGATTAAATATATCGGTATTTATCATTTTTTTGTAAAAAAAAAAAAATACAAAAATAATCAAATTAATTAACAAAAAATACTTTTATGGAAATAATTCAATTCTTATAAAAGCGATGTATTTAAATGTATTATGATCCATTCTGTAAGTGGAAATATATTACCGTCGAAAATATTTCGTATAACTTTTTTTTTTCAAAGAAAAAAAGATATACCTATGAAAATGATTTAGAAAATTACCTATTTTTAAAAATATTTAACTTCGACAGTTTTTCTATTCTATCTAAATTAGATCGAGTAAAGTATATTCTGAGGTAGGAAAAAGAACTTTTATTAATAGATTGATTAAATACGCTTTTTATTAAATTTTCTACAGTGGTACTTATAGCTAACGTCGGTAGATAAAGGGTTAAAGGATGCTTCCCTGGTAGCAAACCAATATTGGTCCAACGTTGCGCCAATATTTCATTTATTGGAAATATTGCTAATAAAACGCCAATATTGCTCCAATATTGAGGAGTTTACATTTTGACCTTATTTAGCCAATATTTGCAGCCAATATTATGGCAATGTTGGCATTACATTGGAAATATTTCCAATGAATCCCCAATATTGTACAAATGTTGGCGTTACATTTAGAATATTTCCAATGAAACCCCAATATTTAACCAATATTGGCGTTTTATTGGCAATATTTCCAATGAAACCCCAATATTGGCATAATACTAGCTGTAAATATTGGCTAAATAAGGGTTAAATGTAAACAATCCAATATTGGGGTGTTAACATTTTGCCCTTATTTAGCCAATATTTGCAGCCAATATTATGGCAAAGTCGGCATTACATTGGAAATGTTTCCAATGAATCCCCAATATTGTACAAATGTTGGCGTTACATCGAAAATATTTCCAATGACACCCCAATATTTAACCAATATTGGCGTTTTAATGGCAATATTTCCAATGAAACCCCAATATTGGCATAATATTACCTAAATAAGGGTAAAATGTAAACAACCCAATATTGGAGCAATATTTCATGCTAGTATTGTACCAATGTGCCAATATTGCTCCAAGATGTAGCCAATATTGGTTCAATATTGTTTGGCTACTGGGGTTATAAATGGAACTTATAATGGAAATAATTTTACGAGGGTGAGAAGATATTTGGAATATATAAATTTTACAGGATTTATACAGAGTGCAAAATATAGTTTGTAGATGTTTTTATTCGGCAGATTATATTAATTACGGTACTTTACGTAGATAGTAATTGCCTAAATTTTGTTTACACACAGAGTTAAAGTTCTCTTTTATACGATTTATGATAATTAAAATACTCTCTGAAATAATCTATTTATATAATAAAAGTCTAAGTCATGTGACTGCTAGAACAGTTCCGGGCTACCTGCTTCCCTTTTTATATGCTATACAGCCTGTTTTGTACATTAATGTTAGCAGGCGCAGGTCATAGTTGTCAAATATTGTACAGATTGTTATTATAAAACGCATAGCATTTGGCTGACAGTTTACCGGGATGATCACTTCACTATTCATATGACGAGTGGTCAGTTTTTATCAAAATTATTTTTTCGAATAAAATTGCTTAAAAGTTACACTTTTATAGAGATCGTTTGAAGAAAATAATATTTGAGAGATGAGTTGCGTTGAAATGTTTGTATATTTTGAATTTACTTCAGTGAAAGTTAAATTAATATACCAATATCTCTTTCCAATAAAGTAAACAACAACAACAAAAAAAAGATTTATTCTTCAACGAGTGGGAAAAAATACTAAATTATGGAGGTAATAATTCATACAGCAAGTTCTTCAATCATGCACTTTGCCATAGAGAAATAATTCAAGCATGTAACCCAATCAAATTTTAGTACCTTTCTTCTAGATGAATTGCTTTACAACTCAACTTTCAAAAAGTTTCTTGGACGAAGGATAAATAATTTAAATGAATAAAATGTCATATCTCATCTTCAGTTAATTTGTATCAACGTATTACTTATGTAGATCATGGTAAAATTTTGTTAATCGCCAATTTTATTTAAAATTTTCAAAGGCCAATTTTATTCAAAAAATAATTTTATATACATTTATTAAACAAAAATCATAGCTCTATATCCCTTCTCTTTTTTTGATGTGATTCTTTTGGTGATAAATGTTTCGATATAATTGTTGCAGTCTTCATCAAAAGGGTGCAATTTTATTAACTCGCCATTCAATATTTTTTACTTTTAGCATAGTATATTAAAATAATTCGATGAAGACGAAACTTGTTTTTGGTACTATTTATTATTATTATTATTATTATTATTTAAAGAAGTAAGTAAATGTCGTGAATTTTAAATGTTTCAGTTTTAAATTAAACCGGTGTTCTTTAAATAAAATGAATAAATGGATGGATGGATAATATTTTGTAATATTTGATCATCCCATTGTCCAAAAAGCTATCGCCAAACTATAAAATTATATGCCAATAATGGATGACCGTAAATGTCGCATTCATTTGACATTAAACTGGATACATGTGTTTCTTACTTCAGAAAATCATGGCTTTTCATTGTAACTTTTTATTTCTATTTTATTAATATTTTACTAATTTGTGTATTCTTTCGCTGTTTAAAATAAAATTATGTAAGTCTGTTTAATCTTGTGAAATCGGTCTGCGGGATAATCACATAGTACACTATATTTTAACTGAAACTAATGAAATGTTATAAAAATGCGACAGGAACATTGTTTGATGATTTATCGCCTACGTCCATCTAAGTTAAATGTACCAAATTCATGATTTCTTTATCAGAATCTTCGTATATGGCAAAAGATTAAACAAGTAAATTAAATTACGAACCAAAGTATCTTCGTAAAATATTTAGCATTACATTTAAAGAGCAACCAAATTGGTCGCCAAGGGCGGCTAGTAGTAAAGATATGCGTCAAGGCGTTAAAAATTCCTCGATAAATATTTGTTAAACATAGAAAATTAATTTTCTTCCATCAACGTAAAAGTGCATAGATATATTATACCATTAATTGTAAAATAATGTATGAACCATTGAATTTAATATAAAATCACAACATCGAAATAAGGGAAAAATTAAAATCAATAAAATAATTATTATACCATTAAGCATCTAATATTATCCAGAAATAATTTTTTAGATCCCAATATATGATATGATTAGACGATATATTACTTCTCATAATGCAATTTCCTATAAAGAGGTATCAGAAAACTAAATAGTAGAAATCTAGATTATAAGCATATATAGAGAGAGAGAGATATTTCTGTAAAATGGAGTGCAATAATAAAGAAATCAATGCATAAATTTCCGAATAAGTTAAATGCGTTTTCTGTGGGATATTTATCGACAAAGTTATCAATAAAAGAAAAGTTTTTTTCAATTATTACAATACATTAATGTTATCTTTAATGGTATTTTTTTAACTTGCAGTAAGAACAGAATTTCTGAAATCAAAAATAAATAAACGCAAAAAATTGAAGAATAGATACGATAAAATTTGACAGTTTAAAAAACCTATGTTATTTAGTAATTGCTAAAAAAAAAAAAAATTCATATGAATGCTAGCATTTATAAGCTCCCTGATTTTCCACATTAATAGCATCAGTATTTTTTTTTAAATATATATTTATATATATTTCCAACATGCAACTTATTGACTTACTTAAGTAGAGATTTTTGATAACAAAATACGGGTATCTTAGAAGTTAACTATCTTGGAATTTCTTTAAAATAACTGCATTTTTTAGAAGTTAAATAAAAATATAAAATAATTACTAGTGTTTGAATTTTGTTTACATGCAGATTTAAAGTTTTTTATAGCCTATAATAAACAAAACACTTTCTAAAAGAATGTTAGGGATAAGCGTCAAAATGTTATATTTTGTTCGATAAATGATTGTCGGACGTAGATGACTAATGTTTTTCCATCAACGTAAAAAATATACATCACCATAAAAAAGGGAGTTCAATGTTAAGGAAACCAATGCTTAAACGGCCGAATCAATTGAATTATAATTGAAATATTCTATTGCATATTTAACGACAGAGTGAAAAGAAAGCTAAAAATAAAAATAAAACAAAAGTACTTTTTTAAATATTAAGTCATATTAATGTTATCTTTAACTGTATTTTATTATTCTCTTACTAGAAGATAGCCCGTCAAAATGACGTGTTTCCATTTTTAAAAGGATGATAAAACATTACAACAAGTTTGGTCAATCATAGCCACTTTAGACTTAAACAATTTTGAAAAATACAAAGATTGAACATGAGAGAAAAAACTAAAAAAAAAAAAAAAAAAAAAAAAAAAAAATCAATAGAAATCTGCATTTAAAACTATTACAAAACTATCTGGTGGATGAGGAGGAATTGTAATGAACAACTGGTAAATGCATAAATTTTAAAAGAATAAAGTAAGGTAAAATATCAATTATAAAAGAATACATTGTGAAACTACAGCCAAAAAATATTTTAAAATACTGAGAGAAAATAATAAAAATATGCAAAATGTATATTTTTTTTTTCCAATTTTGGCCATTTCCAGACTAATATGAGAGGGTAGCCAAATTATTAATTGAATGGGTTAAATAATGGCATAGAATATGCAGCTAATGAATTTCACTCACAAAATTACAGTAATTTTTTCACAAAAACATGCAAATTAACATTCATTAATAATGCAAATCATGCACTAATAATGCTATTTTAAAACATTTGTGAATTAAATATTTTATACCATTAGCTAATACTTAAAAGAAAATACTATAAGATCGAAAACAAATGTCAACAATAAAAAGTAAACAATCGTGATTCGTTATGTTACAATGAAGTCATTCACAGCTGTAAAAAATAAATAAATAAATAAAAATAAATAAATAAATAAAGCAACACGAATATAAAAATTCTAACAATATTGTATTTAAAACGCACCTTCGCTTTTCTTAAATAAAAAGTTTTAATTAAACACTGTTAAAAATTTGACTGCTTTGCTGCATCGTCATTACACAGCTTTTATAGAAAATAATTACTTAACCTTATTACACTGTTAAAAATTTTTGGTTTTTACATTGTTAAAAAAGCTGTGGAGTGACGCTGCAGTAAATGGGTCAAATTTTTAGTAGTACACTGTTAAAATTTTGACCCTTTTGGTGCATCATCACTCCCCAGCTTTTATAGAATACACTGTAAGTAACACACACAAAGTAACCATTTTCTATAAAAGCGTTGGAGTGATGCTGCAGCAACTGTTAAAAATTTGACCCATTTGCTACAGCATCACTCCACTGGCTTTATATAAAGCGGTTACTTTACTGTGTTATGGAGCATTCTCATTGGTCATAAAAGAGATATTCTATAAAAGCTGTGGAGTGACGCTGCAGCAAATGAATCAAATTTTTAACAGTGTGAATATTGTGTTTGAAATAGGGAAAAGATTTCAAAGCACAATAAAATGTAGTGACATCATTTGCAGCTCAAACTGTAAATCTGATTAATGAGGACGCTCCATTACGACTCTGGAACGTTTGCATTGGACAAAAAATTGATAGCCTTTAAAATCAGAGATAACTTTTCACAATGGAATTTGTCATTGGTCATAATAAGTGTTTTTTTCTTGTAGATGGGTTGACCCCGGTATCGTTATACACGGAGGGATTTTATATATATAATCATATTACTTAAATTAAAGATAAATAAACACAGAAAAAAGTAAATAAAAAGAATATTGCCCAGTTAAACTGATGGCATTGAGCTCACAGGCTACGCCCTCCCCATTTCCCCTTTTTATACTTAATAATTGAACCCCCTAAACTAATCAGGGACATGATTTATCATATAAAAAACCCATCTATATAAATTAAGAGGAGGGGCATTAGTCCCCGTTCCCCCTCTTATACATATTGGATGAACTTCAAAAACTAATCAGGGAAACGCCTTATCAGAATATACATATATCGAAAATTTCAAATGAATCGGATATTTTTATCATGAGTTTTCGCCATACGCACATACAGAACGGACGGGCACATAAACTCTCATGCTTTGATAGCCTGTGAGCTAAAATTGGTTATTGGGCCGTCCACAAATGATCTCACGCTTGGGAGAGGGGGTTAGGGGGTTCGTGACATTGTGACAGTTTGTGATAAAGAGGCTGGGAGGGCGTAAGAATGAATGTGACATCACACATTTTCATTGAAATAAAATCATTAACAATCAGCATATTAAATTTTGAACTTAAAGTATTTGGTGTACATAAACTAAAGATAATATTTAGAGCGAAATAAACTATTAAGTTCTATTTCAAATTCTAAGATACAATTTTTTTCAATTGTCTTTCATATTATTATTATATTACTATTGTATAATATATATTAACTATACTTTTGTTGCAAACCTTAATCTTATTTCATACAAAACAGGTAAACAAATTATTTTTATTGTTATTCTCAGAAATGTCATTAAAACAAAAGTTAAAATTAAAAAATAAAATTTGAAATATGATCTAGAACATAGTGCTTTGTTTCTAAACTGCAAATATGTGTATCTATAATATAGCACAACATGTGACAAAGGGGAGGGAGAGGATTCAGTGAAATATGACACTTTATGACAAAGAAAGGAGTGGGGTGATTAATATTGAAAAAAATGTGACATCATTTATGAACCACATTTATTACCATTATTTTATACCAGTACTTGCTTATCAAAAATCTCTATCTTGCAAGTTATTGACCATCAGTCATTTTTGGGACATATATATATATATATATATATTTCAAACATCTTGACTAGTTTAGATTGAGATTTTTGATAAGCAAGTACTGGTATAAAATAATGGTAATACTGATATCGATATTTTAAAGTATTTACATCTTTTAGATGTTAAATATTCAAAATAATTGCTATGCACACATTTTTTTCTACATTCAGAATTAAAATTTTCTTTTATACGAATTAAAATAAATAAAACGCTTTCTGAAATAATTTTAAATATAAGCGTCGAATAGTTAACCTTTTCAGGTCTGATGCACTATTAATAGTGCATGTTTTTTAATGGAGCATTTTTTTATTGTTGTTGCATTTTTTTTATTGTTGTTGTATCTAATTACTTTTTCTATTATTTAGTAATGTTATCATATATCTATGCATTTACTATATGATTTCGTAGTATTTACTATATGTCTATGATGCACTTAAGGGTGTATTCGAAAAAACGCTTTTTCACCTTCAACAGCTCAAAATTTTCCGGTACAATTTCAGGCCCATTTTTAAAAGTAGAAACACGAAACTTGCTGAGGGGATTCTTGAAGGGACGTATGAAGTGCCGTGTGATGTTTTTTTACGCTCATTTTATTACAATTTGATTTATAAACATCTACCTTCTCGGCATCACCCTTTTTTTCGTTCACAGATCTCTCACTTCGGAAAAATCTGTTCAAAATGCCGTTTTTGATCGTTTTTTTTTTGCAATATTATTTACATTTATCAAAGAATTGACAATCACGGCACCTCGCGTACTTTCTAAATAAAAGAATCTGAAGTTTGATGAGATTGAGAGCAAAAGTGCACTGAAAAATAAATCGGAAAATAGGCAGTTTGAATCGAAATACACCCTTAATATGTGTTTATGCATTTAATATATGATGTATAGGCATTTAGTAATAATAATTATTATTATTTTCTCAATTCTCTTTACGCCGTTTGCATTTTTTTTTAATTTTAAACATATGTTTAATTCTTTAAAGTAAAAGTTATTTTCTTGAAAGAATCATGTGTAATAAAGCTCAAAGTATTAGAAACTTGTAATAATAATAAAAGTAGTTATTCAATCAACATAAAAAGAATATATTTCGCCTTAAAAGAAGAAATAATCGCTCGATAATTATCGAAGATAAGATTTAATCGCTCAATCGTCTCGATCGTTTAATAAATCATACATAAAAATTTGTTTAATAAATCAAACCAGATCGTTTTTGAAATCAAACATAACAGAAAATGTATTTCCCCTTAAAAGAATAGTTAATCGCTTGATCATCTCGATCGTTTAATAAATCGCTCGATAAATATTCATGAAACGTAGAATATTAATGTTCTTCCATGAACATAAAAAGAATACAATTCGCCTTAAAAGAAGAGTGCATTGATAAGGAAATCAATGCATAAATGGCCGCATTAGTTAAATGCGTTTTTTGTTGCCTACTTATCGACAAAGTGATCAATGAAATAAAAAAAAAACAGTTTTTTAACCATTAAGTCATATTACTGGTATCTTTAAAGCTGTAAAAAACATTTATGTACTCATTAGGACTTTCAACTCTCAAATCAAAGAAAATAATAACAAAAATGTAATTTAACAAACTACAATGACTATTTGGAAAATGGTATTTTCAAAGACTCAAATTAAAAACATTTTCAAAGACTCAAATTTTAAAAGGCTTATGAATAAATCTTATATTTAAATTAATAATAATAAACATCACTTTTAGGATGATTATAAAGAGTCATATATTACGTACGCCGTGCATTAAACATTAATATCCCTAGACCAAAAAAAAAAAAAAAAAAAACAGTAGATTAGAGAAGACAACTTTAACTGTTTAAAATGTGCATTTTTTTTTTTTTTTTTTTTTTTTTGACGGATTTAATCAGACTGACTTCTGAACGCTTCATGTTACGTACGGCATGTATTAAACATTAATATTTCTGGACCCATCACAAACAAATTTGAAATGAAATTTCAGTTTGACAATTTTCAGAACTGCATATTTTTAATATAATTTGTTTGAAATCTCTATCACAGTTTGTTTTTAAATTATTAATTTTTTTTAAGGTTTTATTACTCTTTTTGTGATTATGGCAAAAGAAGTATTCCATTTTCGAACATTAAACTTGGACCAATCAGGAAACAAATAAAATAAAAAACAGAACTATTCCATTTTTGGACATTTAAATTGGACCAACCAGAAAACGAATAAAATTAAATAAGTTGTGCAATTCAACTAATAAAAAGATTCAGATATACTTTACTAGGGGTGATCAAATGAAAAGGTACGAAACTCCCTAACTACCAAACCGACTGAAATCTGAATATGCCCTTTTGGTATAAAGTAGTAAGGCATCAAGAGATGCGATTGGAGTATCCGGTGTAGTTGTGAGCATGCGTGGTTACCCGTGCATGAAGGGGGAGTAAAGCAGATAACAAGTGAGTTCCGTCCAACTGACGAGGCAGTGCCTATGAAGACTCCATGGCTTTCCCATTGCAAAATCCGATGAATAAAGTGCAGCGAGATGCTATTAGATTTCCCCCTGCATCAGACTTTGATCTGACATCTTGTTTCTTTTTAATCATTGGGTTTTGCTATGGGAAAGTCATGGAGTCTTTACAGGCACTGCTGCGACAGTAGGACGGAACTCACTTGTTGTCTGCTTTACTCCCCCTTCATGCAAGGGCAACCACGCATGCTCATAACTACACCGGATGCTCCAATCACATCTCTCGATGTCTCACTACTTTATTCGAAAGGGGCATATTCAGATTTTAATTGGTTTGGTAGTTACAGAGTTTCGTACCTTTTCATTTAATCCCCCCTAGTAGATTTCCCGATTCTCTACCGAAAATAACAACTATTTTTTTCCAAATAATAAATAAACAGAAAAAAAGTATGCAATATTCGTGGTTGAATTTGGACGTTCTTAAATCTTATGTGATACAGAAAATTTTAAGCATTTTTTTTAATGTACAGGAGTTAGAATGAAGATTTTATTTTTATATTCATAACAGTTAATTAATCGTTTAATTTTTATGATAAAAAGTTTACTAAATCTATTAGAATTTTTTGAAGAAGATTTTAAGAATTACATTGAATTTTTAATTTTTGGAATCCTTTATTGACATTTTTTTATCTATAAATATTTTTATTGCCTTATATTACATTTAATATATTCTTTAAAAATATAAATAAAAGAAATTTTTCCATATAATGACTAGAGATAATGACATATAATGCTAAAATGATAATCAGTAAAAATAACATTTTTATAATAAGTTTCCATTTATAGTACTTGAAATATCGTACGTGAAATATAAATAGAATATATTTTAGAAATTAAATATATGCTTATAATAACTAACTAGCAGGGGTGACCGAGCTCAACTCGGTCAAAATTAACTTTGTGTTCAACTCGATATAGTATTATTACTGTAAAACATGTTATTAATAATAGTATTATTTACAAAAACAATCAATAAGGTATGCACATGTTCATAAATTTTACTTTATTTTAAAATTTACAACGAAAGGACATCAATCCAAATCACTTTTTTTTGCTCGACTCTGATTAGTTTAACTATGCATCTCGAAGACTATTAAGAATGTATAAGAAATTTCTTCACATTATGAAAGACAATATTTTTTGCCACATATATCCAAATTTGGACACATTCTTTCATTTGGCGCCAAATATGTGTTTTGGTTTCGTAATCTTAATAGTCGATTTTTCGGCCAAATTTCGCCAGCATTTTGTCAAATATCGCAAACTTATTGGCTTTTGCCATAGTCTCGTGATCCTGACCATTATTACCCAAATGATCCACTAATCACATGTGATCAAACATGTGACTTAGCTCAATGGTCTTCAGGTAATCAAAAACAGTAGAGTATAAAATGAATCAAAATCATTTAAGCCATTTCTTAAATAAAATTAGCTTGACAGCATTCAGCAATGAAGCGATATGACCCACTAATATAATTTTGTTTAATATGCAACTCAGCTCAATAGTCTTCTCGTGAGAAAAGACTTTCCGTTGCAAAATTTAGGTAAAATTGACTGAGTCGTTGTTATATATAATTAGAATGACCCGAACCCATTAAGACCTAAAACGAACCTCTAAATGAATAGTTACGTGCATGTGTCCTATCTCAATGGTTTTCTTTTGCCGAAAACGATATAATAGAAAATATACTCAAAATGGTGAGAACAATTTTCTTGATAAAATTAGCATGACCCACAAATGACCCTTATATCGAAATCTCTTGAAAATATGACTTAGCTCATTAATTTTTGCGTGCCGAAAAACGTTAAATACAAAATTTAGATAAAATCGATTGAGCCAATTTTTAGGTATAAATAGTTTGACCTGGACCCATTATAACCCAAAATGACTCATTAATCGAGTTTTCTCAAACATCTGACCTAACCCAATGATTTTCTTGTGTCCGAAAACAATAGAATAAAAAATTTAGTCAAATTTGCGCGAGACATTGTCTAGATAAAATTAGAATAACCCAAAAGTGACCCACTGATCGAAATTTCTCGAACATGTTACCTAGCCCATTAGTTTTCTCGTGTATAAATAGTGTTACACTCAAAATTTCGTTAAACTCGATCCTGCCGATCTTTAAATATAAATAACTTGACCCAGACCAGTTATGACCCAAAATGACCCATTAATCGAAATTTCTCGATCATGTGACCTAGCCCAATGATTTTCTCATGCCAAGAAATGTTGTATACAAAATTTCGTTAAAACTGATCCACATGTTTTTAGATATAGCTTGACATAACCCGTTATGACCCATCATGACCCATAAATGACTCTTATAATCGAAATCTCTCAAACATGTGAGATAGCCCATTAATTTTCTCGTGTCAAAAAACTTACATACAAAATTTCATTAAATTTGATACTGTCGTACTTTAGATATAAATAGCTTGACCCAGACCTTTTATGACCCAAAATGACCCAGTAATCGGAATTTCTCGAACTGAGACCTAGCCCAATGATTTTCTCGTGCCAAAAAAATGTTGTATACAAAATTTCGTTAAAATCGATCCACCTGTTCCTTAGGTATAGCTTGACCATGACCCATTATGACCCATCATGACCCACAACTGGCTCTTATAATCGAAATCTCTTGATCGTGTGACTTAGCCCATTAGCTTTCTCGTATCAAAAAACTGTTACAGGCAAAATTTCGATGAAATTGATTCTACCGTTCTTTAAATATAAATAGCTTGACCCAGACCCTTAATGACCCAATATGACCCATTAAATTTTTTTTCTCGAACATGTAACCTAGCCCAATGTTTTTCTCGTGCCTGAAAACCATATAATGCATTTTTTAGTCAAAATTGCGTGAGAAAATCTCTAAATAAAAATAGCATGACCCACAATGACCCCAAAAATGACCCACTAACCGAATTTTCTCGAACATGTTACCTAACCCAATGGTCTTCTTGTAATCCAAAACGATAAAATATAAAATTTGGTCAAAATCGTTAGAGCCGTTTTTTAGATAAAAATGGCTTGACCCATAATGACCCAAAAATGACCCACTAATCGAAATTTTTCGAACATGTGACCCAGCCCAATAATTTTCTCGTGCCAAAAAACGATTGGATACAAAATTTCCTTAAAATCAATCCAGCCGTTCTCTAGATATAAATAACTTGATCCTGACCCATTATGACCCGAAATGACCCAATAATCGAATTTTCTTGAACATATGACCTAACCCAATGGTCTTCTTGTGCCCGAAAATGGTAAAATCCAAATTTTTGCGAAAATCGTTAGAGCCGTTTTTGAGATAAAATTTACCCACACACACACACACAATTTTTGCTCGCATTATAGTATAAAATAATGTCTGATTTTCGTTGTCATATCACTATTAAATTTCCGATTTATGCGTATTACAATATAAAAAAATTTCCAATAAAAATTTAAACAAAAACATTAAAATGTTAAAAATTTTGATAAAATTTCAAAAGACGAAGAAATTTATGTTATTCCGCCAACATACAATGAATATATATATATATATATATATATATATATATAGAGGGCAATGATAAGGAAATAAATGTATAAATGGCCCAATTAGTTAAATTCGCTTTTGATGGTTGCATATTTATCAAACAAATTAAAAATAAAACAAAAGTGTTTTTTTTTTTATTTTATTAAAGATATAATAATATTAAATTAAGCTCTAAATTATTAAACGCTCTAAGCTTATTAACGCTTATTAGCTCTAAGCTATTAAATTAAGCTCTGACAACGATTTTTTCTTTCAGTTTGCTATAGGCCTTGCCCACTTTAAATAAAATAAATAAACACGAAGAAATATAGAATATTTGTGATAAATTCGAATAGTTTATATATCTATAATTATTTAAGAATGGGCAAAGATTTTTAGAACATATGTAAGAACAGGTATTTGAAAGTCTTATATGGATGGTTTTATTTTTTTTCCATATCATAATTGATTAATTATTAATTTTTTAACTTTTTTGAAGTTTTCGTCATTTATGTTCTAAAAATCTTTGCCCATTCTTAAATAATTATAGATATATAAACTATTCGAATTTATCACAAATATTCTATATTTCTTCGTGTTTATTTATTTTATACCTTTTGGGATATTTTTTGCCTATAAATATTTCTTTTATTGGTTTATTTTACACATGATTTATTCTTTAAAATTGTAAAAAAAAAAAAGAATATTCCTGTATAACGACGATAGATAATGACTTGTAATGATAATTAGTAAAAATAATATTTTTGTAATAAGTTTCCATTTATTGTACTTGAAATATCCTATCTATGAAGTATAAATAAATTTTAGAAATAAAATACATGCATATAATAACTACTTGTGTCTGATTTTTGTTTTCATATTACAAATAAATTTCCGTATTAAAGTAAATTATAATAAAAAATAGTTTCTGAAAAAAATTTAAACAAAAACATTAAAACTTAAATCTGGCATAACAATACGAGCAAAAATTGTGTGTGTCCGTATAAAAAAAATAAATATTTATTTACTGACGACATTAATTAAATGATATTATTCAATGATTAATTAATCGCAGTTTATTAAGTTATTTACTATTTTTCAATAATATAAGAACTATTCATCAGCTAATAATAGCGTTAATTAAATAACAATTTAAATAACACTAGCAAATGATTAAATACGGACATTTCTAAATCATAATGCTTTCATCTCCGTTGCTTAAAACATCCATATGAACTTCAAGAACATTATACACTTTGTCAGGCAATTTACTGAATAATGGAGCAACCACCCAAGTCGTCTTAGTTCGAGACTAAGTTACTCCAACTGAGTGTGTAAAATTTTAAAACGAGAAACTCCCGTGTTACTCTAAAAAATGTTGCTTTGCTCATAGAAACTTTTCATTCTCAAAAATACAAATACTCTTTGAATGAAATTTTTTTGATATTCATATGTATATTTTACATACCTCAACATACTATAACAATATTTAAATAATATTAATAAAATTTGGATTTGTATTCCAAACGTCGCACAGTAAGGCAAAACCCCAAAAAGCTGGCCAAAAGTCGAAAAATGAAGTTGTGATTTATGGATTGTTGATTATATAGTTGGCTAGAATAATATTTGGAGAACCAGAATCTACATTTAAGAAAAGTTTTTTGCTTTGATCTGACAATCTAGGTATATTATTTCAAAAATGATGCTCGGAGGAGTATCATCTGGCGCGAACAATAAATAAATAAATAAATAAATAAAACAAAACAAAACAACAGTTTATCTAATCGCGCGCTATATTTTATCATGTGATCCGATTTTAATGATTTAAAATGGATTCTCATTGTGCTTTTTGCGTGTATTGCAAAAAATTATGTTAAGTACATAAAAATTAATAACTTCATAATTATTTTTAATAAGATATTTAATATATATATATATATATATATATTGCTTTTTAGCTGGACAGAAGTCCAGTGTGCGTCGGTAAAAAGTTCAGTTATTAAGGAGGGCGAGTAGGTCAAATTTTATGTGTGTGTGTGAGTGTGAGTGAGTGTGTGTAAACATTGTATATGTCTATTGAAGGAAAAACATGAACTTCGTCTTTTAAATATTTATTGAAATTATTTAACGTTTTAATATTTTTGTTTAACATTTTTCGGAAAATACTTTTACTCTTAAGACATAATAATGGTATCGGTAGCGCTAAAAATATTTTATTTTTTAATTTCCTGTAGGTCTTGCATTTTACAAATAAGGTAAACAAACACGAAAAAGTATATAATATTTTACATATCATCGGATAGTTTATATATGTTACGTTACTAATGAATCGGTAAAGATTTTTAATATACTATAAAAAAAGAAAAAATCATTAAATTTACTGCAGTTGCCAGCAGTTTTTGCCTTGAATTTAACGGATTTTTTTACAGTGTAAGACTTATTCGAATACAAGTAAGAAGAATGAATGATTTTTAAGACGTATAACGGTGTATTTAGTTTTGCATACATAATAATTAATTAATTATTTAGTTTTTTATTTTTGGAGCGATTTTGGGATATTTTATACTTAGAATTATTTCTTAAGTTGATTTCTTTTACACCACATTTTTTTTAAACGTATTAAAAGGTATTTTCTTTATATAATGGTCGCATTAAAAAACATTATTTTATATTATCATGACCATTTATTCTACAAACATTGATAACTATGAAATATGTGCATCTTTTAAAAATTAAATATAAGCAGATAATAACTACTAATGCTTGATTTTTTTTTTTTTTTAGTCGAGTTTAGTCGAGTTAAAGTTCTCTTTCTTGCGAATTATATTAACCAAAATACTTCCTAAAAGAATGATAAAGATAAGCGTAAAAACGTTAAAAATTACTCGATAAACATTCAAAAGATCTACAAGATTAATGTCCTTTCATCATCAGAAAAGGATATATATGTATATATATATATATATATATATATATATATATATATATATATATATATATATATATATATATATATATATATATATATATTTCCATAAAAGAGGAGTTCAATGATAAAGAAATCAATGCGTAAATGACCAAATCATTTGAATGCACTTTCTGTTACCCATTTATCGACAAAGCTATCAGTAAAACAAAAAGCTTTTTTAACCATTAAGTCATATTAATGGTATCCTTAACGCTAAAAATGTTATATATATATTTTCTACCTTGCAATATTTCGCATTTCTCAGATCAAAATTAAATAAAAACAAAAGAAAAAAATGTAGAACGTTTTGGATCAAATTTAGAGAGTTTAAAAATCTTATATTATACTAGAATGGTCAAGAATTTTAATTTGTGTGTGTAGAAGTTACAATGAAAAATTTATCTTTATATTAACCATCATTAATTGATCATTATTATTTTTTTTTATTTCTGGAGCATTTTTGAGACGTTTATGCTTACACATATTTCTTGAATTTACTTATTTTGCATTTAATTTATTCTCTGAAAATGTAAAGAAAAAGGTTTTTTTCAATATAAATTTGACAGCAAAAAACATTTATAATAAGATTTCATTTTTTGTACTTAAATTATTAAAGCTATAATATAAGCATCTATATTTTAAAATTAAATGTACGTACAGAGTGAATATTAGTCTTCTCTAGTTTTTAGCTGACAGGCTCGAAGTCTGAGAGCCTATGTGCCAACCATTCTCTATGTATGTGTTTGTAACGTGATAATTCATGATAAAAATATCCGATTTACTTGAAATTTTGGATATAAGTTTATTCTGATGATGTGTTTCCCTGATTAGTTTTTAGACTTCATTTAATAAGTGTAAGGGGAGGGGACGAGGGGCTAATACCTCTTCCCTTAATTTATACAAATGCGTTTTTCATGCAATATTACCAGATTTCATTAAAATTTTAGATATAGGATTATTCTGATAAGGCGTTTTCATGATTAGTTTTGGGGGTTCATTGGATAAGTATAAAGAGGGATGACGGTAGGACAACACCCTCCCCGTAATTTAGGTTTTTCATGGTTTTTCATGCACAATTATTAGATTTCATTCAAAATTTAGAAATAGAATCATTATGATGAGGACAAATGAATGATTAGTTTTGAGAGTTCGTTGTATAAAAATAAGAGAGGAAGGGGGGCTACCTCACCTCCCTTAATTTAGATAAATGGTATTAATTAAGTTCCCGCTGCACAGGTCTGTAGCTTAGTTCATTTAGAAACACAATAATTTGTAGAAGATGAATAAATTTTATATCTTGAGCTGAAGAATCCAATATGTTTTTCCACCTTTATTTATTGCGACACAAAAACATAAGGAAAAACGAGCATATTCGCTTTCTTAACAAAAATCACTACTACATGTCTATACTTCATACTACGATTTACAGTTTTTATTTTAAAATTCCATGAAAGTTCCAGAAAATGATTCATCAGTTCTGCCGTTGCCATTTTTCGAAATCGGAAGAAACTTGAATATAGCACTATTTTCTTTGCGTGACAGTTCACGCAAAGCCATGGGGTCAGTCCTTGGCCATAGAGTTGGTCCTCAAAGCTCCTTGACTCTTACAATTCCCCCCCTAAAAGAGCTCATTAGTGGCTTTTGACACAATGAAGCTTTAAAGTACATACACAAAAAAATATATTAGCAAGGATGAGAGCAATGTGAATCTTCCCATTTCTTTTAAAATAAATACATACAAATACCACAATATATACACTAAATGTAAGCATGAACAACAGAAATACCAAAATACATCAAAATTTAAACATTGTGCAATTCCCCCCCTTTTTTTTTTTTTTTTTTTTTTTTTTTTTTTTTTTACTTTTTCCAAATGACCCGCCAAGGGAATTTCGTCAGCAACAGATAAAATATACTGTCTCTTACACTGAGGTAACACTACCTGCTTCACATTTTCACCACAGACATCTTCAGAATGCATATGAAAACCTTCCTCTATAAAATAAGCACTTTTATTATTTTTATCAATTTCCCAAATATTTCTTAAAGTATCATCAGCTCTTTGTAGTTTCATAAAAGATTCCTCTGTTTCCTTCTCACTCAAATCAAGTTCATCTTTTCCAGGATCAGAATTCAACTTTTCAACCTTCGTATATAATATAACCTTATGGTTTAATGCTTCATAAGCAGTTGGACATATAAGCATCTCATTCACCAGTTTCTTGGAAACGGCACAAGTTACCATCACATTTCCATGAATTTTATCATCTATTCTCATCGGTATTATTTTTAATGGAGCGACTTCTCTCTCTCCGAATGCTGAAGTTATCACAATCGTTCCTTCTCCTTCAACTGATACATCCTTGACTAAGTCTGCCCGTATCACCGAGATCTGTGTACCAGAATCATAGATACCGTCCAGCACATTACTTCCACATCTAATCCTAACCACTTCCAATTCATTAAATTTCCCCTCTCTTTTCACACAGGACGAAACAGGTATTGTTATTCTTGCAGTTAATATCGATGACTGCTCTTCTTCAACTTTCTCATTCGATTGCACAGAGTTCGTTTGTGATCTTTGTACACCTTGAGTACCACGTTGATTTGGGCAAAATGAAGCCTTGTGACCCTCTTGTCCACACGAATAACAAGTAATTTTATTAGGTATCCGTGTCTTTGCTTTATAAGTACCAACTCTTGACTCATATCTGTGATCCGATGCGAATCCAGGGTTTCTATTATCAGTTTGCTTAGGATAAAATGAAAAATTACTCTTCTCTTCCGAAAATCTATCTTTCTTAACTAACTTCCTAAAATCTTGTCGCACACTTTCATATGAGTCAAGTTTCTCAGCCAAATCAGTTGTAGATACTATTTTAGGCCATTCAACCACAAAATGCTCTCGAATCTCATCAGGCACTCTTCTTTTTAATTGATCAGTTACAATCAAATCTTTTAAAGAATTGAAATCAGCAATTTTAAGTCCATCAATCCATTCTTGAAAATAACCATTTAATTCAAATACAAATTCTCGCCAGGTGCGTTCAGGGTTTCTTTGATGTTCCATAAACTTTCTACGGAATCTCTCAGGACATAACTTAAACCGTCTCAGTAGAATCCCTTTAATATATTCATAATCTTCAAATTTTTCCTCTGCCTCACGTACGAGAACCTGTATAATATCGGACGGCAGCAAAACCAACAAGTTCGATACCCAATGTTCTGGATCTACACACATCCTCTTTGCTTGACGTTCAAAAATAGATAAATACAAAACAATGTCGTCCTCCTTGACATTAAATTTCGGCATAAGTTTCGCAAATTCAATTCCATAATTATAGGCTTTCATTTCCAATCCATCAATTCCTGCTTTTTCGCTATCTAACACTATCCTCAACTTCTCCAACTCAAACTCCCTCTCTTTTCTTTCCAACGCAATTTTTCCCATCTCTTTTCTCGTCTCTATAATAGTTTCCATCAATCCTTTCACAAACTCTACTTCATAGTTTTTACTCGCCATAATTAGTTGCTTTAGATCAGCTATTATTGCATCCGGTTCAGGGTGCTCTCCCAATTCTTCAGCCAAACATCGTAAATCTTCTTTACGAGCCTTACCCAAAAATGACATTGTTACTTTTTAAATAGTTTCTTAAGAGGGTAGTAAACTGTCCAACAAATTGGCGAAAACTCAATTTAACCGTAACTCGGAATCACTAATCTACCACTCTAATAAACACCAGAAATAAGTCACACTTTGTAACTATATCCCGCACATAAATTCAATACCAGTACGAGCACCATAGCAATTCCAAAATTCAACACCTTCACATGTATAACGTCACAATACAACACTTCAACAAATACTACTTCATAAATCAATCCAAATTCATATTAAAACAAAATTATACACAGCCCTCCTTTCATAGCAAAACATCTCATATATATAAAACCAACAATAAAGAAAAATCACAACCAAAATCAATTCAAAATATCCTCCATTCAGCCGGCACTGCAAAACACCACTCCTATACTGCTACAATACTACTACACCTTAGCACTGACGTACTACTTAGTTACATTCAAAATAAATTCCTTTCCTTAACGTCAAAATATGAAATAAATCGCAAAAATCTTAATAAATTTATCATAGATACAATATAAATTCTTATAATGGGAAGTCACATTAATAATAAAGAATACTGCCCAGTTAAACTGAAGGCATTGAGCTCACAGGCTACAAATACTAATTGCACATTAAAGCTTTATATTTTCAAGGGTTAATTCCGTTCGAAAAAAAAAATTAAGAAGGGGAAACAGCTCTCCCCTTTTCTCTTTTTTTATACTTAATCATTGAACCTCCTATACTATCAAAGACATGCTTTATCATATAAAAAATCTATATCCAAAATTCAGAGCAAATTAGATAATTCTTAATAAAAACCCATTTAGCATTTATATAATTTAAAAAGAGTTATCCCCCTCTTTTATACTTAACCATTAAACTTCCAAAACTATTCAGAGATTTGAACGAAATCTGAAAATTCTGCTTGAAAAACCCATTTATATAAATTAAGGGGGGGGGGACATTAGAACCCCTGTTCCCCTTATTTATACTTATTCAATGAACACCTAATAACAGTCACGGAGTCGCCTCATCAGAATGATCCTAATCTAAATTTTGAACGAAAATTAATTCTGCATGAAAATCCCATTTATATCAACTAACGGGGGGGGGGGGGGCATTAGAGCCCCTGTTCCCCCTATTTATACTTATTCAATGAACACCTAATAACAGTCACGGAATCGCCTCATCAGAATGATCCTAATCTAAATTTTGAACGAAAACTTAATTCTGCATGAAAATCCCATTTATATCAACTAACGGGGGGGGGGCATTAGAACCCCTGTTCCCCCTATTTATACTTATTCAATGAACACCTAATAACAGTCACGGAATCGCCTCATCAGAATGATCCTAATCTAAATTTTGAACGAAAACTTAATTCTGCATTAAAATCCCATTTATATCAACTAACGGGGGGGGGGCATTAGAACCCCTGTTCCCCCTATTTATACTTATTCAGTGAACAACTAATAACAGTCACTGAATCGCCTCATCAGAATGATCCTAATCTAAATTTTGAACGAAAACTTAATTCTGCATGAAAATCCCATTTATATCAACTAACGGGGGGGGGCATTAGAACCCCTGTTCCCCCTACTTATACTTATTCAATGAACACCTAATAACAGTCACGGAATCGCCTCATCAGAATGATCCTAATCTAAATTTTGAAAACTTAATTCTGCATGAAAATCCCATCTATATCAACTAACGGGGGGCATGAGCCCCCCGTTCCCCCTCTTATACATATCGAATGAACTCCAAAAACTAATCAGGGAAGCGCCTTGTCAGGATATACCTACATACAAAATTTCAAGTGGATCGGATATTTTTATCATGAGTTATCGCGTTACGTACATACATACAGAACGGACGGGCACATAAGCTCTCAGGCTATGATAGCCTGTGAGCTAAAAAGCTCTCACCTTGCATCCTTCCAGACTACGCCAATTAAGTTCCCGCTGCACAGGTCTGTAGCTTAGTTCATTTAGAAACACAATAATTTGTAGAAGATGAATAAATTTTAAATCTTGAGCTGAAGAATCTAATATGTTTTTCCACCTTTATTTATTGCGACACAAAAACATAAGGAAAAACGAGCATATTCGCTTTCTTAACAAAAATCACTACTACATGTCTATACTTCATACTACGATTTACAGTTTTTATTTTAAAATTCCATGAAATTTCCAGAAAATGATTCATCAGTTCTGCCGTTGCCATTTTTCGAAATCGGAAGAAACTTGAATGTAGCACTATTTTCTTTGCGTGACAGTTCACACAAAGCCATGGGGTCAGTCCTTGGCCATAGAGTTGGTCCTCAAAGCTCCTTGACTCTTACAGTATTTTCATGTAAAACAAATAAATTTCATTGAAATTTTAGATATGAATTTTAGATCATTGTGATGAGGAACTTACTTGATTAGTATTGGATGTATTGGATAAGTAAAGGGACGGGGGGTCCCGGGAACTATTCATCAAAGGGACGATTCCACGTAATTTACGTTATTGATTTTTCATGCATAATTAAACGATTTTCTTCAATTTTTGGAAACAGGATCATAGTGATAAAACGCTGCCCTGAATAGCTGCGGGGTTCTTTTTTTATGTATAAAGAAAGGAACAGGCGATTGCACCCTTAAGTTAGATAAATGGGTTTTTATACAGAAATATCCGACTTGCTTTAAATTTTGGATTTTTTTTTTGATAAAAATAAATTTTTTAATAATTTTGGAGATTTAATGGTTAAGTATAAAGAAAGGAACGCCTGTTAAATTATATAAATGAGTTTTTTATGCAAAAGTATCCTACTTCCTTCGAATTTTAAACATAGGTTTATAATATAACAATGCATATCCATAATTAGTTTTGGAAGTTCAATGATTAAGTATAAAGTGGAGAAATGGAGAGAGGGGGACTATTTCTCCCCTTAATTTGTTTTTCGAAATGCATTGTACCTTGAAAATAGAAGTATGTAATATACAAATAATGTGCATAGTCTATGGGCTCAATGCCGTCATTTTAACTGTGCAATATTCTTTTTTTGTCTCAATTAAATTTCTCTTTTATGCGAATTATTATAACAAAAATATTTTTAAGGATAATGTTGAAGATAAGCCCTTAAGACGTTAAAAAATGCTCGATAATTTATTAAAACTGGAAGATGATGAATTTTCTTTTACTAACAAGCAATAAGGTATATTTTTCCGTAGAGAAGGGGAGTAGTAATAAGGAAATAGATGTATAAATGGGAGAATCGGTTAAATTCGCTCACCATTGCACATTTATTGATAAAGTGTTTAGTTAAAAAAAAAATACTTTTTTTATACCTTTAAATTATATTAATGATACATTTAACGCAATATATATATATATATATAACAGCAAGTATTGTATTTTTCAAATGAAAAATGAACATAAAAAAGTATAGAATATTTGTACTCAAACTGGATGGATTATAAGTATTCTGTTATTCAGGAAACGATAAACTTTTTTATGACTAAGAGCTACATAATGAAGATTTTATTTTTGTATTCATCATAATTAATTAATTAGCCATTGAATTTTTCATTTTTGGTACAATTTTTTGATATTTTATCTGTACAATTATTCTTTTTTCAGATTTATTTCGCATTTAATTTATTCTTTAAAAATGAATGAAAAAGGGATATTTTTCATATAATTACAAGTGTAAAAAATATTATTTGATAATAAGATTATCGTTTATTCTACGAAAGCAATTCATTGTAATAAAATCAAATATTTAAAGGTTTTTTTTTTATAAATGTACGAATATAGTATAGTACTATTGCTTTATTTTTCTTTCTATAGTATAGTTAATGCGAATCATAATAAACAAAAAAAGTTCTGAAAGAAAGTTAAAGATAAGCGTAAAAACGTTAAAAATTCTTAGATGTATATTCTAAAGAACGAAAAGATTAACATTCTTCTATCAACAGAAAAAATATATATCTCAATAAAAGAAGAAGGCAATGATAAGGGAATTAAAACATAGAAGGCCGAATCAGTTAAATGCGTCCTCTGTTGCCTGTTTTATCGGCAAAGTGATTAGTAAAACAAAAGAATTTTCTAAACTATTAGGTCATATAAATGGTATCTTTAATGGTATATAATAATAATAATAATTATTATTATTATTACTATTATTATTATTATTATTTCCTAGCAATATTTAAAGTTTTTCAAATCAAAAGTAAATGAAAACAGAAGAAAAAGTATAGAATGATTGGGATCAAAATTGCAGTATTAAAAATATCTAAATATATAAGGATGCTCAAAAAAATTGTGTGTAAGGGTTAGAATAAAAATTATATTTTTATATAAATAATAATTAATCGTACAATTATTTCTTTTACTGATTTATTTCACATTTAATTTATTCTTTGAAAATGTATTAAAAAAAGGATTTTTTTTTCATATAATTACACGAGTAAAAAATCATTATTTTATAATAAGAATATCGTTTATTCTACGAAAGTAATTCAAAGTAATATATATCAAATACAGGGTGTCCAGCAAATAACACCCTGATTTCAAAATTAAATTTCTCAAAAACAAAGATCGATAGTATTATGCGGTAAGCGGTTTTTTTATTAGGTGAGCTGTAAATATCTTACACAGAAGTTTCGAACGGTGAATATTTTGAGAAGATAGTGTTGTGTTTGCAAAGAATACTTGACTTGACATTTTTTCTTGTTTTAGATTGCTCGTAGTGAACGAGGTTTTTGGCTTACAGTGCCATATTTTAATGATTTTTTGGATTAAATTTTTGAAATTTCAAAACTCCAAGAAATTTAGTTCAAAAAACCGTTAAAAATGGCAGTGTATGCTGAAAAACTCGTTTTCAGCAAGCAATCTAAAGCAAGCTGTTGGAGTGAAATAGACCAGCAGTTGCTTTTCCACAAACCACTCATATTCTAACTCTAAATATATATATTTATCTTAGCTGAGTGACTTTACGTGATCGTATATATAATCCCTAGCTAGAATGATAGGTCCTATGCTGGACTTTAAGGAGCGATATTTTACTTAATCATCGCCAAAGCGTTGTGAATTTTTAGTAGACATTCTAGCTTATAGGATTCCCTTAAAATCTTTAGAGTTTAATCATCAAAATATAAAGAATAACTACACTCATTTTACTAGGAAGAATGATAAAAGGGAATTTTAAATTAATTAATTTATTTGCAATTCTATTAAATTACATACAATTTCCAATACCTTTAAATGTTACATAATTTATTTTAAGCATCATTTAAACTAATCTAGAAACAGATGCTACATATATTAAAGTTATACATTACTCACTTTCCCATTTCCTCATCTGGGTACAAAATCCCTAATCACAAAACATGTAATATAAATATGGGAACAACAATATACATTAAGCACTACCTGTTCTCTTTTTTTTCATCAGCAAAGATGGAACATCCACTAACTTTTTTTTATCACTGACTATTTTTTTACGTGCAGAACTCACCAACATTCTCATTCTTCTTCCAACAAGAAAACTGACAAACTTCTCTGGGAAAAAAACTGGAGGCGGACTTCTAATTATCATATTCAGATTTTTTTTGGGGCATCATTCTGGCCTTCGGAAAGCCCCTTAGCCAATCTGTGATTAGCCCCACATCTGATTAGTATCATGAACAAAGCTATTTGCACAAGGGTCCTACATGCTCCTCCCCTGGTCCGGCTGAGCTGACATTTGCCCCGACGTCCCTTGCCTCCAACATTTTCCCAGAAGTGGCCCCTTCAAGGGGGTAAGAAAAGGGGCGCAGTCCTGCGGACTGTCATAAATATTTTTTGTGACTGGCTATAAACTATAGCCGACGTATACTGTCAGCCCCATTGTATGGGCTCCCCAGCTTGGCGCCTCATGACTGCTCAACAATTAATTATACAGAAAATCATACATCTCTGTAAACAAAATTAGTTACATTTTATTTTTTTACACAAAATAAAATTTCACAAAATTTTACTTTCACTACAACATCTTCCCCCCCTTGGATAAAAAAAAAAAAACAAGTTCTGTTGTGTGTGAAATGTTAAAAAATGAGTTCTGTGCTGCTTTTTATTGCAACGCACCGCTGAAGAATCCAGTTCATTGATCATAGTGGCCCAGTCATCAGTGTCTCTGAAAAGTTTTACCGTCCATTACAGTGTGGTGCAAGAGTCTGTGACACCTTTTTGAGTGTCCTTCAGCTGTATTCCAGTCTATCTTACTGTATTGCAACAGTCTGTAGCACAAGTATAAGTGTCCTTTTGCTGTGTCGCAATCCGATTTTCAGCCGTGGAATTCGTGAAGCCAACCTCTTTGATACAGCTCTTCAGACAGCAGAGAAAGAAATGCTTAGCCGCTATGCCGTAATTGAGACTTTTTACTTTGTCCCGACCTCGCCCGGTCCTTCACAGGCTTACTAGAGACTGGGTATTTAGCAAATTTTTGTTCTAGATCAAGCAATGGCCTATTCAAAGAACTTTTCGTGTAATATAACTTCGAAGTCACTCTTGCTTCAACTACTATGGTAATGATTATTATCATTGTTCCCAAAATTTTGAATATTTTGGTAGATGAGCCCTGTAAACATAGGCTCAGATTTCTAGACCAAATGTTAAACCAAACTCTGATAGCATCTAATATAGAAAGTAAAACTCTGGCTAAATTTACATCATTGTACTGAAGAATGGCATTTTAATATATATAATTAATATTTTCAAATATGATGTACACACAACTTATAAAATTGATGTATGACAATAGTATATAAAGAAACAAAACAAGAATAACACACTTCAATATGCAAGAGTCCGATTCAAAATCAATTCTATATTTGTTCATACCCACATTATGACAATATCTTCAATTATATATATATGTTGCGGCCAATACCCGGAGCCTGGCCAATTCTAGAACTGGCCGGCCAATACCCGAACTGGCCAAGCTTCCTGGCCAAAACCCGAAATACATGAAATGAATAGCGTATTTCGGGTTTTGGCCGGCCAATTCGCGAACTGGCCGGTAAGCCTTGGCCAACATCCGAACTATGATGCATAGGTACCAATTTTTTAGGCAGATTTCGTAAGAAATATTACCTATTGCAATCGCCCCAGTTTATATCTATCTATCTATATATATATATATATATCTCACTTTTTTATGAACACGATAACTTCTATAATTTTTCACCAATCTCCACCAAACTTGTACATAAAATCAAAGGGGATAAAATCTTGGCTAAGTTCGTTAATGGGCAAAATCGGACCAAGGGGGTCGGAATAGGGGGCGTTTTTGTGAAAACTGAAAAAACGCCATAACTTCTTAATTAAAGTAGATATCGAATCGGTTTAAAATTTATATTACTTCTTAAAAATGGGCCAAAAGTATATGCATGACAGATTTTTGATAAATTTAAAAGTGGGCTCAAGGGGCGAAAAAAACAGGGATTTTGAGAGAAAAAAATTCATAACTTCGTCAATTTTCAAGATATCAAGTCCAACTAAATTTTTTGTAAATGTTCTTAAAATTATCTAAAACTTTTGTATTTACAAGTTTTTAATATGACCAACTTTTACCGACGAAAAAAATTAAAAACGGAAAGAAAAAGGGTGCTAAAAAAGAGAAAAATTCATAACTCCGTCAATTTTTAAGATATCAAATCTGATTAAATCTATTTTACATCTTCTCAAAAATATCTACAACTTTTATATTGACAAGTTTTTCATAGGATCAATTCGTATAGCAAAAAGAAATTAAACAAAAATAGGAGTTGGAGAAAAAACCTCAAATCTAAACTGCTTATATTCTGACTCATTTTTAAATTAATTTTTGATTCTAAACGCATCCAAATGGTAGATCCTCTTATTTAGAAACTGTATAAAGTGACGCATTGGTCAATTTTCTGATAAAGACAGAATATATTTCAAAAAAGGCTACCAAAAAGGGTATTTTGAACAGAATTTCCGAAAGTCATCCGGACTGAAAATTGAAGGAAGTATTCAAATAAGAAATTGTGTTTTTTTCTGACTCGTTTTTAAATCCATTTTTGTTCTCAAAGACATCCAATTTACAGATCCTCTTATTTAGGAACTATATAATGTGATGCATTGGGCAGTTTTTTGATAAAGACGGAATATGTTTCAAAAAAGGCTACCAAAAAGGGTATTTTGAACAGAATTTTCCGAAATCATTGTGACTGAAAATTTAAGGAAGTGTTCAAATAAGAAATTGCGTTTTTTTCCGACTCGTTTTTAAATCCATTTTTGCTCTCAAATGCATCAATTTGCAGATCCTCTTATTTAGAAACTATATAATGTGATGCATTGATCGGTTTTTTGATAAAGACAGAATATATTTTAAAAAAGGCTACCAAAAAGGGTATTTTGAACAGAATTTTCCGAAATCATTGTGACTGAAAATTTAAGGAAGTGTTCAAATAAGAAATTGCGTTTTTTATGACTCGTTTTAAAATCCATTTTCGCTCTCAAACGCATCCAATTTACAGATCCTCTTATTTAGGAACTATATATTGTGACGCATTGGCCAGTTTTTTGATAAAGATGGAATATATGTTTTAAGATGCTGTCAAAGTGAGTATTTCGCACAAAACTTTCCGAGCAATCATGAATAAAGAATTAAGTATGTATTCAAACAACAAATAGGTTATTTTATGACTCATTTTTAAATTCAACTTTTTTCTCAAATGCTTTCAACTGCCAGTTTTTTGTTATTTAGGAGCTGTATAATGTACTGTTTTGGTCGATTTTTTTAATAAATTCAGAATCTATTTAAAAATATGTTGTCAAAACGGGCATTTGAGCTGAATTTTTCTTAAGATGATTCTGATAAAACCAGTTTTTGAAGAAAAATGAAATTAAAAATTTTTTATAAACGGCCAAATGAAGTTATTAAACTGGGTTTATCTCTAATCATATATTTTTTTGTTGAATTGAGCATTCTTCGAAATCTACCTCCGCCTATAGGCCCAGCCGACAGGGATTTTTGTAATTAAGATAATGTAACATTAAAATGTACAGTAAAAAGATTCCCATTGATTATATTGAAATTGAATATTTTTCTGTACCCAACTAAATTAACCAAAAATCGAACAAAATTCGATTTCAACATCGAAATTAATTGATATACCAAATACGATGGCAATTACAAGTTAACCGGAAACTTTACTCGAGTTAGATCACGGACAGGCTGACGTCTAGACTATTTGAATTCATAGACACTTTCAACTATATTAGGAAGGATTAAGCCGAGTACATATATCTATTTCGCGAATTGGCCAATCGCATCTGGCCAGTTCGCGAATTGGCCAATTGCATCTGGCCAGTTCGCGAATTGGCCGGCCAATTCTAGAATTGGCCAGTCATTATTTAACGTTGCTGGCCAATTCGGGAATTGGCCGGCCAGTTCTAGAATTGGCCAATTTCGGGTATTGGCTGCAACATATATATAACATCCTGAAGAGGAATCAATGTATGCAAAAAAAATATATATATTATACTAACACATACGCCAGAAAAAAAAATATTTACAGCGGACAGAACAAAGTTCACGCGTATGCAGCAAAATCATTCTAGACTATATATAAAAATCTATACCAATTATATTGATCCCTACATTCTTTCAATTCCCTTTCAAAACCTAGTCATCGAGAGAGGAAAAAAAAAATTTTTTTCACCACCCGTTCAAGACAACTGAATTTATGTGAAGACGAAATCGTGAAAAGAGAAACAAAATATATTCCTCTTTTCACCCCAACACTGACAGCCAGGGACGGGAATCCAGTCTCCCACGATTAAAGTGTCATTAGTACGTCACACCCCTTTAAAAGAACCACAAATGAGCTGACCCTAGACTTCTGCCGACGCGGGAGAAATACAACGCGTCTGACCGCTCAAAGCGTCATCGGAAGGATTACTCATACAAAGTAAGTACATATATATCTCTGTATATGTTGTATAACTTAAGTGAAACAGTGTGCTTTATTCTTTTAATCTTAGCCTATAAGAGAGAGACAGTAATCATTCCCGTATATTAATTGCCTTATGTGTCTCGTAAAAGTTGAATTATTTACTATATACTTTAGACAACATGGTTGATAGCCTTAATCATTGGCCTCTCACTTTTATCCAGAGAGCCAGACATGACACACAGTTTTGCTGTAGAGTGTTTGATGCTATCTTATGTTTATAAACTTCATACAGCCAATTATTTTGATCTATTAAATCCTCAGTGAAACATAAATCAACTAGCCTGCTTTGTAAGCACCCTATTAATTTTTTTTTCTCTTTTTTTTATGCTACATCGCGTACAGAGTAGCTCTGCCTAAGATGAACCTATTATCTGCCTAAACGGCCGGTTCACAACGCAAACAGGTTAGTTAGCGACTCATCGTGCTAGTATAGAACAGTTTTTTTAATTATTTATTTAATCATGCTACTGCCATGTAATTTTTATGCAGCTTAGGGTTATAAGGCTAACAATGAATAATAGTTTAAACTTTGTCCTGATAATTATGTTTTATCCATTTATTTATTTATTTATTTTCTAACTGCAGCTTCAAATAGTATTAAAATTTTAAAACATCTAAAATGAGATTTTCAAAACAAGCCGAAATTTAACTACGCTCTTCTATGCATACATTTTATGTATATGTTTATTTATTTATTTTCTTAAATCTATATATATTGTAAATTCACTATACTAACAATAGCTCGGTTCTTCCCTTTTTTTTTATTTTAACAGGTGAATAACAGAAAAGCTGAGACTCCATGATCTGATGCCGGCCGGAAGCAGAGATCTTCGCCTGCGAAGCTGTCTGCACATCAGACGCATCGAGACAACCCCTCTTTTATGTTAAAAGTATGTACCATCTTATTATAATGATTCATTACTCATCCTTGCTTTTATCTTAATTTATTTATTTATGTTTTTTTTTTTTTTAACAAAACTGAAAAATTTACGTATTTAATGCCTAATAATTATTTTTTTAAATTTAAGCAGAAAAACCAATTCTAGATGGAACCTGGAGCTTGGTATTTGCATTTTTTTTTGTATTTTAAAATTTTGACATAGAATTGAAGCTTATTGTTGTTATTATGTTTTAAGAGAGTTAATAAGATAACATTATTATTATTATTATTTCATTATTATAATTTATTATTATTATTATTATTATTTTAGCCCTACCATGTAACACTTAATCCTGTCTCCATAGGAAATTAAACGACGTTACTTCCCTTGCACTTTTAAGAAACTGAACATTCCCCCTCTTAACGAATTTATGTTTTATTTAATTTTAAACTTATAATACCCCTTTTTTTTATTTAAAAACATTTTCAATGATAGATCCACAGAATTACTCGCAAAGTGCTGTTTTGGCCAATTTTGCCATCGTACCTTTAGTGATTCTTTTTTTTTTTTTTTTTTTTTTTACAACTTATATGGGAACTTTAAGTACTAGCAATACATATATCTTATTTTTATTACACTATTCCTGAGATCTAATCTGTTTGGTTTATTTCAGCGCCCACTGAAGATATTACTGCCCAGCCATGGCCTTTCTCCAACTGTGGACTTCCTGGAAGGCGAAGCATGACCCTTCAGCTAGATCGGAAAGCGAAGCAGGCTCCTCAGCTAAAACGAGGTAAGTCTCTCTTGTAAGCATGACCTCCAATCTTCCTTGCCTGACGCCCCCCCCGTCCCCTCATTCTAGCGACTCAACTGACCCAACCAATCCCACTGAAACATATCTCCGTTTGTTTACCAACACCTAGTCAGTGAGGGGACCAGAAGTGTCGTAATATCACGAGTAATCGTTTCACTCTGAGTCCTTTTTTTTATGCATTACATGACGAATCCCTAAGCGATATCCCCGCATCAAGTCTTTCTAAGTCAAAGTTATTATTATAACTCAGTGAAAAGAAAATAAACTAGATACCAACAACAATATTTTTTTTTTTTTAGATCCCAACCATATATTTCTTTATTATGTTTAATATCTATGTTTCAATTATCCTGTAATTTGATCATGATACACACACATCTCTTCATAAGAAGAACCGAAAACCATCAATCCCAACATTGACACTCCCCTCTTTTTAATTGCATGAAGAAGCATGAAGAATTGTCATTGAAGCTTGCGTTTGCACGCTGTCTTTCTTTTTTTATTATTATTCACTTATTTTATTTATTTATTTTTTTTTATGAGAATCTTATTGTAAGCTATAAAGCGAGATTGCATGATATTATTATTTCTTTTTTTATGAATTTTATCTGTCATTATAACATGTTTTCAAGACAGAAGAAGAAGCTGTATGTCACAAAGAAATTTATTTAATTATTATGTTTTACTATATTGTATGCATATATATATTTACTCGTGGAAATTTGCCCTGTATAAACTGTGTTTCATTGTTATAATATGCATTATTTTAATTTATTTATTTATATTTCAAGTATATATTGTGATTATTGTATTACTGCTCCTACTTATATAGTGTGCCAGCTGATTGTTTAATTATTTATATTGTTAGAACAAAGTTTAAATATATTGTGTTCGTACTGTAATGAACTGAAACGTGTTTCAAAATTTGTAAATAACTAATATTTAATTTGTTAAATTTATAAACCGGGACTGCAGATAACCTCCATGCTTAGTGAGCTTATAAAACTTCGTCTGGGGACAGGGAAAACCTAAAAATTTATTATGTCTATATTTTTTTTTCTTTTGTTGCTTATTTTAATCTGACCATTTTTTTTATTAAGATTGTCCATATGTGTGTGTGAATCACGTTAAAGTGAAAAAACCGGTATTATTCATATTATTATCATTACTGACCCCAATAAGCGCTTACTTAATTTAGCTATATGCTTGCACGCCTGCAAAACACGATTCCCTGTGAATTGTCCCGTATTAATAAATTCTCTCTATGTGTTATCGCTCAAAGTACTTAAATGAAACTTTAGCAACCAGTTTCTTCATGTAGCTAGCGTAGAAAGAAATTCTCTCTCGACAACAGCATACACGGACTGGCTATTACGCCTGTATACACTGACCCCGGAGAGAGACATAGTATGACGTCACCATACCCTCCTACTACATCGTAGCATAGAAACTTAGACAGCGCATTTCTCCTCTCTCCACGAAAAGCGAAAAGGGAGGGGAAAACGGCGCTCCGACACTCGTAGCTCATTTGCATAAAAAAACATTCCTATTTCTCATCGGGGAGAGAAAGCAGGGTGTTACGGTAGAAAAAAAAAGCCCTCGCCTCCGAATGGGTTACGGGAAAAAAAACCGCTTTCTCCGCCGAAGAAAAAAAAAACTGTCCCAACAAATCGCTTTTATTGTCAATGCTGACCTCTGCTACTTCAAATAACAGAGTAATTTATACCTAATTAACATTTTTTTTTTTTTAGTACCTCTAGTAAGATCTTCGAAACAATAATCATTTATTTACAAAGGAAAAAAAAAATATATATATACATATTTATTCAATGTTCGGCGTATAAGTTGATAACCCATCGTGTACTTAAGTGTTTTTACTGCATAGAACCCGTTTTATCCGAATCTTCTAAAAGTTTTTCGACATTCCTTGTCATTTTAGGCGCATACAGATGCTGTATGTGTCTTCTAATCGTAGGCGCATTTTTATTGAATTCATCCTGTAATACATAATTATTGTTACGAACTACTTTTACTACTATAAATGGCCCTTCGAATCGCGGGTGAAGTGCTCTGGGTTTGCCAATAACTTTCATAAATACTCTTTGACCCAGATTTAAACTTGTAGTCTTCTGGAAATCATCTTCTTTAATGTATTCGCGCAGCATTTTTTGTTGATTTGCTAATGCTTGTTTGTACACTTCCTGCATATGTTCTTGCCTATTCTTAACATATGTTAGTGTGCACATTTCGTCGGGAGAATTATAAATCGTAAACTGATTTCTTATCTCTAGACCGAAAAATAGTTTAGCTGGTGAAAATCCGGTAGCCCTGTGTAGTGATGTATTGTAATGTAATTTAAAATAGTCGAGACGCGTGTCCCATTCTAATGTCGAATTGCTCATAGCTACCAAAGATGATTTTAATATTTTGTTCGTGATCTCTACTAAACCGTTTGCGCAAGCCTTATACAGGCTCGTAAAATTTAAATTTATTTTAAGAGCACGCATATATTCCGTAAACACCGCCGACCTAAAATATTTCCCATTATCCGCGACAATTTCCGACACCAATCCATAAGAAGCAAAGTATTTATTTAAAATATTTAACAATGTTTGCGATTCCACATTCCGTACCACAACTGCCTCTAAAAATCGTGAACCCGCATCTACAATTGTAAATATGAAACAATTTTTATGTAGTGTCAGAGGTAATCGCCCAATCACATCGATATGTATGGTTGCCCCGATTTCTATCCATTTCCTGAATCGGCACTTTAATTGTCGGATGTTGTTTACTTTTATTGCACCTTACACAATTACTGCAATAGTTTTTGATATGTTGGTACATGCCATACCAAAACAACCGCGATTTTATTGTTGCATAAGTTTTTGCAAATCCAAAGTGCGGTCCATGTGCTTCTTGTATAATTGTTAACTTTAAATCATCTGGAACTATAATTAGTTCAGGGTGTTTTGCATTTTGTTTTAATATTAAGAGTTTCTTATCATTTAACGCAAATTTTTTATTAAGTTTCTTGTTTTTGCCTGATTCAATCTTTTTAATGATAATTGATAATTTTTCATCTTGGTACTGATGTATTTTTATATTTTCATCAGAAAGTTGGGGATTAACTTTAAATAAATTGTTTTGTAATTCAGTTTGAGTAGTAATATTGCATATGTTCCTACTTACGTAATCTGCAGGATTAATTTTTCCTTCTAAAAATTCAATAGTGTAATCAAAGTCACTAAGGTTTAATATCCATCTAGCAACAATGTCCGATTGATTTTCTAGTTTTAGAGGATAAGTTAAGGCTTTGCTATCCGTTAGGATAGTGAATTTTCTACCAATGAGAATTGATTTGAAGTGCATGACAGCCTCATGAATAGCTAACAGCTCAAATTTTAAACTCGGATACACAGATTCAGTTTGTTTAAGTTTGCGTCCAAAAAATTCTATTGGGAATAAAAACCCATTATCCTCTTGCGCCAAAATGGCTGAGATTGCAACTTTTGATCCATCTGTGATTAAGAAAAATTCCTTGTTAAAATTTGGTGGTTTTAACGTAGGATTATTTATAATGGCTGCTTGTATGTTCAAAAATGCCTGATCTGCTTCCTTAGTCCATTTAAATCTCGCACTGTCTTTTGTCATTTCTACCAAAGGGTTAACTATCTCCGCATAATTATGAATGAGGGTTCTGAAATAATTGGCTAATCCAAGCAAAGATTTAACCCCTCTCTTGTTTTTGGGACGCACTAAACGCTGAATTTTCCCCACATTTCTGTCAGAAGGTGCATATCCATTTTTATTAACCTTAAATCCTAGAAACTCTATCTCCTCTTAACAAATCTGAGCTTTAGAAGGCTCCACAGTTATATTATTATTTATAAATGTTTGCAGGACCTCCAGTAAAAGTTTAAGCATTTCCTGCGGATTTTCGGCAGCTATTATAACGTCATCTAGATAGTAATTTACTTTGTCTTTGGGGAAATGTCCTAACACTTTATCCATTAATTCTGCGAACTTGGTGCTACTGATCTTCAATCCGAAATTTAAACGACATGGTGAAAAAACGCCATATTCTGTAACAAATGCTAATTTATGTCTGTCCTGTGGCCTCAAATTTATTTGAAAAAAAGCTGAGTGAATATCTAAAACCGAATACAGTTTTTTTCCACTCATTGCCTGTAAAATTGTCTTTGCGTCGGGTACCGGGTAAGGAAACCCTTCCAATATCTCATTTAAAGTTCTATAATCTACAGCCATGCGGTATCGAATTTTCTCCTTGTCAGTACTCTTTTTTTTAACAAAAAGTACGGGGAATGCATAATCGGAATCCGATTTTTCTATTATTTTAGCCTCCAAAAGTTTGCGAATCTCTTGTTGTGCATAATCTATCGCCGCTTGTTGAGTCTTGTAAGGCTTATGCTGAATGGGGAAATTATGGCTAAGTGTCACTGACTAGATGTGACTAGAATGACTAAATCTGTTTGACCCAAAGTTTGGTAAGATTTAGAAAATGCGTGGGCATGTTTTAGTAATAAATTCGCTACTTCCTCTTTAAGATCCCCCGATAAATGATCAATTTTAAAATCCTTGATGTCAAATTCTGCTTCTCTCAATGCTCTAGTTTCCTCTAAACTCAGATTATTGATTTGATAAATTTTCCCGTCCTCGATATCATTTTCGTTTAAATTATTTTTGCTATCAAAATTTGTGATAATGTGTCCTACCTTCGCATTTTGTTTAATTATTTTCTTTTCTCCGCTGTTATTTGTTATAATAATATTAATTCTGTTTGTACTCTTAACCTCATGAACTGACTGTTCAGAAATCAAATCCCTAAAATCTTCCAAAGGTTCAAGTAAAATCAATTGATTTGGTTGAATGGAACATGGACAGTTCAATGGCATAATTTTTACTTCCCCTGGCTGAATGTGAATATCTTTCACACTTGTTGCGAAAATTTCCGTATTAACTCGTTTAACTTTCTTCGTGTTTCCTTTATTTGATTTATTTGTGACTACCGTATTATCATTATTTTTATGCAATACATTAATTTGACTGTTGAAGTCCTTGTCCTTCTGTGGTTCCAAAGACAACCTAGTATTTTTAAACCGCAATGCTTTTTCATTAAAGTCTAAAATCATTCTATTTATTTTCAGATAATCATATCCTAATAACATATCATAATCGCCCTGAAAACTTTTTGATGTTACATAAAATGTACCGGTTGTGAAAATGTTATTTATTTTAAACGTTAATTTTATCCAGTGTCTGAAGGATATTTTGGAGTTATCAAAAGATTGTATAGTTATACGATTACCTAAATATTTTATTTTTGCTTCAGTTTCTTTTAGAGATTCAAAAATGTCCGGTGATAAGAGGCTGACAGCTGCCCCTGAATCGAAGAGTATTTTCACTGAAATCCCATAAATATCTAATTGTATGATAGGTAAACTATCTTCCTTAGTAGAATTTACACTTGAAATCAGAGCTGTTTTATTCCTTTGTTCATCCCATTTCGGTTGTTTTTTTTCTTGTAAATTGTACCCATTCCTAAGGGATCTACCCGGGTACATCCTTTCTTTATTTTGAATTGTAGACCCCCTTATTTGTTTTCCGATCGATTATTTCTATTATTATCTGTTTTCGAATTATTTCCTTTACTTCTATTGTCTTGCATGGTGTTTCGTCTGTTATGGTTGTTTTGACCACGCCACCCTCTCGTATGACCTCTCCGAAAAGGTTGTTGCCGATTTGTATTATTGTGTTCGGCGTAATACTCATTATTAGGGAATATAAAATTTTGATTAGGAGCGTTTTGGCTGCTAAAATTATCCCTCGGATACCCATGATAATTGTTATAACCATGATTATTGAACGGAGTGTAATTTTGCGTCGAGTAGGAACCTGGAAATCTCGTGTTTCCATGACCATAATTTTGGGTCAAACCATTTTCATTTTGAGTGTAATTTTGCTGCATACCTGTGTTAAAAAAATCCTGTCTAAAACCTCTATTACTCTTTAAATTGTACCAACAATAGCTAATGTCATGCCTACCATCATTGCAAATTTGACAAAATTTCTGTGATTTATTTCCTTCAGTTGTGTTTTCTTTATTAGTCAATTTCAAATTATTTATTTCCATTTTAAGCTCCGATATGGCAGTCGATTGATCCGCATTTATTTTTAATAAATTTTCGCAAAATTCATTTTTTTCTGTACTCGCTATAGCTGAAACTGCATTTATTTGTTCTAATGTTGTTGAATTGAAAGCATTTTCAATAGTTTTAGCCTTTTCGCATAGACGCGAAAAATCTTTATTTTCCGATTTTCGCAATTCTAAAGAAATATTTGGGGAAATTGCTTCCAGAAACTTATTAATTTTAATTAAATCAAAAAGTTTTTTTAGCTCCATCCTCTGTTGCATGCCCAGAAGCATTCAGATAGTCCGATGCTGCTCTTTCAAATTCACTTATAAAATCAGTAATAGACTGATTTGGTTTCTGTTTAATAGAATTAAATTTTGTTTGCGAATCTGCAAATGAATCCTTTTTTTGAAAAATTTTAGTCATTTTTGTTTTAAATTGTTTGTAATCAGTTTCATTATTTAGACTATCATCTGAAGCAAGTTTATCGCGAGCGTCCCCTATAAATTTTGCTTTTAAAATTTGCAATTTGAAGTCTTCTGAGACTTTTACTTGGTCTGTTAGAGTATCAAACTCTTTCAAATAAAAGACGACATTTTTTACTTTTTTTCCATCAAAGGGTAGTATTAATGTCAAAATATTCGCTAGATCTGGTTTAACTTCTGCCATATTGTTATCAGTTAATTTGTTTAATGCTTCCTGCAATTGCTTCCTTGTTTGTACCCCTGAGTTATCTCTATTAACGGATTTTCGTTTTCTCCCACGCGACATATGCTATGCATCAATCAATACACATAAATGTACAATTATCACAATAACAAGAAAAGAAATATGTATGTATGAATATTATTATACAATACATAATACCATTATTTAAATTTTCTTTGCTTTACCACATAGTGTGATAATTTTAAAATTATTATATTTCTTTAATTACACTTATTATCATTATTTTTATTTTATTTTATTCGTTTATTTATTCATTTATTATTATTATTTTTTTATAATTTGCATTTTGCTATTGTTATGTATTTTTTTTTATTTAATTTTATACATATAGAAACCAATTCAAAATAGATAACATACACCATTTCTAAGAATAACAGTTTAAAATTAACAGCATGATTGCCAGAATATTTTTATAATATTAATATCGAAACAAGTTACAAATGCATAAAATATCATAGTATGTGCTATCTTTACTATATAGCTATAAATATACAACCCTAGTTAATATCTGAAACACCTATATATAGATATACATATCAAACTTGAAAATGCCATTCTCAAAAATTAATTTTGCCAGAGGTTTACTTTGTGTACCCAGTGAGGTGGGAATAGTTGTTATTATGATTAGATATTAAATTATGTAAGATGATTTTATACTAAAAGACACCACGAGTTGTGAATAGTTAATTTATTATATACCATAGCAAATGTCCATTACAATTTAGAATCCGAAAAGAGGGTAAAAAGAGAAAAATGATATGAAGTTAACGGAATATACATATGAAAGAAGAGAAATTTCATAAATACTCTAAATATAGTCATAATATATTTTAATTAACCCAAGGAGATATCCGTGAGGGAACTTGGCACCACATTAATTATTATATAAGATGTTGGAGTGAAATAGACCATCAGTTGCTTTTCCACAAACCACTCATATTCTAACTCTAAATATATATATTTATCTTAGCTGAGTGACTTTACGTGATCGTATATATAATCCCTAGCTAGAATGATAGGTCCTATGCTGGACTTTAAGGAGCGATATTTTACTTAATCATCGCCAAAGCGTTGTGAATTTTTAGTAGACATTCTAGCTTATAGGATTCCCTTAAAATCTTTAGAGTTTAATCATCAAAATATAAAGAATAACTACACTCATTTTACTAGGAAGAATGATAAAAGGGAATTTTAAATTAATTAATTTATTTGCAATTCTATTAAATTACATACAATTTCCAATACCTTTAAATGTTACATAATTTATTTTAAGCATCATTTAAACTAATCTAGAAACAGATGCTACATATATTAAAGTTATACATTACTCACTTTCACATTTCCTCATCTGGGTACAAAATCCCTAATCACAAAACATGTAATATAAATATGGGAACAACAATATACATTAAGCACTACCTGTTCTCTTTTTTTACATCAGCAAAGATGGAACATCCACTAACTTTTTTTTATCACTGACTATTTTTTTACGTGCAGAACTCACCAACATTCTCATTCTTCTTCCAACAAGAAAACTGACTAACTTCTCTGGGAAAAAAACTGGAGGCGGACTTCTAATTATCATATTCAGATTTTTTTTTGGGGCATCATTCTGGCCTTCGGAAAGCCCCTTAGCCAATCTGTGATTAGCCCCACATCTGATTAGTATCATGAACAAAGCTATTTGCACAAGGGTCCTACATGCTCCTCCCCTGGTCCGGCTGAGCTGACATTTGCCCCGACGTCCCTTGCCTCCAACATTTTCCCAGAAGTGGCCCCTTCAAGGGGGTAAGAAAAGGGGCGCAGTCCTGCGGACTGTCATAAATATTTTTTGTGACTGGCTATAAACTATAGCCGACGTATACTTTCAGCCCCATTGTATGGGCTCCCCAGCTTGGCGCCTCATGACTGCTCAACAATTAATTATACAGAAAATCATACATCTCTGTAAACAAAATTAGTTACATTTTTTTTTTACACAAAATAAAATTTCACAAAATTTTACTTTCACTACAACACAAGCAAAATGTCAAGCCAAGTATTCTTTGCAAACACTACACTATCTTCTCAAAATATTCACCGTTCGAAACTTCTTTGTAAGATATTTACAGCTCACCTAATAAAAAAACCGCTTACCGCATAATTCTATCGATCTTTGTTTTTGAGAAATTTAATTTTTAAATCAGGGTGTTATTTGCTGGACACACTGTATTTGCATTAAAAAAAATGAATGTACGCACGTAGTATACGACTTCATGTGTTTTTGTTTTCATAGTAGCTTTATGTTTTTCTTTTATAAGAATTATAGTAAATAAAATATCTTCTAAAAGAATGTTAGATATAAGCATTGAAACTTTAAAAAATATTCAATAAATATACAAAAGAGCGAGAAGATTAATGGTTCTCCATCAACAGAAAAAATATATATCTCCATAAAAGAGGAATGCAATGATAAGGATATCAATGCATAAAAGGCCAAATCACTGAAATGAGTTCTCTGTTGCATATTTATCGACAAAGTGATCAGTAAAACAAAAAGCAGTAATTTAACCATTAAGTTATATCAATGGTATCTTTAACGCTAAATAAATATATATATATATAAGAATATATAGATATAGATAAAGATAAATATTTAAATCTTGTACATATTAAGACGTGGAAATCGCTAATGAAAGATCAATAAAAATCTTATTTTATAGGAATTGTTAAGGATATATATTTTTAATGAGTAATAGTTTGAATATTTTTTTATGTTTATCATAGTATTATGATATGATTTATCATAATACTATGGTGATTATGTTTATCATATGGTAATCATTAAATTCATCATATTACATTTATTGATAAAGTGATTAGTAAAAGAAAAGTAATTTAAAACTTTGAATTATATTAATAATACATTTAACGTTAAAATATATTTTTTTACATCTTACAGCAACTTTTGTATTTCCCGAATGTAAAATAAGAAAAATCAAATTACTTATATTATGCTACAAATGATATATTAAAATAAAAATGGCAAAAATGCCTTTTAGTTTACATGTTTCTTATACTCTAACGCCAATTTTTTCAAAAAACCAAGAGAAAAAACTTTTTGCTCAAATAGTTTCAGATTGAAAAATAGTAAGCTGAAAAACTAAAATCACGCGATCATAAGCATAGTCTATATTATATATTATATAATTTTTGAAAAATAATCACGTAAAAAGTATAGACTATATGTAATCAAACTGGATAGATTATAAGTATTCTGTTATGCAGGAAACTGTAAACTTTTTCATGTGCAAAAGTTATAATGAAGATTTTATTTTTATAATCATCATAATTAATTAATCATTTAATTTTTAATTTTTCGAACAACTATGCAAAGTTTTATACGTACAATTATTTCTTTCACTGATTTCTTTCACTTTAATTTATTCTTTAAAAATGTATAAAAAAGGATTTTTTTTCCATATAATTACGATAGTAACATTTTTCATTTTGTAATTACATTATCGTTTATTCTACGAAAGTAATTTATATTAATATATATCAAACATTTGCATTTTTTACAAATTAAAAATACGGACGTAGCATATCACGACTTGAATTTTGTTTTCATTGTAGAGTTTGTGCGAATTATAATAAACAAAATATTTTCTGAAAGAATGCTAAAGATAAGCATAAAGTCGTTAAAAATTGCTCGATAAATATTTAAAAGAACGGAAAGATTAATGTTCTTCTATGAGCAGAAGAAAAATATCCATGAAAGAAGAGTACAATGATCAGGAAATCAATGCATAAATGGCAGTATCAGTTAAATACATTTCCTATTGCCTATTTATCGACAAAGTCATATGTAAAATAAAAGATTTTTCCCAACCATTAAGTCATATAATTGGTACCTTTAACGGTATATATATGTATATATATAGATATATATACTACCTCTGACAATAAAATTCGATGAATAGTCCCGTAACATTAATGTACATGAAATATTAACGAAAGTTACTGTATCATCCTTCAAAATAGTCATCTCCCATAACTATGCACCGTTGAGATCTGCTATACATGCTCTGGGAAATTCGTAAGAAGTCTTCTTTTGGGATGGAGTTCAAAAGCTTCGTCACGTTTCGTTGGATGTCAGCAGTATGGTCAAAACTCTTTCAAAGAGAGTTTCAGTTGTGAAAATATGAAGAAGTTTGGAGGACTGAGATCTGGCGAGTATGATGGATGTTCGATTTGCACAACCCGTCATGAATTCCTTTCGGTGTCTAGCAAAACTTAAAACTAAACTTTAAATAGATCTTTTGATCGCTCATTTTCCTGTTCTCAGCTAAGAACCAACAAACTTAACTAGCGCTTAGTAAAGCACATCTTACACAGACATAAACGACGCTCAACTGAACGACGGTGGGGGAAGATGGTCAACACTTGCCTCTATGCAGGTGCATCGTTTTGTTTCCCCAGTGTTACTAGATCGGTAGTTCTGAATTCATTCACCAAACTTTATTGTCAGAGGTAGTATATATATATTCCAATATAGCCAACTCGTTTTGATTTGTTTTAGTTTGTTATTTTATGGGTTATTCTATACTCGTTATAGATGTTAAATAGTAGCATTCATAATGGGTCTATATATAATAATAATAATAATGATAATAACAATAATAATAATTTTATTGTCATGTTGCTTTAAGGTTTTTCAAATCAAAAGTAAAAAAATAAAAACAAAGAAATAGTAAAGAATTTTGGGATGAAATTTGGAGAGATAAAAAATCTAATGTTATATAAGGATGCTCAAGATTCTTTTTTTCTTGTGTAAGGGTTAGAACGAAAATTTTATTTTTACATAAATCAAAAATATAATTTATCTTTAAATTAATAATTTTTCGATCTTTTCTCGGGCATTATTTGTCTTATTTAGTTACATAAATTTCTTTATTTGATTTATTTAGGATGTCATTTATTCTTTAAAAATCGAAAAAAGTGAGTTTTTTAAATGGAAAGACGGCAGTAAAAATCACCTTTTTATAGGAATATTTCATTTTTTCTACTTAAAATATAATGGTTACAATATATAAATATATTTTTTAAAGTAAAATGTGCGTGATCTGTAAATAATAGTAATATGTAATTAATCTGTAAATAATAATTTGTTTCATATCACAATTAAATTTTTCTTTTTTGTGCAAATTTATATTAAACATATTTTTAGGGCGAATGTTAAACATAAGCCATTAACAAATAATCAATAACTAAAAAAAGAAAAAAGGAAAATGAAAAAAAAACAAAGAAAGTTAATGTTTTTTTTTTTTTTTTTTTTTTTTTTTTTACTATTGGAGATTAAAGTATATTTTTTTACATAAAAGAAGTGCAGTGATGAGGAAGTCTGTGTATAAATAGGAGAATCAGTTAAATGCATTTTTGTTGCACTTATTTTGATAAAGTGTTTAGTGAAACACAACTGACTTTTAATACCTTAAAATTATACTAATAATGCCTTTAACATTAAAAATATTTATAGTTTTTCCCCGTATATTCAAGCAAGTCTTGCATTTTTTCAAATAATAAAAAATAAAATAAAAAAGTAAAAAGTATAGAGTATATGTAATCAAACTGGATAATTAAATATTCTATTGTTTAGGGTACGGTAAAATTTTTCATGCGTAAGCTTTTTAATGAAGATTTTATTTTTGTATTAATTATAACTAAGTTTTTATTATTGGGACAATTTTGAGATGTTCAATACTTACAACTATTTTTTTTATTGATTCAATTCATATTTAGTATATTCTTTAAAAATGCATGAAAAAGAGATTTTCTTCATATAATTACAAAACAGAAATTCATTTTTTTACAATAAGATTACCATTTTTTCTACGAAAATTAAATCATAGTAATAAGTCTAAAATATTTCCATCTTTCATAAATCATATGTACGCACGTAGTATAACTAGTGCTTGAAATTTGTTCTATAGCAGAATTAAATTTCTCTTATATGAGAATTATAGTAAACAAAATACTTTCTGAAAGAATGTTAAAGATAAGATTAAAAACTGCTCGATAATTATTGAAAAAAAAAGAAAAAAAACGGAAGATTAATGCTTTTCCATCAATATATATATAATATATATATATATATATATATATATACATATATCATATATAATGATATATATGATATATATATATCATATATAAATCTTCATAAAAATAAGTGCAATGATAAGGAAATTAATGCATAGAAGGCCAAATCAGTCAAATGCATTCTCTGTTGTCTATTTATCGACAAAGTGATCAGTAAAACAAAAGCAGTATTTTAACCAATAAGTTATGTCAATGGTATCTTTAATTCTAAATATATATATACATGTACAGTCACCGCCAAAAAAATCTTGACACTTCAGATTTTAGACGTTTTGTTGAATATCTAGAAATATACATGAGGAATTATTCTGAAACTTCAGGTGTGTAAACAATATAGCACAAGTCATATATTTTCGTGAAATTATTTTTCCGAAGTCCCATAGGGGACCGTCAAAAAATTGAAAAATAGTGAATATCTTTTGGATAAACCTGTCAAAACTAATGTAGCAAAAGCATTCAAACTGCAGATTATCATTAAGTGACTTATTGTAATTATGTGTGTTCATTTTTATGTGGAGAGCATGTATACTCGTAGAGAAATTAAGGTTTTTATAAAAACAGTCCCAATTTTTTTAAAGATTTTTGCTTATTATTTGCAGAGTTCTTAATATAAAATAAAGTTTTTTCCTGAACATATGACAAACAATATTATAAATAATACCCTGCAACCAGAATTTAAAAATAATAATAATTGTATGAATAATGAACAGGTTTACTAAATAAATTTTCATTGCGCATGCGTAAAAGTTATGCAAATTTTGATTGCATATTGTGTTACCTAAAGGTATGGAGCAACATTTGTAAAAGTCTCAGAATCGCAGCTTAAAAATGCTGAAAATTATCGTCGATGGAATCAGATGAAAATCCGTTATTTCCAAAAAGACGCAAAAAGATAAGGGGTTGTATCCAAATATAATAGTGCGCGCAATATTATGTACAGAGCCGAGAAAAAGAATCTTGACACTTGAGATTTTAGACGTTTTGTTGAATATCTAGAAATATAGATGAGGAATTATTCTGAAACTTCAGATGTGTAAACAATATAGCACAGGTCATACATTTTCGTGAAATTTTTTTGCCGATGTCCCATAGGGGACCGTCAAAAAATTGAAAAAGAATGAATATCTTTTGGATAACCCTGTCAAAACTAATGTAGCAAAAGCATTGATACTGCGGATTATCATTAAGTGACTTATTGTAATTATGTGTGTTCATTTTTATGCGGATAGCATGTATACTCCTAGAGAAATTAAGGTTTTTATAAAAACAGTAACAATTTTTTTCAAAGTTTTTTGCTTATTATTTGCAGAGTTCTTAATTTAAAATAAAGTTTTTTCCTGAAAATATGACAAACAATATTATACATAATACCCTGTAACCAGAATTTAAAAAAATAATAATTGTATGAATAATGAGCAGGTTTACTAAATAAATTTTCATTGCGCATGCGTAAAAGCTATTAAAATTTTGATAGCATATTGTGTTAGCTAAATGTAAAGAGCAACTTTTGTGAAAGTCTCAAAATCACAGCGTAAAAATACCGAAAATTATCGTCGATAGAAAAAGCTGAAAATTCGTTATTCCCAAAAAGCAGCAAAAAGATAAGACGCTGTATCCATATTTTATTGTTTAGTAACAATACAGCATACAATGCCCGAAGGAAAAAAAATATTTGAATCGCATTTTAAATGCTCAGATGTTTTACTTTATTTTTGAATTGACAGTGCTTTTGATGCCTCTAGCTACCATGGCTGCCGCCTCCATTGATCCATAATACACAGAAACAGAGACAATACAGAACACTTTATTACAGATATCCACTACATATATTTATTACACTTCAAAGGGACAACGCACCACCCATGCCCGAACCCGGATTCGAACCGGGGACCCACAGTGTGGCATTAGTTGCCATTACCGACCACGCCACTGGGTCGGCGTTTATTTATTTATTTATTTATTTATTTTTGCCTGTTTTAAACATACACTGATAAAAATTTGCTGCATTTTGCTGCAACGCACTCCCCTGCTTGTATAGAAAACGGTTACTTGGCCATGAAATGGAGCCTTCTCATTGGTTGGAATAGAGATATTATATACAAGCGGTGGAGTGCGTTACAGCAAAATGCAAATTTTTATCTGTGTAGAAGCCGGGTAGACGAGTCCATTGAGCATGCGCCACTTTAAATAGTAATGCTTGCATCTTGAGATGACTCAGCGGTTTTTTTTTCGTATCTTCTAGTGGTTTAAAAGGTGGAATTTAATTTTGTTGCAGATACAAATCCTTTTTTGTGCATAAAATGGAGCGAAAAAAGCTTACAGTTGTTGAAAAATCTCGCGTTTTAACTTTATTAGAACGAAATGTTCCTATAAATCGCATTGCTAACGATTTGCAAGTATCGAGACAAACGATTTATGCCTTAAAAAAGGCGAGTGCAAATTTACCTCGGGGCAGTATGCCAGTACGAAAAATCGGTTCAGGAAGACCAAAAAAGACCTCAGACCGGACTGATAGTATTTTGAAACGCGAGGTATTATTAAAACCAACCATTACAGCAGCAGAAATAAAAAATAAACACCCAAATCTATTAAAGGATGTATCAGTAAGGACTGTCTGCCGCAGACTTCAAAAAGACTTGAAGCTTCCAGCTCGAATAGCAGCGAAAAAACCCATGCTTACTGATGTCATGAAAAAAAAAGATTAAATTTTTGTAAGAAATATTTGAATTGGACAGCAGAAGACTGGGAGAAAGTAATGTTTTCTGATGAAAGTACCTTCAGGCTTATCAGAGGACGCCCGATGTTGGTGAGAAGACCTAAAGGTTCCTCACGCTATGATACGAAATTTACCGTGAAAACTGTAAAACACTCAGATAGTGTCAAGGTATGGGGAGCTTTTAGTGGTGAAAAAGGTAGAGCTGGATGTGGTAGTTACTCGATAACCCCCCCATATTTTTATTTTAATTCAATTTTGTTAGCTATTTTATTTCCTATCATCTCCTTTTTATTAATGTTCTCAATTTAAATATTATTTTGATTTCGTTTCTTTTGATGTCGTCGCCTGTATATTTTTCTTCCTTACCTTGCTATCGAATGTTCTAAACCGGTAAAATCTTGTTTGAATTCATTCCTTCCGGTTTGGAAATCTTTCTAGAACAATCTCGATCGTTCTATGGGTGGTATTTCCGGTTAATCTGGCACTCCCCTTGGCCTATCAAATTCAAATCCACAGGTGACGTGATTTAACCAGCTAAATGCCTGGCCACCTTCTTTGGCCTTCATTCTTTAAGAGTTTGTCATTTTTTTTCCTTATTAAATTCATATTTCACTATACATTAAAACGTAGATTGGCCTATTTTCCATCGCTCTCCTCATTCGAACGTTGCCAACTTGGCGTATTCCGGGTTTACAGTAACCCTTGTTCTTTTCTCCCTCCTGGCTCTGCGCCTCCAGTGGAGTTGCGCAGTTGGAGCTCAGTGGAGTTGGTTGCAGTTGGGTGTCACCGATGCAGTTGAGATGTGCCGAGAAGTTCCGTAGATGCCGGGATATTTAGCGGACGCAGGGGCAAGTGTGCCCGCCCCGAGGCAGTTGAGCGGACGCAGTAAGATGGAAGGCAAAATCCTTCGAATCGTCGTTATGTTGCGAAAAGCGATGCACCTCTACAGCCGCGACCTAAGTCATTTGGTTTTTTTCTTATTCCGGCTACTCAATATGTTCTAAGAGTTGTCATAGTTTATCTTCAAAGAATCTCTCTTCAATTTATTTTCAAGTGTATTCAACCGATTTCCATTTCATCATTTTTAGTGAATTCATTTTTCCTCTGAAAAGAATGCAGAGAAAGTGATTCATATATAAGATATGTCATAATTTAATTTTCCTCTTCATTTCATGATTAATCGGCCATAAGTATATATATAATTATCTGGGCATAAAACGGCATCCCCAATTGAGAATATTGAATACCTTTTATGATTTTCCAGACATATTCCTTTTGAAGTAATATCTAATTGATATTCTGAGATAATGTTGTTTTCATATCCTTCAAGAAAATGTTATCATGTTATCAAAAATGCATACAAATATATATATGAAGAAGAGTTGTGTTAAAAATATGTCGACTTATGTATATCATCCTTGTGGAGCAATTGTTGTACAAAAAATAATAATAATTCTACTTATATAAGTTTGTGCATGATAACAAATGAATATATATATATATATATAAATATTCAAGTCATGAAGAATTTCACAAGTGATTATAAATAAATATGCTTGTCTTCTTCAAAATTTTCCCTTCATTTTATTGTGTCAATGCCTATTCATTTGTCTACCTGAAGTTGTTTTCATCAGCCAGGAAGTCCAGGTAACTTTTCTTCTTATCACTTTATATTCTTACATCTTTACTATGAGTTAATATTATCATAGTTAAGGGTTCATTATTAAGAAATATCATGGTTGCCTCTTGTCGTATACTTTTTATTTAAGGGTCTTTTGCTGGCCTCCATCCAACGCAATGTCATTTACCCACTATTACGATCACCTAATCTATATTTGAGATGAAACAAAAGAAATAAGTGTTCTCATTTTATCCTCTTCTTAAGCAATCACCACAGTTTAATTTCCTTTGGATCCTGGTCACGGCATATGCAATTAATAATATGCAATTTACTTTTTTTGAAAAAAATGTTAAAGATAAACATTTAATCTTTAAAAATTGCTCTATAAATATTGAAAAGATCTACAAGATTAATGTTCTTCCATCAAAAAAAAAATATTTTTCCATAAAAGAAGAGTGCAATGATAAGTAAATCAATGCATAAATGGCCGTATCAGTTAAATAGGCTTTATGTTGCACACGTATCGACACGTTATGAGTGTAACAAAAGTATTTTTTAACCATTAAGTCATATTAACTCTATATTTAATGCTAAAAAAATTATTTTTTTTATTTTGGAGCAACACTCGCATTTCTCAAATCAAACGTAAATAAATACAAAAGAAAAGGTAAAGAATATTTGGGATCAAATCAGGAAAAATCTTGTGTTAGATAGGAACAATAGATATTTTTTCCTGTGTGTAAAAGTTGTAAGTTTGTGTGTAAAATGAAGATTTTACATTCATATTAATAATAATTCATTAATCGTTATTTTTCACTTGTCGAGCCTTTTTGGAGGCATTTTCAATTTTCAATTACTTATTTAATTCATTTCTTTTACATTTCTTTTATTCTTTTAAAATGCATTAGAAATGATTTTCTTCATATATGACTGCATTAAAAAAACATTATTTTATACTAGCATTAAAGAAATCCTCTGACGAGTTCCAAAAAAGATTAATATGTTTTTAGTATGATAAAAGGTTTGACAAATGCTTCTGTTAATAATTGAGCATAAGAAAGGACGAGGAATCCCCCTCTTGGTTAAAACTCACTTGAATGCCAAATTTGAAAAAAAAAAAAAAAACTTTGTGCTTTTTCCGTGAAAAGGAATCGGTCACAGTTGGTATAAAAAGGTGTAGTGAAAAGACCTAACCAATAAAGATGCAGCTTGATTAGACATAAATGTAAGGCAAGGCGACTTAGTGCCAAAAACCTAGTTCCTGCTGGTATCACATTCATGCACTGCTACCAAACAAGCTCGCTGTGTATAACTTAATAGAAAATTGATTTATAATATAGTGCAAGGTGAACTGTGCAGCTAACATATAAAACACGGTGGAAAGGTCTACTGAAGTACCGCAAATTTCTTTTATATAGATAATGTGCAATTATGATTTTTTTTCAAAGTTGGCACTGAAGTGAGTTGTAGACGAGAAGGGATCCCTTGTACTTCCTCATGCTCAGTTGTTAACAAAATCACTTTTAAAATCATTTTTCATGCTTAAAAACATTTTTTTTTGTGCTCGTCAGAGCATATTTTAATACTAGTCATTTAATTTTTTTTAATAAAAACTGAAGATTTTCTAATATCTTAAAAAGAAAAAGAAAAACTGCTGTCAAAATTTATCAAATAATGACATCAGCATAAAATTTTGATGTATTAGTATAATCAAAATAGCCAATGCATTTCCATATAAAATGCCTGGTATGAAAAATAAACCATGGAGTCGAACAAAAAAAATACAGCATGTCCACAACTTTATTCGAAGAATTGAAATCTATACCAAATAAATACATTCAAGGTACTTTTTAGAATGGATCATTCCAGGCTAGAAAAATTCTAGAAATTCAATAACAATTAACATATTAATACTCCCGAAGAAATGGGAACTAAACACAAAAGCCTTTCTAATTAAAAATGAATTTACGTAACATACATTCAACGGGATTCGAACTCAATACCTGCTGCTGTTTGCTTAAATGCCTTACCTTGAGAGTCCCAGTTTCCCATCAAAGATGATGACATTTTTGCTATATAGTGCTTATATAAATATGGGTGCTTATATGGGATACTTATAGTACTCATGTAGGAGCGCCTGGCTCCCAGATGATTCGGCGCCAAACTAGATGTATTACTAGTACGTCCTTCCCTTACTTTTCAAATGCTCAAATATATTTTTATAAAAATTTAAAACCATATTTTTACGCTTCTTAAAAGAATCTGCTGCACGGACTTTCCATTTTGGATTTCTTCGCCAAACACACCAACCAGCACAGGATAACGAACTTCTTCCCTAAATTTTGCTCTGATCGCTTAAATTTATTGATTTTGTTACATGAACATCCAGACATGCAAGTAAAGAAAATTATGAATGAAAGAATAAACATATAACATAACACATATTACAATATGAATAAATATATTACAATGTTTAGCATAAATTTAAGATAGACCAAACTAGTTGCCAGAGGTGGCTAGTAACTTAAATAAATAGGAATTTAATAAATAAAAATAATATTTCATTTCTCGTGTCAAAATAGATGATAAATATGATGTATGAAAATAAAAACAAATAAGTATGTTTTTCACATGATTTATCTAGTCTATTAATTTATGTTACATACATAGAAATGTTCATATTCATTAACACTTAACGTGCAACAATTACAAGAAGAAATAACAATAAGAAAAAGACAATGTTCAGCTGGGGATTTAAGACAAAAATTCGATTTTCTCAGCGATCGTCAAACATGTAAAGATAAAAAAAAAATTAAATTAAGTCTTACCAAATGGATAAAAATACACCAAAAACGAAACTAAAGAAAATCCATTCACGGGATCGTTAGCTAGACTCTGTCGAAAATTTCTTCTTCATTTTTTCGTTTAAAGTTAAATAAAAACTACAAAAAGCTACAGTATTTTTTTTTAATGCTATCATTTTATTCGTTTCGTCAAGTTCCACCCCCCCCCCCAAAAAAAAAAAACTGTCTTAATTTAACAGGTTTGCCAGAAATTTTAGAAAGTCGTTTGCATTTTCTATTTCTTAAATATATTATATCACACGCTGCCGCGTTTTCTATCATAATGATGACCCTTTAGTCAATAAAAAAAAATCATAAGTATAAAATTTTACATATTTTAGAAATTAAATGTATGCAGATAGTAATTACTAGTGATTGAACTTTGTTTTCAGAGTCGAGTTAAAATTCTGTTTTATGGAAAGTATACTAACCAAAATACTTCCTGAAAGAATGATTAAGATACGCATAAAGCCGTTAAAAATTCCTCTATAAATATTCTAATTCTCCTTAAATTTTAATGCCCCCTAGCTCCTATAGAAGACGTTTGCGCCCCATGGTTTTTTATTTAATAATGTTTGTCTTCGTGTCTACTATCACCCCTCAAAGTTTGTCGGTGTGATAGTGAAACACCCTGTATATATTTTATAGTAAACTTTATCGTGCTATTAAAATACATAAAATATAATTAGTTAATATCGAATTCTCTATTTATCTATCACTCTTTTTCTAATTGTTGAAGAGCTGAAAGAAGTGACATAGAACTCGTAATACGTACATTAAATGAGATAAATTAATTTCATCCAGTCTCTCTATAGTTTAAAGAATACAAAAAAAATATTGTATAGAACAGGATATTATTTTTATATAAATTTATTTCGATAATGATTCAAGAATTAAACAGAAATGTTTCTTTTTTAACAATAATTTGTAAAATATGCGATTTTTTAAAGGCAATAAATAACAAATAGATAATTTTCAAAATATTTCAAATCAAATTTTTAAAAGTTTTAATTTTTAACATTTCCAGTTATGACCATACTTTCTGCTTCAGGATATTATATTTTGTAGTTAATGTATCTTTAAATTCTAGTTCTAATACTTATCTTAGAAAGTGAGGGAGCTAGAAATTCTGATTTATGAAACTAGAAATTATTGTTATGAAATCTAGCCGTTTTGAAAATCTAGCTCGAAGCCCGTTTTATTCTAGTTCTGGGAACAAGAAAATTCTGGTCTACTGAATTAGAATATTAACGAGAACACGCTAGCAAAGGGAACGAGAATTTATAAAGATGACATAGAACTATTTTTTCTAGAGCCGCAATTTATTTTCTAGATGCCAAAGGCAGGTTTTTTCCAGTGTTTTAATAGCATGCATAAGCATTAAAAAATAATGTCTTATGATAAATTATTTCGTGAACTTTAAATCAATCCGGGGGACAAAACATATTGCGTCTAATGGTTGTGAAAAGTGGAACTAAATTATTTTGCAGCACATGCGCGGTTTAGTTTATAGTTAGTATTAAGTTTATTTGTATATGGTTAGTTAACAGTTAGGTTACAGTTTGATTGTGATTAGTTTGCAATTATCATACGAATAGGTTAGACTTAAGTTATATTTAAATTCCGGTTAGGTTATGATTAAGCTTAAGTTAATTTAAGGTTAAGTTTCAATTAGGTTAGGGTTATATTAGTGACAGGACACGATAAACAACGGTTAGGTTACATTTATGTTAGATTTAAGTTACGATTAAAGTATAGTTTAGTTGTAGTTATGTTAACAACAAGTTACGGTTATGTTAAAATTAGGTTACGGTTAGGATTTTATTCACAGGGTGAACATTACGCATGTTTTGATTAAAAATATGTAATTAATTTTATAAAATGGCTCTGAAATTATAATACCAAATGTGAACCTTTTACCTAATCATCGTATATCGATTGCATTCACGGTATAGTCGGATTTAAGAATGATTTATTTAATTTGAAAATCAACATTTTAACTCGAAAGTCACACCAGTTGATGGGGACATGTTCTTTTCCCCGTATCCCATTGAAATCATCTGAATATTTTTACCGCTAAATAATCGTTTTATTTTTTAAACAGATTTTTCATACAGTTAGTTACCATGTATTTCAGACAACGTATTTCCACGTAGTTTTAGTTAGAGATACAATCATACAAATTTTCGCTTAATACTATTATCACGAACCCAGAAAACGGCCAGTGAGTCAGCGAGTTTTCAATATAACATACTGAAGTTTTCAGCTTTTTTAATTGTATTATTTAATATCCCGACAAATAATACGCATTGAAACTTAAGGATTTTTTTTCATTGTTAGGTATATATTACTGGTACAGCGTGCACCTAGTGTTTTGAAGAAAGATTTTCATTACACCCTGGAATAATATACAGTTTTTTGTACAGTATAATGACTTTTCTTTTTCATATAATTTGAGTTATTTCATGTAGTCAAAAATTACGTTTCGAAAGTAAATTAAAACTGAAAATATGCGATAAGCTGTGAATATCAGATTTAAGAGGAAGACATCGTTTTCGTATATTGTAGTGTACATACATTCCTGAGTATATCCTTTTATTAATTTAAATATTCGTTAGACATTCAAAATATTTATATTTCCGGAAATTTAAATAGTTTACATTTAAGGGCATTTGAGGTTTTTTGTCAGATTTTCTTGACCAAACATATAGTAACATGTATTTTTTACTCATCTTACACATCAGTCTCGGAAACGGATTGAAGGAAAATTATACCTTAATAAATACGTACCTATAAATTATTATTTTTTCTTTTTTTTCAAAACAGATTTAAAAAGAATAAAAAAAAACAAGAGCTTACAAAGCAATTAAAAATGAATATTTCGCAGATATTTTACACAATATCTTGCAGGAGAAAAAGGAAAGCATTATTAATTATTTTAGATTGTATCTAGATGTACGCGAAAATAAAAATAAAATAAAGTAAACATAGACGCTTAATTTGCGCTATCGACATAAAAAAAATAAAGTAAGATTAATGATTTTCAAATTAAAATAGATGACTTTAATTTGACAGATAAAAAAAAGAAATTAGAAAGATGATGATTTCTTAATCTTTGACTTAATGTAGAATCTGTAACCAAATATTATCTTAAAGCTTCGTTTGTGTTCAATTTACTATCATTACTCTGGAAACGGAGTCATTAAATCTGTAATTTTGCAAAAATTCTCGTCGTAAAAACGAAAGAACAAAATATGATTCCATTAATCACTATGAATTTCGAAATTTTTCTTATCTAATAATTACAGAGTGGTAATCAGTAATGGTTGATTTTCGGTCATTTAAATCTTAGCGATCATTTATTTGGAAAACAATTTATATTTAACTGTTAATGTTTCTGGAGTTATTATAGCGAATTTGTTAAAATTTGCAATCATTTTTATATTAATCTTAGTATCCTGGTGGGTACATGGTTATAGATTATTATGATGTTTTTATCTGAAAGGGAAAATATTACTAAAAAACCATTTGGATTCATTTTTAGCTCACAGGCTATCATAGCAATAAATATAAAAACTTTGTTAAATCACTATAAAAAGAAAAATTGGTGATTTAACAAAGTTTTTATATTTATTGATACATATTTATCGCCAGTATTTTCGGTGTTTCTCAATACAGGCTATCATAGCCTGAGAGCTTATGTGCCCGTCCGTTCTGTATGTACGTTCGTGCGTAACGCGATAACTCATGATAAAAATATCCGATCCACTATAATTTTGTATGTAGGTATATCCTGACAAGGCTCTTCCCTGATTAGTTTTTGGAGTTCATTCGATGTGTATAAGAGGGGGAACGGAGGGCTGATGCCCCTCCCCTTAGTTGATATAAATGGGATTTTCATGCAGAATTAAGTTTTCGTTCAAAATTTAGATTAGGATCATTCTGATGAGGCGATTCCGTGACTGTTATTAGGTGTTCATTGAATAAGTATAAATAGGGGGAACAGGGGTTCTAATGCCCCCCCCTGTTAATTTATATAAATGGGTTTTTCAAGCAGAATTTTCAGATTTCGTTCAAATCTCTGAATAGTTTTGGAAGTTTAAAGGTTAAGTATAAAAGAGGGGGATAACTCCTCTTAAATTATATAAATGCTAAATGGGTTTTTATTAAGAATTATCTCATTTGCTCTGAATTTTGGATATAGATTTTTTATATGAGAAAGCATGTCTTTGATAGTATAGGAGGTTCAATGATTAAGTATAGAAAAAGAGGAAAGGGGAGAGCTGTTTCCCCTTCTTAATTTTTTTCGAACGGAATTAACCTTTGAAAATATAAGGCTTTAATGTACAATTAGTATTTGTAGCCTGTGAGCTCAATGCCATAAGTTTAACTGGGCAGTATTCTTTATTTAATACTTCATTAGATAGCCCTTTTTTTATTTAAGATGTGATTTTTGTACTCACTACAATAATTTGATAACTGCCTGTAAGGTAAAAGTTAAAATGTAAAATTTGTGCAGACTTTGCTAACGCCTCGAGTCTCAGTGCCATAAGAGATGTATATTCCAAATTTCAAGAAGAATGGATAACATTTAGAGTTTGCACATTTTGGTCACTTTTCTAAAAGTAAGCAAAAAGGAAGATTTCTTAATGTTAATTACTTTTATTGCGAAAACAAGAAAACACAAACTTAAATTAATACTAAAACTTGATACTAAGTTTAATAGGTCGTATGAAAAGAAAAACATGAGCTATATCAATGAACGATGCAATTAATTCTTTTCTTTGTTTGGTGTCGACTTTTCTGTGATACTCGACTACACTCAACAAGAGTTTTGTTTCTTTTTTTGACCGATTCTTTGTGATTATTTTCATTTATCTAAAAAAACAGATTAGGATATTATAAAAAAGAATCTATACAAAAATAATAACATCAATACTTAAAATACATCAATATCTACAACAATATACGATATTATTTAGGCTTAATATCTGTTCGAACTTTTATGGAATATTCATTCATATTTTTCTTCCATATACAGATATTTCCCCTCCTATGTTGAATAGTTTTTATTACAAAGTCCTATTAGTCATTTAGTGACGATTTATTTTAATAATACAGTTAATAAATCACATATTTATTGTACGAAACTCTCTGAAAGCAAGTTTTCTCTCATTGGACTTTTATTTATATACATTAAATCATTCTTTAATCTGTATATTGGCAGAGATTTTACCGTTCACTTTTAATAATAGAGCATGAGTTTGTGACGAAAATGTTTTTTACATTATGTCAGGTTCTGAGACCACCTCTGCTGAAGATTGGAATTTCCGCTATTTCTCTATCTTAATATTTTGTATTGTCCTGGCTGTGTACTAGAATTTTCAAGGTGACATTCATTCTTTGTTGAAGAGAGAATTGACAGGTAATCCTGTACAGGTGGTGTTGGGGGAAAGAGGAGATTGCTGAGAGGCGTGTTCCATGTAGGCAGACGATACCGTGCTACCTAAATTAAAATGTCAGTGTTGAGAAACTGAAGAGAAGTGAAGTGTTTTTTCTGTTTTTATTCTAAAGTTGTTTTTGAGATAAATGCAGACGATAATGCAGCAGTGAGCTGCGAGTGAGTGTTATTCTTTGAATAAAGTGTTTTTTAATATAATCAATGCCTATGGAATAATTTGTGTAGTGTGTGCATTATTTTACATGGTCCGCCGTGCCGTAAGGTGAAAATAATTATTTATGAGAGTGAAAAATCATGGAATTTGAACTATGTGCTGATGTTATATAAAGAGTTCTATTATAGATCTGTCAACGTTTAACATGAGAATCTTCGAATAATATCGTGCACAAACAAGTGAAATATTGTGTTTAAGATGATCAATTTAAGAATTATAATGAGTCTTCCTCGGAATTTCGCAGCGATTTGAGTGAGGTAAGAGCAATTTTTTAATTTATTTTGATTTAATTATGTCTGTTATTGATAATCTAAATAAATACGAGCTTAAGCTTGTAGTTGAGGAATTGGGTTTAACTGCTCCTGAAAGTAGTAAAATTATTGATTTAAGAAACATTATAGAGAATAGTGAATATTACTCAAATGAGCAGTTATTAAAAAGCATCGTTAATTCGGTTGTTGAGGAGTATAAATCACGAACAGAAACTGAGAAAACAAAATTAGAATTAGAAAAAATTAAATTAGCGCAATTAGAAAGGGAGTTAAAATTACAAAATTCGGAATTTGAAAAAATAAAACTAGCTCAGGTAGAGAAAGAATTAGAAATAGCCAAATTGCGTAAAGAATCTCGGGAAAATTTGCCGTCCGTAACAGAAAAATCGGAAACGGAAATAGGGAACAATAACTTGGAAAGTTTTATTAAAAGTATTAAAACTTTAACTATTCCTTTACCAACGAGAGCTGAGTCATTTAATCTTTTTTTTTCAATCTCTTGAGAAAGCGTTTCGAACTAAAAATGTACCTAAAGAGTTTAAGGCCGAAATTCTGTTAAATATTCTCGGCGAAAAAGCGAGCAATTTAATGATCTAGTTATCAGAGGAAGAGTTGATTAGTTATGATAAATTGAAAAATATAGTGTTAAGGGAATTTCAACCTACTGCACAAGAATGTTTAAACAATTTCAAGAGTGCACAAAAATTACCGTCGGAAAGTTACGTTCAATTTGCAGCTAGGCTGAGTTCAATTTTTCAGTATTACTGTAATTTGCGTGAGGTAAATGATTTTAAATCATTATGCGATCTGATTGTTTCAGATAAAATTTTCAGTTCTTTAGATCGCGAATTAATGAATCATATCGCAATTAAACAATCAGAGTCATATTTTAAACCACAGCAACTAGGAAGAGAATGCGATATTTTTTTGTCGATTAAAAATAAATCTAAAGGTGAATCAAATGTGTATTCGAGAAACACGATAAATGAAAATAAACGTATAGCGACAAATAAATTTCAAAATCGGCCTCAAAGGAGCGCTTCAAATATATTTTTTTCGGAAACAAAAAATGTCAAATGTGTCTTGTGTAAATCTAATGAATATCACGGTTTACATTCTTGTCCGCAATTCAAAAAACTGTCCATTAAAGATAGAGTAGAAGTTGTGAAATTAAATAAAGCATGTTTCAAATGTTTAAATTATAACTGTTGCGCACAGAAATGTAAGTCTAAAAATTGTGCTAGATGTAACCTACCGCATTCTGAGCTAATACATTTTTCTAGAGAAGAAAAGGAATTAAATAATAAAAATAAAAATGTTGGTCATGTGTTTCAATCGGCTGCAGGAATAAAAAATTCACAACCCGAGGAAATCCTTTCCTACCCTCCGAGTCAGACTGTCGCCTCTAGTTTTGTGAAAAATAAAACAAAATCCGTTTTATTAAGTACGGCGCGTATCCTCATTAAAGATAAGTTCTCGGAATGGCAGGAAGTTAGATGCTTACTAGATGTCGGTTCACAAGCATGTTTGATTACTTCGCAGTGTGCTAATCGATTGCAGCTTAGAATTAATAAAACGAATACTTTAATTTCATGTTTGAATGACACTTCTATGACAATAAAGGGCTGCGTAAATACAAAAATCGCGAATAGAGATAAAAGTTTTGAAAGAGAATTGACTATGCTAGTAGTAAGGAAAATTGCAGATTTAATTCCGCAACAAGTGGTTAACATAAATGTTGAAGTACCAGATTTAACTATTTTAGCAGATTATAGATTTAATTTTCCTGATAAAATTGATATGTTGTTGGGGGCAGAAATATTTTATGAGTTATTAAGACCGGGACAAATATATTCTCAGAGTTCAAATTTACTTTTGCCGTATTTGGGTATGTGGCTAGTGGATGCATAGAGCAGGAAAGTGATGTAAAAGTTCATTGTGGGCTAATTCGGGAGGAAGATTTAAACCAAACATTAAAAAAGTTTTGGGAAGTTGAAAACGTCGAAGTAGAGTTAACAAAAAGTAAGGAATTTGAGATATGTGAGCAACATTTTGCGCGTACGCATTGGAGAAATGAGGAAGGGAGATACGTGGTGAAAATGCCTTTAAAGGAAAATCCTTCGTGTTTAGGCCAATCTAGGGAGCTTGCTCTTAAAAAACTCAATTCGCTGTGGACTCGCTTATCAAAAGATAAGAAATACTTCAAATTGTATAAAGATTTTTTAAATGAATATGAAATGTTGGGGCATATGAAACAGGTTAAAGAAGTGAAAGAACCTGACGTCGTGTATTATGCTCCACATCATGGCATTTTTAGACCAGAAAAGTCCACCACAAAACTGAGAGTTGTATTTAACTGTTCTGCCACAACAACAAATGGCACATCACTTAATTCACTGCAATATAATGGCGGTGTTATTCAGAATGATTTATTCACGATTATGGTTAGTTTTCGAGAGCATACTTATGCACTGACTGCGGATATTCAAATGATGTATCGAATGATCAATATTGATCCTAGTCAGCACGCATTGCAGAGAATTTTGTGGAACGATAATTTCGAAGAAGAGCCTAAAATTTTTGAACTACAGACCGTTACATACGGTACGGTTAGTGCGCCTTATTTAGCAATGAAAACTCTCAACCAGCTATCGATTGATGAAGGAGATAATTATCCGATGGCAGCATCGGTTCTTCGAGAAAATATTTACATGGATGATATTTTGTGCGGTGCACCTACGCTTGAAGAAGCCAAAGAGTTGCAGCGGCAGCTCATAGCGATTATGCATAAAGCAGGTATGAGACTCCATAAGTGGTGTACAAGTGATAAAAATCTTTCGCTGACATATGAAGAAGGGTACAAATTTGAAAATGAAATTGAAACTAAAACGTTAGGGGTTTCGTGGAACCCAAGAGATGATTGTTTCACTTTTCGAGTTAAGGTGGAACTGAACAATTCCTACACAAAGCGAGAAGTATTGTCAACAATCGCGAGACTCTTTGATCCATTGGGACTTCTTGGTCCAGTTATATCTAAAGCCAAAATACTAATGCAAAAATTGTGGAGAATCAATATTGACTGGGATGACGAGCTTCCTGAATTAGAGTTTCATGAGTGGCATCAATTTCTTATGTCATTTAAATGTGTAAATAATATAAAAATTTGTAGGCGTATTATAATTGAAAACCCAGAAATTATAGAAATACACGGGTTTGCTGACGCCTCAGAACGTTGCTATGGGGCAGCAGTTTATTGCAAATCCAGTGATTCCTTAGGAAATGTGATGGTGAATTTAATCGCTAGCAAGTCGCGAGTTACACCGATAAAGAGTCTAACTATTCCAAGATTGGAGTTATGTACAGCAGTGTTGCTAACCAAACTGGTAAACAGAGTATTATCATCCATGAAAGTAATAGTGACTAATGTTTTCCTTTGGTCAGATTCAATGATTGTGTTAGCATGGATTGAAAAAGAAGATTCGACCTTAAGCAATTTGTTCAAAATCGAGTGGCTAACATACAAGAAAACTCTAGTGCTGAACAGTGGCATCATATTTGCTCAGAAGAAAATCCTGCTGACAAACTTTCCAGAGGTATGGATCCTGACAAACTTGCAAACTGTGAATTGTGGTGGAAGGGACCTTCATTTCTTCAGAACAGTGATTATCCTCAACGTACAATAACCATACCAGAAACAAATGATGAGTTCAATAAAGAGCTCAAATTTAATGTTAAATCCTCGAATGAATTTAATGTTATAAGTTGTAATATCACTGAGAATTGTTTTGTATATAACTTGATTAATCTTAGTAATAATTATTTAACGATTGTGCGTATTCTTAGTTATATTTTCAGATTTGTGATGAATGCAAGAAACCCGCTTTATAAAAGCATTGGACCATTGAGTACGTCAGAAATGGAATTGGCAGAGAGCTATTTAATTAAATTAGTGCAAAATGAAGCCTTCAGTACCGACATACATAGTCTTCAGACTAAAGGATCGGTAAGTCCGAGTAGCAAGTTAAAAGGCCTTAACCCTTACTTAGATGAATTTGGAATTTTAAGGGTTGGTGGCAGGTTAGATAATAGTAATTTAAATTTTTCAAAAAGGCACCCGGCGATTTTACCAAAGAGTAATAAATTTACTGTAATTGTTATAAATTATTATCATAAAAAATATTTGCATGTTGGTGCGTCAACTTTACTATCCTTAGTAAGAAAAAAAATTTTGGCCAATAAATGGTCGTGCAATGTGTCGAAAGGTGGTTCATCAGTGCATTCCATGTTTTAAAGCTAAACCAGTTATTGCAAATCAATTAATGGGCGACTTGCCCAGGGATAGAGTCCAATTAGACTATTGCTTTAATATTTCGGGTGTTGATCTGTGTGGGCCATTTATGATCAAAATTGGTTATGCACGTAGGACCATCTTACAAAAAATTTATGTCTGTATTTTTGTTTGTTTTGTATTTAAGGCTATACACATAGAAATTGTTTCAGATTTAACTTCCGAATCATTTATTGCGGAACTGAAAAGATTCATAGCGCGCAGAGGTAAATGTGCCAAATTGTATTCTGATAATGCAAAAAATTTTATTGGGGCAGATAAAACACTTAGAGTCTTTTATGAATTAGTAAGAAAACCTGATGAGAAATTAGCAGCATATTTGTCTAGTGAAGGCATTGAGTGGAAATTTATTCCCCCCAGATCACCCAATTTCGGGGGTCTTTGGGAGGCCGCAATAAAATCCTTTAAATTTCATTTTAAGAGAATTGTGGGAGGTGCTAATCTCACTTATGAGGAATTTCTTACAGTAGTGATACAAATAGAGGGAATATTAAATTCGAGGCCTTTGAGTCCATTATCAGATGACGCAGATGATTTTGGAGTCCTAACTCCAGCTCATTTTCTTATAAACAGACCATTAAATGTCATTATTGAGCCTGATTTAACCAATATAAGAGAAAATCGCCTCAAAAAATGGCAAAGAATAACTAAAATTGTACAACTTTTTTGGCGCAAATGGCACCATAATTATTTAAGTGAATTACAACAGAGGGGTAAGTGGAGATTTGAAAAGGATAATGTAAAAATTGGAGATCTAGTGTTGTTAGTAGAGGAAAATATATCAAGCAATAAGTGGCCTTTAGGCAGAATTATTGAAGTGTATTATGGTAATGATAAGAAAATTCGCGTAGTTCATGTAAAAACTCAGAATGGAATTTTTAAAAGATCGATTAGTAAAATATGTATTTTACCTATGCCTGAAACCCATAGTACTTAAAAAAAAAGTGTATATATATATATGTGTGTGTGAGAGTTATATTGTTTTTTCTTTCAATTTTATATTTAAGTAACATATATAGTGAACTTTTGTATTTATTTGTGTAATTAGTGTACTTAGTAAAAAAAGAGTTATTATTGAATGTGAAACATGTCAATGGGGGCCGGTATGTTCCATGTAGGCAGACGATACCGTGCTACCTAAATTAAAATGTCAGTGTTGAGAAACTGAAGAGAAGTGAAGTGTTTTTTCTGTTTTTATTCTAAAGTTGTTTTTGAGATAAATGCAGACGATAATGCAGCAGTGTGCTGCGAGTGAGTGTTATTCTTTGAATAAAGTGTTTTTTAATATAATCAATGCCTATGGAATAATTTGTGTAGTGTGTGCATTATTTTACAAGGCGTGTTCATCCGTCAGTGAGGTATGTGGATGATGAGCCAACAAGCAACATGTCACTAATCAAGAAAGGAATGTGGAATGTGTCCAATGAATAAGCTCCAAAGGGGGTTGACATTGGGGAAACACAGTGATTTGAGAAGAGCAAGTCTTGTCTGAGATTAGCTCAGTTGGTATCTGGGCTCGTACCTAGAGAGTAGTGTATGGCAGAGATCCTGATAGAGTGTGCTCTGTGTTGTAGAGCAGAGGCAGTGCGTATCTGGAGAGCAAGGGACACAGACGTCCTGGTGTTTAGTGCTCTGGGCCGAGAAGTGCAGGCCGAGTACATATATGTTTTGGGAGATTCGAAGTTGATCTCCGATAAAGTTAATCTAACGTGCATTGAGTGTGAGGGAAAAGGTGTAATCTGAACAGTACACAGCCAACCTTTACTGTATTTAATTTAATGTTGAACCGGATCACCTATATCCGAGTTGTAATTGTATATAATTGTAAATAGCGTATTTAGTGTGTACATATATTCTAAATAAACTGTTAATTCAGTTAATTGACAGCGTCAGTGTTCATTTACACAATCCTCACAGTTGGTGACCGATATCACCTAATAATATCGGTGGTGGCAGCTATAACTACCACGGACTTTCTTCAAAGTTGTGTAGGCTGAGAGGAACGTCCGACACATTACTTGTTATAAATTTTCCTGTAAATAAACATTCAATAGAAATATATAAAAAATGAAAATAAAAAATATACTATAATGTATATGCTATTAAGTAATCAATTTCCATTTGTCGTTTCGAATAACTAAACTGCGTGTATCGTAAAATTTACATTGTTTTAGAAAAAAATCGGTAAATATAAATTTTCCATTTTGTGCATGCATTGAATATGCAATACGATAACAATATTTTGGACATATCTTTGAATATCGAGCATGTAACTTTAAAAGTGTTTTATAAAATACACATGAAAAGATTAGAACTGCATGCCAATGAAATATGTTAATATCTGCATTTGAAAATGAAAGTAGCATAAATATTGTTATAGCATTATTGGATATTATTTATTTTGTAAGTATATTTTGTGTATAAATATAATTAAAATATGGATTATTCAGCAGATTAGGTACATGTATGCGCTTTTGTCAAACACAGTTTCAGCAGTCGTGTTCATTTTTAAGTCTCATATTCTCAAATGTAAATATACATGAAAACAATCAAATCAGATTGAGATTGGGCATGCTTTAAATGTATAATAAGATGTTCTATTTGTCTTTAAATGTTGTTAATAACCTAACTTTTATGTGTTTTTAAATATAAATATATATATATATATATATATATATATATATACATAAGAAAATTAAAGCACCGTAATAATTAAACGTTCAATCATAGTATTTCAGACTAAATTTTAAACAAATATGATTGTAGTTTAAGTGTGTTTTAAGTATTGACTTTTGAGAAAGTTAACTTTTTATGAAAAATGGTAATAAAAATTATATTAACATTACATCTTAATGACATATTTAATCAATTCTAAAGTTTTAAATGGAACATATTTTTGTATTAGAGGAATTTTTCAAATTTTATTTAAATTTATGCCTGAGATCTTTTTCCTTTTTTTATATATTCCGAGCTTTCTGTTTCTTATAGGATTTTTGAAAATGATTTTTTAACTGCTGTTATATTGTTGTTACATTATATCTAATGAAATATTATATAATTTGTAATGATATTTTTTTTCTTTTTTCTTAGTTTTAATAACTAGTACATGAGCCTGGAATGAAAATTCTGCATACAATATTAATTGATTTTCTGCATGAATAGAATTTTGAAATATGATGCGGAATTTTAAACTTACATCAAACATACTGTCCCCTGAAGTTAGCTTACATTTTACTTCGAATAAATTTCTCTAACTTTTGATCCCGTCTCTGTCAAATCCCACATCACATAAATATGTTGCATGTATCAATAATTTTATAAATGTTTAAGGTGTTTCTTAAAATATACATGAAAACTCTAAACGTACATAACTGTAAAATACTTCAACTGTGTAATTTGAAAAAGGAAATGGTGTAAACTTTTGCATTTTAACAATAGCATTTGCATTGTCTTTGGGTACACTGTAAAAAATGTCAGATGTTTCTGAATATATAAAAATGTACTGTAATCAAAAACGAAAATATGCAGTAACCTCTTCTAACTCACCTAAGGTTTCGAAAACCGTTCCTTTACCTTTAAAAATCCCAGAAAACTATTTGTTTTCGAAATTTAAAGACGAATTTATAAAAATTAATTTTTATTAGCTGCCCGTCCTTTTCGGAAACGTTTCTAAGTAGCTCTTACAGTACAATAATCACTTTTCTCAAATCAAAATATCACTTTTTCGGATGCTACTACTCCATACAAAAATATTTTGATATTCAGAAAACATGTTTAATAGACAAACAAATTTATTAACAGTATTAGCATTAATATGAAAATTAACATTATTTTACTACAATTGCATGCACAAAATCAGTTACGCAGCTGAAAATGTTTACTTGAGAATTGATAGAATCCGAAAAAGTGATATTTTGATTTGAGAAAAGTGATTATTGTACTGTAAAAGTTATTTAGAAACGTTTCCGAAAAGGACTGGCAACTAATAAAAATTAATTTTTATAAATTCTTTTTTAAATTTTGAAAACAAATAGTTTTCTGGGATTTGTAAAGGTAAAGGAACGGTTTTCGAAACTTTAGGTGAGTTAGAAGAGGTTACTCTATATATTTTCGTTTTTGATTACAGTACACTTTTATATATTCAGAAACATCTGATATTTTTTACAGTGTACATTATTATGTCCTGAAGAATGCATAAATAAAAATATATTGTACGTATAAATTCAACTAAGAAATACATTAAATCTTTTCACTAACGAATATGTTTTATTCGTTGTCAATATTTTCATAAAACATTTTGGAAAATATTCTGCTGTTATTTTAACGCTGCTCAAACAACTCAACTCGTTCCCATTCTACCTCCCGGTTACCCGTATATGTGAATAAATAACAAAACTGGTTTTAATATAAATTCAACATTTTTTTATGATAATGTAAATTCAAAATTTTTTGAGAATCCAAAATAATAAAGGATGTGATATAATATATAAATGCAAAATTAATTCATTTTTGATACTTATACATATATTTATAGTAAAACTTTAAAATTTATATTTCCCATATAAAAAATACCAAATTGCATAACATATGTCTCAGATTCTTTGCGCTATCACAATTGAAAGAAAACATTTTTAAAACATTCTTACTAGATATATAACAGATCTATGCTGTTACATATCTTCAACAACTGGCGCATAGAAACCCCACCACTTTTATAGAATACCGTTCTAATGACTAATGATAATACTTCTTAATATCGTCATGTAATAGTTTTCTATTAAAAGCAATTGAGTGAACATGCAACAAAAGTTACAGATTTTTAACAGAGCATTTTAAAATCAGAAAATAAAGCTTCATATAATTACAGTTATTAATTGTTTGAAACTGTATCATTTAAAAATATATATTGAAGAATATATTTCATATAATTCAAGATGCAATATTACTGAGAAAAGTGAATAAGTAGTGAAAAATAATAGTAATAGTGAAGGTTTCAAACTCTGATGTTATTTCTATATGGATCCTACTCTTTAAGTCAGGCATTAAAATTAAAAAAATAATAAAATCGAACTAATAATTGAATGGTTCGTTTCCGTTTTATTTATGATAGTTTAATTTATAAAATATTCTAGTTTTTTTTTTCGGGATTTTACACATGCCTGAATGTTTTAGACTTGAATAATATTGTAAGATTAAATTTAAATTATTATCCTTGATTTATGGTCAATAATACATTAATGAATATAAATTAAAAATAATTTATATTATTTACACCATAAAATTAAGGTGGATTCAGAGAAATAAGTTGATTGGCTGACTCTACAGCCGTAGTTGTCGAGAAACTTAACACAGAGCATTCAATCCCGTTAAAAGTGAAAACGTTTATTAACTCTGCAGTCTCGGGTCAGATTTATATAAATTATGCATTATCGCATGCTTTTTGGGTAGCGGTTTTACGTCATTAGTTTTCCTGTGGGAAATGTTCTGATGCACCTTGTTACTGGCATGAATGTCTTTTGAGAACTCTAAAACCCTAACTCATAAAATTTTTTTGCAACTAACAAGCCTTGTTTAATTTACGTTACAGATAATTGCTATTGACCATTCGGATTTTTGTAATTTTGCTTCTTAAAGGAATCACTTCCATAAATGATATTTTTTAATAAAAAATATTTCTATATAACTATTTTAAGAATATTTATTACCATTAAGTGTACCTATACAATATATTAAATTCCTTTACGCAATGTTATGGTTTTTAATGAACACAAGAATTATTAACACATTTTATAACATGTTTGAAAATTATTTAAATTCCATATGTAAACAAATACAGATTAATTTAAAATCATTTAAAGTATATTGAGTAAAATTAATAAAAATAAACATACATATACATGTGACATTTTAAAGTTAGGGGGCAGAAACATCATTGCCAGGTTTCCCTTTCTCCGCACAGAAGTCATGGCCAGCGAGAAAAAAACAAAATAAATAAATGTAGAAGATCAAATAAATCACTCTTTGGCTGCTGCAAGTTCATTTTATTAAACTGTAGCTATAATAGAGAGAAAAGATCCTTTTGCAGACGATCTTTTACCGAAACATCCAAAAAAATATTCCATCATTTACTACATCCAGCCGTACTCATGGAAGAGAGAACCCAAGAATCCTTCTTCTTACCACCTCTCGAGGCTTCCTCCCTTTTTAAATCTAAAAAGAAAATTCTAGAACATTCTTTAGTCTCAAACCATCATTCTTTTATGTAAACATAACTCATACCCAGAGTCGAGATTAATATTTGACAGACGACAATTTTATTTAAAAAATATATTATTTAACCAATTTATAATCGACTCAGAATTTCAAATATCTTAGGCAGACGATTTTTATAGACGATTAATTTTAAGAGAAGAAGAAAAGAAATGAATTAATTGATATGCACACCATCAAATGTTGACTGAGGGAAAATAAATAAATAGATAAAATAAAATAATGATATTTTTTGAAAGGTATGGTTTTGGAATAAATTTTATAAGACTTTCTTAAAGAGGGTTGATAAAAACATACAAAAAATGAGTTTTATTTGGAATATTAAGAAATAAAGTTTAATTAAGAATATTTTCAATTTAGAGCCATCTTTTTAAATTTACGCAAACTGGAAATAATATTTTTTAAGGCGAATTAAGAATTTATATCGTTTCCATAAAGATTAACAGATTAGATCTAGAAACAAGATTTTAATTTAATAAGTTGAAGTAAGTACGGCATATTATTATAAGGAAATTAATATAGTATAAAGGTTAGTTTTGGCGAAAAAAATTAAAATTTGTAATATACTTTTTATAATATTTGTACAATTACGTACATATATATATATATATATATAGTGTGTGTGTGTGTACATATGTATGCTATAAACTTTTAAGTATTTTAGAAAATATACGTGTTTTTGGAATACATTCAAACTGTCTTTTGAGGAAAAAAAGTTTTATAAAAGAGATTTGAGATGATAAGAAAAATAATGCGAAAATTGTTTAGAGATTATTTAAATGTAATTGCTGCTGCATATTTATCACCACAGTAAGCGGTAAAACAAAGCATATAGTTTATGTCGTCCATTTAACAGAATTTATTTATGTTTCTTTTTGAGTCGAAACAGCTATGAGCAAAAATATCTGATATACCTTTACAATGAAAAAAAAAACAATTAAATCTGCAGAAGAAAAGGAAGTGTGATAAATATCAAAACTTTTTGGTATGTGTTTATCATTTCATTAAAATATAGTCATTTGCTTATATTCAGGGCAATGTAATGTGCTTTTATGAATACAGAAAAAAAGAAAAAGAAAAAAATAAAGAAGAAGTATTGCAAAAAAATTCTTTATACCTTATCTATACTTTCCCTAGTAGCAAACGAATATTGGTCCAACGTTGCGACAATATTTCATTAATTGGAAATATTAGCAATAAAACGTGAATATTGCTCCAATATTGGGATGTTTACATTTTCCCCTTATTTAGCCAATATTTGCAACCAATATTATGCCAATATTGGGATTTCATTCGTAATATTGCCAAAAACGCCAATATTACACAAATGTTGGCATTACATTGGAAATATTTCCAATGAATATTTAATATTTAACCAACTTTGGCGTTTTATTGGCAATATTTCCAATGAAAACCCAATATTGGCATAATATTGGCTGCAAATATTGTCTAAATAAGTGCAAAGTGTATCCACCTCAATATTGGAGCAATATTTCATGCCAGTATTGTGCCAATGTGCCAATATTGCTCCAAGATATAGCCAATATTGGTCCAATATTGTTTGGCTACTGGGGTTGTTTGTTTAAATTTCCTTTAATTCCAGGCAGGCGTCTTTTTATCTTGAATATTTGGTACATTTTTTTCCGTAAAGTGATAGGTTTCTGAACGCATTTTTATGGAATTTAATCAGCATGTAAATCATTAATACAATTTGTAACACGTCGGAAAATAATTTAATTTATATTTGTTAACAAATACTGATTAATTTAAACCAATAAAAGAATCTGGAGTAAAAGTTATAAGTAAATATATGGATGGATACGTACATAAATAGAACTATATATATATATACTATATATTTTTAAATATTGATAAATGTTTTTGGAATAGATTCAAACTGTTTTAGTAGAAAAAAAAACATTTGTTAAAGAAATTTAGGATGATAAGGAAAATAAAGCGCAAATTGTTTAGAGATTATTCAAATATGCTTTCTGCTGCATATTTATGAATACACTAAACGGTAAAATAAAGCATATAGTTTTTGTTGTCCATTTAAGCGAATTTATTCATTTTTTAGGCCGAAACTATTCAAAAATATCCGATATGCTTTTATCATAAAGAAATAATGAATTCTATAGAAAAAAGAAAGCATGATAAAATTAGAATTTTTTGGGGTTCGTTTATCTTTTCATTAAAATGGAATTATTTACTTGTATTCAGAGAAATGTAAGGTTGGTTTCATGAATATAAAAAATAAGAACTATTTCAGACTTTAATTAAAAATGGTTTATCTTTTTTAGGTATTTTTATTCATATTGAATGTGTAAAAAGAAAGGCTTTTTTTAATATATTACTTTTCAAGTAATTGCGAATACCAGATTTAAAGGAAAAATATATTCTTCAAATTACTACAGTAGCAAAATGTATGAAAAGTCTTTTACAAGAACTATGACAATAAATACAACTATTTAAACTAGAAAAAATTCATTGGAAATAATAAATTTAAAAACAAAATATTTATTATAATTGCATACTGTTTTCATTGTAAAATTATAAGTAATTTAGATACAATAATTCAATTTATTTAATTGTATATCATTCAAAGAATGAAATATTTGATATTCAAATATTGATGCTTAATTAGTTATTAAATGTAGGTTTTCCAAGAGAATGTTTTGTAAAAAAAGTGGTAAAAATATAAATCTTTAATATATTAATTCCTTTTATATGTCGTTTCTTGTTTTTATAAAGACAAATAAGTATATAAGTAAATATATAGTATAGTATATTTAAAGATCAAGTTATTCTAAATGAATGTGCTTGAATAGTAAAATTCCAGACTTTTATAACAATTTAATTCAATTAATTATTCAATTTAAAATAAATAAAATGATTTCTAAAAGATATATATCAAAGCACACTTTTATTGGATTATTTAACTCATTATTATTATTTTTTATTTTTTTTTCATAAATAATAAGTGGTCTTCATTTTATTGTACATGTGTTTGAAATAGAAAAACGGCGTTTTTATTTAAATAAAAGTATACAAGTGCGTTCTGCTATATTAAAAGAGTAAAATACTCTGATGTTCAATTTTTGAAAATCTTCAAATAATTTTTTAATTTAAGTTATACAAGAATTGATTTTTTTTAAATAAACAAAGCCATAGCGCAAATGAACTTGCAGCATTCAACGTTTCATTTCTTGTTTTTTTTTTATGTCTGTATGTGTGTGTGCGTGATATCACTATGTAGTTATCACAAATAAATAAGCGACGTGATTTTAAAGAAAAATATAAGTAAGAATAAACGCTTATTAAATTGGGATTTTTAAGCGGATGATATAAATATAAAAGCTATTGGGTAATTCAAACGATTTGAATCTATCATTCATCTAGATCAGCGGTTCCAAAGCTGTTTTATGCGTTCCCCCTGGGTGTAAGTTACAAATCTGTTGTGGCTACTTGAAAACAAAATCGGTAATGACGAAAATCATAAAAAAAATGGAATGCTGAATTCAGCGTCTATGTGGAAGTGAAATGCACAATTTATTGTCTATAATTAGTGCAATATACCAAGATTTCCAGCTTATTTAGTTTAAATTTTGAATATTCCGGCAAATAATACGCTTAAAAATTTTTTTCTATTGTAAGGTATATAATTCTGGCATAATGTGCAACTCATGTTTTGCAGAGATATTTTCAGCCAGGAATAATAATAATAATAGAAGTTTTTTGTACATTATAATGATTTTTTTCATATAATATAAATAATTTTATGTAGACCAAAATTATATTAAGAAAGCAAATTAAAACTGAAAATATTCGAAAATCTGTTAAAACGAAAATTTTCAAGTGCTTTTTTTTGTATATTTTGTAAAGTACATATTCCTGTATATGTTTTATTAAATTTTAAATGTTTGTTAAACATTAAATATATTTATATTTCAGGAAATATGGGTTAGATATAAGGGAATAGGATTTTTTTTGCTTCATATTTCCTTTACCAAACATATAAATTACATATATATCACACATCACTTTCAGAAACTGATTAAAGAAAAATATACCTTAATAAATGCGTACCTAATGCTAGATTTATTTAATTATTTTATTTTATAAATTACTTTATTTATTTATTTATTTATTACAAAAGGGGAAAAACACACAAGGGCTTACAAAGCAATTGAGAATTAGTATTTCGCAGACATTTTACACAATATCTGATAGGAGAAAAAGGAAAGCACGATTAATTAGTTTCGATTATATCTATATATGTATGCTTAAGTACGATAGGAATAAATGATAGCTGTAAAAGTCCATTTTTTCGCAATTAATTTGTGAAGAATAAAAACATGACTTTAAGAGCGTACACTAGTCACGCGGTAAAAGCCGAGCGCTAATGTAAAGTCTATGGGGGCGTTCTTTTCTAATACCTCGCTCAAATTTTAATATTTTTGCATGATTTTTTTGCACAAGATAGCTGAGGGCAATCCACAACCGGCCTAGTTTTTACTTTTTCGATTTTGCTTATATATTTTTTATATTACGATAGTTTCAATTTCAGAAACGGTTTAAACCGGTTCCGAAAGTTTAAGTAATTGTTTAAAGAAAATCTGAAACGAAAACTGAAAAAGTAAAAACTAGGCCGGTTGTGGATCGTCCTCAGCTATCTTGTGCAAAAAAATCATGTAAAAATATTAAAATTTCAGCGAGATATTCGAAAAGAACGCCCAGACTTTACATTAGCGCTCGGCTTTTACTGCGTGACTAGTGTGTGCTCTTAAATAAATTTAAAAAAATGTAGTAAACACAGACGCTTAATTTATGCTATCGACATAAAAAAAAATATGTAAGACTGAAGAATTTCAAATTAAAATAGATGACTTTAATTTGACAAATGAAAAATAGGAAGTCAATAATTTCTTAATCTTCAGGTTAATGTAGAACTTTTAACAAATAATATCTTAAAACTTCTTTTGCGTTCAATCAGCTATCATTACTGTGGAAGCGAAGTAATTAAATCAGTAATTTTTGACTAATTCTCATCGTAAAGGCGAAAGAAAAAATATGATTCCATTAATCACTATGGATTTTTAAATACTTACCATCTACTAATTACAGAGTCGTAATCAGTATTTGGAAGACGGATTTTCTGTCATTTACAATTTAGCAATCAATTATTTGGAAAACAATTTATATTTAACTATCAATGTTTATGGACATATTATATGAAATTTGCAATCAATTTTAAATTAAACTTAGTATTTTGATGGGTACGTAAATGCACATTATTATGATGTTTTTATTTGAAAGGAAAGTACCATTTTAGCTTATTTTTTTTTTACTTTATTAAATACCCTTTTTCTTCTTTTAAAACAAGTGATTTTTTGTATTTACTACAATAATCTGATAATCTTTTATTCTTTTCTTTTTTGTAGCAAGATGTCTCTTGTTTAATATTGTATAATGATTTATATATATATATATATATATACACGTGTATACATTAAAACTTAATAAATTCCAGTAAAACATCTATTTCCAGTAAATTTGACATCGAGTAATACATAATGCAACACACAAAACAAGCTTACATCATAAATAATCCAGTAAGTTTACTAAATCGAGTAAAAATTCCACCTCCTTGCAATTAATTTGTGAAGAATAATAACAAAACGTAAACATAAATCAAAATAAAATGTAGTAAAAGTAGAGGCATTGTTTATGCTATTGGCATAAAAAAATAAAATAAGTATTCATTTTCAAATTAAACTAGATTGCATTAATTTGATTGAAAAAAAATAGAAAGAAGATGATATCTTAATCTTCGAGTTAATATAGAATTTTTAACCAAATATTATCTTAAAGCTTCGTTTGTATTCAATTCGCTATCATTACTGTGGTAACGAAGTCATTAAATCAGTAATTTTGCACCAATTCTCGGCGTAAAGACGAAAGATAAATATGATTCAATTAATCATTATCAATTTTGAAATGCTTCCTATCTACTAATTACAGAGTCGTAACCAATATTTAGACGACTGATTTTCTGTCATTTACATCTTAGATATCGATTATTTGTAAAACAATTTGCATTTAATTGTCAATGTTTATGAACATATTATATGAAATTTGTTATCAATTTTAAATTAAACTTAATATCCTGATGCGTACGTGGTTATAGATTATTATGATGTTTTTATCTGAAAGGAAAAAGATTATTATAAAGACCATTTTGGCTTATTTTTTGTTACTTTATTAAATACCCCCATTTCTTCTCAAAAGAAGTGCTTTTAGAGTCTAATAACAATAATTTGATAGTTGACTTTTATTATTTTCTCATTTGAGGCAATTTCCCCAGCATGTTTATTTCTATGCATATATATATATATATATATATATATATATCATATATATTATACAGCAGTAAGCTCCAAAACTTCGGCTCGAGTGTTTTCAAAAACTACCCGATGGATCTTTTTGCAGATTGTATCATTCGATAGGAAATATTTTTGCGGAGGTTTATGATTCAAATATACAGGGATAACTATGTTTCTTGGTAATAAATTTCTTATTTTATTAATATTTTTGACGAAAGGGTTGCAAGAACTAATTTTTTGGCGATAATTAAAGTTCAAATGGCTTTCACTAGTGGAAAATAATATAAACATCTCGGGAAAAAATCATATTAATTCATTGGTTTAAAATAAATAATGTTAAAAAGAAAAAAAATCACTTTAATGCAAAATAATATTATGAAAGGATAATATTTATCTTTAACAAAAAAAGAATATTCATAATATTTAAAAATTAATTTAATGTGAAAGAAATTTTTGAAATGACACTATATTGGCTATTTATTTATTTCGAGCTAGATTAAAAGAAAACTACATCTCAAAAGCTTCATTAGGTAAAACATAAATATTTTTTTTTCTTTTTTTTTTTAATTTTTTTTAAATTTAATTTTCCCATTGTGTGTCTTACGGAAGAAACTCACAGAATTAATTTTAAAAAAATGGCTCTAAATGTTATTTGTATGTTATTTGTTCAATTGGGTGTTTCAATTTATTTTTGTCGCCAAACAATGTGATTCTAAACCAAAAAAAAGCACAAGACGGAGAACTATGAACTCACAAGAACTATGTTCTCTCTCTTCTCCTTTTGTAATGTATGAGAGTATTTTTACGAAAAATTTTTACAGTTAATTTAAATACATATATAGCAGTTAATACCACAAAAATGAATAATGTTTAAATTTTAGGGTAAATGTCTTTACCTGCAACTTTTAAAATGTTTATTTGCACAGATGTCATATACGCACCACATTGGCACGATTTTTTTCTGACGCCAATATCATGTATAGATCTGGGTATTTAATTTACCCCAATGTCATGTATACATCTGGGTATTTAATTGACGCCAATGTGTCTTTATTTTGCTTGATATGGCAACCCGGATGTTGTTGTCTATTTACTAATAAATTGTTTCTTTTTTTTTTCTTTTTTCTTTTTTAATTATATAAACTATTTTGATCTAGGCACATTTCTCATATCTGCACCACATTTGCGCGACTGCAATAAAATGGCGATTTTATGCCTCACATGGTAACCCGGCTGTCGTTGTTAATTTATTAATAAACTGTTTATTTAGTTTTATTTCCTTTTTTTAAAGGATAACTTTTTTTATTTATTGTTATTTTCTTTTTAAAATAATGGAAAATAATTGAAAACTATATATGTAACTTGTATTTGAAAACAGAGTTTTCGCCAAATCAACATAAAAGAAAAAAAACCGCGTCAATGTGGTGCGTATATGACATCTATACCCTTTTTTTTACTATACTACAAACATGCCGTATAAATAACGATTATTGTTTTTTCCAAATATGGAAGTTTTGCACATATGTTATATACGCACCAAGGTTTGACTGGCGCCAAAACAGTGTTATTTTGCCTGATATGGTAACCCAATTATAGTTGTTTCTGTATTAATAAATTGTTTATTTACTTTCCATTTCTTTTTAGAACTTCTATAAATTGATTGGTGCTATAGTTATTTTTTTATTTATTGATATTTTCGTTTTAAAATAACGGAAAATAATTTTTTAAATGTACATTTCTTCGCTATTCTAAAACGAGGAATTTGCCGCATTGGTGTCGGAAGGAAATCGAGCCGAACCCGGGGTTATATAATGTTTGTGCCGGAGTTTTTTGGGAAATATGATATTTTCAAATATAAATTAAGTGCTACTTGACTAACAAGTCGGCCATTTTCGGCAAATTATTCGCCAAATTATCGAAATTTACATAACTCCATTTTAAATAACGAAAGAAAAGTAAAACATAAGAAAAAATACAAATTAAAAGTCGAATTGAAAATCACTTATAACGTAAAAAATACGTGTATCACGTGTAATATCAATTGCATGTGACACTTACGATCATCGATTATTGGCATTTATTCCGATAATGTGGTATTAATTTTTTCTTGACAGAATAATGAAGTAGTACCGTAAATTATATAAACACCAGTGAATATTATAAAAATATTGTTAAGTAACTAAATTTCGGTGCAAATGCACACACCCATGTTGTAAGCAAGATACACAATTGTCATATATGCACCACGTTGGCACGGAATATTTTTGGCGCCACTTTAACGAAAACTCTTCAAATGACTGTTACATTTCTATATTTATTATTCTTTTCTATAACAGAAAATAATAATATTAAATAAATAAAAGTTTAATTAATAAGTATAGAGCATAACAATTTGTATCATTTTAAAATGCAAATGTAAGTAAAAAATTAATTTATTAATAAATTAAAAACAAAGCTGGATTACCATGTGAGGCATAAAATGGTCATTTTGTTTCAATCGCGCCAACGTGATGCATATATGACATATGTGCCAAAAAATTAATTTCAGACATATAAAAACATTCACCTTAATTTTCTAAGGAAGACTATTTATTTAGCTGGATTACAAAGACGGAAAACTGTAATAGATTTGTCAAGAGCAGATGTACGTTGCGAAATATAATATAATACTGAGTGAGGATGCATTAAGGTTTTCACGGATACCCATATCGTCAAGTTGTTTGTTGGTTTGTATTTATGTCGGCCAATTATCTACACTATGGGATATAGGCTTTATGGGGTGGGATGTTATACGAGGGGATCTTTCTAAGGGAAACTAACCCGCATTTACGCAAGATTCGAAGAAAACCACGGAAAACTCCGAATGGTTAGGCCGACGGTCGCGATTAGGTTCGAACCCAGTACCTACCGTCTACCAGTTTGAAGGTCAGAACCTCGCGGCTACTGGTGGGGCATCGTCAAATTGAGAGGTTTAAAGTTCAAAAACTATCAAATGAAAATGAATCACTTGAAAATTGTTTAAACTCAATGGTCAATCTCTGCGATCATAATGCTCGCTATTTTAGACGTATGGTTAATAGACAATATATAAATTGCTGTCCTCATAATTGCCTCATTTATCTATCAAACTCTACAATAAATGATCAACTGAAAGATTTCTTTCTTAAAAGCCCGAATTTTATCGAATGCATAAGCTGATACAACAACACATGACAACAACTGAACAACTTATTATTATTTTAATATATTTGGCGTCAAAGGGCCTTGATTCCATTATTGTTGTTTTTATTTTTGGATCAGTTTTGTTTCTTCTAGCTCGCTGAGTTTTGCACTGATGAAGAATCTCGATAGTAGATACGAAATAGCTGTTTACTACTTTTTCATGCATTATTTGTACATTTATAATGGTTGGTTTTCTAACTTTAAATACAATGGCGTTTGTATCAATTTCAGAAATGTGAAAGAGCATTCGGGGCGAAGCTGCTTTAAAAAACACAATCAAAATCAGTGTTTTGTTTGACTCATGTTTGTTTTGAAAAATAGACCAGTGCAGCGGGCTTAGCCTGCTAGCATATACAGGGTGTCCCTAAACTTATCATATATTAGCTAGGGGGTGATAGAACACATCAAGACGAGTAATAGTAAATAGGAAACCAAGGGACCCATACGTTTTCCAAAGGAGATAGCCGCCATTAAAGTTTGGGGTCCAAAATTTCAACTACACATAAAAAACGGAAAAAGTGGTCGATTGATTTGCGGTTTTCACTAAAACTATTCTTTATGTTGGTATTTTCTTGAAAATAAATTATAAAGATAAATTTAGAAAAATGCCGATAGACGGAGCTTTAGATTTTGAAGTTATGAAAAACTATTTTTGCCGTGATTTTTTGCATTTCATTAAATGGTTTTGGAAGGTTAGACTGAAACTTAAATTTTGAGCTCAAAATCTGAATAGTTGGGAGTGGTTAAGTAGCACAAACTTAACTGTGTTCAGAGGGTTTAAATTTCAAATGATTACAAAAAACGGAAAAATTGGTTGATTGATTTGCAGTTTTCACTAAACCTATTCTTTATGTCGGTATCTTCTTGAAAATAAATTTTTAAACGTTAAATAAACAGAATTTTTTTTAATTTATCTTTAAAATTTATTTTCATAGAAATACTGACATAAAGAATGGTTTTAGAGAAAACCGCAAACGAATCGATCAATTTTTTCGTTTTTTATAATCATTTGAAATTTGAACCTCCTAACCCCCATTGAACACAATTCAGTTTGCGCTACTTAACCACTCTCAACGATTCAGATATTCAGCTGAAAATTTAAGTTTATGTCTAAGCTTCTAAAAAAATTAATGAGATGCAAAAAATAACGTTACAAAATAGTTGTACGTTACTCCAAAGTCTAGAGTGCCCTCTATCGACATTTTTTTAAAATTTGTCTGTATAATCTTTTCAAGATAATATTGACATAAAGAATAATTTTAGTGAAAACCTCAAATCAATTGACCAATTTTTCTGTTTTTTATAATCATTTGAAATTTGAACCTATCCACTCCCATTGAACACAGTTCCGTTTGGGCTACTTAACCACAGATTTTGAGCTCAAAATTTAAGTTTATGTCTAAGCTTCTAAAAAAATTAATGAGATGCAAAAAATAACGTTACAAAATAGTTGTACGTTACTCCAAAGTCTAAAGCGCTTTCTATTGGCATTTTTTGATTTTTATCTTTATAGTTTATTTTCAAGACAATACTGACATAAAGAATTGTTTTCGTGAAAACCGAAAACGAATCGACCAATTTTTCCGTTTTTTATAATCATTTCAAATATTGGACTCTAAACTTTGATGGCGCCTATCTCCTTCGGGCGTTCGGGACCCTTTTAATAGATTGATGTATACTATCTCCCCTTAGAGTTTTGCCCAGTAGTTTAGATACACCCTGTATATGCTTCGCTACTAATTTTTTTCTTACTGAGCACTGATGTAAATATTTTCTATAAATTTCTTATCTTTAAATACCTGAAAAAGTTAAAAATTTAGGAGGAGGAGAGAATCATCTGTGGAGGGGCTATTTTCTAAATTTTGTTAAGTTTGAAAAAAGTGAAGAACCGATCGCTTTAAACTTGGACATTTAGCTTAGAATACATACTAAGAATAACGATAAAGTTTTTTGAAAGAGATATTAAACGAAACCCTTTATGCTATCTCCGATCCCACTTACCCACTTGTTTTTGTTTTTTATTTTTGAAATATTTGTTTATTTTGATCCTTAATGCAACAGGTTTATTGGAAATATTTTGTTAATGATTATTATATTATATGTAATGAAATTCTTTATCTTCGTTTAAAAGAAAAGTACATAAGCGTTGAATGAAAATTTACTTTTACAGAGCAAATGGATTCAGCATATAGTGTGAATTGATTTTCTTCATGAATACAACTTCAAAGATATGATACAGAATTTTAAACTTACATCGACCATATTGTCACCTGAAGATAGCTTACATTTTACTTCGAACATATTTCTCTAACTTTTGATCCCGTTTCTGTCAAATCCCATTTGGCATAAATGTGTCACATATATCAATAATTTTATACATGCTTAAAGTCTTTTTTTTAAATATACATGAAAATTTTAAAGCTAGACAATTCTAAAATATTCCAACTGCGTAATTTCAAAATGGAAATGGTGAAAACTTTTGTATTTTAACGATAGTATTTGCATCTTTGAATGGGGAAGTAAAAAAAAAGGAAGAAATTAAAATATATTACACACATAAATTGAACTAAATAATAGATTAAATCTTTTCTGCAACGAACATGTTTTAAGTGTTGATAATAATTTGGTAATGTACAGAAGAATATTTAGTAAATATTCTGCTTTTACTTATACTTATTCCACCTTCCCCTTACAACTGTTATCTGTGTATGTGAAGAAATAATAAAAAAAACTTTTAATACAATACCAATGTTTTTAGGTGCGTTCGTAATTATGTAAATACGTAGCATATATTGTTGTCGCTCAGTCCGTCCGTCTGTCCGCCCGCATATAACAACGCAAAAACTACCCAACCGAATCGTTTGAATTTTAAAATACATAATTAGAACATAATTTTGTCGAGTCATTTCAAGTTTTATGAAAATCGGATGGATAGATCAATTACAGGGACAATCAAAAGGATTCCGTTACATTACGGTCAATGGGGAAAAAAGTTTCAAATGCATTTTAATCGTTTGAAATTTAAAACATATAATTATTGCGTAATTTTGTCGAGTCATTTCAAATGTTATGAAAGTCGGATGCATAGATCATTTACAGGGACAATCAAAGGTATTCCGTTACATTACGGTCAATGGGAAAAAAAGATTCAAATGCATTTTTATGATGTTACACTCATTCGAACATAATAGAATTGGCATGAATCTATGAAGTATATACTAAAATATGCATTCTGTACAATCTGTGATGCAAAGAATTTTTATTATTAAATTACAGGCCACACAAAAGTATTCCACTACGTAATGCTTTACGGGGAAACATTGTTTGGGGCGTGTTTTTATTATATTCAACTATTTCACATTTTATGAATAAGATATACGTTTCTGAGGAGTAATAAAAATTACTTTCTGTATATTTACAGGAACACAAAAAAGATTTCGACTACTATACTGCATCCGAAGTACGCTCTACTATATCAGCAAGATTTGAATATTTTTAAAACTTCGTTATCGTACGAACGCACATCATTTGCTACGTTCACGTGCAATTTCCAACTTGTTTAAATTTATAATAATAAACAGAAATATGATGCAATATATAAATTCAAAATTAATCCATTTTTTGACACTCATATACATTTTCAATAATATTTTTTTAATTTGTATTTCACACATAAAAAATATCAAGTTACATAGCATATGTTTGAAATACTTAACGCTATCAGAACAGAAAGAATAAAATCTTAAAGCATTTTTAAAAGGCATATAATAGAATTACACTGTCACACTAAAAAATGCAACAATTGATGTATAAGAACTCTATGGTAACTGCATAGCAACTCTTAGTAATAGAACTACTTTTATAGAATATCTTTATTCTAACCAATGCAAATCGTCAAGTAATTGCTTCATATTAAAAACAATGAAGAAGTTATGCGACAAAAGTTACACATTTTCAACGGTGTCAGTCGGAAAATAAAGCTTTATGTCAATGTAATTATTAAATTTCTGATATTTTATCACAAAATAGATTTATATTTGGTGTTTCCAGTTAAATGAAATGTTAAATGATCAAATTAAACGACTCCAAATGTACTATTGATAAGAATAGTGACTAAGTAATGAATAATTATAGCAACAGTGAAGTTTCAAATTTTAATGATATTTCTCTTTGGATTTTGCCCATTTATGTTGATGCATTAATGTTAAAAACAAGGAAATATTATTCGTAATCGAATAGCATTTTTCCACTATCTCTATGAAAATTTAACGCATGAAATGTGCGAGGTGTTTTTTGTTTTATTTTCTTTTGTTGTCTAAGTTATAATTTGAATAATATTATAATAAAATTTTAGATAATAATGGTAGTGTTTATAGTGAACAACAGATTAATGAATCCAGATGTAAAAAATAAATGAATTATTCATATTTTTAATTAACTTAAATTTAGGGGAAAAACTGACTAATACTATCAATCTTGTTCAAAATCCAAAGCATTAGAATACTGCACCCTCAAATCATACCCAGGCCAGATTTATAAATGTTACGACTCAGCACATACTTGTTGTGTTAGGCTTTTACGTCATTAGAATTCCTAAGAAATAAATAAAAAAGGAAGCCTTGGTGAAGATCTTGTTGCATGATTGAGTTTTAAGAACTCTTAAGCCACAACTCACAAAAAGATCCTTTTTAACGTTGAATGATTTTTATGTACATTATTGAAAATTTCACTCGAATAAATTTAGTTATTTTTACTTAAAGAAATGTTGTTGTTGACGTGTCCTCGAAGCGCAAGATAAGTAGCTGGATCTTACATTAAGACTGCACCCAGAGGGTTGGAAGTCAGACATCTGCAAAAGAAGAGGCTTAGAAAATCTGCCTATAGAGGGCAGCACCAAATAAAACCACCTCCTCAATATCGTTATGTCTCTAAATGAAAGAGAATGGTTTCTCCAGAACCCACACCCATGGTAACTGCTTTACTTACTTCTGGAATTTCAGAACTACTTTACTTAACTGAAGACAATCGGTGGCTCTTTGGTGATGCCATGCATCGGACCCCAGACCTTTCATTCCGAAATTGGGTGCTATGACCACTAAACTACAACAACCCATATCAAAGATATAATTTATATTAATGATATTATTCAATAAACGCAATGTATTTTTTGCTGTTTTTTAAGAAAATGTATTACTACTTAATGCATCTTTACAAAATTGATTTTCTTAATTGTCTGAGCGAAGCGAAGTCTTTATACTCAGAGATACGTAACGATATTAAAATTCAAAAAAATTCTTTCGTCAAGCAAATCTCAAAAAGTACTTGTCGGATTTTGATTCTGTTTGTACCAATAGGTACCTATGAAGGTAATCTGGTGAATGCACCTACTTTTAAAAATTAATTCCAAATAGTTTAAAAGTTATATTAAAAAAACTGATAAAAAAAGCACAATTTATGTGCATACGTCACAGAAATTTGGTGAGCGTGATTTTCACCGGTTGGACATTTTCGTAGATAACCGAATCAGTACATGGAGTAAATAGTAATCATTTTCGCACTCAGAAATATTGAATGCAATAAAACATTTTAAAATTTAATCATGCAGGAAAATAAAACTGTTTTTTTTTATATTAAAAAAATGTCATAAAAACTTTGATTTTGAGATTTTGTGATAATCCCTTAACAGCACTTTTTGATCGTTAAAGAATGTTTTACATATTTCGCGTGTGAAAATTAGAAACAATTACGTTTTTAAATAAAAAGTTTCTTTTATGACATCATTTTCCCTTTATATTTATTTTCATTGCATGTTTTCTTTTAACTTATATTTTGTTTGTGTATGGAAGTCAATTCTGGTCACTAATTTTTCGGCACGGATACCTCAAGCGCATCAGATTTGGCGCAATTTTTTTCAAAGCCCATTTGGCGAAAACTCCCTTTTCAAATAACGCTTACATACACATTTTTAAATTATTTTCTATTTTCAAAAAGAACTTACAGTAAATAAAATAATAATGATAATTAATAACTATAAAAAGAAATATTTTATATAATTAAAAGAAGGAAGTGAAAGAAAATAAACATTTTATGAGTAAATAAACAAATAATAAATAAATAAAGCCGGGTTACCATCTCAGGTAAAATAATGCCATTTTGACGCCAATTATGTACCCTGGTGCATATGTGACATTTTTGCCCATTTTTCATCTGCTTCCTGTTGCCATACAACTTTGAAATATGCAGTATGTATGCATACCTGGGAGCAATACTGGAATTAGACATTGATTTTTTTTTTAATTCGATCCAAAAAGGGGCAACGGGGCTATTTTTTAAAGTTTTGTACAATTTATACTGCATAAAGGAGCCACTTACCTATTTCTATATACCAGAAGAAGTAAGTGGTATGTAAAAACAATTATAGTATACATAAATAAAATACTTGGGATAATATACTAGAGATATAAGCACAGGGTTTGGCGAGATTTTTTATGCCAATTAGACGTAAACATCGTTTTAATTACCAGATGCATATAGCTTGCTATAACAACACGTTATTTATTTATTTCAAAATGAAAAAAAAAAAAGAAATAAATGAAACATTTCCTGTTATTAAAAAAAGATATCAATAAATGATAATATTTTTAGAACAAACAATTTATTATAACATTTATATGATAACCAGCATGTTAGGCAACTAAACGCCATTTTGGCACCAATTATGTATCTCGGTGTATATAGGGCATATATGTGCCATATTTATTTGTAAAACTGAGCATGAAAGTTTACCAGGTGTGTTTTCATAGGCGCTTATATCTTTTTGCAACATAGCGCAACTTTCGAAGCCAAAACTGCACAAAAGAAAAAATAATCAATATTTTCAGCATTTCTTTTTAATGTAATGCACATTTTGTAATCAGTAGGCTCGATAATCAGACCTCGTTTTTTTGCTTTAAAAGATGATATTTCATACAACGTCTTTTTGGGATTCGTCGTTTTTCCATATTTGATAGTATGCGTCTACTCGTTTTGTAACTTTTTTTGTAACTTTCTTCTTTATTAACAGCGACATTTAGATTTCCTATTTAAATAAAAATTCTTCTAAATACAAAGAATTTTGTTAAAATAAATAAATAATAGGAAATGCGGACATCTATTGCTCAAAACACAAAATTTTTCCTATTGAGTTAATAAAAATCAGTAAAAACATAATTTTTATGATAATAAAAAGGTGACTTATGTAATAACAGTCATATATTATGTACGTTATGGATTAAGTATGAGTATTTCAATGAAAAGTGATATTTCAAAAGTATTATGAAATTAATTAAAAACCATTTATTTTAAACTAAATGAATAAAAGATTTATATTTTTAATGAAATAAATGGGATTTGAAAAATTATTGGAAATTTATCACCATAGATGTATCAATATTACAATCAGTACCTTGTATGCAAAATGGAACAATTAGCAATACTTTTTGTACCCGAAAAATGGTCGTTGCTTTTTTTAAGGTTAAAAAGTAGATTACGAAATATTCCTATATAGAGATGCCAAACCCTCGCTTATTGCATAGCAGAATTTTCTTATAGGAAAAGTTATTTTTTAAATCCGCAGAATGTTCCAATTTAATAAAACATTTTCTGTATTAAAATACCGGTGCCCAAAATGCCGGAGACTTGGCAGCTCTGCCTATAACATTTTAATTAATCACGGTACTTTTTTTAATCGGATTCAAATTTAGTGAAGACAACTTTTTTTGGCCGAAAGCAGCTTTTTTCCACATGTGTAACTACGATACAATTCCTTGATGTTGACTTATGAATGTTTTGACTTATGCTATTATTGCTTCCTCTCATTTATTTATTTGAATTTTAAATAAGATGACTCAAAATCGTGTTTTTTAAATATACGGAAAAAAATGCATTTCGAGAGAGGGCGAAAATTACAATATTTGGCGATTTATTACCTGCGTTTGGCTAAGTGTCTTTCTACCTTGTATTTAATACTCTTCACAATACTTTGCTGTTATATGGACTAAGGCGCTTTTATAAAAAGTTTGACGTAATTCGGGCTTAAAAAAGTGAGTTTTTTACTGAATAATACAAATAAATGAAAAATGAATACTAAGAAATACTAATAAAAGAAAAATGAAGCATTATATTGATCTATGTATATTTAAAAATTCATCTGCTAGCACTAATTAGATAATTTATGTCATGTGTATATAATAGGAGATAAATAGCTTTTGATTCTGTATTTCTATGCTATAAAGCATTAACGTTTGTGTGTTTTTCGTTAGCATTGGGAGTACCTAGCCGATTTTAAAAATAATGCGGGCAAAAAATGTTGGTAACCATCTTTGCTGCAAAATATACTATATTTTGCGTAGGAACAATAATCACCATCAATGCACGAGTAAAAAAAGTTCTAAAATTGAGAATTCTTTGATGTTGATATGACTAAAAATTTATTTATTTATTTTTTTTTTGGTTGCAACTTTTAAGATATAATATTCTCGTTATGAACGATTTCTAAAACATTCGACAATTTAATTTCACATATTAAACATTTTTTTTTCTAGAAAATGTTTTAAACCCAATTTATTGAGAATATTGCAATTTCTAGGATACTGTTGGGGTCAGAAACTATAACTTTGGCATCACAGTAACTTATAAGATGTAAGTGCTCGTTTAGGACAAATTTTTAAAAAAGGATTCCTTAACTCTCATCGACAACCTCATTGCATCCGTGGAAAACAGATATTCAACATTATAAACTATTCGGACGGATTTCACACCATATAAAATACACTCCATTTCTCTTCAAACATAATAGTTTGTTATTTATAATTTCTCAAATCGGTGCGAAGCTTCTGTTTATGCTCATGACATCATTTCAAAGAGCTATATTTCCAATATAGGAAAATTTGGTGTTTTATTTTCTGTATTACTTTTAACATTTTGCATATTTCCAATTTTATATCCATGCATGGTTTGCTTTTCTTTTATAAAAATAGTATATGCAACAAGATTTTGTAGTTCTACGATTCGATATGCTTATTTTCATCATTATATTTTATCACAATGAATGACCAATTAAAGGTAACATCTCATTTTCTTTACTTATCGCAAGTTATTAAATGTGTATTCTCAGCAATATCGCTCAGACTAATCCCTCTGAGGGAAGTCCTAGTTAAATTTCTTTACGTATTGTTATCGAATTTAATCGGCAAATAAATTATTAACACAATTTATAACACGTCGGAAATTAATTTAATTTGTTTTTATAAACAAATGTAGATTAAATTAATAAAAATATCTGGAGTAAAATTAATATCTAGTAAACATATGTATAGATGCGTGCATAAATGTAATTATATATACACCGCGTGTCCTAAAAATGACTGATGGATTTTAAAATTCAATAACTTGCAAACGGTGACAGCTATTTAAAAAATTTTTGCAGGAGGGTTATGTATAATGTCAGGAGTTTTTTACCGTAATTTTTTATTTTAGTTCGTATATCAAACAATAAGTGGCGCTGATGGTGATTGAAGGCCAGGTCGACGCTTTACTCAGCACTGATCACATGGCCTTCAATCCCAGTTAGCGCCACCTATTGTTTTATATGCGAACTAAAATACAAAATTACGGTAAAAAAAACTCCTGACATTATACATAACCCTCCTGCAAAAATTTTTTAAATAGCTGTCACCGTTTGCAAGTTATTGAATTTTAAAATCCATCAGTCATTTTTGGGACACCCGGTGTATGCTATATGCTTTTAAATATTAAAGAAAGTGCAAGTTAATATATTTGGAATATATTCAAACTGGTTTAGGAAAAATAAATTCATTTTATAAAAGAGATTTGGAATGATAAGGAAAATAATGGCAATTTCTTTAAAGATTATTCAAATATGCTTGCTGCTGCATCTTTATTAACACAGTAAACGGTAAAATAAAGCACATAGTTTTTGTCGTCCATTTAACAGAATTTATTTATGTTTTTTGGCAAAAAAAAAATAAAAAAATATCCGATATGCTTTTATTATAAAGAAATAATGAATTCTGCAGAAATAAAGGAAGCATGATAAAGATCGGGGCTTTTTCGGGTTCGTTTATCATTTCATTAAAATAGAGTCATTTACTTGTATTCAGAGTAATGTAATGTTGTTTTTATAAATACAAAAAAAGGGAACAATGTCGGACTTTAATTAAAAATACTTTATCCCTTATAGGTATTTTTATTCACAGTATATGTGTAAAGTGAAGAGCATATTTGCTCTTATTATTTCTTTTAAAATAATTGCAAATACATGATTTAAAGAAAAAATATATTCTTCAAAATACTACAGTAGTTAAATATATGAAAGTATTGTTTAAAAAAATATAACAATAAATGCAGCAATTCAAATTATAAAAAAATTCATTAGAAATCTGAAAGTTAAATCTGTTTTGTGCATATATACTGTTTTCATTATAAGTAATTTAGATACAAAAATTCAATTTATTTAATTGCATATCATTTAAACAATGAAATATTTAGTGTTCAAATATCATTATTTGATTTGTTATGAAACGTAGGATTTCCAAAAACAGCTTTGTTAAAAATGTGGTAAAAGTATAAACCAAATAACCTAAATAAATTAATAAATTAAATATTTTATTTGTCTTTTTTATAAAGACAAATTAGATTACAAATTAGATTATCATATTAAATAAATAGTATCGTATTTTAAAAGATCCATTCACTTTATCTCGATATACTTAAATAATAAAATGCCAGTGTTTCATGAAATTTTAATGTAGTTAAGTATTGAATTTAAAATAAATAGAATGGTTTCTGAAAGACATGTATCAAAAAATACCTTTATTAAATTGTTTACCTCATTATTTCGATTTTTATTTTCATTAAAAATAACTGGTCTTTTTTTAGTATAACTCTGTGAGAAATAGATATACGGTGCATTAATTTATAAGAGAGTACATAAATACTCTCTGCTATAATAAAAAGTGTAGAGTAATCTGACTTCAGTTTTTTAACGATCTTTGAATATAGGGGGAGGAGGGGGCACGTTTGAAAATTTTTTTTAAATCAATAAATTTCTTTTTTTGAATTATATTTTTTGCGTTTTAAGTATTACATAATAAAAACGATGCATTTCTTCATGATATGAATAAAAAATTAAAAATTTTTCGTGCAAATTAAAAAAGTTGTGAGGATTTAAAAAACTGAAAGATTTTTTTTCAAACTTACCCTATATAAAGGTACCTTTGATCAAGTAAGGGGCATCTTTTAACAAATGAATAAATAATAAAATTATTGAGAGTTTTCATTAAAAACTGCATATATTTCAGAAATTTAAATAATATGAATAAAAGTAAATAACTATATTTTTTAAACTAATAATTGTTCTATAATTTAACCAAATTTAAATCCATCAAAGTTTATGTCAAATACCATTGTTGAAAAAACACAGAGTGTCCCTTTAGTTATGGTTGGTTGTGAAAACGCTTTTACAATATCCTTGAAATACACCTGTATGATATCTGATGCTTCTGGAAAATTAAATTTTTTCATTCACCTATTTTTATGAGAAAACATGACTTAAATTCTGTTTTATCTAGTACGAAAACCAAAAATAACGTTTGGAGAAGAGTAAATGAAAAAGTATAGGATTTGTTAGACAAACCTGATACATCATGAATCATTCTTGTATATAGGGGATTTGCAATTATCAAATAAATAAATGTCATTATCCTTTTAGATTTGAAACTTCGTAAAACTTTCGCTGATACATCTAGAGATTGTAATACATGTGTGCAGTAAGGAGGGATTGTTAACAATTTACGTCCACGTTCTTTGATTGTCTTAATTAAACTCTTTTTACCTAGAAAAAATTCCAAAAATTATAATATTTGGGTACATCAGCAACTGTTTAATTGATAATTTTAGACGTTTAATTGTGCCAACAGCTTTTTTGTTCAATGGTGTATCATCACATGGAAATCAACTTTACAACTGTTAACTCAATTCGGATAAAGAATTTGAATAAAACAAAGCTTTTAAACTAAAGATTACATCTTTATTTAAGTGTTGAACAATAAATCAAAACTTTAGGGACAAAAAATTGTCATGAAAAATCTTACTACTTTATTTTCTTAAGTTTAGATTTAAGAGGGAGAAAAATGCATGTATTGCTTAGACAGTACTGTGCATACAAAATAGTGAAGTTTTGTATACTTATTGCCCTGAAGCAGTAGTAATGTGTTGCCATAGACATTTCGAAAAAATAATTTATTTGAAGGAAAATATTTAGAGTGTTCAAAGGTGCCCCCAGTTGAAACGTGCCCCCCTCTCACCTATATTAAATTTAATGTATACAAGATTTGAATTTTATCATAAATATAGAAAAAGCATTAAGTTGTAGTATTCAACGTTCCATTTCCTGTTTTTATGAAGATAAAATCGTAATAATAAACTAGTAATAATAACTCGTTTTGAAACTGCAATTTTTTTAACACTATTTAATTATGAAAAATAAATTGGCGACGTGTTTTTAAAAATAAATATAAGTAAAACTACATGCTTAATAAGTTGGGATATTTAAGTGGATGATATAAATATAAACGTTATTGAGTGATTAAAATGCTTTGTATCTATCATTCATCTGGATCAGTGGTTCCCAACCTGCTGTACGCGTGCCCCTGGGTGTAGGAGGCAAGTCTGATGCAGGAACGTAAAAACAACATCGATAATGGCGAAAGTCATATAAAATTTTAACGCTGAATTCATCGTCTATGAGGCACTTGAGGACACATTTTATTTTCTAATTTTAGGTACATATTTTTTTAATCAACGTGGCGTTTTAAACAATCTCGCGTTTTGAAGATAGATTTTCATTAGATCTTCAATTAGGATTAATATATTTTTTTGTATATTATAATAATTTGTTTTTCATATAATATAAATAATTTTATGCAGTCCACAATTATATTACGAAAGTGAATTAAAACTAAAAATATGAGATTGAGCTGTGAATACGAGAATTACGTGCAAGACTCCAAGTGCTTCTTTTGTGTATTTTGTATTATACATATTCTTATGTATAATACAAAACTAACTATACATCTTTAAATTTAAATATTCGTTAAACATACAAAATAAAATATTTAATTTCAGGATGTTTAAATAGTTTAGATATAAGGGAATGTGACTTGTTTTTTGTTTAAGATTTTCTTTAGAAAACACATAATTTACATATTAATTATTATTCATGTTACACATCACCCTCGGAAACGTATTGAAAGAAAATTATACCTTCATCAATTTGTACCTAAAATTACCCTTTTTTTTTTTGTAAAAGAGAAAAAACAGACAGAAGGGCTTACAAAGTAATTGACAATGAATAAATCGCAGAGAATTTACAAGTATAGGAGAAAAATGAAAGAATGATTAAATATTTTATCTAGATATATGCTAAAAAAAAAGAAAAATAATAATAGATGAAAAACTCCCATTTTCTCGCAATTAATTTGTGAAGAATTTAAAAAAAAGGGTTTTTTTTTAATAAATAAAAATAAAATCTAGTAAACATAGGCTGTTAATTGATGCTATCGACATCAAACAATTAAGTAAGATAGATTATTTTCAAATTAAAATAGATAACTTTAATTTGACTGGTTATAAAAATGATATCTTAATCATAGAGTTAATATAATTTTTAAACAAAATATTATATTAAGATTCGTTTGTGTTCAATCCGCAATCATTACTGTGGAAACGGAGTCATTAAATCAGTAATTTTGTACTAATTCTCGTCGTAAAGACGAAAGAAAAAATATGATTTCATTAATCACTATAGATTTCGAAAAGCTTCCTATCTACTAATTACAGAGTCGTAATCAGTATTTGGACGACGGATTTTCTGTCATTTACATCTTAGTGATGAGTTATATGGAAAACAATTTATATTTAATTGCTAATGTTTACGGATATATTATACGAAATTTGTTGAATTTTACAATCATTCTTAATTTAAACTTAGTATCCTGATTAGTACGTAATTAAAGTTTTTTTTGTCAGAAGGGGAAAACATTATCAAAATGATAATTTTGGCTGCTTATTTATTACTTCATTAAATGTCCATTTTGTTCCTATTAAATGAACAGATATTTAAAATCAACATCAATAATCTGATAACTGTTTTTTTACTTAATTTTCTTTTGTCTCCTATATAATTATGGTATATAATCTTTTATATATGATATATAATCTTTTATATATATTTCCGATGCACTTTTTCTGTAGATAATGACTAGTATCATAAATTATTTTATCATTATCATATCTTGACACAGTTTTTAACATGCGGTTTTACTAATAGAGGATGATCTTGCGAAGAATACAGTGGCAATCAAAAGTTTCCGCCCAGTTAGTTTTTTTTTGATATATTTACCAGAAGGTTTCAGGAAAGAAGAAGTAGAATTGCTTCAAAATTTAGGAATGTGTAAATGACCTCTGACCACGTGATCATTTTGATTGGATACTGTGGACGCTTCATGCAAAGGGGTAGAATTCGAAGTTCTAATGTGCAAAAGTTTCCGACCACTCATCATTCATTAGCTTTTTTCTATCGATAAAGTGGTTTTTGGTCGTGTTTGTGAATGAATCAACGTCAATAGCATAGTTTAAATTCAAAATTGAAAAGTTCAACAAATATTGTCTGTAAATGAAGGATTCATTTTTCACTAAAGGGCTAATGTTCTCGAGGTATTGCGGTAAAGTTATCGATCGGTAAATCAACTGTAAACGATAATTAAAAATCATATAAAGATGGCCGTAGCCTTCAGGACTCTTTGAGATGCGGAAGACTTTAAAAAAATTACTATTCTCGTTGACAGAATTATCAATAGAAAAACAATTGATGACCCCCATGAAAATTCCGTTGCAATATACGGCTATTTACAAAATGAAAATATTGTTGCAATAAGTCGGTCTACCGTATCAAGATTCTGACGTGATACAGAACTTAATGGACGTGTCGGAGTTCAAAAATTTTTCGTAGATAAAAAAATATAAATGTACTGACTACCGTTCTCCAAAAAACACAAAGTCTGGTATAGTGAAAACTGGACAAAAGGACTATTTTTCCATCAATAGAATATGAAACTTTTTTGCGAGTGATGACAGACATTACATCCGATGACCTAACAACAATAAATGTGATTCATCATATGTTATTCCTGCAATGAAGCATGGCGGAGGGCACGTGATAATGTGGGATGTATTTTCTTGAAAAAAATGTCGGTTCGTTATTTAAAATCCACGGCAAGATGAATATTTCAATGTATAAGGATATCTTGCAAGATTATTTTCTGCCTTATTAGGGGAAAATTTTGGTCGCAACTATTTGTTTTAACAGGATAACGACATTATGAATGCATGCAAGTCTTGGCAAGCAATGGTTTTCGCACAAAAAAAATTCGTTTTTGAAATGGCTAGCCCAAACACTCAACATGAATAGAAAATCTTTGGAAAGAAGTTGACAAACGTCTGCCGAACTATAAGTATTCGAACTCAGCAGAAAATTCCAAAAAATTGCAAGAACTGTGGAAAAAACGTGCTATAAACGATCTTTAACCGTTGATTGTAGAAATGTCACGTTTCTGCGCCATAGAACTTATTTCTAAAGGTAATAAAATACTAATACTATAAAATACTAATTATAAATTTTATTAATCGCTGTAGTTTTCTATTAAATTATTTTTTTTAATTTGCGAAGATGGCCGGAAACTTTTGAGAACATGCGTTTTCCTTTGTTCTTAATTTTGTCAATTAAATTTATTGATATTTACATGTTATTATACAAGTAAGTTCCTAATTATTATGTCAATAAAATGTATAAATATCACTTTGAGATTCCTCTTCATATCGGTATAATTACAAATTAACTGAAAAATTTTTGGTGGCCGAAAACTTTTGACCGCCACTGTATGTTTTTCTCTTACATTACTAGTTAAGAATTTTCCTACAAATAAACATTCCACAAAATAAAAATAAAAATATATTATAATGTATATGCTCTCAATTAATTAATTTCTATTTGTCATTTCGAACAACCAACCTGCATAATGGAATTTATTTTCATGTATCGTAAAATTTACATTTGTTTTCGAAATAATCGGAAAAAGCAACGTTCCCCTTTCAAAAGAATTAAACATGCAAAATGATAAAAATATGTTGGATGTGTCTTTGAATGTCGAATTTGTAACCTTAAAAGTGTTTCACAAAATACACATGAAAAGATTAGAACTACATGGCAATAAAACGCGTTAAACACAGAATTGGAAAATGGAAATACCATAAATATTGTTACAACAATATTCGTTTTAATTTACTTTGTATATATTTTTATACATCAAAAAAATTCAAATATGTATTATTCAGTAGATTAGGTACATGTATATGCTCTTTACAAATATATTCTCAACTGTCGTGTTCAATTTGACTTTTTGTAACATAACATTCTCACATGTAAATATACCTATATATATCGAAAACGAAATCGAACAGTATCTGTTCAATTTCAGATTGAATATGCTTCAAATATGTAATAATATATTCTATCTATCGTTAAGCATTGTATAACAAAATGTTTAAGGACACAACTTTAAATTGTTTTGGACAAAAACTGAGACACCTATTTTTTACAAAAATACGAGTGCTGACTTCCGAAAAAGCTACTTTTTCATTTTAATAAGAGTAAAAAAAAAAGATTACATAAACAATTTATCTAAATAATAGATTAAAATATGTTTAAAAGTTTTAAAATGTGTATTTCTTTATCTGTTTTTATAACATTTAATTAAAAGCAGCTAAAATCTACCCAATCTTCCTTTTTCTTTCTTTTTTCCTTTCCTTTTATTTTATTTTTATTTATTTATTTTATTTATTTTTTGTTTTTTGAATATTTGGTTAATTTTTTTCTTAATGCAGCAGGTTTATTGAAAATATTTTTATAACTTTTATTGTATTATATTTAATGAAATAATTAATCTTAGTTTAATGAGTAGTACAAAATACATTAATGAAATTTATTTTTACAGCATTACTAGTTCAGCATTCAATGGCATTTGATTTTCTCAAAAAATAGAAATAAGAAAATACGATACTATTTAATTTACATCAAATATATTGTCACCTGAATTTAGCTTACATTTTACTTTGAATAAAACTCTGAAGCTGTTGATTTCATTTCTATCAAATCCCATATGACATAAACATACTACAGATATAAATAATTTTATGCTTGGTTAAAGTTTTTTTACTTTCTTCTATCTTTACAAGAAGAAAGTATTGGATTCATGAAAATTTTCGACTTCCAGTTTTCGACGGATTTATACGTTTTAGAAGGTCCTGAACACGTTTTGACTATTTTTAGAAAATGTCTGTCTGTGAGTCTGTCCGTCTGTCTGTCTGTGAGTCTGTCAGTCTGTCTGTCTATATGTGACAAAAAATTTGTGGGCGCTCTATCTCAAGAACTAATGCTCGAAATTTAATAAAATTCTATATTCAGTTAGACCTTGATATGAATTAGTGCATATTGGTTTTTGGTGAAAATTGGCCAGCAGGTGGAGCTGCTATACTACGTTTTTCATGATTTTCAAGATTGCTATATCTCAAGAACTAATGCACAGAATTTCCCCAAACTTCAGATTCTGTGACCCTTTGATATACATAGACTCTGATTAAGTTTTGGTGTAAATTGGCCAGCAGGTGGCGCTGCTATGCCACGTTTTTTATGATTTTCATGATAGCTATATCTCAAGAACTAATGCACAGAATTTCACCAAACTTCAGATTCCGTGATATCTTGAGATACATAGCCGCTGATAAGGTTTTGGTGTGAACTGCCCTATAGATGGCGCTGCTATGCTGCATTTTGCACGATTTTTGCGATAGATATATCTCAAGAACTAATGCAGAGAACTTCATCAAATTTTAGTTTCTTTTACACTAGAATATATTACATAATTAGGCGCTGATTACATTTTGGTATTAACC